>ML681993.1:21144027-21314041 GCA_007922195.1 Podocnemis expansa | reverse complement strand
AGATAGATAGATAGATAGATAGATAGATAGATAGATAGATAGATAGATAGGGAAAGAAATTTTTATTTTATAGACAGTGAGTATTTGCCAGATATAATTTTCATTCTCATCACATCACTGTTTCTAGTCTACCACTGCCACCATAGCTTCCTTACTGTCACTGATTGTCCACCACTCCAACCAAGTATATAGAAAGAATGATAGTTTACTTCTTGCAGGGGTAGGGGAGATACAATTGATTTCAGAGGAAAGTATGACACACAGAGCAGTTTCTCCCTTGCCCTTTTTCTTTCACTCTGATCAACTTAGGCGAGTACAAAATAAAAAGTATTATAAGATTGCCATCATCTGCAGTGTGATCTGGACTGGTGAAGGGCTGTGTCAGTGCCTTCCACATAACCTTAACTATTCTTTGCTGCTGCAGTTTCAGAGTCAGTTGGCATCTTATTTCTTTAAGAGGCTCCAAAATGCACTGAGCATCCATATAATCATGCATTCTTTGTTACACATCCATGGTTCATGTTTTGATTCCAGCAGCCTACTTGGTATATAGCCCTACCATGTGCTGGCTTCCTTCAGCTTTGGTTACACTTGGAGTTATGTTCCTGATTTTGCTAGTGCCATTTTTTTCCCAAAAGGGTATATTTTGCAATCTCCAGTCTTCTTCTGAACCACTCAGGGAGAGAAAAATCTTTGTTTGTCCCTTTAAAGACAGAATAATGAGCAGCCTAACACATTAAGTGAAGTTTACTTGAGCTTTAAACCAAATACATCACTGAGTTAATTTAGATTTAAAGAAAAACAATTTTATTAATCACAGGAATAGGATTTAAAGAAAGTTCAAGTATAAAGCATAGAGTTAGAAATAGTTACAACCAAAGAAAAATGAAAAATGATTTCCAGAGGGAAAGAATTAACTAAATAATCTACAGTGTTCAATCAAGTTAGTTTCCTTGCTAACCTAACTTGGAGCAAGATGCCTGACCACCTTCTGGTCAGGATCTCTCACAAAGTCTGAAGCACTCTGTTCCTTTGTCTTAAGTAAAATTAACTGAGGTTTTTCTGTCCCTCTTGTTTTGGCTCAGTGAACTTGCAAAACTGATTCTTCTAAATGTTATCCCAAAGTTGAGTTCATTCAAGCTGTGAGGAACATGACTTGGCTTTTCTTCTAAGGGATGTCTTATGCTGATTTCTTCCTTTGCTGGTGTTTGCTAATAAAAATTGAACCATTTCCTAGAATCAGTTCCAGCTCAAATGCTCCCTGGTTATCTCCTCCCCTTGTTAGATGGATAGTCCTTTCTATATACATTGCAGTCTAACTGCCTCTTGATTAACTTTGCAAATACCTTCCATGTGGTAGAACCACATTACTTTCTTGTGGGGCAGGTGGTGTAAGTTCAATCCTGCCTGACAGACACACTATGCTAAATCTCTCACTTAGGTAAAACCTTCACAGTCACCTGACCCCTAGAGGGACTGTTTCTAGCCTTTATGTAACAAGAATATGGAGAAGGATGGGCTAGGATGAAGCCTACTCTTAAAGGGATACCACAACCTGTGATAAGCAGAAAGGTGCCCCCCCCCCGCAGAAAAAATGTTCATAAGATTTTTTGCATAGCTGGTGTGAGATTTGTCCACCAGAGCCATCCAGAAGCCATTCCTTACTTTTTCATCTGGTATGCTCTTACAGTTTCAAGTTCCCAATTTACTAATATATTAAGGAGATTATTTGTATCACTGTAGTAAATATTGTTTTGTAGTTGCAACAAATCATGTACAAAGTGTCCAAAGAAAGGGCGTCAATGGAAAAAACTATGATTTGCCAAGACTGGCATCTTTATATGCTTGTATCATCTTTGCATCTGAAGTTATAAATGCAAATATTGACTATGTATTTGAACCCAAATGCGTTTCTTCCTTCATGGCACCCACCAGATAATTTACATATGAACCAAATAACTATGTGTTGATGGCTCATTGAGACATTTCTCTCTATCAATGAGCCATAGAAGAAATTCATCTCATCCAGCAAGCCATTCCTGTGGATGTTTTAGAAAGAATATGGACAATAGCTACTACATTGAGTCACCTAGCATGTGATATGCTTGTGGAACACTGGACTTCACCTTGGGCCTATAACTTTCCAGAAACTGAGGAGGTGAGATTTGTTTGAAACATCACATTTCCAGGCACATGGCAAAGGGTATAAAGACATCTTGAAATATCTCCATTTTTCCTTGGGCCTGTTGAATTACAACTAAAAGCAGGGGTCTCAAACTTGTGGCCTATGGGCCTCATGCAGCCCCTAAAGATATCTCTATGCCCCCCAGAGACACTTAGAATTTCTCAAATAATTGATAATGCAAAGTTTAAAGTGTGTTTACTTACTTACTCTTTATTTTCCTGATGATACCTCCATCTTGAACAGAAGTAACTCTTACTTACTTCCTCTTGGCATATATATGTTACCCTTCATTTTTCATTTTCGCTATTCTTTGTATCATTGTATACAAAGGTTTCAGCAGTGCAGCCTTCAGGCTAATGTACTTGGCCTCATGAGGCCCTCATGGTGATTTGACTGAAGGGATCATTTGAACTATGGACTGATGATCTTCCAGTCTTGGAAGTTACCCAAAACTTTACCGCCCAACAACCTCTGACACTGTGCTGCTACAACTGATATAAGCAGGGGTTAAAATAAGCTAGAACACACTAGAACACCATTCTGGGGCCCCCAATAGTTAAAGGCCAGCATTCTAGGGGTGCTAAAAATAGAAAAATGGGGCAGAATTCTGTGTTCCTGTGTGTTCCCCTTACTTTTACCCCCGCCCCCCCCCCCCCGGTCTCTGGAGTTTTAGGCAGGCAAATACGAGGCTACCTGCCTTCCCAAAGACCCCACAGCCTTCCAATAGTGAGTGAGACAAGCTGCTCTGCTGACCCAGCAGGCAGGCCCCCTTACCAGCCCAGGGAGCAGAGCCCTCTGCTTGCGTGCACCCAGCCAGGTGGCTGCTGTGCTTCCTATGGGGGAGAAGTGCTCACATCCACAAGGGATGTGAGGAGGAGGTGGAAGAAGGACTGCAAAACCCAGCATAGAGCACAGAGACAGCAGCCACCCCAGTGGCAGTGAAGAAGGGAAGCAAGGGCATCCCAGGTACCAACCAGGTTCCAGCCCCAGCTCCAGCTTTGCACTTACCAGAGTGCCATGTGACCAGCCCACATGGTGCAGCCTGGTCAGGTGGCCCCTCGGTGCATTAAGCTCCTCTCCCAGGCGGACACATGAGCCCCCAGCTGCGGGGTCAGGCAGCTCCCAAGCAGAGCCAAAATTATGGTCGGGCGAGTGAGGCTTTGCTCCAGGCAAGCCAGAGCAGCTCCATTGAGCCACTCTATTGAAGAGTGCTCTCCAGACCACTCAACCCAAGTGCCGGCCATTGTAAGAGGTACACTCCAACTGGAATGTGCCATGGGCATGAGATTCTTCGGTTAAGGCTCTGCTCCCAGGTGATGAGACCTAGTCCATTTGCAGCCCCCATGGGGAGGGGAGAAGAGCCTGGCTGGCAGGTGCTGGTACTGTGAGGGACACACCCCAGCAGGTACAATATGAAATCCCTGCTTCCTGCTGCTGCTAGCCTGAGGGCTCATCATCCTTCTGCTGATCAACAGAAAGCTGCAGAGCCCTGTCTGCCCCCCACCGCCACAGCAGGCAGCACTCCCATGATTGGCGCTGCTCACAACCCCTGCTGAGAGATTTTAAATCTCCTGCCCTCACTGCAGAAGCAGCATCCTGTGGCCAGCCAGGAAGCAGCAGCTCCAGTGGCCAGGTAAGGGGGAATGGGGTTCCTGGGAGAGCTTTGGGATGGGCAGCTGCCAGAGAAAGGGTCCAGGGGTTGGCAGCGAAGGCCCATGCTATAGGGGATCCAGCTGGCAGGTTAGGGAAAGAGTTGGATTGGGACTGGAAGACCAGGGAAGCTGGCAGTTGGGTGATAAGCTTGAGGAAGGGTTGAGGCTTTTGGGGGCGGAGGGGTGGGGACAAGAATACAGGGGAGGGGTTGTTGGGGACTGGGTAGTGGTAGAGGGGACTATGAAGGGCTGGAGTGAGGAATGGGTAGGGGGCTGGGAAGGGATGGAGGAGGTTGGGAGGCTGGGTAGGTGCTAGAGAGAGGTGGAGGGGGTTGAGGGCTGAAGGGGGTGGAGTGGGGAATGGGAAAAAGGGGTTTAAGGGGGGTTGAGTGAAGACTGGGAGGTAGATGGTTAGGAGGACTGGAGTGGAGGCTTGGGGGCAGAGAGCTTAGGGAATGGGGTTGGGGGCTAAGGAAGAGATGGGGAAAGAAGGGCCTGTTGTGGGCACTCGTGGGCAAGGTTGGAGTGATGTTGTGGATTTGAGGCTGTGTTTCATGAGTGTGGAAAGAGCTGGTGGGGCTGAAAAATGGCTATGTGGGCTGGGACCTACACATGCATGAAAGGAGCCTGGACAATAAGGGGGCCTGAAGATTAGGAGGTTTCCAGGGCCTGCCAAATTATACTTTAACCACGGGATATGAGAACATTGTCATTATTCTATGTATATGATATATTAGCCATTCTGAACTCTCTTCTTTTCTTCTACTAATAAAAAGTTAGACTTTATTTACTAAATGATTGGCAGCACCATTATTGGCTATGATTTCAATTGAGTGGCTGATCTCATGGGGTCAGAAAAAAAAAAACTGTTTTTGGTAATTATTCATCATAAAATCCAGCGTCTGTGTGGTGAGATAAAAGCAGGAATGCCTAAGGGGACTGGGTTTTTTTTGTTTTTGTTTTTTTTTTGTTTTTTGTTTTGTTTTGTTTTGCTTTTTTTTTTTTTTACTTCTGATTTAGCAGTGTGGTGAGGTAGAAGTTTACTTCTGTTAGTAGCTTACAATAATCTAATGAAAGAGTATTCATCAGTTTGAGGTGAATCTGTCCAGTTCCTCAGCAGTTTGTGCTGATCTGGCATCCTCAGTTTTGACTCACTGAAGAGAGTGACATGCCTTCACATTCAGACTCCCTCCTGCACAGAGTGAGTAAAGGATTTACTTAGAACCATTCTGGTGCTAGCCTCAAGAGCTGGAATGCTGCATACATCCAGCCATCTCTGCTTTACAAGCACACAAAAGGAGTATCAGAAAAGAGTAGTGACAAAGTGTTCCTGATGTTTCAGTCCAAATGATAGGTGTACTTGGAGCCTACATTTATAATTTAAAAGTAAAATCATAGATGTTCAGCAACAAAGCATTTGATCAACAAAAAGGAAGAGCAGAGAATTTAACAGTCTGACTTTTTTTTTTTTTTTTTTTTTTTTACTTTGACCCCCCCCGACACACTTTTTACCCTAGAAAAGAAGATCCAGCACCTGGACATCTAAATAAATAAATAAATAAATAAATGTAGACGAGGGTAGATAATAAGTATCTTCTGTGGTAACTCCTGTAAATAAAATGCTCGGAGACCTATTTTGGAGCACACCATCATATGATGGAAAAACACTACATAGCTTTTAGGACACTTTGACAAACTTTCCAGTAGTTTGTAAAATTAATAAATTATTATATTGAAACTTCATAAGAAAAATGTGAGGTTATAATGCAATGATATTTTTGAATATTGAGTCCATGGCTATACTAAAATATCAACATGCTCAAAACTGCCTAGGGCCATAGTAAGTCTGCTGCACTGCAAGTCAAGCTTTTTACATATATTGACTGACAGACTAGGGCTACTACTATGCTATGCAATAAGAGAATATGCTTCTGGGAAGATGGCCAACATTTGTATCATTTGAATACGTGGATCATAAAGCTTTTAGTGATATTGAAACAAAAAGCCTTTCAGGACTGAACAAGCAAAATACACTGACAAACAATTTCCTGGAACCTGTCTGTTTAATTCCCCCGAACCATAACAATCACCACTACACCAAAACAAACAACAAATTAATTTGTCATTTATTTATAGAGTTGCTTTCTTTTCTTAGATCAATGTTTTAAATGTAGACATAGAAATGTGCTAGAACCAAAGCTATAATAATAGGTCTCCTTCACAGTGGACTACACACACAGTAATTAATTTTCACAACATGACTATAGCATTTTTCCAAATTCACAGATGGGGATTTTGATCCAGAAAGGTTAAATAATTTGCCCATGTAGTTTTTAGTCCAAACTGAGGTAGCTGATTGAGATGTGGTTCTTAAGGAGAATGCATTATCAAATGGCTCAGATGTACTAATAACACTGCACAACAAATATTTTGCTTCCTAAATACTTTTGGTTGTATCTTATGGATTTTGGGCTGCTGATTATGAAAATCACCATGAAATTTCCTATCACGTACCATTTTTTTGAAATCGCCTATGTTTGTTATTTCATTTCATAATTTGTTTATTAAAATGTTGTCCACAATGTAAGCTAAAAAGTTTTCTATCTTGTGCCTAAGCATGCCTGGTCATGCAGTGACACTGCACCTAGTGCAGCTCACACAACATGCCTTAGGCAGGGTGGATGCTGGCAGGACAGGTTTTAGAAAGGCTATAAAAGCATTTTGCACACACTGTTCTATGCATTGTGTTTGCATTCATGTTGATGTGCATGCTCTATGCACATAGCATATTGTGTGTACTCACAATAATAAAGCAATTGTATTTTCAGGAGGATTCATGATAGCAAAATGTCCCGCCAATGTCTTAACAGCCGCAATACATTCTGTTACATTTGTGGTGAATATACGCTTAAACCTCAAAGACGGAGCATGACTGCATGTATTAAGAAAGTGTATGATCTTTACTTTGGCTGTAAAATTGGTGATCAGGGCAAAGCCTGGGCTCCTCATATTTGTTGTGCAACATGCGCTGTCAATCTTAAAGCTTGGCTCAGAGGTACTCGGAAGTCAATGCCATTCACTGCCCCGATGATATGGCGAGAGCAGAAGGATCATGTGACAGACTGTTACTTCTGTCTGGCCAATGTGTCTGGGTTCTCTGCTAAAAACAAGAAATCCATTGAGTATACCAATCTCCCTTCAGCCATGAGATCTGTGTCACATGACAACAGTCTTCCAGTACCAAAGCCATCAGAGACACGGAGCCTAGAGGAGCAGACGAAGATGCCATCATGCACGAGCCAGGAATGGAAAATGACTCGGATCCAGATTTTGAACCATTTACATCGAGTGAGCCTCATCTGATAACTCAATCTGAGGTAAATGACCTCATAAGGGACTTGGGTTTGTCAAAGGCAAAAGCAGAATTAATGGGTTTAAGACGGCAAGGATGGGGTCTGCTGTCACCAGGCATGAAAATGTCTGTCATTCACAGCCGCCAAGAAGATTTGACACAATTCTTTGCTCAGGTTGATAATCTGCATTTCTGCACTGACATTGATGGGCTGTTCACTGCTTTGGGTTGCCAGCAAGACCCACAACAATGGCGTCTTTTATTGATTTGTCAGTGTTAAGCCTGAAAGCTGTGTTGTTACACAACAACAATATCCACCCTTCAATACCAATCAGCTATGCAGTACATATGAAAGAAACCTAAGGAAATATGGAAGTTTTGTTGAAACACATACAGTACAGCAACTACAGCTGAAACATCTGTGGTGATCTGAAAGGAGTCTCACTGCTACTAGGAATGCAGCTCGGATGCACCAAGTACTGTTTTTTCATTTGTGAATGGGAGAGCCATGCTAAAGAATCTCATTACATTAAAAAGGATTGGCCACTCCATAAGCAGTTGTTTCCAGGGCAGTAAAGTGTGGCACAGAAACCACTTGTAGACCGAACAAAAAAATGGGGCAGAATTCTGTGTATTTTTGCCTCCTCTTCACATAAAACTCGGATTGATGAAAAATTTTGTGAAAGCGATGAACAAGGGAAGATGAAGGATTTTGATATTTGAAACAGATGTTTCCCAGAATAACTGATGCCAAGATTAAGGAAGGTATTTCTGTTGGTCCACAAATCAAACAGGTCATCAATGACAAGCAGTTCAAAGAACTTCTAGTAGGGCTTGAGAAAATCACATGGATGGCATTCAGGGACGTTGTTGAAAATTTTCTTGGCAACTACAGAGCACCAAACTACGTGCAGCTGGTTGACAACTTGCTTCCAGCATACAAAACCATGAAGTACAACATGTCACTAAAGATTCATTTTCTGCATTTACATTCAGACTTCTTCCATGCAAATCTTGGCACAGTCAATGATGAGCATGATGAAAGGTATAACCAGGACATTGCTATCATAGAAAAATGGTATCAAGGCAACTGGAATCCATCAGTGCTGGCTGATTATTGTTGGACACTTAAACGAGAAGCCTTAGACACTGAGTACAAATGAAAATCATCAACAAAACATTTTAGCTCATTTAAACTATTGCAAAGCATCAGCACTGTTATGCGATTAAACACATTACAGTCAGTAAAAGTCAATTTCTTGTTTCTCCAAATTCCTACATGATACAAGTAGTCTGAAATTATATTTGTGTTCAGCTTCAAGCGGTCTAGCATAATCACAAAAAGAAAAAAAAAACTGAGGAAGCACCACTTTTGAAAAAAAAATTGTTGTCCAGTGTTTGACTGATGGATAATTTACTGTTATAACCCCAGAAATTCACATCCCTTGATGCTATAATTGGCTAACATAAAACCCCTAATATTAAAACTCGTACTGTGAGTTCTGTATTATGGTTACCAAGGAGCATATTAGCTTTTTCTGGCAGAAAATTCATTCACTTGCATATTGAGATAGGTGATTAGCATATGGAAATTTCATAAAAGCAAGTGGCTATAAGTAAGAGTTTATGAGACATATAGTGTACAACAGACCTCATTATGCAGAATTAGAGGACTCCTTGTGCAGTAGATTTTTACCTGTCAGAGAACAAGAATATACTTCAATGATTTACAATTTTGATTATTGAGATGTTCTACATGAGGAGCCATGAAATTCATCAGACAGAGTTCTCATATATATAATTGTCTTTCTTGGATCAAACCAGTTTGTTGAAGGAGAGATTTAGGGAAGTAGACCAAACTTTTAAAAAAACATAACAGTAAATCTGTTGTTTCAACCTACATTCTCAGCAGATTTAAACGTCACACTTAGAGTTTGCCAAACAGAAGAGCTTGACTGTCTGCCTTTACTAACCTTGACAAACCATGTTTCTATTTAATATGCACATGCAAATAGATTTCTGTTCTTCCAAGTGGTATCATTCTTACAGGTCTGATCTCTAAAGTCTTGTGGTACATCACAGTTCTGCCACTCTCAAATAACTTCTCAAAATGACTGACTAAATACATCCTGAAAGCACCTTTGTTGAAATCACTGGAGTTAAAACAAAAATGAAATTGGCTTTGAAGTGAGGTACCATGTCCTCCCTCTGAGATGGACAGGGAAGGAGCCCGGCCAGTCCACCATGGAGGACAGAACTACAGCAGAAGAGCAGGGCAGGAAGAATAAGGGAAAGTTCAAAAGCAAAATTGGGCTAGAGCTCCTGGGCAAGGAGGTCTCCCTCTCATTGAAACCCAAAAACTATGGCATCAAGACAAATGAGGAATTACCTGCCACTGTATCCATGGGGATGTCAAAGTCTACCCTACAGCCCAAGTGTCACTAACCATGAGTGGACTGATCTGACTAGTGACTGTATGAATTGTCTCATAATTAACTTCCCTGTTGACAGGGTTTCACCAAATTCTGCGGAACACAGATCCATCAGTTGTGGCAACCCTTGATGGAGATTCTATTGAGGGCCTGGGTGGGCAACAGAAGACTATTTGTTAGATGACCCCCAGTCATACCTAGTGATCACAGTGGCCCTGAATGGTTGCATCCCCTCCCCCACACACATGTTGAAGAAGTATCCCTGTACCTGAGGGGAAGACTTCAGCTATGACCAAAAAGAAAAGTTCTCTTTTAGCTGGGTCTATGAACAAAGAACATCCACTGATGGCACTGCAAAGGACTCATGGTAGGCCACATCTTGCCCCAATATGAATTAAAACAGAATCAGCTTTACAAAAAAACCTGGGACCCTCAAATCTGTGAGCCTTAAAGCCAGATGATCATGTCTTGATGTCATCAGCAGGCCATGCTGAAACTGGCCAACAACATCCCTGCCGCAGTCCACATGTGTCAGGAAAAGATCATAGATCAAGAATTACATTATTTCTTTGACTAGGTGTATACCAGGAAGTAAAAAATTATTGTGCCATCTGCTCAGAGAGGCAGCTAGCAGTGGTCCCAGGAGTGCTGAAAGCCTCTCTGGTCCCCATTCTGGTGGGCAAGATGAACCTGGTGAGATGACTTGAGAAGAGTGCCTTTAGTTTCTGGAAGGGACAGATTACCACACAGGCCAATGGGACTGATGCCCTTGTGGGGGTCCTTTGCCCTGCCAGCTGTGGATGGGAAGGGTTGCCATGGGCCACAGGCTGAGCTCCATGTCCCCACACCTGATTCAGCTGGTCCACCCTCTGGGGCTGGGTGGGCTGGTCCTAAGGCCAGCTCCACACTCTGGCTCTGCTCCTGGGCCATCTGGTCTACCTCTGGGAACAGGATGAGCTGGCCCTGTTTGTTTTGCTCCACTTCAGGGGACGTTGGCATGCTGTAGGGCATCTGGCACAGCCTTCCAGGGTCTCTAGCCCTGGAGGGCCACACCAGAAACCACACCACATGATAGTCAGTCCTGCTGTTCCCCGGGTCAGACCAGCTACAGTGGGGAGCTTGGGCCCCTGAATGGGGCGGGGGGGGACTAATGGGGCCAGGCCTCCAGGTGGAGTGTCTGCTGGTGGAGGGGTCAAGAACCCGGGGGGGGGGCATGGTGGTCTGCGGCCCAGGGCACCAAGATTCTTTCATCCATTCTTGCTTTCTTGTACATGATGGAAGTAGATGTTACCCGGTACACGATGGTATATGCTGTTCAATTCCTCAAGGCTGTTCTTCTAAGGAACGCCAATGCCCAGATCATTGCCATAGAGCTCCTAAATATCTATGCATATGTGGGTTTGCTCCAGGAGATTTTGACAGACTAAGGAATGAACTTTATCTCCTGACTGCTGTGTGACTTGTGCAGTCTAATGATCTAATGACGGTTAAGAAACTATGGACTTTGGTTTATCATCCAAAATTGGATGGATTGGTTAATGCTTTAACTGAATGATAATGTTGAATGCTGAAGGAGATGTTGTGAAAGTTTCCCCAAAAAAAGAATTGTTACATTGGGACCAGCTGATACCCTTCCTATTGGTCACAAGCCAGGATCTACCTGAGCAACCATCAAATTTTTCACATTTGAACTTTTGTATTGGTGCCAACCTCTGGAAATTCATGATTTCATGCATGAGACATGGGAACAATGCCCATCCCATGCCCATGGACTACTCCAGTACCTAAAACAGTTACAAGAGTGTCTGGCCCAAGTGGGGATCTGGAAAAAGAGAACCTCCAGGATGCCTCAGAGGCCCAGGCCCACATCTACAACCGAGGAACAGCAGCCTTTGAGGCAGGAGTTTAAGTCATTGTGCTACTTTCTTCCAAGGAATCTAATCTGCTAGCTTGTTGTCAAGACTTTTATGAACTAATCCACCTAATAGGTCAGTTACCTATAAGCTTTGGCAACTGGATCAGTAGGAGTAACAACAGATCCACCATGCTAATCTTCTAAAGCCATGGTGTGAGTGCACAGAGCCATTGATCACTTCTTCCTATGAAACCAGAGTTGAAACCCAAGATTCCCACAGTGGATGAGCCACTGCTAAGCAATACCATGAAGAAGAGACAGCAAAAAAACAAAGTAAGTGTCTCCTGGAGGCCTTTCTGAAGACATTCATGTTCACATCCACCTGGTTGAAAACATTATCTGGACCAGCCCCATAGAAGTTATCCAGGACACAACCCAAGGCTTTCTAAATTGTATTCAAGATATGGATGTCATAGAATGCACATCTGTGCACCCTGGGTTATGATCTATATTATTTCCTTATTCACTTGTATACTGTGATTGTATGATTTGTTGCCAGTTATGCCATGCGATGGTTCTTTATAGACACTCATAACCTATTTTACATGAGTAGTATGATATCATGTTTCTTACAACTTCATGCATGTGTTACACATGTAGCATATTTAGCATGGCTCAAGGTGTTGAGTGACCCACAGAGCTCTCCCAGCAGCAGTGAGCCTGAAAGAGACAAAGGCATGATAATGGAGGCATCCCTTCTGCAGCAGGGGGAGGGTTAAGAGGAGTATTGTGTACAGGAACATCTGCACAGTGTATGGGCTAGACCCTCCCAAGACCAGATGGGCGATTCCACAAAAGGTCATGGAGAATAACAGGGCTAAGATTCTGTGGGACTTCCAGATCCAGACGGACAGGAGGGTACTGGCCAATCAACCAGACATTGTGTTAATAGACAAGGACCAGAAGACAACGGTGGTGATAGATGTAGCAGTGCCAAGTGACAGCAACATCAGGAAGAAGGAGTATGAGAAGCTGGAGAAGTACCAGGGCCTGAAAGAGGAACTAGAGCGGATGTGGAAAGTGAAGGCCAAAGTGGTCCCAGTGGTGGTAGGAGCACTCGGGGCTGTGACTCCTAAGCTGGGGGAGTGGCTCCAACAGATCCCAGGAACAACATCAGAGCTCTCTTTTCAGAAGAGTGCAGTGCTAGGAACAGCTAAGATACTGTGCAGAACCCTCATTATATGCCTGTGATCCAAAAAATATATCTTTGAGCAATGCATTCCAGTCTTTTGGTGGCAGCAATAGGGGATGGTGGAAGTCAGCCTCCTTAGTCCTGACTCATTTGGCAGTGTAGACATAGCCATATTGTCCTCTGCAGGCTCCCTGGTTTACATTTAAGGGCTGTACAAGCATTGGGGAATGATAACACACAAGCAGTAATCCTGGGCTGATTATACAGCAGCCCCCTGGCCTTAGAAGTTGAGGAGGAGGGTGCCTAACCAATGGGGTTCCAGTATGGACAGGCAGTTTCTCTCATCACCACCATGACAAAGAACAGAACTAAGAACTATGTTGTCCTCTATTCTCATGTGTGTTAGAGAAATAAATATATTTTTAATAAACCCCTTCTTTCCCTCCCTTACAGACTCCTTGCTAAGGAATTTGTAGAAATTTTGGTTATAAAGATGCCTGCACTCTGTAAGTTAAAGCAGTAAACAATAAAATGTGTGAGTATAATTATATTCCTTCTACAGCAATGAATATTCATCTGATAGCCATTAGGGGTCTTGTAGATTGAGTGTGTGTTTACATATTACTTTGGTTAAAAAGTTGAGAAGTAGTTAACTCATATTGGTTGTGATATGAAGGTGAATGAGTGGTCAAGATGCTATAACCACATAAATCGCTCTGCCTGTCAGACCTGTTGATGAAAAGTGGTCCACATAATTAAGAAGTCTGACAACACATTGCCTACACCAGTGTTTTGACAATTTGATTTCATAAAATTCAGCAAAAAAAGCAAATGTAAAGAATCTTCCCACCCCCACCCCTTTTAAGACCTTCTTCTGTGGAGACTTTGCTGGCAGTATGTGCTAAAATATGTAGTCAGTGAGTACAATAGCAGGATTTATGAGATCTGGATGTATCTAAATACAATATATTTATTTGTTGAATCATGTTCACATTCTTTTTCTTCTTCTTCTTTAATAATAATAACAACAACAACAACAACAAGCACAACAACAGTATGTCTACCTCTCTGTTCGAGTATTTATACAGGCCCTGCCCCATGACTGTAGCACATAAATGCTGAAGGTATTGCTTAGATACCCATTAAAATAGGAGTGCCTAAAATGCGGCCCATGGGCCACATACCTCTTGCAAAGCACTTTTCTGTGGCCCCTGAATACAAAATTTAATCAGCCACAGCACTGGAAATAGAAAAATCCAGCACTGCAGCAGAGAGCAGCCCCAGCCAAGGCTGAGAGTTTTGAAATCTCCTGCTCTGGGAATGCTTAGGATAAGATTCCCCAGCAAGTGGCATGGCCACGAGGGTGGCCAGGTAAACAGGGCCTGGTTGGGGAAGGGTTGGCCCCGGGGAGCCAGCATCAGGGCAGGGGGTTAGAGAAAAGATCAGGAACTCAGAGGAAGCATCGGCGCAGGGCAGGGGAGTAAGGAAAGGTGTTGGGGACGTGGGGAAAGTGGTGATGTAGGGCAGGACTGCAACATAAGGTGACAGGGATTCATGGAAAGTGGCAGCGCAGGGCAGGGGTGTAAGGGACTCATAGACTCTAAGGTCAGAAGGCACCAATATGATCATCGAGTCTGACCTTCCGCACAGTGCAGGCCACAAAACCTCACCAACCCATTCCTACAATGAACCTCAAACCCATAACTGAGCAATTAAGGTCCTCAAATCATGATTTAAAGACTTTAATACAGAGAATCCACCAGCATGTGAGCCCTGCCCAATGCTACAGAGGAAAACAACAAACAAACAAACAAACAAACAAACAAAAAACACAAACCAAAAAAAAAAAAAAAAAAAACAGTGCCGAAGCCAATCTGCCCTGAGGAAAATGCCTTCCTGACCCCAAACATGACGATCAGTTAAACCCTGAGCATGAGGGCAAGTCCACAACAGCCAGTCAAGAACTTCTCTGTAATAACTCAGAACCCACTCAATCAAATGCCCCTTCCCACATCCTTATCATACCCATCACCAGTAGTAAATGACAGACTATGGCCAAGCTACACTGTCCATCATATCATTCCCTCCATAAACTTATCAAGCTCGGTTTTGAAGGCACCTAAGGTTTTTGCCCCCACCACTTCCCTTGGTAGACTATTCCAGAACTTTGATGGTTAGGAATCTGCATCTAATTTCAAGCCCAAATTTTCTGAAGGACAGCTTGTATCCATTTGTTCTTGTGTCCACATTGGTGCTGTATTCAAATAATTCCTCTCCCTCCCTTGTATTTATCCCCCTAATGTATTTATAATGAGCAATCATATCTCCTCTCAGCCTTCTTTTAAGAAGACTAAACAAACCAAGCTCTTTAAGTTGCCTCTCATAAGGAATGTGGCAGGGACTCAGGGAAGGCAGCAGCATGGGGCAGAAGTGTAAGAGAAGTGTTGAGGACATGGGGAAAGTGGCAGTGCAAGGCAAGGGTGTAAGGGAAGGTGTCAGAGACTCAAAGGAAAATGGCAGTGCAGGACAGGGATGTAAGGGAAGATGTTGGGGCCTCTCAGCAGTGCAGGGAAGGGGTGTAAGGGAAGGTGACAGGGGCTCAGGAAAGCCGGCAGCACAGGTCAAGGGGGTTATGGAAGGGGGTAGGGCAGTGGAAAAGCTGGTGGTGCAAAGGGGGTGGGGGGGTTATGGAAGGGGTTCAAGGATATGCAGCAAGCTGGTTGCAGGGCAGGGGGAACTGGATCCATTTGGCAGCAGGGATCCTGATCCTTCCCTAGCCACCATGGTTCAGGAGCAGGAACTTTGCAGCCTATGGGCCCACACCAGTCAGGCTCTGCAGCCCCCATGTGTGGAAACTTTGGGCAACCCCACATTAAAATGAACAGAAAGTCTTGTTTTCTGGTACATCATTGGAACTCTCATTCAGTCAATGTGATTTGTGTAGATATTTCATCCAAGCATTATGTTTGTCATGTATAGTATGTAATTTCACTGTATTTATTATGCTTTACTCCTTTCTGTGGTTCTTCGGTGTTTGAGTTTATAAAGAAAATAGTATCCACCTTACAGCTGAAAATCTTCCTGGGCTATATGAGTTTGTTTGAGTATTCAATGGTGATAATTAGGTTAAATCCATTAGAACAGTAAGTACATTACTTGATTTTTTGTGCAAACCTCAAACATCCTTTCTGACTTGAAAGCCACCAACCTTCTTTTTAATAACTTATAGTCCCCTTAACCTAAATCTGTGGCCATTGAAGATGGTGATGAATAGTAGTTGCTATTCTACTGATCCATGAGCTTTTGCTTACTTAAGAACTAACCGCCCACCTCTACTGCCAGCATTCAAGATTTACAAAGGACTTGACAACAGAGACAATAGTGGGCCTGATTTCAGTGGAGTTACATCCTCAGAGATTTTGAACCAATGTGACTACCCTTTTGTCAGCTATCACTTCCCTATAAATCTTGTACCATCCTATTTAGAGGAGAAGTAATCATTTATTTTCTGAAAGAATGCAGTGAGAGAGCACTAACACGGGCAGCCATTGTTTGCAGGCTTGATTGCCATGAATCACACAACCTTATCTTGTCTGGTTGAACCTGCATTTTTCTGTCTTTGCTGCCGTACAAGGAAAAGCTGTAGCCTGTGCCATTGAGAAGCTGCTATATCTCATTACTGTTATTTTCTGTATGTATGCAAATATGTAAGTGTTGCTGAAGGTTACAAAAGACCCTGTAACGCATCACAGGGGTGGAGACCAGCCTTTGTTCTCTCCCCATGAGCGCCTGTGTATCCCTTATCCTGTAATAAAATGAGCTTCACTGATGCACTGAAGTCTGTCGTTTCAAGAATTTTCCTTGACAATTTCTGGTGTTGTGACTTAGCTCCAGCTCTCCTGTGCCTGCCACATGCTGCTCACTATCGCCTAACGACTGTGTTCAGGAAGGAGCCTTCATTTGTGTCTATTGATCATAGATGGACCACTCAGTGAACGAGAAGGGAGGAGTGAGGGACATGTGAGAGCCTTGATTGCAGCATTATTCATCTGAGTGCAGTCATCAACAGCTCAAGACATGACGCTTTGGGCTCCTTTTTGTAAGGTACATAACAAATCTGTATATTAATCCTTAGACTCTGGTGAGATGTGTGGCATGTGTGGACAGAAGTGTATGGTGATTCCATGACTGTTATTCCCACTTGTACTTCCCTCTATTGACCAGAGCTGGCTGTTTGTCTCCTCAGCCACCCCTGATTCACTGTGGGCTTCACGGCTGTGACCAGTGGTGTTCTGAAAGCAAGGGAAGTCAGCAGGTGGTTCATGCTCGAACGGAAGTGTGTGTTGTAATTAAAGTGCGAGAGAACAGAGAAATGGGGATGGGTGAGACTAAGGTCACTCCCCCACCCCCATTGGCACACCAGCTTACTTTATGTATGTTCAATATGGGCCTATGTTTGCACCTAAGGGGAACTGGTATATATGGGATGACCTGTTATTGCAGTTTCCTCTGGAAGGAAGTTTTACTAGAGAAAAAATTTTTACATTTAAAGGGAGCTTCAGAGGCTTTGGGTTTCAAAGTGCCCCAGAAGCCATGACAAATATATTTTCTGTGGTATGATGAATCATGTAAAAGAGAAAAGGAATCACTAATTAAAAGTTGGAAAGGAAATGCAGAGAAAATAAGGGAAGAGTTGAATGAGGTAAAAGAAAAAAATCAGGGGCTATATCTGCAGCTACCATTGAAGCGGGCAAAGAACGATACTGAGGAGGAAGGAAGAGCTAGTCTGGATGTATTAGTTATGGGAATCCCCTTTCCAGCTCTTCAACTGCCTCTTCAGCCCTCTGCGTCATTGCCACTTTCCCAGCCCCTGCCTTATTGGCAATTAATGGCAAAACAATCAAACGGCACTGGTGAACAATCTGTAGTAGAGGCAGAGGCCTCCGATCAGAGAGTAGAGGAATCCAAAGGGTAATCAAGCAAGACAGAGGAGGCAGAGAGACAAATCTGTAGGAAAACTACCAAAGTCCAGCACCTAACAAATGGACTTTCATCAATTGATAAGCCTGAGCATTCCCAAAGGAGACAAAAAACAGACAGATTTAGTGAACCACCTATCTTAAATATTAAAAGGGATAGCCGTGTTTGTTTAGTCCAGTAAAAAAACAACAACGAGTTGTGTGGCACTTTAAGACTAACAGATTTATTTTTTGCATGAGCTTTCGTGGGAGAAGATCCCACTTCTTCGAAGCATCTGAGGAAATGGGATCTTCTCCTATGAAAGCTCATGCAAAAAATAAATCTGTTAGTCTTAAAGTGCCACACAACTCGTTGTTTTTTTACCTATCTTAAAGGCACCCCTACAGATGGTACCAGGACCTCAAGGGTTGCAGCAGGTCCATGTGCCATGGAGCCCCACATGTCTTGCACAAAGGCAGAGGCCACAGGAATCTAGTGTCAGGGTTTCCAAGCATTCAGGAAGACCCTGAGAAATTTAGAGAGCAGCTTGAAATCAATATAGTGTTATGACCCCAACTGTGCTGAGATGAATCAACTGCTGAGATTGATTTTGCCCTCTGAGCTCCATCAACGACTGATAGCCAAAGCTCAACAGCCACTTACTACATCGGACAATAGGTTGAGAGAATGCTGACAGAGGCTAGTTGATTCTGTCCTAGAAGTGTGCCCAAGGAAGGTAGATTGGGCTAAAATTAGTTTATGCAAACAAAGGGAGGGAGAAAATCCAGCTGACTACATAGAAGGAAAGGAAAATGTCTTGAGTCATTCAGGCATTCCTGATGCCACCATGAATGCCTCCTGGGCTGTGACCTCTGCCTTTGTGAAAGGCCTGCTGCCTGAGGTTCAGGAACAATTAAAAAATATTTGTGAGGGATGGCAGAAAGAGAGTCTACAGAAACTGATTGAAGTGACTACCCACTGCCAGGAGAATCAAAAGAAGAAAAAGAAAGCCCTTGAAATCCACCTGATGATGGCCCAATTGAAACAAGTGGAAGGTTGCAATAAGCCCCTAAACTATGAGAAAGGGAAAAGGCCATAATAGAGGACCTCCATGGGGAAGGCAGACAACTCAAGGGCCCACTAGGAATGATATGTGTAATTACTGCAAGCAACCAGGGCTTTGGAAGGTGAAATGCCCCAACAGATCTCTAGGTCCAACATAGCAATCAGCACTGCAACCTCTGCCGACAGCCAATGTAACAACCAATCAAACAGCAAATATCAGCTCAAGTGTTTTACAGTGATACCTACTGAGGTAGCCTGGAGACAACTCTTGTTCCATCATTTCCATTAGGAAGCCCTGTAGATCAAGATGGCCCTTTTTTAAAGGAATTGTAAAGGATACTGACACTCTTTGTGACCCAGACCTCCTGAGATAACCTTCTGAATATGCCAAAATCAGGGCAAGATGCAAAAACCAGGGGCTGAACCCCCAAACCACTGATGGGTGGTACTTCAGCCTGTCTCCCAGTCAGTAAGAAAACATGCTTCTGATTCCCCACTCTGGTCATCACCAAGCATAGCAAAATAGAAATAGCCCCCTTTACTGCACATCAGCTTCTCTGGTCCCCTCTAGCCACTGGGTCTCTTAAAGAAATAGTTTCTCCTGACCCCAAAGGGCCAGCCACATCACCCAGAAAAATACAGGCCTGGATCTTACCCAAATTACCACGCTGCCAGCCAATCCTTTAGTAACTAAAGCTAAAGACTTAATATAAAAGGAAAACAAACAAAATGTGAGAGATCTTAAAGGGTCAAAGTGAATCACATACATACAAATTATTTAGAGTCTGTAGAAAGCAAACCCTTGAAGTTCCTGTAGTTTGCAGGTTAGTTCCAGTCCTTTGGTATGCACCCAGCAGCAGCAGCTGGATGAGTCTCAGTCCTTTGTTCAGTCCCAAGAGAATAGTTCCAGAGGAGGACATTGGTCGCAGACAGACTGAAGACTAAAGACAAAATGGAGAATGGGATATGGCTTTTTATCACCTTCTGGCCCTCCCCATGGTCATAGAGCCCTTGCCAAATCAAAATGGAGTTGAGTCACATGGTCAGCTTGGGTGACTGGCTAAACTTCCTAGGTCCACTTCAGCTGGGAGTTCCCTTGATGGCCCATCAGGAAGATAATGTGTTTTTTTGCAGACACCCAGTCTGGGTATGCCTTAAAATCAAATCATTTGAAACACACATAATAACAAGCAGATTTCTAATTTCTAATACCTTCATGATACCTACATACAAACCATATAATCATTGTTAGCAGATTATTGCCTTTCTACTGATACCAAACATGGGATATCTGGTCTGGATTATTGCAAAAATGAAATATTAATATGAAAAATAATCATAACCAGTCTCCTGGACCCAAAGAACATCATACCCCACTCCTTACTGACACCAGAGCCACCAAGTCAACTCTCTAAGCGCAAGACTCTCCTTCACTGCAACCCACCAAAGAAACTATAAGGGCCGTAGGAGTAAACAACCAAGTAAAGCAATACCAAGTCTCGGAACCTGCCAAAGCTCAGAGACGCCCTCTGGAAGACCAACATGCATTTCTACTCAGTACCAGTAGTCCAGTGAATATATTGGGTAGTGATTTACTCTGCAAGCTCAGTGGTACTATCTATTGCACCCCGACTGACATTCATTTGGAAGTCCCAGCATTCAGGGAGTCTGAAGTCTTACTGGTCCTACAAGAAGTAGATCTGGAAACAGAAAGTCTGGAATCTGCGGGTGCAAGGCAAATTGAACTTCTAAGAGCAGTCTCACCTCAATTATGGGCACAGAATGAAAATGAAGTGGGAAGGATCTTCAGCGCCACCCCCATCAAAATACAAGTGGATAAGAGCAAACCTTTGCCCAGAAAGCCACAATATCCACTGAACCCAGAAGCAGAAGAAGGAATTGCACCTGTAATGGAAACTGTCTTGCAGCAGAAGCTAATAGTCCCAACTAAGAGCCCATACAATACATGTATCCTGCCTGTGAAGAAGCCTGGAAAGAATGCCTACAGATTTGTGCAAGACTTGAGAACTGTGAACGCTGTTGTTCTGTCGATATTTCTGGTAGTGTCCAACCCAGCCACCATTTTATCATTAATTCCCCCCAAAGCCACAAGTCTTCACAGTGGTGGACCTGTGTTTGGCCTTCTTCTCCATCCCAGTACACCTGGAGACCCATTACCTGTTTGCCTTTATGTACAAATCAATGCAGTATACCTGGACTGTCTTGCCCCAAGGGTATACTGAAAGTCCTCCCCTGCTTTCACAAATACTGAAAGAACATCTGGCAGACATTGTGTTTCCCAAAGGATCAGTCCTTGTCCAGTACATGGACACCCTTTTGATGGTTTCTAAGGACCAGGAAAGCACCAAGATGGATAGCATTCATCTCCTAAGCACCTTGGCCCTGAAGGGACACAAGGTGTCCAAAGAGAAATTGCAGTTTTGTAAGAAAGAGAGGAAACATGTGGGATATCTGATCTCTAAGGGAGAGTGCCAGACACTGCAACTCGAATTCAAGCCATGCTGAATATTCCCAGACCAGTTACACAGAAACAGGTATCTGCCTTTCTAGGATTAACAGAATAATGCAGACAGTGGATTCCCAAGTATGCTAAATTTGTCTAACCCTTGCATGCAATAACTAAGTAGGATGTTATAGAACTCATACCCTGGATCCAAGAAGAAAAGGCTTTCACTCATTTGAAACAAGGTCTCAGTTCTGCACCTGCATGAGGGCTGCCAGATTACTAAATAAATAAAAAATAAATAAATAACCCTGTTCTGCCATGGGAGAGATGGAGTGGCCTCCAGAGTGCTGGTCCAGAGACATGGTACCCAAATGAAGCTAGTTGCATACGATAGCACCCCATTGGACAATGTTCCTCTTGGATTCCCTCCTTGCCTTCAAACAGTGGCAGCCACCTCTCTGCTAGTGGAACAATAGTCCTCTATGATTCTAGGAAACCTAGTACCTGTCAGAGTCCCTCATGCAGTGGCCACACTTTTGCTTGGTGATAGAACACAACAGCTTTCAGCTTCTTGGCTCATCAGGTATGAAGCTACTTTGTTATCCTCACCACATTTGAGGATTGAAAGGGGAGGCATGCTCAATCCTGCCACCCTAATGCCTAAATTGGAGAGGGCAAAGACCATGTCTGCGAGGAAGTTGTTCAACAATTTGAGAAGCCTAGAGCTGATTTGGGGGGCATACCATTGATTAACCCAGATGCAGTATTTTTTTACTGATAGATCCTGTCAGCAGGCAAACTGACGGTGGGTTATGCTGTTTGTACCTTGCATGAGATGGTGGAAAGCGGCTTAATAGAAAATGGAAGATCAGCACAGATAGCTGCATTGGAGGCCTTAGAAAAAGCATGTAGGTTAGCTGAAGGAAGGAGAGTAAATATTTACACTGACTACCGATACACCTTTGGAGTAGTACATAATTTTGGACAGCTTTTGAAAGAAAGGAATTTCTTGACCTCTTCAGGGAAGGCCATCAAGAATGGCCAGTATGTAAGCCACCTTCTGGAAGCAGTACAACTTCCCAGAAAATTAGTGATTATGGATTGTGCTGCTCACACAAATGGAAATGATGAAACAAGTAAAGGAAATGTTTTGGCTGATGCAGCCACTAAAGCCACAATCACCCAACCTTGGGCTGACCAGGCTGCCTTATTAATTCAACAAGAAGTGCCTCTTCCTGCTGAGGTCTCTGGATGGGACCTTGGCATAATGCAAGAACTGACTCTTGAAACTGAAAAGATTCAATGGAGGAAGGTGGAGTGCACTTTGCACTCACAAAGATACGGTGAGACAGGGACGACCACCCTGTTGTGCCATCTAGCTTCCTGCCTGACTTCTTAACTACCTACAATGGCCTGGCACATGTAAGTAAGGAAGCAATGACCACCTTGCTGGCCAAAGATTGGTATGTTCCAAATCTGCACATACATATCAGTGCCTACTGTTCCTCTCGCCCTATTTGCTTAGCCTACAATATGGGAAAGCCTGTAAAGAGCAAGAGGGCAGCTCAGCTTCCACAAAGGGTCTCTTTTGTAAATATGCCAGTTGACTTTATTCAATTGTCCAAGTGTAATGGTTTCCAATATTATATTTTAGTAACTGTATGTATGTCCCTGGGATGGGTGGAAGCCTAGCCTTGCCATAAAGCCGATGTAGCTGCAGGAGTCAAATGTTTGCTGAGAGTCTCCATGCCAAGATTTGGGATACCCCTAGGGTTAAATTGAGACAGGGGCCCTCACTTTACGGGGAAGATTGAAAGAACCAATGGTGTCTTGAAGGGAAGACTGGCCAAAGCTTGTATTTCTACCAGGCTAAAGTGGATGGACGCCTTATCCATTGTGTTGATGTCCCTTCGGGCAACACCCACCCAAAAAACTGCTCTATCACCACATGAGATATCAATGGGAAGGCCAATGCCCCTCCCACGTGGCATCCAGTAAGGCATCCGAAGATTTGCAGTTTACACACAAAAAGGTTATTCAATATTGCCTAGATCTGACCAAGAGTCTTAGCAGGATATCTTTACAGGTGAAAGAAGCACTACCAGCCTCCCCAGACCAGATGTGTCATACTCTAGAGCCTGGAGATTGGGTATATCTGAAATACCTGGAACCCCAGTGGTAAGGACCCTTCCACGTTCTCCTAACAGCTCATACTGCAGTTAAACTAGAAGACAGAGCAGCTGGGTCCATGCATCACAGTGTAACAGAACCAAACCTCCACACAGGGAGGTGTCCAAATAAGAAGAAGGACTGGTGACCGTGCGGCCAGAATAACCAACCACTACCACATCTCAGGCAGGAAGATAGTAAATGTTGAATTTTGGGAGATAACCTCCTAAACTGGGACCTAGAGCTTACCCCATTAGCTCATTGAGATGTTTGGGTCCAGAGAACAAGGAGAAGTTGTGACTGCCTTCAAGGTACTAGCTGATGATAACCTTTGGGGTGCTAACCACTGGAGTTTTGTTGTTGGAAGCATTTTTTTCTCTCTTAATTGGCTTGGAAATGAAAAACTTGCCCATAATGCTGGGAACAATTTTATTAGCTGTAAGTTGGTGAATTGTATTAGGAGGATGGGAACATTTTTTTTTTTTAATTTATCCCAGTCAGTAGCTCAGACAGTGAATAACAGCAATTGTTGGATTTGTGCAAATAACCCAGAACACTTAGACCAGGGAATCCCTTTTATGGCTAAAGTCAAATTAGTTAGTTCAAATTAATTAATTCAAACTAACTTGTGTTGTGTAGACATAACCCTAACATCTTTTGTGCAGATATGTGGGCAAAGTTAGCAGCGTGTTTTGTTGCAGGTACATGTGCCTGCTTTAATGGTTCTGTTATGTCTCTAGTTGCCGGTAAGTATCTGCTTAAGGTTAGAGGGCTCCCAGTAAGCGAAAAGAGGGCTGTCTCCCAAGGCTTAAGAGATCATTTTGGAGTGTATTAGCATGAGTGTTCTAAATAAAACATCAGAAGTAATTCCATTGTTCTACTCTGCACTTATTAAGTCTCAGATGGAATATTGTGTACAGTTCTTAATGACACTTCAAAGGAAATTTGTAGCTCTACAGGAGAAAGTTCATAGGAAAATAACAAAAATAATTCATAAAAAGTAATTAAAAGGGTGGAAAACATGATTAATGAGAGAAAGTAGAAAAAAAATGGTTGTTTAACCTGTGGAAGACTGAGGGGTTTATGACGCTGTCTGGATTTAGGGGAATATTAATAATGCTATTTTATATTAATATTTCATCATTCCAATAAGCAATAGGAGATATGCCATTGTTGGTAACAATAGAAATGAATGACTATATCATAGGAGTTGTATCTGTATTACAAGTTATGAATTTATTTGTTATACATGTGTTCCAACTTGTATGCTTCCAGGCAACTCCCCAGATAGGATTTCTATAGTCATTGTCTCTCTAATGCCACATTAAAGAAGCTCACGGCTATCTCTACACGGCACTTTTATTTTGAAATAACACTCGTTATTTCGCAATAAAAGAAATTAGGTCTACACGACTGTGTAGACCTGTTGTTTCAAAAGAGCTGTTTCAAAACAACAGGTCCAAACAGCTTTATTTCAAAATATCCCTTCCGAAATAACAGCTGTTTGGATTGCAGGCTTTCCCTTAATTCGAATTAACATTTTGTTAATTCAAATTAACTTATTTCAAAATAAGGATTTTATTTTGAAATAACTCATTTCAAAATCCTTATTTTGAAATAACAATGCATGTGTAGACGTAGCCCACAGGTATAATGGGCCCAGGAAGAAGCCTGTTGAGCCAGTAGGACTTGCCCATGTGACTCAAGTCCATTTTGATTTTAAAGAATTCCACACAGAATGGGGAAAGCCAAAGGTGGTAAAAGGGTCTGTGCTCAACCCCATTTTGTCTTCAGTTTCCAGTCTTCAGCCAACACTCACCTGTGGATCTATTCATCCGCCGCTGGACTAAGTATTGAGGCTGCTGGGTGTCTACCAGGGGAACTAAACAAGCCTACAAACTCCAAATTCTTTGAAAAATTTGCTTTACGTGGACTTAAAATAATTTGTATATGTGTGATTTGCTTTAATCCTTTAACATTTTTCATATTTTGTTTCTTTTCTTTTTCTATTAAACCTTAAGTTCTACTTAATAAAGGATTGGCTGGCAGCATGGTATTTTGGGTTAGATCCAAGACTGTATTGTTCTGTGTACTGTGACTGATCTTTGTGGGTCAGGAGAAACCTTTCTGGCTAAAGAGCTTGGAGCTGTGAGCACCTTATCTTTTTACTAAACCCAGTGGCTATTTGGGAACCAGGGTCTGAATGTAGTAAAGGGGACTGTTTTATATTTTCTTATGCTTCTTGAAAACGGGTCTGAGGAATCAGAAGCATGGTTTGTTGCTGATCAGGATTCTGGATTGAATGCCACCCATCAGCATTTAGATAAATTGGCTCTCATTTCTACAGATTGATCTGATCTTTGCATAGTCACCTTGTTATCCCAGCAGGACCAAGTCACTAGGGGCACGGCAGTTTTCAAGCACATAGAATATTTTTACAAAGGATAAAAAATGTTCTCCATAACCTCTGAGGATAGGACAAGAAGCAATGGAATTAAACAGCAGCAAGTTTGGTTTATGTTGTACATGCAGGCTGGTGGGGCGGGGGGTGTCTGTGTAGTTTAGCACTTGAATAAAGTTCCTAGGGATGTTTTGGAATTTCCATAAATAAATAAGTAGATTTGTTAGTCTTTAAGTGTCACATGACTACCTGTTTGTTCTATCAGTTGAGAATCTTTCAGAGCATCTTAGGAAAAAACACCTGCTAGGCTTAGGTAATGCTTAGTCTTACTGTAAGTGAAAGGACCTGTACTTGATGATCTCTCAAAATCCCTTTTAATTATTTCAGGATTCTATGATTCTAGGTCAGACTAAATAATCTCATTGATCCCTTCTGCCTTTATAATCTATGACATATGAGAAAAAGAAGAAAAATGACCAATGTCAGGTCAGAATAGAGGACATTTATATTTCCATTAAATAACTTAGCTAAATAGATGGCTCCAAACACAGGAAAAAGTAAATACAATTCACAAATTATTGCAAGCTTTTGTAGGGAGTTACATGCAGAGACCACACTGCAGTTGCTACGATCATCACTATCTAGGGGAGGAGGCCTAGCAACAGATTCCATATGGAAATAATCCAGGGACATCACAGGGATTAGAAGCCACTCTGCTGCTTTTGTGTGCATGGAGCCATTTCTGATTTTTAGTCTCAAGAGACTGGACGTTAGAGTAGCTTCCCCTGAGACAGGCTACACTAACTGCAAGTCAAAAGGGAAACAGTTTATGAGATTTCACAGTATATATAGTCTGTTCCAAAAGCAAGCTATTGCACTCCTGTTCTTCTCCAGGAATGAGACAAACTATGGAAAAAGGAAGGAGTCAATGTGACACAGTATCTTACCATGTCCTGATTTGCCCCGTCTCAGTAATAGCACCCTCGCAAGGGGAGTCTGAGATCACTGAGTTTAATGTGGCCTAGAAATACTGGAGTATTGTTTACCAGCTTCCTGTATGCTTCTGGGAGCACCCTATAGCCAAAATATACTCCCTGATTTGAGAGACACTGCTTGTCATTTGCAGACTCTAGAGATAAATTTGGGTCCAACTCTATGCTCCTTAATAAGAAAGAAAGAAAGAAAGAAAGAATCAATACATTGCACAACAGTCCATTAGCATTCCTTCCTTCTTGGAGAAAAATGGAATTCTTTCTGGCCTGGCAGCCTGTATCTTACCCTGTTTCATACAAATGTTGGTGGACATGTCTCCTGAAGAGAATATCAGGTGAAAGTGTTAGTGATTAATCATGTTGATTGGGGGAAAAAATGTAGATACTTTTTTTTCCTCCCCTTTTTGCCAACTGGAAGCTGAAATTTGAGGCTTTGCAAAGCACTATCCATTTGGATGTGAAATTTGTGAAACAGCTTTTGTGTCTTCACTGTGTAATTTCCTTATTTGAAAAAATGCACATGCATCTTGTTTCCTTGATCAGCAGCTAAAAGTAAAATATGTACAGACAGCTCTTTTGTTGCAGAATGTTTAGCCCAGGGCATATTTGCTTTACCCCCAAAAAATCAAATAAACAAATAAAAAGAGAACAACAGCTCCCTCAGCTCCAATTATTTCCGGAAACCGACAGAGACTTCCTTGTTGACTGGCTGCACAAAAACTTTTTTTTTTCAGACTCTAACCCAAATTTAAAACTAGGGCTATGTCTTCATTGCCAAAAAAAAAAAAAAAAAAAGAAAAGTGTGTTTCTACAATGAGATAACTAAAGCATCTTGGCTATCTTTCTGTACAATCCTACTCAAGGCAAAGGTCTGTAGTTTCCTGTGATGTAGCTAGATGGATCAACATAAGGACTTTACAACAGGCTCGCTCAAGCATGATGGTTTTCTCCAGTGGGTAAAGTATAATTTGATGGGCCCTGGAAGCCTCCTAGTCTCGAGGCCCCCTTCCCATATTGTCCAGGCACGCTTCATGAATGTGTGGGCCCCAGCCTAACCTCATTTTTGAGCCCCGTCAGCTCATTTCTCACAAATGAAGCACAGCCTCAAATCCACAAATAACCCCAACCTCATCCACTAGTGCCCACATCAGACCCCTCTTTTCCCATGTCCTCCTCAGCCCCCATCCACATTTCCTAAGCTCCCTGCCCCAAAGTCCTCACTCCAGCCCTCCTAACCCCTACTCCAGGTCCCCCATCTTCACTCCACTCTGCTTCAGCCCCCCAACCCCCTTTACACTTCCCAAGCCCCCTCTGTCCCTGGCCCCCACTCCAGCACACAACCTCCTCCATCCCTACCCAGCCCCCTACTCAGGCCCCACTCCAGCCCTTCGTAGTCTCCTCCACCACTACCCAACCCCCACCAGCCCCTACCCAGTCTTCTTTTCCCCATGATCCCCTCAAGCCCTCCTCATCCCCCCCAACTCCTCCATTCCTCTCCAACCCCCCTCCACCCCAATCCTGTGCTCCAGCAACACACATTGCTCTGGGCCCTTCCATTCCAACCCCCAGTCTCCACTAACCACATCTACCACAGCCCCCTGCTGATGTGGTTCCTTGTGCTTCCCTTTCTGGCTCTCCAAGCAGTGGGACAAACAGCAGCAGCACGGCCAGGAGCAGCGACTGCAAAGTGGCGGTGGGTGGAAAGTGCATGGCATGAGAACAGGGCTGCTGGGATGGCTGGAAACAGAGTGAGAGGGGGGAAGTATCTGTGCAGGAGTTGTACAAATTGTGGGCCCTGGAGTGGCATTCTGATGCATTCCTCCTTTCTTTAACCCCGATTTTGTCACTGGAAAAACACATCTTTTGGGACAATGAAAGGAAAACCCAGGAAACCTTTTATTAACCACACAGCTCCTGTTGTGCCATACAGTGTTATCAAGTGGCACCAGGCAGTAACTTTTCTCTGGTGTCCATGTGGTTTTACCACATAAGGAGTTTCTGTTAAATTATTTACTGTTCCCACATATCCTAAAAGTGTCTGCAATCATCGTTGCTTCCATGGACTCTAATAGTGGCCCACTGACACTTTTTCCACAGCACTTCAAATTGCACACACACACACAAAACTGGACCACTAACAGATGAAAACTAACTACAGTTTTGACAGCATAACAAATAGAAGCAAGCCATATTTTGTGACTGGTGTTTGAAACTCATTCTGCAACCCTTATTCATATCTGGTAGTATCTTCATAGGCATGTAGTTCCATTAATATCAGTGTGTTTGCTTGTGAAGTAAGATATCAGTCCTACTGAGTGAAATTCACTTCCCTACAGTGGGCTGGTGAAATCCATGCACCATTTAAATCCCCAGTTTCACTGATCATAAAGGCAAAATCTGGCTTTTAGTTTTGGCATTTACCAAACCAAAGCCCCTTCTTGCAGAGACTAAAGATACAGCTGTTAATAATTCCATATACAGATTCAAATGCTGAAGGCAATGGAATAAGGATCATGATTCCATCCCCTTTGTAGGGTCTTGTCTCTGGACCCATATAAAGGCTGCCATTTTAAGTGACTACAAAAGTATGTGCTCTAGCATATTCTTCACCTCCCTAAACTACTGAACTACAAAGCTGGAACACTGCATTCTGTGTGTGGTGAGGATACTACTTGTCTTAAATATGTAAATAGTACTAGCCTTTTGAGAAGAGTTACCATTGTAACTCTGGACCAACAATCTTTTCACAGAAACTGAGATAGGTAGGAAGGACCAAATAAAATTAAAAAAAAAGCCTATAGTGTATATTGTGATGCTAACTGGGTCGAGGGGACCGTTTATGATCATGTCTCATATTAATATTCCATATTTGCAATAATCCGTATGTGATATGCCATGTTTGGTACCAATAGAAAGGTTGTAATCTGCTAGGAAGGATTATATATCAGTGTCATATCAGTATTAGGAATATATTTGTTTTATGTGTGTTCCAATGCCTTGCTCTGCAACTATTCTTCTGGGACTGAATGAAGAACTGAAACCCACCCAGGTGTTAGGTGTACACCAGAGGAATTGGACTAAGCTGCAAACTACAGGTTCTTCAAGGACTTGCTTTCTGTGGACTCTAAATCATTTGTATGTATGTGATTCACTTTTACCCTTTAACATATCTCACATTTTGTATGTTGTCCTTTTATATTAAACCTTTAGTTGAAGCTACTAAAGGATTGGTTGGCAGCATGGTATTTTGAGTAAGGTCGAAGCCCATATTGTTCGGAGTGATGTGGCTGACCCTTTGGTGTCAGAAGAACCTATTTCTTTAAGAGACCCAGTGGGTAGGTGGGAACCGGAGGAGCTGATTTCCAGTAAAGGGGGCTGTTTCTATGTTCTTATGCTTGGTGATGACCAGAGTGGGGTATCTGAAGCATGTTTTGTTATTGACTGGCAGACTGGTTTACGTACCACCCGCCAGTTGTTTGGGGGCTTGGCCCCTGGTTTTGTAGCTTGCCCTGATTTTGGCACATTCAGAAGGTTATCCCAGGAATCCTGGGTCAAATTTATGATGCATTAAAGCTGCTACTGGTATTTGTAATAGCGTAGAATGTGAACCAAGGAAAGGTTTAATACTGAAAGTCAATTGTTCTACAATGCCTGTACTGTGAATTTTCTTTTAAGATTAAAAGAAAACTTTATCTACTCAGACCATTTTGCTTCCTTACAATTTTCGTATTAGAACACTTCTGGGCTGATACTACTTAACACTCACTCCAGTTTAAAAAAAAAAAAAAAAAAAAGAAGATCTCTGCTGACTTCTTTGAAAATACTCCTAGCTAATACAAGTAAGAGGCATGTTGAGACTTTACTTCTTTTACAGTAACAATTTATATCTCTTAGTGAATTTCTGTACAATAGTATTGTTACTAGTTAAGTGGCATCTTTTTATCTAAACATCACAGTTACCAGGAGGGTCGATAATTATTAGAGATGGTAAATAAAATAAAGTAAAATAAAATAAAATAAAATAAAATCTATTCTCAAGAAAACTCCAAGATTTCAAATTTTCTTTTTTTCTCAGAATTTTGATAGAAAGTCAGACATAAAACTTTTAATGAAATGGAATATTCTAAAAGCATTTCATTTCAGTTTTATCAAAACACATAATTTTGATAACATAAAACCTCTTTCCTTGGGACTTTATCATTTTCACTAATATGATTTATATATGATGTATTACATTATATAAAACAATACAGAAACATTATAATAATGAAACATTACAATGATTTCCTATGAAATTTTTGACAAAATTTACATGTTACTGTGAAACATTTTGATTTAGTCAAATCAGCATGTTCCAAAAGAATGTTGCTCCACTGCAAACTTAATGGGCATGTCCACACGTACCTTTTAAATTGGAATAATGGGGCTTATTTTGATTTTAAAAATATTAGGTCCACACGACAATCTTTTGAATCAAAATGATGAGCTCTATCATTTTGATTCAAGAGATGTTGAATCAAAATAGGTTAAATCTACTTTAAAGTGAAACATCTGTTAAATTGAAACTGTCATTTTGAAATAACAACATTCAGACGTGTTATTTCAAAATAACCATTATTTTGATTTAACACAATTTGCCCTTCTCCTTCCTGGGGTGCTGTCCTTTTTCTATATATTGGGTGGGGGCATGGCCCTTCTAGGCAGCCATCTTGCCACAGCTCCTATGGTGCACCTCTCTTGAATCGAAATAGCAAGTCCTGTGTCTGGACTTGCTATTTTGATTTTTTTTTTTTTTTTTTTTTGGTGTGGACCTGTTAAATCAATTTAACTTAAATCGATTTAATGATTTTTATTTCAATTTTATTAAATTGATTTAAGTTAAATTAATTTAACTGTGTGTATGTGAACATAGCCTTTGACTACTTCTAAGAATTGCCACAAGCCACAGCAGTGGTTTTCAATCCTTTCTTCTCAGAACCTAATTGATATATTCATAGATGTCCCATGACCCAACAATTACATCATTGAGCAATGCATTCCAATCTTTTGAAGGTGGCAATGGGAGGCTCCATGATCCAGTACTGAGTCCCAGCTTGTAGTTTGAAAACCACTGGTCTACAACATCTGCTCATGTGCAAGGACCAAAGAAAAGCAGGTAGGCAGAGATACTCTCTATCTGATTTCAAAATAAATTCCCTTGGAAAATCATCTCCATAAACAAGGGTTTGGGGCACAAAATGGCAAAAGATCTAGATTCTCAATCCCAGCGGTCCTGACATTCTGTGAATGAGATACCAGAACCCCACATTTGTAATGGCAGTAGATTGTTACACACCAGTGAGGATGCAGGGACAAAGGAGACTGACACCGGGCCAAATTCCTTTGGGAAAGGTGAGGCTTGGGACCAGACTTTGGGCACAAGTTGTGTTCTGTGTGACCCCTGGTTTGGGTTGAGGGGCCACATACCACATAAAAGCAACAAGCAATATACATACAGTGATTACACAGCAACTCCCTGGCCTTGGAGTTGGGGTGGGGAAGGACAGGCTGAAGCTAAGCAGACAAACTGGCAAATGGATACCAAGATAATAGGGTTACTGCATGGACAAAGAATTTCTCTCCTCATGAAGTAGTGTTGTTCACACATGTTAGAGAAAACTTATGATATACCCCTCCTTCCTCTCCCACCTTGCAGACTGCTTGTTAAGGAATTTGTAGTAATTTCTATTATAGTGTTTCAAGGTAAAACCTCTGAGCTATGTAAGTTAAAACCATATATAACAACAGGAACACTTATAACCATTAATATTACCAAATAGGGGAGTTTAGGGTTGTTGTAGATAGATTATAATTTTACATATTATTTTGCTTAAGAATTTGTGATATAGTTAACTTGGGGCTCACTACATTAGTCATGAGGAAAGGGAAGAGTTGTCCAGATGCTTTAACATAATAAATCAATCTTTATCACTCCACCAGGCTCCATCTTTGTCATTCAATCCTGTAACAACTGGGCTGGCACTATATTCTGGTCTATTAATAACATTGTAACACAAGAGTCATGCTACATAGGCCGAAACTCTGTTGCTGCATGATAGCAGTCATGGATTTGACTACAGAGAAGCATAGAGATTGCATATCTGTAAGACCAAACAGGAGAGAAACTGCAAAATGGTGACACCTGGGGCCAAGCCTCTTTCTTCAGAAACTATTCCCCATATTGTACATGGCTTTTAATGTTTTCTAAGATGATATCATCTTCTCTTTGTTGCTTTCCTCATTGAGTTTGATCCCCTTTGCTGTAAAAATAAAGAGGCAATATGGAGGAGGAGTCATAAAAATTGGGAAATAAGAGGTATAATAACTATAGACATAGTTTATGTATGTTCATCTTCCGAAATTGCCCTTTGGTTTAGTGATCACACATTGCCTCAGGACAGAAACCATTGATATGTTCTCAATTTAATACAACAGCATCCTAAAGGAATATAATAGGCTGGAGATTTGTCCAGCAAATCACTCCAGTAAATTGTCAAAAGTATACATAGAGCTTTTCACTTAATATGGGGCTGTTTCCAGAAGCTTAGCTGTCTTACAGAGAATAATATCCAAGACAGTGATAGTCAGGAACTCTATCATTTTTGGACCAGTCCACATTATTAATGTGGAAGTGCATTTGTTTTCCTTTATGCTGGTTGAAATGCTCATTTTCACTGTGACTCAACTTCTCAAAACAAATATACAGTAGTCAAAGAGGGGAAAAGGAGATGTGTTAATTTGGCTCTGCATCTAAAACACCACATAATACTCACTCTTCTGTAGTAGAGTACATGGAAAGAAAAAACCCTGCTAAGATGATTTCTGTTGTACATTTATTAAGTGATGCATCCTTTGGACAGATTTTTTTTTTACTCTACTATTTTAGAAGGATTAATTTTTCTTCTAATATATTGTATGATTCTGCTGGGTCTTAAAGATTTTTTCTTTATCTGAGGTGAAGAGAAAACCAAAAATGATGGCAAATACCCAAACTGAATCATACTGCATTTAGTCATTGTACATTCTGTTCAGCTGGGCATGATCTTGACATAGATTTTCCCTTTTGTGTGTGAAGTTATTAGTGAAACCATAGTACCACTTAGGTCAAAACCTTATGTAACACCTTCACCCTACCCACTTGCCTTTGAGATGTATGTATATGAAGTGTGGGCATACCAAAGGATCTTTCCTTATTAGGCATACTATAATTCAATAACTAGCAGCAAATTTGCCTAAGAAATTAAATGAGATATACATATCTAAAATTCAATTTCTTATCCAAATTGTATGAAGCATTAAACATCTCAGTCCCTGTGATTATTTCTATCCAGATCTTCATTCCCATCCACAGCCCCATTTTCTCTAATAGGCCCTGTAGACCATCTAACTCCTCTGTTTTCCAAGGCTATGTCTAAATTTATGTACTTAATAGGGTATTTATCTATGTATTGCTGGCCCACATACCCTGTACCTGAACTGAATGTCCTTATACACTGGGCTGATCAAAAACATATACTGTACATAGGCATGTATCCACAGCCATACTTCCCCTTTCTGGTATGCAACAGTACTGTTACTGTAGTAACCTTGAGGAGGGTCAATGCATCCTAGGACAATGACCCTGGTCAATGCATCCTAGGACAGCCAATAGAAAGAGAGAACAGGTTTTTGAACTGGAGCAGCAGCCTTGCCTGTTTCCTGTTTGGTGGCAGCAAGGCTCCTGGAAGGATCAGGATGAGGCCAGAGGAACAGGCCTGAAGAATCCAGCAACATCCTTGCCAAAGATAGGCTCAAGTCTGTAACTGACCATGTGCAAATAGAACAGGCACTGCTTAGCTAGATGCAGTCAAGCTATTTCTTTGTTTTGATTTGTTTTTGGATTCCTCTGTGCTGAGCACATGTACTCCCTCCCACTACCCTGTAACTACTTAAGTTAAATCCAAGAGAAGACACTCCTGTGTTTTTTGTCCATTCTTTTTAATTAAAGAATTTACATTTTTAAAATAAGCTCTGGTTCTGTGTCCTGAAAGGTAAGAGATTTTGTGTGCATGTGCCTCAAACTGCAGAGCCAACTATTAAAGGAGATTGTGTCCCATTTTCAGCTGGTATCACAGCTGCAGTTCAGTTGCTTTCCTGAGGGAGGAAGAAAAGTGATTGAGGGTACCTTACAAGAGGAAATTCACAAGTGCACCTTCCTGGGTTTTGTAGAGGTTTTTGTATTTGGGTGGTGGCAGCAATACCACTCCAAGGCTAGGAAATAGGTAGCCTTGGAGAGTTTAAGACAAAACTTTAAGACCAGTGGGTTTTGAGGCCTTTTGCAGGTCCCCACCTCCTGCACTCAAAGTGCCAAAGTGGGGAAACAGCCTTGACAGTTATTTCATGGACAGCATCCTGGAGTTCTTCCCATCACACCAGACAAGGAGATACTCTGGGAACCGCGCTTCATATTAATGGCAATGTACACCATCTTCATACATTTAACAAGGGTTACTCTTGGTCCTCTACCACTGATGGCATTGAATACATTGTGCAAGTCTATGATAATGTGGTTATGCTTCTGCTGCTGCTTATTAGACAAATGTTTATATTGTGCAGTACTGGCTAGAGGAAAATGGTCCTGAAAAATATGTGAGACATCCAAGATGTCTGATTGAGATAATTAATGAAAATCCACAGGAGCTGCGTGGAATAAATGTCTTCAATGATGAGAATGCAAAAGTATAGTCACAGATTGGCTGTTGTTTCTCATCCCAGAGAACCAGCACAGTGTAATAGGACCACATAGTTTTGAGTCCTGGAATGGGTCTTCATGGAATTGCATATGCATCTTGTACAAGCCCTCTAGCATCAGACCACTCATTTTTGGAAAGCCATGCCAGTACAGAAGTGAATTGCTACTGCTCTGTGTGAGCTGCCAGCACTTGGCAGCTACAGGGCAATTGCAAACAGGGTTTTCAGAGTTAGGAAATCAATCCTCAGTGTAATTGTTGCACTGGCTTGTCATCCTATCAAAATTATAATCCACCATCAGGTGGTTAACACAATCAAATACCCTGAAATTATAGTAGGATTTCAGAAGATGGGATTTCCAAACTGTGCAGAGGCCATCAATGGAACACACATCCCAATACTTTGCCCACAGAAAGTTGCCAGTCAATATGTGAACCAGAAAGCTCACTGGTTAATCTTCAAGGCTCAATGAAACACAGTGGTCATTTCATGAACACCGATACTGGACACTCAGGAAAACTGAGGTGTCAAGGTACTCAGGAGGACAGGTTTGTACCTCAGGGAATAAAAGGACTTTATTCCTCAGATATGACATGATTATGTACAATGCATGTTTACTGGCATTTATTTTGGAGGACCTGCTTACAATGTGGCTCATGAAGCCATATGCCAGCGTCACCACCACAAGAAAAAGGAAATTCAACTAGAGAAGAAGCAGTTATGGAATAGTGGATACCCACTTTGAATGCCCCAAAACTCATTGTTGATGCCTGCATACCCATCTGGATGTCAGTGTAGCCAATGTGGTCCCCATTAAAGTACCATGCTTTGCCTTCCTCACATATGTGAGGCTAAATGAAAATATTTCTGGTGTGAATGGGCACAGAACAGACCTGGTATTCAAAACCTGCAGAGACAGCTAAATTCCACTTTTGGGTTCCCAGGGGGCAATGGAAATTCATGATACAATTTGCTTGCACATTGTGGAGCAACATGGATCCATAAGGTTAAGTGGGACCATGCTAAGGCACACTCTTGTCCTAGTATGGTTCTGCTGTAAAAATTCAAATAGAATTGCCACAAACTTGTGTTGCAACATACCTTGGTGTGTTTCAGTTCTCTGTAGCTGATCTTAATGTACTAACTGAAAGCGGACTAGAGATGTTAAATGATCTGCACAGCAATATCACCCAGCTCCCTGCCTAGCTGATCAGCCTCTGGGGGGGGGGTGCAGGGGAGGAAGGCCCACAGACTGTCCCTAAGAAAAGGTGGGTACCAAAGCCTATTGGTGCTGGAGGGGTGGGACAGGGTGGGCTGGCTCAGAAGCAGGGCTCCATACTCCCATCATACCTCTCACCTGTGGCGTCTGCCATAGGCATCAGGGAGTGCCCGTGCTGCAGCACAAGGCCTACAGTTGTCACCCCACTTGCCCCTCCATCCTCCAAGGATGGCAGTGGGGCCAGTGGCAGTGTGTGACTGTTATGCCATGTAGCCAACTAGCCAGCCTCCAACATGGTCCTGTGAGGCACCTTGGGGGTAAGCAGACCAAGCCTTGGGGGCGGGGGGTTAGAGGAGCAGGGGGTGAGTAGACAAAGAACTGGGGGGTTGCAGGAGCAGAAGGTGGGAAGGTTGATAGGGGCTTGGGGGAGGAGGAGTGAGTAAAGTGACATGGGGGGGAGTATCCTACGGTGCTAGAGCAGGAAGTGCAGGTCTTGGGACCAGGAGTGGGAAGTTGAGGTATTCAGTGAGTGGCATTGTGTGGCCCACCGGACTGAGCTACTGGCAGAAATGACCCATAAGGGTAAATGACTTTCACACCCTTGAAGTAGACATTTGAGTGAGGGTCTTCAGGCTCAACATCTTTGGCTATTTCTTTGGCTTGAAAACAGCATATGGCCTTTAATGCCATCATTGACCAATGTGGTCACATGTTAATGACTCTAATTCATGGTACTTTATGGAGCATTGTTTAAATAATTTAAAAATGGTTCTTAGAGGTTTTAGTAGGAGCTTCACTCAGTCCTTCCTCACTATATTTTTGACACCATTTCTCAGTCCTAGTTTGTACTTCCTGCCATTTTTGGTGGCAGTCATAGGAAGACATGCAAGTTACTTAAAATAGTGTGTGCATTTCGCTTTGGCTTCATAATGTCTGATGGTTTCACTGCACTGAGTCAAAGGGAAATACCTTTCCTTTGACATATACTATTCCACTTGAGGGTCTGGAGTTAATGGATAACTTCAAAGACCCCTCAGTCAAACTGGGAAGTTGGATCTGATGGTGGTGAATTTGCTGCCATCAGTCTAGCTAAGCCCTCACAGTGCTTATAAGATTCTATGCATGAGTGTTCATAGGGTTGTAAATGGCTACTGTTTATAGTGGTGGGGAGGAGTTAAGGAGTCAATGAGGGACTGTGAAAGCACTGTTCAGGATCAGATGCTATCACAGTTAATTTACTTTTGTTTCCTGTTTTGGTATTAACAGTTGATATATTAACTGAAATATTTTATGGCTTTATTATCTTTTCCTCTGGTTTTATTTGGAGTTTTAGACAGCAACAGTTGTTTTACTGCTTAGTTCATTGTCATGGACACTCTGAACCCCCGCCCCATCCCCCAGCCTTTACACTATGAAATTCTTGAGTGGGAGGGGAGGGAGCAGAGGAGGAAAAATCATTGCATTTCATTGGCACCACGCATTTACAGAGATCACAGTCTTATGCTGGGAATCCTACTATCCTACCCCAAACATTTAGGAAATATTGCATTTATAATGTTCAGAAAGCAATGTGCATGCACAAAGTTAAATGAACAGTGATTTTTATTTATAGACAGGCATAGCATGTAGAACTAAGACAGTTTTGTAACAGAAACAAATGAACAAAAAATCTAGTCAAATTTCCCAAGAAGTGGTCAGACATTGCTCTGTATAACTTGTTACCTTGCCTTTCCCCCTTCTGTCACCCGACAAGGATTGGGACTTGCTGTGGAATATTGTGTAGGAAATAAAACAGGGACAATTTCAGTGTACAGTTTGGCTGCTGAATTCAGGCTGGGTTATAGGGAAAGAATTGCCCTCATTGTTCTCCTCCTGCATGCTGTAGGAGTATTGTAATTAAACTGCTGTACTGTTCACAATGTATTATGGTGGTGGCTGGAATGAGGTTCAATTCCTTTCAGGGATTATGGCTGCATTTTAGGAAAAAGTGTTAGGCTAGCCATTAGAAAAAAAAATTCCTAATTGTCAGGGTGATTAAACATAGAAATAACATGCTGAGGGAGGTTCTGGACTCTCCATCATGGGAGAGTTTTAAGAGCAGATTAGACAAATACATGTCAGGGATGGCAGTACTTGATCCTGCCATGAGCGCAGGGGACTGGACTTGAGGACTTCTCGTGATCTTTTCCAGTTCTGTGATTCTTTTCTACTAGCTACATAGCTCTTCTTTAGAAGGTGGCCATAATTTGAAGAACATAGGACAGTTCAGAGTACCAGATTCAAAAAGTGAAGTGCCTTTTCAGTCCTGTGGAGGATACCCAGATACCTATGACCGAACAATGTTTCTGCTAATGGTCACCTCCTTACATATTATTCAGTGGAAAAGTTTGGTGATCTTTGAAAGTGGACTAAACACATCTGCCTGATGTGAAATCTGAAGAACCAGATGAATTTCTATGATACCAAAAATTTGCTGAATTATTTTTAAAAAGTTAGAAGGCAATTTGAGAGAAAATTAAATGTATTCAAAGCTACAAACAGAGTTATCATGGAAAAGGAATTGGGAACAACAGGAAACATCCATATACCCTTTAACTCTCCCTGCCTCACCAGGAAGTCTGATCCAAGTCTCCAGTAAAAAGCACTGAAAAGGACAGGGAAACAGAAAATGACACCAGAAGTGATCCCCCCCCCCGAACTTTTGGATTAATACCAAAACCCCAGCACCTCTCTGCTGCTAAGGAATATGGTGTTATGCATATAAAACTACTGAAACAACTATTTCATACACACCCCAGTTTTCTTGACTTGTACAGAGTGGCTTAGCTCTTGGAGGAGACGGACACCATGCATTGGGAATGTTGCAGAACCTTTAAAATTGTCACAGGAATATCAGACCACCATGATGTTCCCCAGACAATCAAAACATTCTTTTTTCCCTTCTCAGAACTACATGGAGCCACATACTAGCAACCAAATGCCCCAATTTCTATCCACACAGTTTCTGTTTGTAAAAGGAAGGAAAGAAAGGAGAAGAAGGAAGGCATTGGGTCTTTGCACAATTATAAGTGTCATAAAAATCTTCTTTCTTTTCCTTGAACACTTTGGGAACCTGTTCCCTTCCTTCCATACTGTCCCCTGATCCACTCACCACAAAGACAATATCTGTTAGTGCTAGCTGGGAAACACACAGACACTTGGACACAATGACTGATCACTAGCAATCTATTTAGAATTTACACCTAATCCTTTCCAATGGTTCAAGAGATTTCGGTAAAATTACAGATTTGCAGCTGTGTCTTGTTGGAGACTGTGTTGACATGGAACAGAGGTCTAGAAGAGTAAGGGAGTGGGCAGTGTTGCAGTTCAGAGATTTACTATAGGGGCAATAAAATATTCCAGGGAGCTTAAACTAAAGTAACTCATTATTAGACTCCTCAGGAAAACTATGATTTCTCTGCATGTTGACAGGTCCCAAAGGGGTGGCTATGTTTGTCTAGTTCAGCAAAAAAAAAAACAAAAAAACAAACAAAAAAAACCCACACAAACAAACAAACAAACAAACACAAAACAAAACAAAACACACACACACACACACACACACACCAACAACAACAATAAGGAGGCTTGTGTCACTTTTAAAGACTAATAAATTTATTTATTGCATGAGACTTTTGTGGGAGAAATTCCACTTTGTCCAATGGTTAAAGAATGCTTCAAGCATCTGACGAAGTGGGATTTCTCCTGTGAAAGCCCATGTGATAAATATATATTTTTTAATGTTTAAAAGTGCCACAAGATTCCTTGTTTGTTTTTATGACTTCTCTGAGTCTCTCAAGGGCAATTATTCTTCCTTGAAAAGATTAAGAGTCTCATTGTCAAAATGAATAAAGACAAAGTTAATAAGCAACATAGCCTATTATGACATTATGGTATAGCTACTCTCTGCCACAAGCATCACAGAACATTGGTGTAATTTCCTGTAAGCATTACCCAGTCATCTTGCAAGTGCACCTTATTTTGACAAATATTATGTGTTCAGCTCTTGGAACTTTAGATATTGCAAATTGTTAATTCAGCAGTAAATATGCCTATCTGTTGCATACTACCACAGACTCAAGCAGGGCCATCCCTGGGGGAGTGTGGAGCCCCGGGCAAATAGGCCTATGCAGGACCCCCACTAAGTCCCCCATCCCAGGACTGGGGCTCAGGACCAACCTGCCCAAGGAGGGGCAGGCCCCTTTGCTTCTGTTCTGGCTGTCCCCCATCCAAGGGACCAGGTGAGCCGACCAAAACCAGCAGCTGGGTCCAGAGCTCCCGGTCCATCTCCCTGCACCACACACACTGCCTTCAGCTCCATGCTGGAGGCAGCAAGGAAGGGGCAGGGGGCAGTGCGGCTGGGGGGGGCAGCGGTACAGGTCCTGCACTGCCTCCAGCTGCCTCTTTCACAGAGCCGAATGCAGCACGCATGGCGAGCGGGGGTGCAGCAGGACTGCTGAACCCTGCCTCCACTTTTGGCCACTTCTCCCCATCCCCAATGTGGGAAACAGATTGCAGGGGGGAGGAGCAGTACTGGCCCTGCACTGTGTCTGGCCCCCTCTCCATTGCCTCTGGCACACAGCCAAAGGCAACATGCATGGCAGGCAGGGTGTGTGTGGAGTGGGAGTGCTGAACCTGGCCACCACTTTTGTCTGGTTCTCCCAGTCCTCTGGATGGGAAACAGCCAGCTGTGGGGGAGCAGCAATTTGGGCCCAAGCTGTCCTGCTCATGGCAGAACAATGCGTGGCCCGCATAACCGCGGGGCCTGGGGCGATCCCCCCCCTTAAGCCCCTCAGGACAACTCTGGACACAAGCCAAGTAGAACAGCAATACCTAAGTAAAAACAAATGACAACCATTGCATCACTGTCTAATTACTGCCTGTGCTGAATATAAGTTAAATAACTGCTGTTTTTCACATTAGAGATGCAATAATTCTCTAGAAATTCAGGGCAAGATGAACTCGGTTTATACCAGCTGAGGAACTTGCCTGCAAAGACCTAAAATATTTTACACTGATGTTACTAATCTTCATTTATAAATTAAAAAAAAATCCAACATACATGTTTTGAATAGATATAATACTTTGACTTTATAGATTTGAATATGTGTCTTGAGATCAGAATACTACACATTTTTGTGTGTTAGAGAAGAAAGATACATAAATTGGTTAAAATATGTCATGCCTTTTTCTCCCCTGCTATTCCTCCTAATTTAGGAATCTTTGTATAAAAGAGAAGAGATTCTACTTCTGATATCTATGAGGATTATGATGAATGAATCTGGAGGTTGTAGCTTGGAGAATTAGGATCGGATCCTTAGTTTGTGTGTTATCATTCCAGAAACAATACAGCCTTTCCATGGGTAGATCTGTAGCTCCTGGGGGAATCCCATGGATCTTTGGAATACTGTCTATCCCATCCTCAACAGAAATATTGGGGCAGAACTCTATCACTGTGCAGCTTACTTCCCCTTTAGTCCCTTTCTTAAGCCTGTATGTTTGACTGTTTAATAAATTAACTGATTGATTTATCTATCATATGCTTAAATGGCTGTATAATTAATTCATATTTATAGTACAGATACATACTCCTTTGCACAATCTGCTAAGACATCATATGTGACACCTGAGATGTTGTCCAGGACTGAAACCTTTTCTGTAATCCTTTCCACTTGAATGTGTGAAATAATGGCCTTTTTTTTTTTTAAAACTTTGTGAGGGTCCCTCTCCTTCTCCATTTTCCGTTTAAAAATTACTCTGTATTGTCAGTAAGGGAAATAGCTTGTGACAATAAGGCATAACTGAATTACGGGTTACATTTTAGTAAAAAAAAAAAAAAAATTAACTGACAGCTTTCTTCTTGTTTTGTAATATCCACATCTCCATTGCAGACACTGAGTTATTTCCTCAGCAGACAAACTGCTTTGCAGAGATAGCTTTGCAAAGGTAGCTCAGCTGCAAACAAACTTACAAAACCATGTCTGCCTAACAATGGAATTCTATCTGGATGAAACCAGTGAGTGACAGTGTTCAGTATTGGAAACAGTAACCATTCAAAGAACCAATGAGGTGGTGACATAGCTCTCAACATGTACCAAATATGGTAAAACAAAGCAATGGTACCTTCTAGAAACTGAAAGTGGGGTTGTGGAACAGGGAAAAAGGCTGCAAAAATCCCATGGAAACCAGAGGTCTATGGAGGCACATATCAGATATCCGAACTCAGGACTGATCACCCAAAGTTCCCTCCCTGTCAATGAATCAAACTGCTGGTAAGCTTGCAGGCTGAGAATGAAACATCCAGCCTGGGATAAGACTGTTGCACCTGAACTGAATCAAAACTGAATATAGATCAAACGAATAAGCCACGGTTCTGAAAGTACAAGGGATAATGCTTAACAGTACTGATTGTAATCCAGTATCAGTTGAGGACTTAATAATAGGAACAGGTTTAGGAATTGTAGTTGCACTTTTGCTGTGTTAAACCTTTTGCTATATCTTTGTTTTTGACTTAGCACATTAAAAACCATAAGATAAAATGGTTTATTCTAATTAGATGTAAATGAATAAATTGAGTTAATAAACGAAATGAAAGCAGTGTCTGCTTCAGTGTCTCACCCCCTCAACTGTATCCAAAGTATCCCTTTTTAAAGGTGAATTCATAAATATATCATGATGTAATTGATAAATTGTCTTAAACAGACCAATATCATCCTGCAATAAATATTACTGAAGTAGTTTCAGTGCAATGAGATTTTTTTAGTGTGACAAAGTTTTGAACTTTCTCAGTTTGGTTTTATATTCCTGTCTTCACTACATTGCACACTTCAAGCTAGAAACAAAGTGTCATCATTAGTTAAAATTCCTATTTCTATAATTGGAAGCAATCAGATATGCTTCATGTTCGTGGTTTCTCAGACATGTAAATTGGCATCAAATGTTCTTCCAACATCATATTTTGTCTCAGGTTTCCCAGTACTGTTAAGATAAATACAAATAGGTATGATGCTTATTTTTGGATCAATAGCAATAATTCAGGACCTTGTTAATCTGACTTTTAGTGTTAAAATGTCAGTTTACTTCTGTGGACACACACAAAGGTGAGTCATTAGGACTAACCATGAGGTGCTAATTATTGTTCGAACAACCTCTATGCCTCTCTCTTTGGGCTTCTCTCATTCATATGAAAAGAACTGAGCTCACTGGCAAGCAACATTTGTGTTTGTTTTATCAATAGACCCAATGAAGAAAAGAAAAATCTGTGAACACGGCCTTTTTCTACCATTTCTGGGATATGGGGATTGCAGTTATTTTTGCAGATTAGGATGTGCCTATTTTTTCAATGGGTTGAGAATTCCCTTGTGTGCAACAAAAGTTATAACTCGTAGATTTTTAATAAAAACTCCAGAGATTTTTGTGACTGATAATTACAAAGAGAAGAGAAAAGCAAACTGTTCTAGCAGGAACCTGTATTACAAAGTATGGTATTTTTTCTACAAATAGAAAGCCTAAGTAACAATAAAACCCAACTCGGGGGTGGATCTGCTGGAAAGAGAAGTTATAACAAGGTCCTAATCTGAAGGGGGCAGTGAATAGCCCCTTTGTGTTGCTGCCTTATGCACACTGTCAGGGGTCACCAGAACAAGCAGAGAAGGCTAGCATTCCACCAATCACAATATTGTGGATAATTGTGTGTCATGCAGACTCAGGGAGCAGATGAAGTGCAGAGGTGAAAGTGGAACCCAGTGGGGCTGTTTCAGTTCCTGACATTTAGCAGTGGAGAAGGGAGCAGGACTTGCAGGGATTTGGACAGGCTCAGCAGCAGACAGGATCTTCCAGGACCTTTCTTTCCAGCCTGTCATTGGCTCCCTTCTCCTTCCTCTGTCTAAGCAGTTCAATCTCATTTATCTACCCAGTCATATCTCCCCCACCCCCATTTGCCAGGAACTCACACACACAAACTCCAAGCTACTACATGCAATTTTGGAGATGTGATATACTTCCTGATTTCAAACAGGAGTATGGCATGTAGGATCACCCTCTGCATGTTCTGTGTAAGTGATCTCAAATTAGATGTGTTGATTTCAAAGATGCAATAGAAGCCTCAAGAGAAAGGATGAAAGCCATGAGGATTGCCGCCCACCCAACCGCCCCCCCCTCCAGCCATGGTCACTTCAATTTCCTGGCGGCGGCCGCTTTTGTTCAGTGGAGGGTTGCCACATGGCAGAAGGGGCTGCAGCTCGGTCCAGAGGAAAAAGTTTGACAACCACTGGCTTAAGGGTGGCTGAGAAACCAGAGCCTGTACTCTGGTTCCTCCACTTTTGGCTGACTCACCTGGTCCCTGGCATGGAATGGATGGCTCAGGGGCCTGCCCCTCCCCTGGGCTGGCCAGCCCCACCCCCCAGTGCCTGGGGGGTTGCCTGGGGGGCCTTGCAGTGGGTGATTTTCCCAGGGCCCCACACCCACCTAGGGACGGCCCTGGCAGCAGATGTCAACATCCCTTCCCTGTGGCCACCCACCCACCTGTCCGCATGGTAGCCCCTAGCCCAGAGCTGTTTCTCAGCACAGAGGAGGCACCCACAACCCCAGTGGCACTAGAGGAGAACGGCACCACCTGGGAGGAAGACCCTGGAGAGGGCACTTGCTGCCAGACAATGTGGAGAGCTGTGGGTAAGTGTCCCCTTCCTTCCTCCATGAAGCCATGGCAGCACCTCCCTGTCACAGATGGGGTGGGTGGATAGGGCCCAGGCACAGGCAGGGTCCCAGACACAGGGGGGCACAGAGGCTGTCCCATGGGGCGGAATGCCGGGGACCAAATGGCATGGGGGAAGCTCAGTCAAGCAGGGTGGGGGCATGTCAGCATGGGGAACAGAGGAACCAAAAGTGGAAGCACCAAGGGCACACAACATGCAGCCCAGACTGCTGGCACATGGCCTTGGGACACATTCCCAGAGCACCATGGGACTGAGTGTTGCTTGCCACAGTGGGCACCATGCCTGACCTCAGCAGCACAACACAGCCAGGTGTATCTTTAGGGGCCCTGTTCTGTAGGAGATGAATTGGGAGGCATAGGGACAGCCACGACACAGCTGCTTTCTTCTGTCAGCCCACACAAAGCACTAGCTAGGCAGTTTCTGGGACCAATGGCGGGCTCTCTATTTCCCCCCAACAGCTCATTAATACCATCAAAGTCCTGCCTCAGTGAGCCTACCAGCCACTGCCGGGCACAGGAGGAGGACACACTGGACCTGGAATGATCTTCTCCTCAAACTTATCCATCTGGGACAGGGGGCCGAGGAGGGTGCGTGCACATGGTGGGGGCAGGTGTCAGCCCACCAGAGATATGCCCTCCTCCTGCTGCAATGGACTGTTGACCTTGAGGACCACCATACCATCACCTACGAGCATCAGAGCCAGGCCCTGGATCACATGAACCAGGTGCTGGTGACCATGAGGGCAGCCCTCCATACATAGCAGCCAGCCTCAGTGGGCTGGTGGAACATTTTATTCCTCCTGCTGCTCAGGAAACCTCACCCAGAGACCCCTGCATCCATCGTCACCAGCATCCCCACACCTAGAATGGCCGTGAGGAAGGCCAAGGAGAACCTTCCCCACAGGACTGGGACTGCTCCCCATCCTGACCTTCAAAATGACCCATATCACCAATTCTCCCCCAAGTCCCCAGTTCTCTCCCAAGTCCCACCTTCTCCCAGCTCTCAAACCTCCCCCCCTTCCCATTTAAATAAAACATGTTAAAAAATCTTTTGTGTGCATGTCTTTATTGAGTTGGGGATGGGGAATAAGAGTGATGCAGGTGTGTGTGGGAGGCATGTGTGTGGTGGGTCTGGTGAGAGCATCTGGTAGCAGGCCTAATTCCTCAGGGCTCCTCCACAAGGAACATGTCCTTGAGTGCCTCATGGATGATGTGTGCTCTTTGCTGCACCCACTCTGGCTGCTGCCTGGCTGCTGGAACCGTGCAGCAAATTGTTCGGCCTTGGCCTCCCAGAGGGTTGGGACTCTGTCACCAAGCAGTTCACAGAGGTTATGCACCGATGACCTCTGGTATGATCTTCTCTGCAAGGTGGAGGCGTGTTAGAAGGCACCACCATCTGGCTTTGAGCCTTCCAAATGCCTGCTCCACTACCTGGCGACAGCTGTTCAGTCTCCTGTTAAAAACCTCCTTGCCTGGATCGAGGTGGCCTGTGTATTGCTTCATAAGCCATGGCAAGAGAGGGTAGTCAGCATCCCCCACAAGAAGGAGAAGCACTTGCACATCCCCGATGGGCATGTCATGTTGCAGGAGGAAGGTGCCTGCCTGCATTTGCCTGTACAGGGACAAGTTCTGCAGCATGCGGGCATTGTGCACCCTCCCCAGCCAGCTGATGTAGACATTTTTGAAGAGGCCCTGGTGATCAACCAGGGCCTGCAGGAGCATGGAGAAGTACCCATTGTGGTTCCGGTACTCCGCACTTCGGTGTGGTAGGGCTTGGATGGGGATATGAGTGGCACTGAGAATGCCCATGCAGTTTGGGAGTCTGAGGGTAGGGAATACATCCAGGGTCTCTTGCAGGTTCCTGGAAGTGACCAGGCAGGAAACAGGGCCTCATTAATTGCCTTGATGACCTGCAGGAGAACAGCCCCCACGGAGGCCTTCCCAACCCCAAACTGGTGTGCCACTGACTGGTAGGTGTCCAGGGTGGCCATCTTCCACACGGCAATGGCCACTCTCTTGTCCGTGGTCATGGCGTGTCTAAGATGTTTAACCATTCTCTGCAGCTGTGGGGCGAGCTCATGGACCAGCTCCAGGAATGACTACCTCTTCATAGGAAATTCTGCTTCCATTGCCCATTGTCCCAGGTGGTCAGGACAACATGGTGACATCAGTCACTGCAGGTTTAACATACCTAGAAGTGACAGGGCATGACGGGCAGCAGGGTGGCTGCAGCAGCAGGCAAGGCCAGTGTGGTAGTGGTGCTGGTACCTGCCTCCGTGTTGCCAGGATCCAGTAAGACCATGATCAAGGCACCCAGAGCACTGGTCAAGACTGTGTGGGTGCTGGGCACCTCAGCAGCAAGCTGCAGGAAGTGGGCTCCATCCATGACCTGCTTGCTGTGCCTCTTGCCAGAATGGGTAGGGGGCTGAGGCAACTTCCCGCTTTTATGCGATTGGCTATGGCAGTGGACCTTTTCAGCAGCCATCTTGCTAGACTTCCCATGGTGCCCCCCCTTCAATTCAAATTGGCAAATCCAGTCCATTGGCATGTCAATTTGAATTGGTTTTTCTAGTGTGGCCACGTCAATTTGAATTGACTGAATTCAAATTGATAATTATTAGGTAGAATTGACTAATTCAAATTCAGTAATTTGAATTGAAACTCTAAGCATAGACACAGCCAAAGAGAGTAAGGGGATTGTCTACACAAACCTCCAGTTTGGGGTATAATGGGATATAAATTTACCCTAGTCTTAGACTGCTACTCACTAATGGTCTGCATAGATTAATATTTTATTATTGTTTTGAGTTAGTTCCTTTTAAAAAGATAATACATTCTTTTCATGGGAAACTTAAGAATTTTTCAGTAAATGATTGAGACATTTTACTCTTCTTAGATTTATCTAATTTGTAGAAGTATGGTTCTTACATATTAAGTCACACTTTTTGGTATCACCTTCATTTATTACATTATTCTGTTGTTAAATATATCTACAAAAGTTTAGAGTGTTTAAAATCCATTTGCAAAATTTATACACAGACAGACAGACAGATATTAATTCTTGCATTTTTACAAGATTGAAAAATGAAAATAAATTAATCAGCTTCATTTTTGTTTATAGAGTTTTGAGTAAGTTTCAACATCAAAGGCTCCTGTACTAATAGCGTAATGCCACAAGAACTCAAAACAGTGAAGGAGAATGTTTGTTTAAAAATTCTGTTGGCAATTAAGTGAGCATAAAAATCTTCTTTTAATTTTAGTTTATGTAACAGCTTTTTTTCTCAAAACTTAGCATTTGTATTTCAAAGTATTTCACTCGACAGTGTCCTTTTAAGGATCTAAACATCTAATCCAATGTACAACAGTATGATGCTAACCTCAGGATAAACAAAATGCAAAAGAGGTGGGTGTAGCCTGAGATTTTTGCCATCTCTTTAGTATCACAGAAAAATAAATAAATAAACAAATAAACAAATAAATAATATGGGTAGGAAATAGTGTAAGGCAATCTAGCAGAAATTTTATGTTAAAGCTGGAAAAACAGCATAATATGCAATAATCAGGGGTACAGAATTTATAAATCATCAATTATTACTGTTTAAGACAAAGCTGGTATTCAAAGGGCATTCAGCAAGTGAAATGGAGAGATCATAGGTTCAGCAGATTCACTAGGTATATCTCTATTCAACAGATATGAAAAGTAGGTCAAGATGAAGGAAGATTCTGAACTTTTGAACTCACTCAGTCCCCCTCCCATCAAGTATTCTAAGGTGTCCACCCCCTGTCAACATCAAAAGTACAGATTTTTGGTCAGGTGGCAGGTGAAATCACCCTTTTTCCAATTGGATGGAGATGAAATCACACCTTTCAGATTGGTCAAGGAGAAGATGGGAGTGGCAGAAGAGTGAATAAAAGGTGCTGCACAAAGCAGAGCTTTGGAGATCTCTCCCACTCTTTACTGGGTTCCACTGGCCTCTGGCTATGTTCCCGCTGCACTAAGGAGTCTCACTCACACTCACCCCTAGAGAGAGTGACAACGTCTCTAGTGAGAGCCTGGGAGCTGGGTCTTTGGACTTGTCTCTGAAAGGCACAGGGTTGGATCTCTGAGCGGTGACTCAGGATTCAGTCCTTGAGCTGGGTTTTTAACTCAGTCTCAGAAGGGCTTCCAATAAAACTCACAAGTAAGTAGCCAACTCAGTCCGACGTAGACCTTGTGAGCAACGGCTGATACTTTGTAGCTCCTGTCTCCAAGAAACTGCAACTGCAAGCTGCTGAACATTCTGAGCTGTGCCTAAGTTCCAGTTTCCACGGCAACCAGACCAGACTGCACTTGCAAGCTCTGGGAACATTCTGAGCTGCTCTCAGTTTCCACAGCAACCAGACCGTAGCTGAGCAGAGAAAGATGATCTTCAGCCTGCAGCTGCCAGCCACCATTTCCCAGCAAAAGATCCACCATTTTGCAGCAGAAAGAGGGACTCTGCCTTCTTCTCCAATTGTGCGGTAAGAAAAGGGTCCCAAGGAGGGGAGGAACACTAGCAGAAAGCCCTAAAATCTTTAGAATATTTTTAGTACTGCCAGGAAGCCCAAGCCTTACAATGTAACTTTATGATTATAAGTAAACTACCTAGAAAGAGTGAGATAAGAAACCCAGATTAAGATCTAGAGGAGTAATAGTAAGAGCTGAGATCTCTCAATTCAGTAAGATCTCTCAATTCAGACTGGCCCTCACTTTCTGAATGTTCTTTTGTGTACCTAAGTTTTGTGTCTATGTTATAATTGTATAGAATAGTTTTAATGTGTTATGTTATTGTTAAGCTATCTGTAAAGCAAATATAAGTTCCCTGTCAGTTTCCAGAGTAGATATTACAATAAATCTGATTTTTGCCTTTAATCAACCATTGGCTTCATGTCTTTTATTGCTTCTGGTCTGTGCTTGATCGGTGGGCTGCAGCCGTATCCCCCACTTGGGACATTTACCCTGGGGTTCCGGTATCTGTCCATTTAGGTGAAAAACGGACCCCGTTGCCCCTGAGGTTTTTTTTTTTTTTCCAAATTAAACCCCAGACTGCAGGACGGTCTGGAAATTAGTAAATTAGTAAATTCAATTTTATTTTATTTTTTGGGGTAACATGGGGAGTGTTACATTATACTGAAATGTTTATCATAATCTAAAGCAAAGAAAATTTCACTCCCCTGCTCCCCACACACTCTCTTCAAAGTACCCTTACATATATAAATGGAGTATGTAGGGTTACTGTAATTGACAACATATTTTTCATTCTTACCTTTCATCGGAAGGGGTTGCCAACCAGAAAATGTTGAGAAAGACTGATCTAACCTAATCTACTGAGATCTATATAGCCCTCATTAGTATCTGTATATATCTCAGCAATTACCTTTATGCACCTATAATATCAAAGAAAGTTCTTCCAGCTAATTGCTAATTTATTTTTTCTCTCTCTTCAGCATCCAAAAAGTCATGCTTTCTTCTAAGCCTTGTTTTCAAATATTTGGAATATTTTAAATGAAAAAGTTGTTTTAACTTTCTGGAATTTGCTAAAACCAGCATACAGAACATCATATTGGCAAGTTTAAGAAAGACAAAAGAGCATATGCAAGAAATTCCCACAAATCCAAAGCTGTACTACAGGAAGATCATATAATTTAAAGTGGAGAGAATGGCTAATCATAGTTCTGCTATCAATATAGAAGACAAAGGAGAAAGAAGTGGGACATCTATTGATACTTGCTTAATGTTCCATATCTAATCGTCATCTGGGAAGGATAATTTTAATAGGGGCACAATTTGTCTCGCCATCTGCACCACTCTGCCATATAGACTCCATCCTTTATTCTCCTTTGCTTTTCCAGCATTCTCTATGTTCCACCTTCTTATAGGATCTGCTGTTCCTCAGACCTGTTGCCTTCAGGCTAGCATATCTGAAACTTGTTGTGCCAACCCCAGTCATGTCTATTTTAAAATACCTTGTCTCATGTTCCAGTAACCAAGTGACAACCCCATTAGAAAAGGAATGGAAACAGTCTTTTTTTTCTCCCCCCCCCCTTCCTTTTCCAGATGACTTATGAGAATTACTGTAAAGTTCAGCTGTGGCTGAAGGCTGAGTATTTTTAAAGCAATTTTTCAAACAACATAGACTTAGGGTCCAATAGTCTCCTAAAACCCATAGTGTTTTAAAATTGGATTTTTAAAAATATATAGTAAGAGAAACATTTTTCTTCTTTCATAGACATAATGAGTTAAGAGATGGTAAAGGACTGACAACTGATGTTTATATAGGATTCCCTATGGTCATAACCTTTGCCATAAAAATCAAATATCTTATTTCAAAATGTTCATTTTATAGTGTAGTGTAACAAAAGTTTGTTTATATAGACAGCAAAAGACAAGTTATGTCCCTGAAGAGGTTGACCAGAAAGTAATTCAGCCAAAAGCTAATATTACTGAACTGACAGGACCAATTACAGCATAGAATAAGGAGAATGTTAAACCTTCTTGGATTTAGATAACTGAAGTTTTACTAAACTCAGGTCTTATTGTGGGAATAAAACTTTCTAGTCTTGTAATATAGAAGCATTTAGAATGTGAAATAGAAGCTTAGAAACAAATTGTAGAAGTTATACTATTTCAGCAGATTACTTACAAGCAGAGTACTGAATACATATGCAGCCAGGAGGATGGACAATCAGTGCTCCCTTCCCTCTGACGCTAGCAGGGCCCCAAGGAACTGGGGACCAAAGCAAAGCACTTTGCTCTGGTGGAGCTGAGGGAAAAAAGAATTGATCTTCCATTTCCTTGGATGCAGCATGGAGCCTGCACCAATCTTTTAGCCCCCCCAGTTAATGCACTTGACCTGGGTTCTTAGGCAGTGGCTCCCAGTAGACGGGGATCCACAGGTCACTTTGAAAGCTCTCGAGAGCCACTTTTGGCCCCTGGGCCACAACTTGGGAACCACTAATCTATATCTATATTACAAAAATCTTTAAGAGTGAAGGAAAAAGTTCTTATACTTCAGTATTCAAACTTCAGAATATATTTTCATCAATAAAGCCACATTGCCATTTATAAGAAAAACAATGATAGGTGTTCTGCTTTGGAAGGGAAGAAAGGTTTTTCAGTAAAGACTTGGTTTGGTCTACAATGACAGGCACATTCAGCAAAACTTTCTGGGCATTATGCAAGATATGTTTGCTTTCTGTTCTAAGTCCCATTTCCACTATATTACTCCAAAGGAAAATGTGTGCCTATCAACACAGCACTACACTTTTTCTGGAGGTGGTTTTGAATAGATTGATTCTGGATAGATTGAGCAGACCATCACTGCCACTCAATCAAACCAGATAAATTAATCTGGTGGTGATGAATTTGCTGCCATCAGTGTAGACATAGCCTATGTTTCCCAAAGTTTGGGACGTACCTCACTGGTAGTACATGAACAGGCCAGGAGCACAGACAGACATCTAATTGTTCTTCAGAGTGTCAGATTTCCATTCAACACAAAATTAGTTTCTATCTGCTATAGTTATGAATAGAATTTTAAAAATGTGAGTTGAGTACAGTAAATACAACAATGTCTGCCTGAGTTTCCAGAGAGACTGAATCATGAACAAATACATCCATTTCAATGGGTGCCTCCTCAAATACCAATAGTACTTTGAATGTCAAGAAAGTTAACTTTTTAATGTTCATCAAAGCATGTCAGAAAGATGAAGTGACATATTTTAAAATATAATTGAATTTCATTTAATTAAAATGCTAATCTATGGACATATCTTTTGAAATACATCAGCAGAAAAGAGAACGCAATTGGTTCCCATTTTCCCGAAGGGGGATCAGATTTCAAAAGTCTGGAAATGCTTAAATAAGACATTGGGCAGGGGTCTCAGAAGATTTGACTTTGATTTCTGCATTTTGTGCTAGTCTTCCTATCTGACTTTGAACAAGTATACACCTGTCTCCTTTTGCCTGCAATCCCTTGGATACAAAGAGCATTTCTTACCATGAATCATAATATTGATTGCAGTGCTTACATTATGGTATATGGAATGCATAGATTTCAAGGTCCTAAGGAACCAAACATGATCATCTACTCTGACCTCTTCCACAGACCATGTTTATGAGTGATTCTTTAAAACCTTTGGCTGAACTAGAATATATCTTTCAGAAAGATGTCCAAAATGATCGTGAATTTACCACACTCATTAATAAACAGTTTCAGTATTGAATTACTATCACTATTAAAAAAAATCATGTCTTACTTCCTATTTGAATGTGTCTGGCTCCAGCATCCACCCAAAGGATTTTCTTATGCCTCTATCTGCTAGATTAAAGAACCATCGAATGTCAGATAAATTCTCCTTCCAAATCCTTATAGATTGTAATTAAGTCTTTTCTTAACCTCCTCTTTGATAAGTTTGAAAGAGTGTGTTCCATTACTCCTTACTGTAAGGTATGTTTGCCAGACGTCATATCATTGTTTTAGCTCTTCTCTGACCACAGTCCAATTTTTGAACATTCTTTTTCGAGTGGCTTCAGAATGGCACACAATATTTTGCAGTGTTTTCATCAATATCATACACAAAGAGAAAACAAATAACATCATGCACAACTGTAAGGTTCTCTCTCCTAACTTGCTATGTGTCACCTCCAAAGCCTGAACCCTGACTTTTCAGTAAAATAACATTACACTAACTTCTACAATAAATCACAAAATAAATATATATTTTTTTTAAAAAGAAAAAAAAACATAAAGAGGAAGACCAGTTGACTATTTATGTTCACTTGAAATAAATCCTGAAGCACTTATGATATTCTAGAAGACTGAAAGAAAGATAATGTACCTATTTTTAAAAAAGAGCAACAGGATGACCCAGACAATTATAGGCCTGTCAGACTGACATCAGTCATGAAAAAGATAATGGAATAGTTGATTTGGGACTTCTTTAATAAAAGAAGGTAATCTTATTAATGCAAATCACAATAGGGTTACAGCAAATAGATCTTATCAAACTAATGTTAACATTTTTTAATGAGATTACAAATTTAGTTGATGAAAGCAATAGTGTTGACATAATACACCTAAACTTCTATAAGGCATTTGACCAGATACCTTACAATATTTTGATTGAAAAGCTAGAAAGATATATAATTAAAATAGTTTATAATGAATGGATTAGAAACTTGCCTAATTGATAGGTTTCCTAATGTATTTTTAAATAAGGAAACATCAGTGAGTGTATGCATTTCTAGTGGGCCTGGGGGGATCAGTTCTTGTCCTTACATTTTTATTAATGACCTCAAAGAAACAAAATTGTCACTGATAGACTTCAGAGATAACACTAAAAATTGCAAGTGGGGATTTTTTTTTGTTTCATTTTGTTTTTTGCTCTACAAGTTATTTTGTAGACATTCTATGACTTTACAAAGCCAGTCAGACTGGATGATCACAATTGTCCTTTCTGGCCTGACATCTATCTAACTACAGCACCGGCACTAGGGTTTCTGGTGCCCCTCTGCAGCACAGCAGATTGATTATGGCCAGGCAGGCAAGTGACATCAGCAGTGCAGCACATTTTTGCCCCCTTTCCAATGTCAGTGCCCCCCTGCAATGCTTACCTTGCTGCACTGGCCCTATCTATCTACCTATCTATCTAAAATAGAATGAGATAAGATAAACTGCAGCATATGCAGTAATAAATTATATCAATGCAATTTCTAAACTGGTATTTGAGAATACTACATATGGCCCATATCCTGCAGAGACACACCTTTGCTTAACTTTATGCATAGGATGTAATCCTATGAAAGTCAAGGAGTTCATTCCCTGCATATGATGATAAGCACATACATAAGTCTTCGAAGTGTTGGGGTCTTAATTCAATTCTCTATGCAAGGTGTTTCCTCTTCTTCCCCTTCAAATTAAAAAAAAAAAAAAAGTTTCTTTCTTTCTTTCTTAAATCAGGCTCAGAAAATTGCACGTTCCTCAAAATATTTCTTTATATTTTAAAAAAAAAGAGCTTAGGTAGGTAATTAAGTTACTCTAAATAGCAATAAAGCTAAAGTCTATGACAGCTCTTAAATAAAGCTGAAATTAATTCTTGGTTTCTTTCAGCTAATGAAACAGTGTATTATAGAGAATTTATGTTCATTTGGTTTGTGTTGAGAAAGTAGTCCATGAACAAGTTTTAAGTTAAGTTTAGTATTGGTATGCAGTTCCACAGGTGCTTATGAAAGACTTCAAAATGACTGTCCCTGGAGGCAGTCATAAAGCTTGCCATAAAGTTCAGAATATATCTGTTACTAGACATTTAATGTGAGTCACTGCTGCGTTTCTCACAGGAGATTCTTGTCATCCAGCAGCATGAAGTCAAAGTGTTCTTAATGCTTCCCACTTAATTAAAAAAGCTGCATGATCTCGGTCTTTGACTGTCATATCAAAGGATCACCAAACTGTTGCATAAACGGCACTTTGGTTGATAGTGAATGCTCCATTTTCTTCAGTAGCTTCTCCAAGCATGAACAGATTCTTTCAGAAATGCTTTAAAACTCTTTCTGCTTATAGCAGAGATAAGTTTCACTTACAATAGACACTTTTGGAGGCTGTACAATTATTTTTAAATGGACAGAGTTGAAGGTATTATTTGGAAGCACAGGAAGTAGCTGAAAAACCTCGAGCTTGAATATCCTTCACTATACTTTAATTCTTCATGGGCTTTTTAAAATTATTTTTAATGCTATAAAAACCAAAATAATCCTAAGGGCAATGATTTCACATTTTTCAAGGACCTTTACATGACAATTACTTATCTAGTTCTTATTGCTTACAAGATTGTAACCAACAGCAGAAAAGAACTACATTTCCACTCATTACCTGAAACAGCACACTCAGCAAAGACTTATGTTTCTTTGACTGTCAAATCCATTTAAATAAGACTGTTACATAAAATAATAGTGTAGATAAAGGACAGACCAGTGAGTCTTGCAGTAATCTCTGAAAACTGGTATACTGATGAACATCTTGATATTGTGTTCCATACTCTAGGAACACATTGGCTATGTCTACACTACAGGGCTCGGTTAAGCAGGCTTAATAAAGTCTGCTTAAAGTAGACTTTATTAAGCTGGCTTAGCACACCCCACTCAAAATGCCAGGAGGCTGCCCACATCCACACTGGCAGCAGCTAGGTCGCCCTAGGAGTGGTGCATTGTGGGTACCTGGCCCACAGTGCCCCATAGCAGAGGTGCCCCTCTCTTCTGGCCTCTCCTTTACTACAGGAAGTGAGTGACCACACCACCCTCCATAGTGTGTATGGCAACAGGGAGCCCCAGGAGGCCAGGGAGCCTGATGTAGCCCAGCGATGTGCCAGCGCAGCACTCCACACCTTCCTTGTGTTACCCAGACTCCTCTGGCTCTGGAACAGGTGCTGCAGGGCAACTGCCAGCGCAGGGGTAGGGCAAAGCAGTAGTTAAGAGTTAAACACCAGGAAACAGCACATAGAGGAAGGTGAAGTCAAATCACCTGTTATAATGGAGAAAAAAATCCATAGTCGGATTTAATCCTTCAGTCTTTCTTCACAGGGTTTGTGCTCCATCCCCTTGATCATTTTTGTTGCCCTCTGCTGGACTCTTTCTAATTTGTCCACATCCTTTTTGTAGTGGGAAGCCCAAAACTGGACACAGTATTCCAGATGCGCCTTCACCAGTGCCGAATAGAGGGGAATGATCACATCCCTCAATCTGCTGGCAATGCTTCTTCTGATGCAGCCCAATACACCATTGGCTTTTTTTGGCAGCAAGAGCACACTGCTGACTTATATCCAGCTTCCCATCCACCAGGATCCCAAGGTCTCTTTCTACAGTACTGCTACTTAGCTGATCGTTCCCCAGCCTGTAGCAGTGCATGGGGTCCTTTGACAATGGGGGAGACACACAGGGTTGGTCAGAGAGGGGGAGAGACAGGCAGGGTCAGGCTGAAAAGGGCAAGGGGAAGACGCACATGTTTGGGCAGAGAAGGGGGAGACACCCAGGGGTGGGCAGAGAAGGAGCGAGACAGACAGGGTCAGGCTGAGAATGGGGGAGACATGCAGGGCGGGGTAAGAATGGGGGAGACATACGGGGTCAGGCAAAGAACAGGGGAGACATGCAGAGCAGGCAAAGGACAGGGGAGGCATATGGGGTCAGGCAAAGAACAGGGGAGGCATGCGGGTTCAGGCTAAGAAGAGGGGAGACATGCAGAGCAGGCAAAGAGCTGCTGGTGGTTCCTAGTGATGCAGATGTGTCTGATCTCTCCTGTGCTCCAGGGAGCAAATAACATACAGCTCCACAGGACCTGTGCCCAAGGGTTCAAGCCAATATGGGACCTACACAAAAATATATTCCCTGAGACTGTCAATTGACTGAGTTTTGACTACTGGTGGTGGGTATGCCTGTGGCCTGAGCAGAAAAAGTGGATGGGGTGTGTTCTGCATTATTACAGAGAATTCTTTCTTGGGTGATTGGTTGGTTACACTTGCCCACGTGCTCAGGGTTTAACTGATGACTATATTTGGGGTCGGAGGGAATTTGCTCCTAGGGTAAATTTGAAAGAGGTTTTTTGGTTTTTTTTCCTTTTTTCTTTTTGCCCCGTTCTGTAGTGTGGGACACGGCTAACTTGTTGGTGGATGCTGTGTATCTTAAAATCTTTAAATCATTATTTGAAAATTTTAATAACTCAGTCATACATTAGAGGTTCATTGCAGTGGTGGGTGGGAGGGACTTTTTGGCTTTCATTGTGCAGGAGGTCATGCTAGATGATGATATTGGCCCCTTCTGACCTTAGAATCTATAAGGAGCCACAGGGTTTGAAGCCCCAAACTGGGAGCTCTTCAAGGTCTGTCAGGAGCTGTGGGGACAGAAGCCCTGGACCCAAGTGGCTTGAGCCCCAGCAGGAGTAGCAGCCCTGAGGCTTAGTACCCTGAACCATGGCAGAAGATTCAGGGGAGTGGTGTAGAAGTCTGGAGCCAAACTTGAGGCTGTTTCAGCACAGAACTAAAGGCATACAACCTTCTCTTCTTTGTGGGTCTGATGTCCTCCTGAAAGTGACCATATAGGAGCAAGTTCCAAAGGGGCAACCGTGTTACTCTAGTTCAGTAAAACAAACAGGGAGTCCTGTGGCACCTAAAGACTAAGAAATCTATTTATTGCACAAGCTTTTGTGGGAAAAAAATCCCACTTTGTCCCATCCCTCCCTGGCTCAGCCAGGACTAGCAGCAAGGAAATCCCTGGTTGGGTGCTCCAAACAGCACAGGGGAGATTGTAGGGATTATTTCATGATTTGTGATATGGTTTTCACAGACATGAAATTGATAGTGCCGTAATCATGATTTCTGGGGACTCTTATAAGGGAAAAGAGCTTGATGCTGAAAACTGCTTATCAGTTGTATTTCTATTCAACCACTGCAAAGAATGTGCCACTTATTTCAGTGGATGTATTTCAGATTTACACCAGTCTAAATAAGAGCAGGATTTGTCTCATACTTGTTTACATTAATTACAGTGGATTTTTTTAGAGGAAATTAAGTTAGTTTGTTACATTAATTTTAATGAAATCTGTAAATGAATATATTTTGCTAACAAACAAATTGATGAAGGGTAATAAATAAATATTATATCAACTGATTAAACTCTTAAGTGATGACAACTATGAAGAAAGGAAAGTACAACTGGAAACTTGTGGCTAATAAACTAGGGCTATGTTCACACACACAGTGCTTGTTTCGAAACAAGACATTTTGAAACAAGCCGTTTCAAAATAAAGGGTTATTTCAAAACACCTTATTTTGAAACACAAAAAAAGTATTTTCGAAATAAGGGAGCAAAATAGCAAGTCCACAGTCTGGATATGCTATTTTGCTTGGGGAGGGGACTGCAGGCACCCACAGGGTGAAGCGCAGCCTGGCGGTTCACCCCACGGGTTCCTGCAGCCCTGTGCAGGCACCCCCAGAGTGAGGCGCCCAGCTGTTCTTCACCCTGCGGGTGCCTGCAGTCCCCCTCTGTTGGCCAGTGGACACCCCTCAGCACCCTGGCCAGGGTGCTGACGGTTCCCTGGCCAGGGTGCTGAGGGGGCAGCCCTGCGTCCCAGGGTGCTTAGCACCCTGGGAGGAAGGGTCAGATGTTGTTTCAGAACACTTTGTTCTGAAACAACATGTTCGCACAGGGTTGTTTTGAAACCACTGGTTTTGAAACAACCTTGTTTTGAAAGGGAAGTAGGTTTAAGCCCTTTTGAAAGAACGGCTCCCATTTTGAAACAAGGGGTTTGCTTGTTTTGAAATGGCCATAGGTCGTGTGAACATGGCATTTCTTATTTTGAAACAACCTCTGTTGTTTTGAAATAAGAAGCCTATGTGAACACACGCGAGGACAAAGTATTATACTATAGTCAGAGCTCCTGCCAGTATATTAAAAAAAGAAAATTGAAGAAGTCAGGCAAGAAGGTCTAATAAATATGTTTCCTCCTGCTTTCCTCTTTGGCTTTTTCTCTTGCTATTGTTAATATTTAAAGAAGTATGTTATAGAAGAATCCCAGTGGAGTGTTTTCATAGCTATCTATATTGAATTGTACTATTCAAAATGTAGGAACTTTGAGGAGAGGACTCAAAACATGGCTGACTCTATAACTGTAACATGGCAAACTGAACCAAAACCTATTAGCAAAAAAGTCATTTAATTATTTACTATCCTGCAATTCCTGGTACTTACTTTATGCTTTTCTTTTCAGAAATAATTAATACATTTGACCATGCCAATTACATTATCTCAACTTGTTAACAATATCTAGCATTTTTGTCAAAATATATCAAAACGTTTATATAAAGAATTTAAAGGTTGGTAGTGTTCACCTGTTGTCTAGTATGATGTTTTGTTTTTACTTTCAGCTTTCTTCCAAGGAGAAAGTGTGAAGGATCTTTTCTTTTCTTTTCTTTTCTTTTCTTTTCTTTTCTTTTCTTTTCTTTTCTTTTCTTTTCTTCATGCTTCTATCTCAAATACAGTTTTCCCCCACCCATCAAAACAAATACTGGTATTAGCTTTACAAATGATGGTTATTCTCCTGTAAATAGTAATACTATCTGGTTTGAGCAAGCAGCCCACTAAGTTAGGGTTGGGGAAGGTTTGCCAGTAGCTTGGCTTATGCTAAATCGGGAAATAGCAGTAGTGATTTGACTCTGATCTCGATGCAGTGCATAGCTACTAGTTTCCAGGTTTCTATGTGAAATAGACTAATGAAGTAAATAATATTAGAGGTGGGCTTAATTATATTCACCATGAAGGTTAAAACCTGGCCAAATTTGGCCAAGCACTAGGTGCAGGTAAAATGAATAAAGATGCATGTGATTATATATGAACATGAATACGTATACTGTGTGAGAGATAATCATGAGCAACTATGCGTGGGACTTGCTTTGTTGGTCTCGAGAGATAAAGAGGAACAAGTCTAGTAGACAGTGAACTGAGTAAACTGTTCCTTACTACGTCTCCCAGTTCTTTATTTCATCCTTGGACCCTGCAACACTCCTATTTATTTCAGTAGAGCCAGATTTCATTCTTCATATCAATGCTTGTCACTCCAGAGTTGAGTATGTACTCCACATTATAGGTTTTCCAAGTGGAAGTTACTGTTTTGTTGCCATTGTCCGTAGTCTGTCAAAAAGCAAAAACAATCTTTTGTACTTGTTTTATTTTATATGAATGCTTTGGTGACTAAGGAGTCTGAACCTTGAGCTTCATACTTATTGGCAGACATTACAGGTGGTGTGGGGAGGCAGGATCTGATGACTGACCAGGAGCAAGTTGGTGGAGAGTTTTTTCTTTTGCCAATGTTTAGGATTAGCCCTAAGGTTCTGTAAGCTTTTTGGAAGTTCAAGGCTGTTTACAGACTCTCCTTTAAATGTGCAACTACAATATAATCATCTGTGCACTGGAGTTTGTTACTGTTGTCTAAATGATTTTTATTCTAGAACAGAAATGAGAGAGGTTAAAATTAATATGGTGTTGATTAATCATCTAAGTCATACAATATTGCTTATGTTTCCTGATTGATGACTTATGCAATTAACCAAGATAATATTAATGGCCAACTTTAGGATTGGATATACTCTTCTAAAGTTGTTTTCAGTGAATATTCAAAGAGACAAGGTGGGTGAGGTAATATCTTTTATGAATATTCTAACATTCAGAAGAATTTGGACTAATAGAATTTGAGTTCAGAAATATTTACAGAAAGCTAATATGAAGGGTCATGAACAGTCAAATCTACATTTAGTTTTGAATTTTAATGACTGTTGGTACATATTTTTCCATTATAATCATTCCATTCTGTTCTGTTTTAATTATTCAAAAACATTTTGTTTTGTTACGAATTGCATACAAAAATATTTTACTGGAACAGTAAGGCTGCAGAGTCAAGCACTGAACAGTCAGGAAATAACAAAAATAACTGCTATGTTGGGAATGCCATATATAGTGCAGTGCTAGCGCCTCTGCTTAATATGCAGAAGGTCCTGGGCTCAAGTCTGAGGGGGTTGGATTTGATGATCTCATGAGGTCCCTTCCAACCCTATGATTCTATAAAGCAAAGCATGCTTCTATAAAGAATCTTTAATTATTGCTAATTTCTGCTATTAATCATATTAGCATAAAACTAGAATAGGGGTATCCAACCTTTTCATATAAGGGACCACACTGCAATTTTCTTCTCACTGAGGGGGGCAGTGAGAAAGATTGTAGCCCAATAAAGTTTTGTTTCACTGTATTCACTTGATCAATTCTCATCTGCCCCATAAGGCTGTCAAATTTGCTAGAGTCTTTCAGACAATACTGCCACTTCATATTGTGTTCCTTGATTTTTTCTCTAGATATATCAGATAAAATATGCCACCTTTGCACTGAATAAGAAAATAAGCATTGGTTCAAGATCCTCTGAAGCCTTGATACTCAGAATCATTTTTTTTTCTTTTTCTTGCCTCTAATCATGGAACCTGGCATCTTTGTGTTGACAAGTATCAAGATGCTGTACCACAGACCAAGCTGGCAGAGAAAAGCCAGAGAAGATACTTAACAGGAAAGCACAGTCCTATCTAGCCATTCTCAGAGCTGGAGGGGAGAAGTGGCTGTACCCCCACCCCAGCTATCTTGAAGTTAGAGAGGAAGAGCTGCTGCCCCCAACCACCTGGCTTATGAATGAAGAGGAGGGGCTGCTTACCCTACAAGCCAGATGTGGATGCAGGAAATTAACTCCTGTTGCTTCAGACCAGCCCATTCAGAGCTGGAGGAGAGGGGCTAGTGCAGTGTACTCCAAAACCATGACCAATTCAGGGCTGGCTGGGAGGGCCTGCTGCCCCTGCACCCAACCAGGGCTGTAAGACAGGGGCTACTGTTGCTCCCTCATGGGCCAGATAACAGCCTGAGGCAAGCTGAATTCTCTCCCATGTGCTATGAGTTGTACAACTCAGATTTAGGGTAACTCCACAAACATTAGTCATCCACTTTTTAAACAATATCACTTAGAACAAATCAATTAAGATTCTTACCAACTAATATTCTCCCGTTAGTGATTTAGCACAATATGCAATGAAATTCAGACTTTCTATTTACAATAAGCATGCCATGTTACTATTGAACATGATCTATTATTAGAAAACTTAGATCAACCAAGTATATTTCTTAAAGTTGTGAAAGACTTCATGCCTTGTGCAACATAGTTAAGGTGGCCTAAGCCTCATTGTAGATGTGGTTTCCACTGACCTAGTAACCACTTCTCACAGAGGTGAATTACCTAAAGTAATGGGAAAAACCCTTCCACCTCTGTAGAAAAAATCCAGAACAGGGATGGGCAAACTATGGCCAACAGGACACATATAGTGTGCTTGAGCCTTTCATCAATCCTTCCAGCTGGGCCTGGCTGACAAACTGCAGCCATTTACTCCTCCCACTCTGACTCTTTTCCCCATCCGACCCAGTGTCACCCTGTCCAGAGCCTCTCCTGGCCTGAAGCAGGGCCATGTGGCAGCTGCTGTCCCCTGCACATTTTCATTCCTTCCTCCTGTCCTTTTGTATGACCCAGCCTTCCTTACAATTTCAATGTGATATATGGCCCTCAGAGTGAAATGTTTGCTCACCCTTGATCTATACGGTCGCAGTTCAAGTCAGCTACACCTGTATTTTCTCTTAATGGTCCAGCCACGTTCAAGCTTCAAGCTCATTAGCCACTGCCTTGACCCATGACTCTCCCCTCCAGACCAGGATGTTTCCAGGCTACAGAGTTCCCTGCCTTCACCATATTATTGACAGCAAAAGACAACTTACTTAAAGGTCTGCTTGACTCCTGCCCTCAGAGATGATATATGGTATAATTGCTAAATTTAAAGTTACCACATAGTTATATTCTAAACAACCTTCTTTATTCCTAACAAGCTTAAAAGAGGTCATTACAACTCTAACATTGGCTCTGGCAGGAAAAACCCATTCAGGTGTTTTTTGTGGCTTTATGTTCATCACAGCTTTAGCTCAGAATAAGTGCACCGTCTTTATCAGGCCTCAATAAACCAAAGACCTTCACAGACTTTGCTGAGGACTGGGGCCCTTTGTGGATCAGAAGTCCCATCCATTTGATGGATCAGAACAAAAGCCATAAATCAGTTCACCAATAAATTACTTATCCCAGCATTCTTTCTTTGACTGCTGGTCTTTAGGGAATTCTGTGTGAACCTTTGAATAGATCCTAAATAGGTAATCAGCCAGACAGTGGGTTCCCTCTCCATTACAGGATTTTGTCATATCTACACTACAGCAGCATAGCTGTTGCATCCTAGCAGTGTACACATATCCTAGGATCTGCATTAACTAAATCCTGCTATTTGAGAGCAACAGATTTTGGCAAAGCCATCAACAGGAAATGTTCATCTTCTAGGCTATCATGGCACAAGGGTGAGCTCCTTACCAGCTGATTTTTTGTCAGAGTACACCGGAGAAGGAGTTTAAAGGTATGCTTTGAAACCTTGGTGTAAGTCATTAGTGTATGGATGAAAAAAACAAGATAATTATGTATAGCTAATTGATATAAAATTAAGTATTTTATTAAAATATGAGGAGCAGATTGTTTTCTTCAAGTATTGTACTTAATGTGAAAGTCTAATTACTTACCAAAGTACTTAATGCTTTACAATACTCAACCTAGAATACATGACACTGTTCTAGGAATGTAATGAATACATCCCATCAATCCATTTTAACCATTCTTTACAGATTAGCAGTCTCCCTTTCAGCTGTGTGATCTTATGAGTATATTAGCATTTAGCATACAGGAGGCAAATTAGAAATATTAATTGTAATACTTTTAATCAGAAAACACTAAGCAAGATAATCTAAGGATCTGAATCTGAATTTGTCATTACACCTGAAGTAGTTTTCATCATTAGAGATGGGTGAACAACTGAACTGGCCATCAAATAAACAAACAAAATAATCAGAAGAATGAATTGACTTGGTTTTGGAAATGTTTAGAATTTGTAAGCACATTGGAAAAGACCATTCTAGTTCATATAAACTGTCTCATTCCAGTCAAGTGTGCATGTGTGTGTTGGTGTGTGTGCATGCACGCACACGTGTTGCTCTCTGTTATAACCTTTAGCCCAGTGTTTTAAGGCCCCTGCATGGGACGTAGGCATTTGAAGTCAATTCCCTCCCTTCTCAGGTGAATAGCCTAGCCACCATTCTTCTGGCAGTTCTGTTCTCACTCTCATTTGTTGAAGCTTTTCCATTGTGTATACATAATTTTAAATTAATTGCTCCAGAGAAAAAGTGTGAGAAAAACTCCATAGCTGGGTAATTTAGACCGTCACAAGGAACATAAAACATACAGATTTAAAGCTTCTGCATGTTCAAGTCAAAGGGTATGTTAAAATTTACCAAATCTACCACCTCTTTGGGCAGTGTCTTAATCACAAGATAGAGTCATTTTCCCTTCTGGTCTCTCTCTCTAAACCAATGAATCCTTAAACAATCACAAAGCAGAACAACTTGAACAGGAAAACTCAAGAACAGAATAGTTTACAACCTGGTGGCTAGTGCACTCAACTGGCGAACACACAGCTAAGCACAAATCCCTACGGTGGGGACTCAAACTTCTGTCTTCCATATGCCACACAAGTACTGAAGGTTATAAGAGAAGAAACAATAGAATTGACTTTATTAAAGATGACCCTGAACCAATTTTTCTCCCAGATGAAATTGCCTGGATTAATTTTACAAATAATCTTGGGGCAATCAATAAATGTAAGAGCTATAGGCTGATCACCCTGCTGTCCATGCCTGGGAAGGTGTTTGTGAATGTTCTGCTGCTGCCACATTTGGGATGCCCTGCTACATCAGAAGCATCCTGGTCAACTGTCAAGCTTTATAAAAAATAGCTCTCTATTAGATATCATTTGGCCCTCTCTTTGTTACTGGAAATATGCCATGAGTTAAAGAAACCCCTGTATGTAGTGCATACTGATCTTAAGGCTGGATTTGATTCAGTTTACTGAGGCCTAGTCAACACTGTGAGGCTAAGTCAATGGGAGATACACAATCTGCATGTCACAGAATGTGTTGCCCATCGGCTTAGTTTCTCTCACTAACAGTGGTATCTTTGCTCAGGTGTATCAACTTGAAGAGCTCTCTCATTGATGCAACTTGAAGAGCTCTCTTGATGCAACATTACTCCACTTGGAGGGACGGAGTTACTGAATCAATGGGAGAGTGTTTCCAGGATCAATTGAGTGGGTCTACAGTGCCCCCCCCCGATTCCTAAACATCACCTGATCTCTTTACTTAATGCACCAGTGAAAGATCTATACTTTAAATGAAATTACAGGGTTTTTTTTTATTTGTTAGTATCTAGACTTTGTATTGCACATGATTTCTCCTATAGAATTGTGGCTTCCTTTGCAATGGAAAATATTTCTTTCCAGGTGAATAGACAAGAAAAGGGGGCAGGGGGGAATAGGCATTTAAGAATTTGGTCATCCTCTTCAACATATGTAGAGGAGGATGGTGCTTCAGTTAGCAAGCCAGATTTGTAGCCTAGTTCTTTGATTATTAACCTGATTTTGAATAAATGAATAAGTAATCTCCACGGTAATATGAGCCCATATTATTACTGTTTTGAAGAAAGAAAGAAAGAAAGAAAGAAAGAAAGAAAGAAAGAAAGAAAGAAAGAAAAATATTTTGTAAGTCACAGTATGTTAACAGTGCACTATCTGGACCAGATTAACTGGTACAATGTGGCTACTTTGCTATGCTATGCATGTATAATCTGGCCCTAAAACTAGTTTAACCATCCCAAAACAGATCACATAACACATAATCTTTTTGTTGTGTATTTGGATGGTGCTTAGCAAAATGATTAGGATGAATTGTTACTATGGTAATGCGAAGCACCACCACCACCACCAATAATAATAAATTTGATGATGATGATGATGATGATGATGTAATGTTCAACAAATGCCGCTGGCAAGGCATAGAAAACAGGGTGGGGTTAGAAGAAAAAAAAATCACAGCCAAGAAACTTCTGTGCTAAACCAATGCTATTTTCAGCACATTTAGTTCTAATTAGCCGTGCTTTTTTAGTTTGAACTAAAAAGTTAGTTCAAACTAATGTAAGGCAGGCTTAGGAGCTGTGCCTAACAGCTTCTGAAGGGGAGCAACTAATCTGCATAGGTACCTGTATTAGCATGAACACAAAGAGCACAACTGGGTATTTGCCTATTTGATGCAGGGCATAGTGGGTAATGGTATTTGGGGTTAATCTGATCACAAATCTGTCTATATCTGTAATTCTACTGAAGAGAAATATGAAATAGTGTCTGTTGTGATATGCTATTCTCTTTTTGTTCCAAATCTGTCTGGGTTAGTTAAAGAGTTAAAGCAACCCTTCATTAAAAAAAAGGCTTGTAAGAAAGGCCACTGGCTATTTCAGCCTGAAAAAAAGGGTGAGAGGGGATGGGGTTTTGCATTAGCTCCTTTTGGAGCAAAATGTTGGAGACATTCCTGTCTCACCCCAGCCCCCCATCAAATGATAGATCTGGTTGCGCTTCTTTGAGGCCCCTTTTGATATGTTAAGGACAGTAGGCGTTTGCAGCTACTTGATGTTTAAGAGCTGACATCACTAGAGAGAGGAAAACTCTGAGCTGAAATTACTGAAGAGGAGCAGCAGATGGAGTGACCAGCAGGTGGAACCAGTGGATGGTGAGAGCAGCCAGTGGCAAGCTGGTTGGTGCGAGTGACTGGTAGGCAGAGCTGGCGGACAGCAGGTGAAGCCAGCAGATGGTGAGAGCGGCCAAAAGCGAGCTGGATGGCATGAGCGACTGGTGGGTGGAGCTGGCGGACAGCAGGCAGAGCCAAGGGACAGTGCTAAAGGATGGAGTGAGTGACCAGTGGTTGGCGCCAGTGGACAGTTGGCATGAAAGACACTCCCTACGTACCCTAGGGTGGGTCGGGAGCCTAGCTGGCACTGATTCTCCAGATGAGTGCCAATTTTGCTAATGGGTTTACATTTGCTGTTATGCTATGTAGATCATGTTGAAAGGTTTTGCATTAAGTCTTGTATGTTCTGTTATGCGGTGTGGGTTTTTGGGAACTCTGTTCTGTACTGATTTTCTAGATCAGTGCTGACCTTGGTTATTTGGTCTTTTCATTACATTTTACTGCTATTAAAGTTCTGTTTACTACACTAAGTTTTGTGCTTGCAAGTGGGGAAGCCTTACCCCTTTGGGGTATCCAGGAAACCGTGCAGCATTCTCAGAAATCTGGGAGGGGCTTGAGTAAGATGATGGTGTTGCTTCAACGGGAAATCCCTAGATATAGAACCTGGCCCTTGTCCTACCAGCTCATCCTGGCAGAAGTGTTACACTAAAAAAGTGCAACCAGTTTGATCTAAAAGTTAGTTTGAAAAAAAAAAGTGCTTAGTTTGAATTAAGTTTCAAACTACTTAATTTGGACTAACCAAGTCTGAACTAAGATTTTAGGTGAAGACATAGCCTTTTAGAAACTTATCTTAGCTGATGGTCAATCTCTAAATCCAGAAAATATATTTTCTTCACAAATTTGAAGTGCAATTCTCTATTTAATGTTAAAACAATTCATCCCAAACATGTGATTTTTTTTTAATTGGTATAACTTTGCCCCATGAATCAAACACCTCCAGTACTACAAGCTCTCAATTATTTTGTCCTATGCTGTAGATAATTTCCTCTGGTAAAGAATGTATGGTCAGCAAGATGTCAGGATATTAAATAAAAAAGCGTGGTATTGTTGCATGATCACTATACTGAAAGTTATTTTCCTCAGATGTTCTACCAAAAAAGGTTATAACTAACAAGAATTAAATCCACTTTAGTATTATATCAAGGACTGCATTAGAAAAGTCTTTTGTCTGCATTGAGGGAGTCATGCAGTATTTTCAGGACAAATTGTCTTCTATATAGTTTTCTTCAATATTTACAAATTTGGTTACAAACATTGCTATTAAAGTTCAGTAAAATACTATTAGCTTAATAAGATTTTCAAAAATACATAACCAAATCTAGTATAGCAAACATAAAACCACACTGCTGTTTCAACATTTGGTTCCCCATATTTTAGAAGGTTGTTGCAGCATGAAGCTCTGCAGAAGAATGCTAGGGTTTACTGAAATATTCTCTCTAAAAAAATTATTACTGTATTCAGAGTTCAAAAGTTCATAAGATTCATCTGACTAGGAAGGGAGTTAACACCGTACAGATCACATTTCTGAGCTTTAGGGCATCAGGTGGTGCTGAGTGCGAATTCAGACTGTGGTGTACAGAGCTATATTGCTGAGTGCCTAACCTATAGGGCTTTGTGCATAAAGTTGGACTGACGGGTGCAAAATATCAGCATGTTGTGTGCACATGTATGGCAGGAAATCTGTATATATATTATTGCCAAGCCCTGGCCTCTATGCTGCCCATTTGAGAGTTAGCATAGGGCAGGTGCCTGTCTAATGTTCAAGAGACTATGTGGGATCTACAGAAGACTTCAACTTACCTGATCCAGGCAGCTTCCTGAGGCGGTGTCCAGCATATGCTACATTGACCTGGTATCAGCAGCTGGACGGGAGACGACTGCTTCCTTGAAAGAAAAAAGAAAAAAACAGATAAGTGCCCTCAACACACCACAGGACCTATAGTCTTTAGGTATATAACATCTAAACAAAGACTCTCCCACTTGAGGGCTGATTGGGCCTTTCTGTCCCCTGTTCACTTGTCAACTATGATACTTTTATGTGTAGCTTACTAAATGAATCAAGTTTGGTTAATTGAAAGTATCTATCTTGGTGATTAATCATTCTGATGATTCTATAAACTCTGATAGGTGGGTGTGGGGTGGAACCAGGAGGTACCCGTGGGGTCCTTACTAGATAGAGATTGAATGACAAAGGTATCAATTTAATACGTAGAATTCTGTCCCAGTTACAATTTGTAACTCTCCTGCTACACAGCTGAAATGCTTGCTATTTGGTTGACACTATGAAATCTATTTAATGGAGAGATTGAAGTCCACATCCACAAAAGTGTTTAGGATTAATGCTGTTGACTTTGGTATGTTTCAGGCCCATTATAGATAGTTAAACTAAGTACCAGCAGTCCTCTCCTTAGGTAGAACAACTATTATTACTGATACCTTAGGCAAACTCACTCACCTACAGTGAGTGTCAACCTACAGTGAGTGTCATTCAAATGTTGCAACATAATTTAGTTTTACTATTTTCATTAAAGAGAGTGGCCTGTGATGAATATAGTGGTGGTTATTCATACATATGCAATTTTTTAGCCTGCTAGCAACAGAGTTTACGGCATTTCAATGTGTAATAAAACGGGATGAAATCATTTCAGCCTAACTTATGTGGTAAAATTGGTAGACAGGCTATACTAATGTCATAAGGTCATACTATTTCTCATGCCTTTTAAAAGCTGTAGAAGTGCTTTACTGACACTGTGTGAGGATGTCACTTTCTTATAGCATTATTCTATCACTAATTATCTAGTTGCTGCCATGATCAAACACGTCTTAATGTAACCTACAATAAGCTAATATTATATGTCTCAGATGGCAACATGTAGTACTGAAATTAATGATACATTTTTTGCAACTGTGTACATCATAAACATAATTATGGAACTTTTCTTGGCTAAAATCATCTAAAGAAAACCAGTGACCTGAAAAGAAAAAAAGATATGTTATATGAAGGCCTACAACTCAATTGAACTAGCTCACAGAATATGTTAATATACATTTAATTCATTTAAATTTATACAGAGTAATTAAGATGTCCACCCAATTCTCTCACATCCTCTTCAACGGTAAAAATAATCAAACCCAACATTATTACAGCTCAACTGAAATATACACGGACAATATAAATACTCTTGAAGTGAACTGGCCACACTTGAGTTCCAAAATTTCTCACTATCACTGCTCAAAAGCCATTTTCTCATGCATATCATGGAAGGAAAAGGTGGGCCTTCCAGAGTGCCCTGGAGGCTGGCAGACTTCACTTATTGCTGTAACCTGAGTTAAGCCTTTTTGTGGGTTAAGCTTAAAACCTCACTGGCAATTGTGTGTTTATGTGACCTTCATTTACCATATAGCTAAGATAAAGTAAGTAAGATATTGTTAAGGAAGCACATCTAAAGCCAGCCCTAATAGAGTCTGTCCAGAAGGCAGCACTGTGTGAGTGGAGGGTTCCACCAATATTTTTACTGATAAGAATGTGGATATACTTGTGCATGTAGAAAGGTAGAAAGTAGAAGTGGAAGAGGAAGATATGGAAGATAGATTCAGAGGTGGGAAGAAAGCCAAGCAGCAACATTAAACATTGTGGGATCCTGGAGAATCCTGACCTAGTGGAAAGTTCAGGGTCTGGTGATGGCTTTGGCCTACAAATAAACAAACAAGCACTTGTATTTTGGTTCTTCCAGTGTTTGCAGTTGCATGACTACAAAGAAAATACCAGACTCCTTCACTTATTACTCCCAGTGGAAACATTCCTGTGACCCTGAACTTTCACAAGCTGTTCACATCAGAAAGGGACAGCACTGATTTGAACCATGGGATCTATTTTCCAAGGAGAAAGATGATGTGCTGGCATTCCAGATGAACAGATTGGTAGAAAAAGAAAAGAAAAGAAAAAAAGAAAGAGGGCAATGCCTGTGAAACACAAACATAGCCAAAAGAATTAAAGCAAGATCTAACACAAGAGCTAGAGGTATTATTAGGCATTAAGACAAGAGCTACAATGAAAATCTAAAAAAGTTTCCCCAAAAGGTCTGGAAAAATAACTTACAGACTGAGATGAGATCCCTGTTGGAGCAGCAAAAAGTGCCTAGGTGGACTGGGAAATGGAGGTCCAGCAGGCCCACACCGCAATAGTAAAAAGACAGATGAGGAGACCACAAATCCGACTGATACAGAATGGATGGTTTTCATTGCAATGGCCAATTGGAAGCTTAATTGGGATGAGCTACCACAAAGACTTATGGAATAACATTTAACTGCAGATGGAAATCAAACCGTCAAAGACACAATAGAGGGACACTATGCAGCTAGAGAAATGGGCCAATGAAAGAACTTGGAGACTGGAAACTTTTCTATCCCATTTGTAACCCATAGGTGCTCATGATCTTAGATTGTTGTTATGGTTGCCTTTAAACAGATGCATTAGTATGGATCTTGGTGCATTTATATTTGGGAAAAAAATGTAATGACTTTTTCCCTTATTCCAGGGGAAAAAAGAAAACACCACCGCCACCACCACCTTTCCTTCCCTTTTATGATGGTGCCACCCCCCTCTCCTTTTTCTGCTTCATCTTCTCTTTTTCTTATCCTTCCCCCTACCCCCTGTGGATAAGTCAGTGCTACTCAAAACTTGTATTAGGCAGATACATACAAAACTGAAGACATGAGTCAGAAGAGGAGATTGTTGCAAGGTTCAAACAAATATTGCCATGTTTCAAACTAATCAACAAAAAAACAAGCAAACAAAACACACACATAAAAGAAGCTAAGTTCTTGAATGAACAAATTAATATAAACTTCCCACTTATTAATATAAACTTCCCACTTCTATCTCAAATGAAGCAGATCTCCTTAATCCAAGGTGAGATCACCCTCCACAAGTGGTTGGACACAATACTTCTAGCCCTGGGAGAGGATAAGCAAAGGAATCAGTCAATGTGAATATAGCAGTTCACCAACTCAATGGTGATTTGTGCAGGTAGTTAATTGTTGAACTGGCCAAACTGAGATATGTGTAAGCTTTAGTAATTGTCCCCCCATCATGGGACCCCTGAGCTCTTGGGCTGATTGGTCCTGGTTTGACTGAATTCACAGAGGGGGCGACCCGCCCGGCCCAGACCCAAGAAAGAGAACCAGGTTTAATACAACTCAGTTTTATTAGCACCACACTGAGTCTTTTAGTCTTTTAAGGAGATTTCAAGTACAGATAAGCAAGCACACAAACAGTAGTTACAGCAGCAATACAACAATAATTCTACTCCAAATCCTACTTCTACTTCTGCAAACCCTTTGTTCCAGCCTCAGTGAGTGCAATTAATCATACTTACAATATGTACAAAAACACAATTAGCTTGGAGACGCTGTGCCCAAGGTCACTTTTGTTTTTGATTTGTTCGAAGATGTTGTGCCCAAAGTTACTTGTAATTTTGGCTGTATGCAGCGGTTGTCTCTTTCTTCCCTCGGCTGGCCTGGCTGAGGTGCTTCTGCCCTTGTTTGGTTACCCAGTGTGGCAGAGTTGTCCTCAGGGTGATCAGGCCCCCAGCCTGGAAGACGCAGTGCTGTCAGCTCCAATCTACAGTATCCCAGTCCATAGCTTTTATTGGCCTTGTAGTTTTGCTGACACGTTAGTGCCTTGAGTCTTGCTTCCCCTTGTTCCGGCTCTGAACCGGTTTGAGTGACCTACCAGTTTGCTGCCTAACAGTTGAATCACAAAGACCCTGCCTATCTCTGCCTAATTAGAATGTGATTTTTACCTCATGAACAGTGTGTTAGAGTCAGTCCCTGGGCTTCCTTTGCCTCGTGCCCAGTACGGTGCGTTCCCAACTCAGTGGGATGACTCGGGCTTTGACCTGTGTTAGCCCTGGGAGGCCTCAGCCTTCCAACAGTAATGTTTTAGAAATGTTAGCTTTGCCAGGTTTTGTAACTCAGGTTCTAATTTGTGAAAATTATAATAGCTAAATGGAAAGTTATTCTGGATTTCCGTATCTAATTTTTTTCACGGCATACAATGTCCTGGAGGAGATCAATTTATGATCTATTCTGTGTCTGCACAAAATATTCTCTTAATCTGAGTCATTGTACAAATCCTTTGAATTTACATTCAACACCCTGTCACATCAACCTTATGTTTAATCTTAGTTGGTGTACAGCCTTCATGAATGTTTATTGTTTAGAAAAAACAAGAGGTAACAACAAAAAACGTCACCTCCAATTTAAGAAGAACCTAAATCCTCACAGAGAAAATTAATGATTAAATAATATAAACTTATTTAAATCGTGCTACATTTAATTCAAGGTTAATTTTAGGGAAACATACTTAATGAAAGAAATACAAACATTGCACTCCAAGAAGAGTAATAAAAGCTTAAACAAAGTTTAAAACACTGTTTGTTTGTCTGTATTGTCATATAAAGAACAGGCATTACTCTGAATTAATTAGCAATGAGAAAAAAATCACTTAATACAGACCTACTCCTACTAAAATTTAATTTTCTACCATGTGCTCTAATATGAGTTAGGAAGTGCAATTTTCAGGCTATAGGTAATTTGACTACTAATTACTGAGTTTATATTGCAGCATACAAGCTATCATATGAATCACTTTATGCATCTTTCTTTTCTACCTTCAATTCCATGCAGAATATTCCTTGGGAAAAAGGAGAAAATGAGTGATATAAGCCTTGATGGGTCATAATCTCTGTCATGTCATTAAAAAAAAAAAGTTCAAAGTTTGGTTAATACTGAATTATGATGCAAAAGGTTTCAGACTCATACGTCTATTACAGCAGATCTAAGGATCACCATGACTTAGACTGCCAACAGGTAGATAGTCCCATGGTGCTGGCTTTGTCCTTTGTTTCTAACAGTTAAATCACATTGAAAGAGAATAAAATGCATGAAAATTTGCTAGTATTACTTGCATTTTAAACATTTGTTGTAGTTGCCAGAGTAACTGTAAATGCAACTGTAAATGAAGAGAGGATATTCTTGCACAGGTAAGTTGGAAGGAAGGTGGTCCACAACACATTAACATAATATCTGTACTATGACAATATACTATGAGAAACCTTATTTAGTAATTCTGGAGGGAAAGATAATGGTTCCAGTTCACAAAGTGTTAAAATATTTTTCTTGTTTTCCATTTGAATTAGGGATATTTGCAATGAAACCCAGTACTAAATGAATATCACCTACTTTCAGGGTTTATGAATTCCAACAATGTTCACTAGAAGATTTTCAAATTTTAATATTTTATTAAAAAAAAGAGTAATGGAGCTGCAGCGGAATGACCCACTCTGAGAAACAGCGAGGGGAGAGATATGTAGGCAAAGCCATGTGTTTATTTTGATAGGAGACAGGCCACAGATTTAACTGGAAGTATAGGCAGGGACCAGGCTGCAAGCCTTTAATATGCTATATACTACTCTCATCTGGCAGAAGAGGGAGCCCTCAGATGAATTATGCCTCAGAGGGTTGTCTCTGAATCACAAAACCTTCAAGATTTCATCCTGAGATCATGTATTTACATTCCACACCTTACTCAAAGCTGTGCCTAAAAGCATGATTTAACTCTATGTAACAATAGTAATGCTTTTAATAATGTATTTTCTAACACATTCATGTTTAATGCAATGTGTCTAAGTAAAGCAGAGCACCACCGCCAACAAGTTATCACCAGGCCCTCATTTTTTCCTTGACTCTCTTATTTTACATCATATTTCATTTTTGTTATAGTTGATGGATTCACTTGACCTGAATAGTGAAAGCTGTTGAGAATGCATTGAGAGGCCAAACAATTTTATATATTGTTTTCATATTTCAATGCCAACTCATTTCATTTTCACTCTGGTCTCTTAAACCGATGAAATAAAAAAAAAAAATCCTTTCACACCATCACAATATTATTTGTAAAATAATCCAGGAAATGATCACCCATCCCAGTTACCAGCTCATATTTGATATTCATGAGGAAAAATTAGTAATTTCTGTATCTGCATACATTTTGTTATTGTGGATATTTCACTCTGAATAATCTGTGTTTATTGGTACTGCAGTCCAAAAAGATAAATAAATCATTGTGACTGCCTGTATTCTTGTTACCATTGAAGTAAATGGAAACTCGTTGTGCAGAGATGTTCTCATGTAAAAAGAAAATATAATAAGCACCTTATAAATTTGATGTTTTACTAATCATATTTGAAACATTTCTAAATAAAGATAGCCCTCTATGTTAAATGTAAAGTGAATAACTCTGTTTCTATGTGTTTAATGTATGAAACCCTCTCAAGACATTGAATACTGGAATAATTTGTCACAGAAGAATATAACTAAAGTAGTTGATACATCCAGGTTAAATCACTCAGTTCTTGTGCAGCTTCGCAGAAAAAAAGCAAAATTCTTATTTAGGATACAAGGGATCAGCAGGCAGAGACCGACTGCCATGAATGCCTGGTAGAGTTGGTCAAAATTATTAATTTAAAACATACTTTCAATACAAAACCTTACTACTTTCTAAAGGAAATTTTCATTTATGAGGAAAAAGAGGATGTAACAGGACAATGACTACAAACTATAGCTCAGGTCCTAAGGTTCAATCTGTTCAGAAGGCACAACACCAGAAGACAAGATAAAAGGTAAAAAACAAAATAGTTTTATTAAACAAACAGATGAAAAAAAAAGAATTTGAAAAGTATCAATACAGATACCCCTTCACCAGATGGGATCCCCAGTTAAACAAATGCAGGCACTGAGCATGGGGAGCAAAGACTAGAGGTTGCAAATGTGATTGTTGCCCCTATGACGAGTTCCAAAGAAGGGGGGCCTAAGCGCCAGCATTTATACTCTATTTTGTGCTAAGGAGGAAAATAGCCTGCATATTGGGTTATTTTCCACACTTACTTACCACATTCCTTTGCCCTGGTCATATCTTGTTATTTTAGAGAGCTTGCAAGTTACGTCTGCTACTTGGTGGGAGCAAGGTACAAGCCTGATTAAAATTGATGGCAACAACTTGGCTTATGGGCTAATTAATGACAACATCACCTACTAACAGCTCCTTGCGTAATAAATTGTTCTGTTGAGCCCTACAGAGAAGGAGGTGGAGGATTTTAACAAAACAAGAGAAAATAAAATAATTCAGGAAAAGAAAAGCTTTTGCTCAGCTGGTATGTGTTGTGTTTTGTTTGTCTTTCATTGATAAAAAGTTACCTAGGCACATTTAGGGCTTTTATTTTCTCAAGTAATCTCACCCAAAATCACCATATATTTATACCTATATAAAATTTTTACTCAACATTTTATCTACTCATTTGTGCTGAAGGAAGACAATTTGTCGATACATTTCCTGGCGGGATAATGTTAGGCCCTGCTTGAACACAGTGGTCTGCCTACTTTGAAACTTGAGGAGTGGGACCTATTTTGCCACTGGTCACTCATTAGGCTCCTTTCACATTAGTGAAACATCATCTTCTACTGAGTTTGACCAATATAGTAATTGATCTTAAATGTTATGTGCACCTATGATTAGCCTCAGTGTGGGCTTTGGCTTATGTTCTTTCTTCCAAAACATATAAGCTTTTAAAGATATGCCTTTCAGTTACTAAAACTTTCTCTCTGGATAGTACCTGATGACAGCTGGCTTTGCTGTCATCTGAAGTAGCATATGATATTGATTACCAGAATGAGTTAAGTTTGACTGTGTCTTCCCTCTTCTTTCAGAGATTCCTAATACTCTATAAAGATATCCCCAAATGAAGTTCATATTTATGGCATTTTTTCAACTTCCTGTCACTGTTAACAAGCTGAGTTTCTTTATGGTTCTGGCATGTCTCTTTCTAAATCATGCTATATATTCAGTAAAATATATATACATATAGTTCTGGTGACCAGCTAGTGTAGTGGTTAAGCGCGCCATAATGGTTAAAAGCGATACCATTTGACATAGGAGACCGGGGTTCAAATCCCAGTGGGTACCTGCCTACCTTCGCAGGAGGGGTCCTTGGGCAAAAGACCCCCTAATGCCTCACTTGCCTACTTCAAATATGAGAATGACACGAACTAGGAGAGTCATGCTGGCTTGGACGTCACCCGGATTAACAAGGTATGCGCCAGATGTTGGGGAACCAGGACAATCTGACAATAAGTGGGCTACTGGAACAAACCATACCTGGAATTGATGGAATGCTACTACAACAGTAGACCTAATGGGAGGGGATATATGAAATGTATGAGGGAACTATAGATGGACAAAAGACCTACCTCCACACTAACTAAGAAACAGCTAGTTACCCAGCGCTTCAACATAGTAAAGAGGAAGCTGCTCTCACAACTTGAGATAGACCAACTCTACATTACATCCCAGACTCGAAGAAAACCCAGAAGAACAACTAGATGTGCAGCCAACACCTGAAGCTGGAACTTCACTGCCACCCCCTCCATTACAGAGCACAGCAGCTGATATGGGGCATAAGATCATGGATAAACTAGCTACAGTGAACCCTCGAGACTGATTACCAAGGCTCGTTGGAGAAGTACCATCAGCTAGTATGCTAGAAGATGCCAATAGAGCCCTAACAACAATTCCTACTACCACCATAACTCAAACCAATGAATTGGTCTACGCTACAGACTCTGTAATCCTGGAGATGCTTGGCTACATGATCAAGAAGAACAGCAGCGTACATACCCGCCCCCCCCGGAAAATGAGGTTGGAGGATAAGATCAAGGCAACTCGGAGAGAAGTTAGTCAGCGGGTGCAACTACAGAAGGGTGTAGGGATTAAGGATAAGACTTGGCTACTAAAAAAAATACAAGGGTCTGACTCCAGCTAAAGCCCTAGAGACTACTAAACAAAGGCTCACAGCACTGGTTACCAGGCTAAGGAGATACACTAGAGAAGCAGAGGCCAAAAAGATAAATGCCCTGTTCTCCAAAGACCCATCCAAGGTGTACTCCCAACTGCAGTGTAACAACACAATAATAGCAGAGCCCACCAACAGCAGAAACTGAACAGTACTGGAAGAACATATGGAAGAAAGAGAAGACTCATAACACGAGTGCAAAGTGGATACAGAACCTGAGAACAGACCACAGCAATCTCCCAGAACAGGAACCAGTCACCATCACAGTAGCAGACATCCAACAGCGGATCAAGAACATGAAGAGCTGGACAGCACCAGGACCGGATATGTTCCACACCTACTGGCTAAAGAAACTAACAGCAGTGCATGAATGCCTAGCAGCACACATGAACCAGCTGCTAGCAGCAGGCTCCCACCCAGACTGGCTAACACAAGGAAGGACAGTGCTGATCATGAAAGACCCCCAAAAGGGAACAGCACCGTCCAACTACCGGCCAATAACCTGCCTCCCCACAACATGGAAAGTCCTATCAGGCATCATAGCTGCCAAGCTACAGGACCACATGGGCCAGTAGCTGAGCACAGCTCAGAAGGGCATTGGGAACAACACCAGAGGCTCAAAACACCAGCTGCTCATAGATAGAGCAATCGCCCAAGACTCAAGGTCTAGGCAGACCAATTGGAGCACAGCCTGGATTGACTACAGGAAAGCCTACGACTCAATGCCGCACACATGGATCTGTGAATGTCTGGCACTGCACAAAGTCAATAGGACACTAAGGACCTTCCTCAAGAACTCAATGGGACTGTGGAAGACAACACTGGAAGTCAACTCAAGAGAGCTTGCACAAGTGGCCATCACGTGCGGCATATAACAAGGTGATGTGCTGTCCCCGCTGCTGTTCTGCATTGGCTTGAACCCCCTCAGCCAGATAATCACAAGGACTGGATATGGATACAAGTTCAAGAGTGGAACCACCTCCTCTACATGGATGACATCAAGCTGCATGCTTAGAATGAATGAGACATCGACTCGCTAATCCACCTGACATGGATCTACAGTGAGGATATTGGGACGTTGTTCAGACTGGAGAAGTGTGGCCGGATGGTAGTAAAGAGAGGGAAGGTAGTCAAGACTGATGGGGTGGAACTACCAGCAGGCCACATAGCAGACATACAGACCAGCTACAAGTACCTTGGCATCCCACAGTCACATGGGAACCACGATGAGGAGGCAAGGAAGACAGCAACATCCAAGTACCACCAAAGGATAAGACAGGTCCTGAAGAGCCAGCTCAATGGGAAGAACAAGATCCACGCCATCAACAGGTACGCCCTGCTAGTCATCAGATACCCTGCCAGTATAGTGAGCTGGCCAAAGGAGGACATGGAGGCTGCCGATGTGAAGACCCGGAAGCTCCTCACAATGTACGGAGGTTTCCACCCCAAGTGCAACACCTAGAGACTGTACACCAGATGGAAAGACAGCGGGTGGGGTTTGGTGAGTGTCAAAGCCACTGTCCTGGATGAAATCCAGAACATCCAGGAGTAGATCAGTAAGATGGCACCCAAAGATGAGCTGCTGAGAGAATGCCTGAGGCAGCAGCAGCAGACATGGGAGGAAGATCAAGCAGAAGAAGTGCCATGGCAAGACAAGACCCTGCATGGGATGTACCATCGACAGATAGCTGAGGTGGCTGACACTGGGAAACCATACCAGTGGCTGGAAAGGGCTGGACTAAAAGACAGCACTGAGGCGCTGATCATAGCAGCACAAGAGCAGGCACTGAGCACCAGATCCATTGAAGCAGGGGTCTACCACACTAGACAGGACCCAAGGTGCAGACTGTGCAGAGAAGCCTCAGAGACAGTCCAACACATAGTGGCAGGATGTAAGATGCAGACAGGAACAGCATACACTGAACGGCACAACCAAGTAGCTGGCATTGTGTACAGGAACATTTGCACAGTGTATGGGCTAGACCCTCCCAAGACCAGATGGGAAATTCCACAGAAGGTCGTGGAGAATAACAGGGCTAAGATTCTGTGGGACTTCCAGATCCAGATGGACAGGCAGGTACTGGCCAGTCAACCAGACATTGTGGTAATAGACAAGGACCAGAAGACAGCAGTGGTGATAGATGTAGCAGTGCCAAGTGACAGCAACATAAGGAAGAAGGAGTATGAGAAGCTGGAGAAGTACCAGGGCCTGAAAGAGGAACTAGAACGGATGTGGAAAGTAAAGGCCAAAGTGGTCCCAGTGGTGGTAGGAGCACTCGGGGCTGTGACTCCTTAGGTGGGAGAGTGGCTCCAACAAATCCCAGGAACAACATCAGAGCTCTATGTCCAGAAGAGTGCAGTGCTAGGAACAGCTAAGATTCTGCACAGAACCCTCAAACTCCCAGGCCTCTGGTAGAGGACTCGAGGTTGAGGAAGACACATACCACCCATAGGGGGAGAGAGGATTTTTTTTTTTTTTTTAATATATGTCCATGAACAGGGACCAACAAATGCACACAAAGTCTAGATTGTTGTTTACGCTAATGCCTCTTTGCACTGCTCTATCCATGAACAGGGACCTTAGTCCTAGCAAATGTAGTTTATGCTCCTTTAAGGCTGTGTAGAAGGTACTTAAAGAAGGCATACATTACATTTTGCCATTACTTTAGAGCTCTTCTACCTTGCGAGAGCAATGTAAAAATGACTTACTCTAAATGAGAATCAGAAATAGTTCATAATTGCCTGTGACATATATTTATGTCCTACAGCCTGATGAAAATTATCTAATGTCTTTAACCCTGTATTTGTAGTTTACTGAAAATAACATACTCTGTGTAATTTCTATGAGACGAAGCAAATCAGTGAGAACTGAGGATTGTCTGAACTTCACAGGACTAAACTGAACATTTGTAACATGTTTTGATATTCTTGTTCAAAACTCACTACAGAAGCACACAATGTTTGGGGGCCACACCATGTTGTCCTTTAACCACAAATCCCCAGTTTTGTCAAGAACCTATTTTTATTTATATTGGCAAGATACAGTCTATTATCATTTAAATTATTAGCGTACTACTGAATATACAGCACAAAAAAGAGACTTTATTACCTAGTGATGACACACCATACAGAGAACAAAGCGCCTTGAAATGAGTAGGTCATTTTATTTATTTATTTATTTATTTCAATTTCAAAGAGTATTGAATTTAATACAAATATTATCAGACTTCAAATTCTTATTGATGGGACTCTGACTATAACAGCAATGTTTTCACTTGCCAGTTTATATGATCACAAACTGTTCTTCTGCACCACACTCTATGTCTCAAAACTGAGTGTCTCCCCCAAATTTGATCTAAATTAAAATGAGAAATGTCATACAGATTGTGCAAGAGTCTAGTGTTATGAATTTCAGCTCAAAAATTTTCTGAGACGAGAGCTCAAATAGTTTTAATAAAATGGGATTCCTATATTTATAGCTTTCTGTTGTTATTGAATATTCATCTGCTAGTTATTTAAAGCGGCAATAGTTACTTTCCGGTATGACTTCTTATTGCTTTCATTGTATAGACTTCCATTTATTAAACATTTATCTTTTCCCCATGTTACATTTCACTGGTAAAATTTGGCCTAAAAGTATCACGGTATGTCTTCACTGCAAATTTGCCACCATCAGATTGATTTATTTGGGCTGATTGAGCAATCAGTGAAGATATGCTCAATTGATCTTGAAGTTGATCTAATGAAACCACCCCTTCAGGTGGCCTAGCACTGTGTCAATGGGAGTGCTTTTCCCATTGGTGCAGCATAGTGAAAATGGTGCATAGAAGGAAGTTACAAAGTTGATAGGAATTATGCAATATACTCTTTATAGCTCAGATGCAGTAACTTTGATGACTGCTACCAACTTTTACTATGAGTCTGTTCTCAGAGATAACTTCCATATTTTCATAAGGGTTGCAAAATAGAAAGCAAGTTGGGGAAATTATACACATAAAATATAATTTCCCAACAAACAAACAAACAAACAAACAAACAAACAAACATCACCAGATGTATTGTCCTGTGTGATGTCTGGCATTAGAACAATGAAAAAATTTGAAGATCTTACTAAGGAAAGGTGGAAGATGAATGGGTAAATCCCCTGAATCTAGATGGAATAAAAAGTTTTATCTAGTGCAAGGATATAGATTATTTTATCTCAGCTCTAATGAACTGGACTATCAATGCATGTTGGACTTCGTTGGCTGCCAAAGTAAAAGAATCATAATCATAAAACTGCTTCAGCACACTAGCCCTGGGGACTGGTTAGGAGACGTTGCAGACGTATCTGGCTGGCATTAAAGAAATATGCTGAAGAAGAACTATGAGAGAGAGTTAAGTATGTAACACACACACACACACACACACACACACACACACACACACACACAAATCTTCCACCTTTTCCAAGAAAAGGACAGTTATATTCACACTCGCACAACTGTAAGTGCACAAGGTGGGTGTAGGCATCAAACAGGAACAGGTTTACAGAACTCTTCAGTGAGAACATGCTTATAGGTTGCCACTTTAATATTATACTGCCATAAATCCTAACCTCCTTCCAAAACAAAATCTGCATGGGAGACGGGACATGCATGGAAATCTGTATATTTCTTTTTTAATCTTGTACTTTGTGTCTTGGCAGCCAGACAACATGTCACTTTCACTGTCTATAACACTGATATTCTACAAGGGTGGCCAAGCTTATGGAACGCAAGAGCCACACAAGTTGATTATTAAAACTGAGAGCCGCACTGAGGCATGTAGCCATATACTTTTACCTACTCCAAAATTACTAAGTTTAAAATTCATTGCATGCTTTAATTTTATCATAAAAAGAGGACAAATATTGATCCTACTAATGTCAGATTCTAATAATTACTTAAGGTTACCAAGAAAACTAGGCGTATACAGTAAAAATTTAGCTGCTGTGGAGATTTTTTTTAAAATCCCAACCATGCTGCACTTCTTCCCACTGTCCCAACCCCCTCCTGTACTCCTAGGCTGGGGCTGCTTTCCTAAATTGATTTGCTAACATTCTTCCGGGAGCCACAATTTTCCATTCAAGAGCCACATGTGGCTCCTGAGCCACAGTTTGGCCACACTTGCTCTATGGCTATGTTCACACAGGGTATGCTTGTTTCAAAACAAGACGTTTCAAAACAAGCTGTTTCGAAATAACATATTATTTCAAAACAACTTATTTTGAGGACAAAAAACTTTGTCCTCGAAATAAGGCAGTGAAATAGCATGTCCACAGTGTGGACATGCTATTCCGCCTGGGGAGGGGATTGCAGGCAGTGGCGGGGTAACAACATGTCCGAACAGGGCTGTTTCAAAACCTCTGGTTTCGAAACAACCCTGTTTTGAAACACAACAAGGTTTAAGCTATTTCAGAAGGAGCAGGGCCATTTTGAAAGAAGCTGTTTGCTTGTTTCGAAATGGCCGTGCGTCATGTGGCCATGGCACTTCTTATTTCGAAACAACCTCTGCTGTTTCGAAATAAGAAGTGTGTGTGGCCATACCCTATGTGGTGAAAATAGGAAAGTCTGCCATGTGATACGGAGGACAAACTGTAGAGAAAATAACAGACACAGACTCCCACCTTTATGAGCAGCTGCAGAAGCACCCAAAAAAGCTACCTTCAGATATTCAGGTAACTTTACAGAGGTTTAACCAGACTTCCTTTTGCATGTGCAGATTGGGTGTTTACTTCAATTCTCTCCCTTCCTCTCCCTCACAATCTCTTCACCTCAACTTCACTCCACATCTTTCTTTTCCTCTTTCTTCAGCCTCCTCTTCAGTCTCTTACCTTCTTTACTTTTCCATTTAGCTTATCCTCTGTTAACTAAATCCCCAACTCAGAACTCCTTCCAAAAAACGTGTGGAATTAATGTGTTCCCAACCATTGCATTCTTCACTCTTTTTGTGTACTCTACCCCATTTCTTATTCACCTGTTTTGTCGACTTAAATTGTAAGCTCTTTGGACCTGAGTCAGTCAGCTACTCTGTTTTTGTACAGTTCCTAACACAATTGGGGCTTTATTTTCACTTGATCCCTGTACACTTCCATAATAAACATGGATAATAAGAGTAAGAATCAGACATATTTATTTCTCTGAGAAGCAGTATCTTACTCTCTGTACTACTGATTCACATTAGAACAATCACAAGACTACTTTGTAACAAGAGGCCTTGAGAATTTGGTCATTCTGCCAGATTTAGGAAAAACTGGGTACTAAAAGAAATGCAGATGGATGCAGGGTCTCTTGTCTTTTCACATGTATTCCAAATATATAATGTGGAGGCAAAACTCCTGCTCTGTTTGCAGTGATGCCAATTCCACTCAATCCATGATATGAGGCTGTTAATAGGCCAGGGATTTTAGGATAATATTTTATGACTTATTTTTATGCAGAAGTGAACAGGAGGGTCAGAGAACTACTGTATCTGAGTTGATTGATCACAGACTAATCTGGTCTCTAAAGTATGGTGTTTAGTCTCTATATTATGCATTTTTGTTTGTTTGTTTGTTTAAGAACTACCAAAAACTCAGGTACCATGGTAATGGTAGATGATAGATAAAATATTAATTTCTATAGCAAGTCAAACTACCTGCTTTATCAGATACATAGCTAGTACAATTGTCAAGCACAACTGACCTTTTACTGTACTGAACTATTTTTTGTATAATTAGAATAATGAGGCAGTCTTTATTTTAGTTGGTGATTTAATTTTCATTTTATAGGTTTTCATTACATTTGTGTATAGTTCAGCCGAATAAAGAAGAAATTTCCATTATGTTTTTTGGTATAATTACAATATAATTATTGTATCAAGCTGCCAATATCTGCTTCTGTTCTGCCGAAGATGTTAACTCTGGATGCTTGCATTTTCTTTCCCCATTCAAGCACCTCCCTGCTTTCCTCTACACTGTCTCTCTCCATAAAAAGCTGCAAAGTCACTACATTATCCTTTATCAAATTCCTCAGTAAAACTCACTTTGCTTCTTATACATTCACAGCATAAAAATGTAAGGACAAAATCAGAAAGGCCAAGGGACAAAATGAGATTAAACTAAGTAGGGACATAAGGGATAAAAAGAAAACATTCTGTAAATATATTAGAAGCAAGAGGACAATCAAGGACAGGATAGGCACATTAGTCAAGGAGGGTGGAAAAATAAACAATAACAACTTGTGGAAATGGTGGAAGTGTTTCAGTTTTCACCAAAAAGGTTAGCAGCTATCAGGCATGTGACATACTGAACACCAGTTAAAACAAGGTGGTATCTGTAGCTAAAGCAGTGAAAGAATAAATTAGGAATTGCTTAAGCAAATTAGATGTCTTCACATCAGCAGGGCCTAGTTAAATATATGCTAGCGTTCACAGAGTAGTTGTGATCCTGCCCCTGCTCCCAGGACTGTGAGGTGGAGGTGCTCCATGGGTGACAGTGAAGGATCAGAACTGCTGGGGTGGGGAGGGATCATGGGCAAAAGAGTCAGGAGACAGCAGTCGGTGACTTGGGATGCTCAGTTTTCCCTGCAGGGCCCCCAAACCACCTCACCTCCTTCCCTACCATAGCACTAGCCCTAGTCCTAACCCAGCCAAGCTTCCTTCAGGACTTGCCTGCTGCCTTGTAGCTTGGAATTGGTGGAAGCCTGGACGGGATCTTCAGCAATGCACACATCATAGCTGAAGGAGGCACAAATTAATACAAGTAGTAGGAGAGGAAGCGTTGCAGATGGGTTGGTCCCAGCCCTGAAGTGAGCAGCAGAGTCTGGTGGCCCTTTCCTTTCTTTTCTTTTTTTATTATTATTACTACAGTGGCATGGCTTGAAATTTCTGTGCCTTCCACTCTGAAGCTGCCAGAGGCTGGAGCAGAGGTCCCAATGGCTTGGGGTCAGAATGAATCTTTCCTGTTCTGCCGAGCAAGGAGGTGCCATCTGAGGAAACAACTATTCACAGTTCATTGATTTAACCTAATTAAATCAAATAGCTAATCAGTGACTAGGTGAGTGTGACAAAACAAAACTTCAGCCGTAGGCCATGGATGAAACATCTGATTAGAGGACACAACTGACAGCTAATCACCCTGGGCATCCAAGTGGTGGATGGACCCCATGGGTACCTCCAAAGGTGGTGTCTATGTTAGCAAAATCTAGTCCTTAGTGAGAATGTATGGCATTAGCAACAATACAGTTTGTAAACCACTCTGTATATATATAAAAGCAGAATAATTATAATTACCTTTATGTTCATTCACTTGCTCATTCTTCTTGCTTAACAGTCTTACATCACAAGATTATCCCAAAAGATATGCATTTTACATAATTGGTCACATTCAATAAAAACACACATAATTTTGATACTCGTGAATAACTTTGTGCTACACCATGATATTTCATATTTAAATAACTAACTTTGCATGAAAGTGCTGATATTAACAAAACACTAAAGTACATTTTGAAAGTACTTCCAAAGCTATCCTAGAAATCTTAAAAGGAAACAAATCAAGCATTTAATTGACTGATCATTGAAATTAATTAAGAACATCTTACATCTTTTAATCTAATTTTGTGAAAGCTTAGAAAGTGTCAAAAGCAAGTGTGACCACTTTCAAAGTATCTGTGGTTAAATGTCATCATTAATATCTTAACATTTCAGCATTATCTTTTGCAGTAATGTGACTTGTAAAATAATGATTTGTGCAGACTGCTATCAGTTGTCCAGTCATATCACTTGAAAAGACCATCCTGTATTCTGGAGTTACTGATAAATCTTTAAGTGTCTGAGAAAAATGAAAGGGCATTTTGAAATTCCTATTCAAGTGCTTTGCATAATCTCCATGAATGTTAACAGTGAGGAGCGTCAAGTATGTTTACCAAAGTATAAAATGTGTGCAAGTACAAGAAATCAGCACACAGACTATTAGTTAAGTTAAGATGTCATTTCAACACATGCCTTGACATGTTACTTGTTCATGGAATGCAGTTTTGGACTAGATTCACAAATGAATTTAGATACCTAATTGCCACTTTGATGTCTAAGTCCCAGATTTAAGCACAAGTGGCTTTGTCCTTACCTGCACCCAATTAATCTGATGCCTAACCCTTAGGCACTTTATTTGGCACCTACATAATTTTTACTGTAAAATTTCCCTATGAACCTATGTTTCTGCCTCTAAACATCCAGATGCCTTCATCCAGTGTGATCCATAAATACAGAAAGATAAGCGGGGAAGTACCCAAGTTATTTATTAGAACTCATCGGGAAGGTGAACTCAGAAACAAAAGCAGAAGAGCGTCAACTGGAGAGATTATGGGAAACCCACATTAGAATATCCCATAGCCCAGTGGTTACAACATAGGTCTGAGAGGCAGCAGATCCATATTGAACCCCTTTCTCTGCATCAGGCAGAGGAAGGACTTGAAATGTATGCTGTCCCATATCCTGTTGAGTAGCCCTGCAGCAGAGCTAAAAGTTATGAAGGAGGTTAACTTCTTTCCTTCTTATTCCATGATTGTGGATGTCAAAGACAGTTACTTAACTCTCTGAATCTGGATTTAAGTGCCTAATTCCTTGAGAAAGGCAGGGTTCCTCATCTTCTACTAACTAGCATGGGCAGTTCCATGTTTAGTGTGATTGTCTTGTAAATCCCTTGCAAAGGTGGACATCTCTCTCCATTCATTTTAAAGGATTCCTAGGTGCTGAATCCAGGTTTTGTGAATCTCAGTGATTTTGTAGGTTCCTAACATTTAGTCATTGTGACACTGATCATTATTAATCCTAAATCCCTTTGTAAATCTGGCCCATTGTTCCCCCAAAAAACTAGAAAGACATTACCAGAAGTCAGCTCCCATGTAATTCAGTCTGTTTTATGTTGTTCAGAAAGAAAACTAGAGTATTTAAGTAGCCTGATAATCTTTAATTATTTGCAAATTATATTTATGAAGTATTAATTGCTGATATACATCTTTTTTAAAATTATATTAGCTACTCTGCTAAATAGATATTTATATTTATTTTGTTAATGTAACACATAAAACTTGTTTATCTATTAAATTAAACATGCCAGTAAGAAAGAAGCAACATACTACAGTCCAAATACTTCAGACTATTTACCGAACAGATGCATACCAAATCCTTCGCTGTGAAATACATGAAAAGTTTCATTTACACCAACAATTGAGTAAAGCATGTATTACAATGTCAACACTATGAGTCAATCTCTTAAGAAGTTAATAGCTCTTTTGTTTACCCTCAGACCATCTGGGACATCTAGGAGAGTAAAGCATACAAAATGGAAAGCAACATGTCCAGTTGCTACTATCTGTTTCAGCTGGGCAGCTTTAATCACACAGCTATTTGCCTGAATCTTCCCCATCTCCAGTGGCATAGAACATCAAGAACATGTAAATTATTTGGCAGGTTCAACCCTTCTTGTCAGTTGTTGGTGAAAATGTAGTACTTTCAAACAATTAAGCTGAACACAATATTATGAGTTACATTTGAGACAACTTCATTGAATTTATCAGCCTATTTTACATGTCAGACAGAAACATAATACTAATGACATGGTTCATTATTTAAAAAGACTAGAAATAAGGTAGTAAAAGCAAACATTCAGGAACATAGCAGGAATGTTCATGCAAGTATTCTGAAATTTCTTGTCTTTAATTTATTTTGCTTTGTGAAAACATCTTTTTTGACTCTTAGCATTAGAAAACAAAAAGAAGGCTCGCTGTTTTACTTCAGAACCATATGCTTACAAACTGACTGGAAATATTTCTTTATGATCCTTATAGAACTTGCTCTGAAAAGCTATATTTAAAGTGAAAGCACACACAGATGATAGACAAATCCAAAGCTCCTCCTCAAAATAAAACAAACCCCACACTCCCCCAAAAACACACTATATATTTCACAGCTGTGAATTATAGCTGCTATCAGGTAATTTGAACTATGCTAATTTAAATTGGGTGAGAAATAGTTATGGAAATCCAGTTAATTATCAGTTATTTGGCAGTGGTCTATTGGGTAAAATAATTGTTGTAAGACTACAAGTGTAATTTATAAATTTACAACTTCTAGACTTCAAATCCTTCAATCAGTTAATATTAATAAATAGAAAATTAACTGATCAATTTATGCTATTTAGACAATAGAGAGAAAATACAGCAAACAACAAATGATTGGTTGTCTTGACTGTTAACCATGACAAATATATTCCAAAATAACCTGCCTCTCTCCTCAGAACTTCAAACGTGCATAAATGTTTGACTATGGGAATGGGATTCAATCCTATATCAGGATGTATGATTTAGGTTGAATTAAGGGTGAAAGCACTATCATCTTTCTACTGACAGGAGGAAGCTTATCCCTTTGGGACAATCTGTATACTCCTTTAGACCATCTGTTTACTGTGCTGTTGAGTATGCTGAGGGAGTGGAGCCAAAATTCAGTCCACTCTGTTACCTCTTCCCACTTATCCATGTGAAGAAGAAAGCCAGGGAATCAACTGAGACAGTTACACTTTATGTGCTGGAAGCAGTGATATGGAAGACTGATGCAAGGAGTTAAGAAGGCACATTTTATCCCTTGGTTCTTTGTTCTGGCTTACAATAATGCAACCTGACTTTGAGTATAACATTCAGCTCATATCATAAAAAATATACAAAATAAAAATATTTTATTTCTTTCTGGATTGTAGTTACTTTAATCAAAACTACAGAATATATTAAATGAAGGCCTTGTTGTGTTGATGCCGCTCACAGTCAAGATTGCATTATAGATGGAATAGGACTGTGAACTGTCAATTTATCATACATACAAAGTGGGAAATAGTCAACATGAAAGGCCAGCTAATATTTACTTTATTATTTAAGGATGGGGCCCCATGTCGTATGTTAATACTCTTCCCTTATGGCTTCAGGCATCTAAAGATGGGAAGTTGCCTGCAACCCTAGCACCTTCTGTTGTCACTGCTTCTCAGGCCAGTGATTGCCTTCCTCAGCTAGGGCCAGATTAACACAGGGGATGAAATTCCTGGCCCTGACCTGAAAAGGGGGCTCAGACTAAATCCCCTGTGACTCCTTCCAGATCCACCCCATATTCCACTACTCCAGTCAGCCTCCATGGTGCCAGGGGGAACATTGAGGGAACCCCCACCCTGACATAACTGGGGGTTGGACCTGGGCCAGAAGCCAAGCTACATGGTCCCACCCCACCTCTGAGCTGGCTGGTCTATCTCTGGGGCCAAGGTGGACCAGTCCTGTTTGCTCCATTCCACTCTAGGGATGGGGCCGGGGCTGGATGGCATGCAATATCGCCTCTGGCGTGGCCCTCCAGGACCACAAGCCCCAGAAGGCTGCATTGCATCCGCCCCATGTGCCTACTGTCCCAGTCCCAAAGCAGAGTGGAGTGAAAAGGCCCAGCCCACCACACCACCCTGGGGGTGGCATGGGAGCATGGCCTCTGCCCCCACCCAGTACCAGCCCCAGCAGGGGCCTCCATGTTGGTGAAGAGCTGGGGCTCCAAGCCTGGGGGGAGAGTACAGTGGTGAAGCAACCCAGGCCACTGACGCCCCTTAATCTGGGCCCACCGTCAGCCACCACCATTACTTTTCTCTTGACAGCCAGAGAAGAAGGAGACTGCTGTTGCTTATATAAAGGAGTATTTTGTCATCAGTTCATCTCTAGCACATCAGAGGCACCAGTGGTGCCTATTGTGATATTTCACAGTAAACAAAGATGAAAAAGCATCTGAAACTTCCACTCTTCATGCCAATTTGCCCTTGGAGAAGATAGTTTCTGAACATAGCCCCCCCCCCCCCCCCCCGAGTTCGGTTCTCTGTTGAAAGGCCTGTTCAGAAGCACTCCTGTACGGAGGAATCTCATCCCATTTTTCTGGAGCAGAAATCATTTTATAAAGCATCCTTGCTAGACCAAAAGAAGACTCTAGATGGCAGGGGTCACAGTAAAGTAATTCTGATCCGAGAGAGCAGAGCAGAGAGGCTTTGCTGTAGTGAACCAGGGGACACATACTGAACTATGGATGGAGAAGAAAATGGAAACTCTTATGTGTATGTCTACACTTAAAATTAAATTCAAATTAATGATGATTAATTTGAATTAAATTAAGGCACGGCTATACTAGCTTTCCTTAATTCGAACTAAGGAATTCCTTAGTTCGAATTAATGAAATCTTACTTCAATGTTATAAAACCTAGCTTAACTTCGAAGTTATGGTTAATTCAAAGTTATAACTTTGAATTAACCCAATGTAGCCATGTTAATTTGAACTAACTATTAGTTTGAATTAGCCATGGCTTGATTTTCCCCATGCAATAGCACTCCCTACCTAATTCGAACTACCAAATCTTATACCTGGACATGCTAGCTCAAAGTAGGGTTTCTAGTGTGGCCATGTTAGTTTGAATTAACATAATTTGAACTAATCGTTATTAGTGTTAATTAATTAGTTCAAATTAACTGAATTTGAACTAACCTTCTAGCTGTGGACATAGCCAAAAAATTCAATAGTCAGACCTAGAACACAGACTGGGATGGGGTTTGTTCTGCATAGCTCAGCTCTGACCTTGTAACACCAATTCTTCCTTTTTTGCTTATATTTTGCTTGTCTCTTTCCTTTACTCTATTACTGTTCTTTATCATTTGTTTTTCAATACCACCATTTTTTTTAAATGTAAAGAGGAAAAAGGCCCATTGTCTCTAGATCCATTTTAATTATTTTCACCATTTTGTTTATTGCCTACGTACATACTGATGGGAGCTATGTCAAGTAATATGCATATATTGAAATGGTGAATATTTGACTATTAGGCTGCTACCCTCTCTTCTAGTATGTTGCATTATCTTCTAAAATTAGGAGAGTTTGTGATACATTCCATATGGGTTTATGTTTCTATGTAAAGTATTAAAGACTTGAAAACTTTTGTTTTGTTTTGTTTTTTAACATATAATATATAGAACTATTTTTAACGTATAATATATAGAACTATTGAGAAACCTGTTTATTTAAAGAAATAGAAAGTGCAAACCACTGGTAAGTGTCACATTGATTTAAATAAGAAAAAAAAATAGGCCATTCATTTCAGCAGAAGAAGAGTTAACTAACACTAGGCCTTTTTGGAAACACCATCATTCGGTACTTAAGCAACTCTGAAAAGCAGGTGACAAGTATGACTAAAAGCAAAAAAGAAAAAGGTATATGTAGGTTGAGAATACAAAGTATATTATGTAGGTTGACAATACACCTTTGTTTGGTAACTGTAATGGAAACTGAATGTATTCCTGTTCTCATGTGTAATCAACATGCAGTGATGCAATAGTACAATAAAACTAAATTCTAAACTAAAACCATCCAGTCAAAAAATATTCACAATCAGGAATATTTTTCAAACATTGGGAAATATAAGTAAACATTCATCAAAAGTGTTGTACAGAATCACATCTTCTACTCTACATGTTTTGTTTGATGTCATCCTCTGAGATTGTCTTGAATTTCAGAATTCAATTGCTTGTTAAATCCTGATGCCATAAATACACAGTGAAATAGTTGCAATGAGAAGCCAGTACACCAAAAATGAACATCTTATGCCTGAAATTACACACTTTTGCAATGTATTTGTAGTTTACCTTAACCTCTCGAAAATAGGCCATTTAGTTTCAGGTGACTTCCCTGACCTGTGTGACTATCATTTCTATTTTAGACTCAAAAGGACACTCAGTTAAAACAGCCAGTTACTGAAAAAATCATTCATCTCCTGAAGACTTCCAGATACAATGTGCAGTACATTACTTTGGCTCAAATGTTCAGATGCCCTATGCAGTTACATCAGAATACACAAGAGGGAAGCAGTCTCTTTACTGTTCTCAAAACACGTGTTATTATATAAATGACTATTGCATGTATTCTCTCGATCGTTACCTCAAATGTAAATTCAACAAGCTATATATAATAAATTTAATGTAAGCCAACTGTGGTTAACATAACAGTATATCTGCATAATTGAAAGTCACATAACCCAGGGATGGAAACCTAAAGGTTCCAATAATAAAGTGACTGTCTACCAAGTCAAAGCTTTTCCTTTAAATCCCTTTAAACCACCAACGTCCATGTTATCTGAAATAAGTAAGTCAATAATATAAGAAATATATAACAAAAATAAAGGCAAAACTTTGTAAGCAATGATGTCTGAAATACTATCCCCTGGGAAATCATACTGGAGTATTTTAAAATTTATCTAACCAAGCTACCCTCTTTTGCAGTGTAGGAAAAAACAAAACAAAACAAAACAAAACAAAACAAAAAAGCCTTCAAGTGCCAAGGAATGAATTCAGTTTCCTAATTATTATTTCAAGTCAGTACTGTGTAACTTACTACCAAGTTACACTAACAATAGAGTTGGTGGTGTGTGGGGTTTTAAGTTTTTATTTTTGACTATAAGAGAAAAGTATAGGATGATCCGATGGCCAGAAGCTGAAGTTAGACAAATTTAGACTGGACATAAGATGCAAATTTTGACAGTGAGCTTAATTAATCATTGGAAAAATTTATCAATATGCATAGTAGATTCTCCAACATAGATAATTTTGAAATCAAAATTGGATGCTGTTTCTAAAAGATAGGAGCTAGGAATTATTTTGGAGAAGCTCTATGGCATGCATCATACAGCATGTCAGACTAGATCATCACATATTACTTCTATAATTTATATCTCACTGGCCAAGAAGTTCAGACTTAATGAATCAATGAAAAGAGGGATGGAAAAAATATAGGAATTATTAGCTCACTTGGTGTAAACTGGCACAGCACCAATGGTCCTGATGGAGAACACCAGCTGTGATTAGTTCCACTCTTTATTTCTTTATTCTTATGAAGACTTAGAACACAGACACCCTATCCTGTGATGAACTGGCACTCCATTTCCCTCAAAATTGTTCTTGAAGTCAATGAGTACCTTCTTATGAAGCACTGGAAGACACCACTTGATATCACCCTGCCAACTGTTTCTAACTCCATATTCTTGTCACCTTGCCTCCTTTTCACTCTCCAAAAAGATTCATGTTTCCTGCTGCTGTTTCTTGTTTGAGTTACAAGTCTTTATCATTAGCAGCAGGAAAAGGCAGGGTATTTCACAAAAATAGGCTGAAGGAAAAGAATGGGGTTTTCAGCAATGGAGAGAGGAAAAGCAGGTCAAATCATGTAACTCAATGTTATCCAACCACAAACAAGAAACTTTTTTTCCCTGTTCAAAAGTATAAGCTTATCTTCACCTAACACTTTAAAACTTGAAAAAGAACAATTTCTCAGCCAAGAGAAAGCTGGCTATTAACTACATCTTTTGACACAACTAAGAATTAGTTTTAAAATAGTGATTTAATTATACATACATTTCAGAAAGTTTGGATGTTCTTCAAAATTTATCTGACATTTACCCAAACTTGAGGGAAACTTTCTGATGAAAGAACTGGCCTGGAAGCCTCACAAAAAAAGAGATTTTTTTCCCCCTGAGATTCTTAGTGCCCTCCAATTTCCAGTTAAGCTGAAAAAAAACAAAACAAAAAAACTTCAATGACAGCTTTTCTCATATTGTTTTGATATTTCTCTTGGAAACATCCAGGGAGCAAATTTAATCCTTACAACTAAATTTTGAACACAATATAATATGTGTTGGCATTTATACTAAGGACTCCATTCTGCCTTCTAGCGCCTCTGAGAGAAAGAGAGGGTAGGCTTTGCCAGTTTTGCCATAGATGCAATTATATTTGCATGAGAGTCAAGTTGCACAAGACATAATGTATTCTGAGCACACTGCAGGCAAATCAAGATGGTGCTGATCACCTACAACTACAATTCACTTTACATAAAGCTGCTATCATTAGTATTTGTGTTCAGTGCCTTAATCCAAAAGCTTTTATTCACAACGGTATCCCATTACTAACAACAAGTGAAATTCAGCTGCTGTTGAGAGACAATATTACCTCGGCATACACTTTAAGTAACATTCCAAACTACAAAATAAGCCTTGAGAGCAAATACTACTAGAATATTGGTAGCACTTTAGCCTTCTGAACAAGGATGAATGCCCCCTGGACGAAGGCTATTACTCCTGTCAGTAAAGTTTACAGGATTTTCTGCACATTATATATTCAAGGTGCAGTAATGCTAACATCACTGGGAGTATCACCACTGATGTCAAGATGCGACAACTTGTGCAAGCAAGGTTTGCTCATATTACAAAGGTTTTGAATAATAACAGACTTTGCAGTCAAAACCAAACCTGAAATATTTTATCCGTATTTCAAATGTTATATATTTTCAACATGCATCTATACATGAATAATCTACTCACCATGAATAGCAACATCAAATATTGCAATGATTTGCATTGCAAATATCCTTTTTAATCAGGTTCAATGAAGTATGAGATATACAAATTTTTAATATAGACTGAAAGCTATTTAAAACAAACTGGGGTCCTGTGGCACTTAAAGACAAACAAATTTATTTATTGCATGAGCTTTAGTGGGAGAAAATCCCACTTTGTCAGACCCTTTGAAGACTGAGTCACTTAATCCATTAAATAAATTTGTTAGTCTTCGAATGCCACAGGACTCCTTGTTTGTTTTACTGAACTAGACTAACACAGCTGCCCCTTTGGAACTTGAAAGCTATTTGTGACTAGATAGATAGATAGATAGGGAATATATCTTGTTCTTACTGAGTAAGTGTTACTGGATTAAACAATGTAAAACAATATGATAAATTCTTAGTGTGGGTATGTCTACACTATAAACTTAAGTCAACATAAAGCCCCTTAAGTTGACTTAAGCAACTCCCAGTGAATATTTAGAAATTATTAAGTCAAATTAAGCAATTGCTTAGGTTGACGCAATAACTCCTGCCCTAAGTTGACTTAAGCATTTAAACTGACTTTAGAGGGCAGGGCCTGCCCTCTTCTCCACCTCAGGGTGTAATAGGGCTCCAGGCCTCTGATCTGGCCCTGAGGGGCCTGATCCAGATCCTGCCATGTGATGAGGAGCTGGGTGCTGGATCTGGGTCCCAGCCCCTCTCCATGGATTGTTGAGGCTGGCAGCTGTTTCCTGCAGCCTGCAGAATAGGGCTGAGAGTCTGATCTGTCCCCCAGCCCCTCTCTGCAGGCTGCAGGTGCTAGGAGCCAGCTCACAGCCCAATCTGGCTTCCAGCTGCTTGCTCCATGACACAAGCAGCTTGGAGCCTGGCCAACTTCACAGGCTCCAAGCCTGTGAAATTGATTAGGCTCTGAGGTCCTTGCCCACTGTGGCAAGTGGCGGGGGGCTAGATTGGGCTCTGAGCATCCTGCTGTCTCCAGCAAGGGGCTCAGAGCCACATCAGGCTCCAAGCCCCTTGCTGACAGAGGCTGGAGCCAGCTCCTAGACACTGCTACTTGTGGCTGAGGGCTGGGAAGCCCAGTGTGGCTCCCAGACCTCTATGCAGGTGGCAGGGGCTGGTTCCTGCAGCCTGCGGAGGCTGCCTGGGAACACTTTTGGGCTCCTAGCCCCTTGGTCACAGCCCACACTGCCTGTTGCGAAGGGCTGGGAGATAGATCGGGCTCCTAGCTGCTCTTCGTGAGTGGCACGGGCTGGCTTCCAACCCTGCAGCCTACTCCAAGTGGCTGAGAGCCAGATCCAGTTCCCTGGCACTTGCCAGCATTGACTTGGACCAGATCCAGCCCCTAACACCAATTGGACTCTGGGATCCCAATTAGGACTCGGGTAGGGCAGTGGGTGGGGCACCCCTGGGTATGTCTGTACTGTGTTCTGTGCAGACATACCTTGAAGTTGACTTAACTTAAAGTTGATCTTGTGAAGTCAAATTCCCTGCTTCCCTCCCAGTGTAGACATAGCCTGTAGGACTTATAATTTCTGTCAATGCGAAGCATTTTGTATAGAATTTAGGTTTCTGATTTACATTTTCTTCTGGACTACATCCAGTTTTTAGTCTGTTCTTTTTTTATGGTGCAGTTTTATTACTGTCACAAGAACATTCTTAACATACACTTATTAAAAGAAGTTAATGTATTCCACCCATACATGATAAAAATGAAAATGTCATGGGTTAAAGCAAAGTAGAGTCACTAGTTTTTATTTTGGAAGTGTCATCACCTGAACAACAAACATTCAGAGACATTGTTATGAATTTGTTACTTGTAGCCAAAGAAAAGTTTGGCCATTTCAGCTAACACAGTTTTCTGAAAATCGAAGTGGCATTTTGCCTAGCCATAGAAAACACGTTCTTGTAAAATTTGTTCTGGGTTGAAATTTCCCATATGATTTTGGCCTTTCACTCACAAGCATATATATATATATATATATATTTTTTACTCCCAAATGACAATTTTACCTACAGAAACTTTTTTTAAATAAATTATCGATCAGAACATTCGAGGGAATTAAAAAAACAGACACAAGGATGGATTTAACATCAGGCACCAACTTTATGACCTTAACAATAAGAAAGGGCACAGTCACAAAGGTCCACCTACATCCCTTTCACACACCAGGCACTTAATTGGTTTTCCTTTATATAACCAATAAATGAGGCTTAGACCTTCTTCAGATTAATTCCTAAATGAATTGAGTTCATTTCTGATTCTTTTCACTCTCTTCTTCTGCCACAAGAGAGACATGCAGTATCAATGGGGGAAACTCAGTTGAAAAATATTCCATGCCTCTCACCTCCCCTTTACCTTACAGACAAAAGGTCCAGAAATCATATTGCATTCTCATTTACCTCTGGGAACTGACCTTTTAGCATTAATTCATTTATTATTTAGAAATTGATGAGAGACTAACAATTGTTAAAAAATATAGAAAAATACCTCTATAAAATTAACATTGAGCCCTATTAAATATTATTTGGTTTATAAAGATGAATAGAGGCTTCAAGTGAAAATGAGTTCCTGTTTTGCTGGGTGCTAGATAAATTCATTTTTGCCTCTACAGCATCCCTAACACGCAAGGTAATGCAGGATATCAAAACTATTATGATGAGACCCCATTCTGCACCAGCCTTGTGGAGGAAAGTATTGTAGTGAAAAAAAAATAAGTAGAGAATTAATCCAAAGATTAACTCACCTCTTCTTTCTTTCTTTCTTTCTTTCTTTCTTTCTTTCTTTCTTTCTTTCTTTCTTTCTTTCCCCTTATGCTATTGAGCCAAGAGATTTACAGAAGTTTTAATTGTCCTATTGATAGATCTAGTATGCTAAATCCTGTAATATTTATAGTGTATGAGCCTATACCAGCCTCTAAGAACTTATCATTTTTCACAAACAGTGCTCTTTGCACCTTTTCTGCAAACATTACTGTCTTACCTGATGTCATTTCCTGTTTTTATCTTAATATTATTTTATATCACTTTAGAAATATATATGTATACTTTCCTATAAATGTATTTGATTCACAGAAGACAGCAAATCAAAGTATTCTGTGGTTTCAGTATTAAATTCATAAAATGTATGAAGTTAGGTTTAGACTGTAAGCTAGAAAAAAATGACTTGGGGCAATTGAAAGTTCATGTCTTTCAGTAACAATACTACAATTACTTGCCTTTTGCCAGACAAGTTAGTGAACCTGACTAAATTCTGCAGTTCATCTATAACTTTGAAACCACAGTGTCTTCAGTGAAGTTTTATGGACATAATTAATGGGGTGAATTTGGCCCACTGATTACAGAAATAGAATCATAGAATCGTAGGGTTGGAAGGGACCCCACGAGGTCATCTAGTCCAACCCCCTGCCAAAAAAAGCAGGACCACTCCCATTAGATCATCCCAGTCAGGGTTTTGTCCAGCTGGGACTTGAACACCTCCAGAGATGGAGATTCCACCACCTCCCTAGGCAACTTATTCCAATGCTTCACCACTCGCCTAGTAAGGAAGTTTTTCCTAATATCCAGCCTGGACCGCCCCAGCTGTAACTTGAAACCATTGCTTCTCGTTCTGCCCTCTGTTACTACCGAGAACAGTCAAGCTCCCTCCTCCTTGGAGCAACCCTTCAAGTAGTTGAAGGTTGCTATCAAATCCCCCCTCAGTCTTCTCTTCTGCAGGCTAAATAAGCCTAGTTCCTTCAGTCTTTCTTCATAGGGCTTGTGCTCCAGCCCTTTGATCATTTTGGTTGCCCTCCTCTGGACTCTCTCTAATTTGTCCATGTCCTTTTTGTAGTGGGGAGCCCAAAACTGGACACAGTATTCCAGATGTGGCCTCACTAGTGCAGAATAGAGGGGAATGATCACATCCCTTGATCTGCTGGTAACACTTCTTCTGATGCAGCCCAGTATGCCATTGGCCTTTTTGGCAGCAAGAGCACACAGCTGACTCATGTCCAGCTTCCCATCCACCAATGGCTAGCTCTTTAAATGAGCAGAATCTATTCAATAATACACCTCTTATTGTGGAAATCTAACTTTCCTGAGCCAGATCCTCTGTTTATATAAATTGGCATAGGTTCATTTGGCCTCAAGGAATCTATACGAGTTTACATCAGCTAAAGGGCTGATCCTTTTGACTGGTAGTGATGCCAGCTGAGACACAGCATATTTCTGTCAGACATCATTAGCAATGCAAAAAGATACGTTTGCTATATGTATCATTCAGATACACAGCAAGTTGAATGGTCACAGTGTACATAATTTTGCACATTTGAAATTATTAATAGATAATGAAAATTGCATATCTGTACTAAAAATAAAAGAGTATTACCTGTGATAACATATTTTCAAACAGGACTTTGAAAAAAGGATTACATAAACAATTTTACCCTTCTTGCCATCCACAATTCCTCAATAAATAAATCCATTCTTTTTATTCAAGCTTTTGTAGTTAGTTAGTTAGATAGACAGGGAAACAGATATTCATAAGAACATCTCAAGCTTTGTCAGGAAAACCAAATAAAACCAAACCTCTAAATATTTGATTTGCCCTAAGCGATTCAAATCTTTCAAAGCCATGGATGTTTGAAAGTGGCCGGCTAGCTGCAAAAAATCAGAATCTGAATTTCTACCCACCCCCCTCAGAAGTGTCATTATGATACTGATGTCTACTCCAGGCACCTATCATGGATTTTCACATTATTTGATTTTCCCCATTTTTCAAATAGCAATGGGAGAGATTTCTATCTTTGGACTAGGGAACACTTTATCATATGAGGAGCCTCTGTGACAATAACCTATTTCTCAGCAATTCTGTTACAGCCAAAGTTAAAGGGATTCAAGGCTGGGGATGTTCAAAAGGTAAAGCTAAAACCTGGAACCGACCTTAATCCCAGGTGTGTTTCTAGCCAAATGCAAAAGCAAGCAGTGACAATTTGCTAACTTTCATACCTGGAGTCCTGATACAATTTGTATAACCCTGGCTCCTTTCTGTACTGTAGTTTCTAGAGAAACCCAGATCAAGAATTAATAGGTGTTATTGTCCCTGATCCAACAATGACAAGGGATCTGGTCTTCCAAGGCTCCCACTGACTTCAACTGTATAAGAAAAGGGCATGAAATACCAGCTTGCCTGCTCCACTAGGCCTTAGGGATCTGTTACATTAAGCTCCCTTTCTCCAAAAAGAGAGGAAAAAGTCAAAGTTGGAACACATCTACTTAGCTCCAGGACAGAGATGTGAGTGTCCCAACCTCCACAAACATGAGAAAGTCAAAGCTGTTGGAAATAGGTGTTTTCTGGTGGCACAGAAGTTGAACGAAGGGGCCAACACTGAAGAACTCAAATTTATTAGCGAATCTGCCAAAGCCAGTATGATATCAACTGCACTGAAACTTTCCCCTGCAAAACAAACAGGAGTCCCGTGGCACTTTTTAAAGACTAACATTTATTTTTTGCATAAGTTTTCACGAGTGCCCATAAAAGTTCATGCAATAACAAATTTATTTAGTCTTTTACAAGTGCCACAGGACTCCTTGTTTGCTTTGCTGAACTAGACTAATGGGGCTACCTTTTTTGAACTTTCCCCTGCAAAGCTTATTTAGATATTCATTGGCTGTCCAGCAATACTATACTATGAACTCCATGTGGACTCTAACATTCTGTATATGGAGGTATATCACTGGTGGTGAAGGAAAGAGGAGAAAAAAAAATCTTTGTTTTGTGCAGTTCTCTTTTTAATGATCTTACTGACAACAGCATTCCCCAGAAATACACCTATACAGACAGGTGAGGAATATCCAGAATTTGGGAAGATGACCCAGATCCCAGTCACTCACATCTGAACAAATGCCAACCCTTCTTCCTAGTGGGGTCATAGTTGACCCCTGGAACAAGCACCACAACTAGCAATAGAACAACACTTACAACTAACACAGGACAAGCAATGAAATTTCAAAATTAAGATCTGTAGCAAGAGTTATATTATTTCAAGAACAGACTCAAGGGTCCCAGAGCAGTCTTTCTAATGCTTACTTCCAGATTCCAGATATCAATCTATTAATCTACTTCTGCAAAGTCAAAGGAAGCAGTCTACCCCAGTAAGATTGCCATGGTTTATCTAGAATTTCACTATGCTCTTACGAAAATTCTGCCATAGCACACAACATCTTTTCAGACCTGGAAGGACATGGATACAATCTTCTGGGTTGGGAGCGGGGGTGGGCAGCCAGACAGTAATTAAAACCTAAACATAAATTCCTTAGCACAGGTATACAAGTTAAAATACCCAATTTTGTAACTTATGCAAATGAAATACCTTAAGTGATTACATTCTGCACATGATGATCAGTCATATTATATGCAGGACACTGACACCAACCTTAATAAACTCTAAACCTATACATAAAAGCATAGAGATTCACACCACAGACACTTATGATTATTATCCAAAGCACACATTTATTAACCTTATTTCTTTTCTATATCCCAGGGTTGGATTATTGCAGGGACTGAACCTCTGGGCCTCAGCCAAAAGCAGGATCCTGGGCTCCAACCCTTAAAACCTGTGCTGTAATCTAGCATCTTCAGCCTAGCATGGTGCCAGCAGACCAGTGCCTGTTCACCCCACCCAGGAGATAGGGCTGCTGACATGGCCTCCATTCCAGTGTAGCTTTCCAGGGTCCAGAGCTGAACTGGGGGGGGCATTCCATACACCATCTGCCCCCTCACCCCCCCGAGCTGATTTACCAGAATGGGGCTGGAACGAGAGCTCCCTCTGCCCCCCCCCCCCGCCCCCCGGTGATTCATGGAGCAGGAACCTTACCCCTGTGGTGGGAGGGGGGGAATGGGATTCTATGTGAGGGGTTCATGGTAGGGGGCAACCTGGGTCTCCCAAGCCTGTTAATTCAGCCCTGCTATATCCTGCACTTAAACTAGCATGCTTATGGCTTGTAATTTTCTTTTCCTCAGCTTTGTCTTAAGAATCCTTTTCTGCTTTGTCCCAAAAGCCGACTGTCACTGCTGTCACCCTGCTATTGCTTCATATTTCTTCATTGTTACACTACTTATGATCTCTTCTTCAAGTTTTGGATGAAATGGGACTTCCCCCATGAAAGTTCATGCGCTAAATACATTTGTTAGTATTAAAAGTGCCACCAGAATCCTTGTTTTGCTGAACTAGATGAACACAGTTACCCCTTTGGAAATTATGATCTCTTCTCTTTCTTCTTCTTCTCCTGCACCTATCTTTGATAGACTTTTGCTGCTTTCACTGCACTTTATATACACTTTTAGCCTGGTATGATTCACTTATTTTTCAATTATAGCATTAGTATACTTATTTTTCAGTCACCTTCAGACCTTTTCTGATTGGTCCATACTTACAGGTCTATGCAACTACTAAATCTAACCATTAATCGAAGCTTTTGCACAAGTTTCAGTATTATAGGGTAGTGATATTGTGGGATGGTGATCCTCATTAATTTTGTAATGAATAAGACAGATTGACCCTCCCTGAAGTTTTGGAGTGACCTAAGTCCACACCCTGCCTACCTCATCATTGGCTGAACTGCTTAGAACTGCCATTCCTCTGTTATTTGTTTGCCAACAGTGATCACACATTTACAATTAATGAAGACTTTTAAACTATACAACATCATATTATATATTGATTTGTTAACTTGGGCATCTTAAAATTATGGTTTACTGCTGTCACACTACTTTTTATCAGTTTAATTAATTTTATTTTTTTCTTCCTATTTCTATTGAATGGTTTCAAGTCATTTTTTTCCCCTGTGATGTGCTTAGAAACAAAACAGAGAAGCTCAGCATTCTTTGTCTCAGTTATAGAAAGTTCCTTGCCCCTGATACAGCACACAACACCTAATACCCACCTCCCATTCCTGGCTACATACACAGACTGACTGTCCCCTGCTCATGAATTCTTTCCTCCTTTCTTTAAGTCAATCTAACCTGCCTATGCATTCTAATGCTGGTATGCACTGAGTTCAGAATGGTGGGTCTTGAGCTCAGAATGAAGGGTCTTGCTATGAGGTCTTGGCTATCCTGTCAGCTCTAGTCTGTGCATTTGTAAGAGCTCTTTTTGTAACCATCAGTGCAGTAGTTGGCTCCTCCCCAAACAGCTCCTATTTTGGACTGCACCCCTGCATCCTGGCATTTCTGTATGCCCCAGCAAGGGTGGCTGCTCACAGTTTGCTGGAATAGAAGACATTCTATGCTTCTGGGAATGGTGTGGACCCTCCCCTGCTGGTGACAACCCCTCTCCCCAGTATGACTGCAAATGTGTGTGCAAGATTATAGAAATAAGATGGAGCACTGCCCTCTTAAAGATGGCATTTCTTGTCCAAATCCAGACAAAACCACATCCCGTTTTCCTCACCACAAAGAGGACTGATTACTTTAAACTCGACAAGTGGCCTCCCTTGCCCCAGCTCAGTGCTGCTACTTGTCACTTCCATTTTTACTCCCTCCAGATCTTCTCAGTCTTTTCCTCTGCCCTGACCCCCCTGCCTCCCACCCCCGTTCATTGTCTCAGACCCTTCCAGATGGCCCATAGTTATTTCTGTGACACTGCTCTGGACTGCCCCTACTCAATTCTCTCACCTTTACACAAAGAAGCAGGGAGTGGAGAAAACAGGGGAAAAGGAAGATGCTTTGTACTCAGCCCCACAAGGCTTTTCTCTTCAGTTGTCCAATTAAAACCACAGCTTTTCCCCTCTGATTCAGGAATGGTTCTTTTATTCATTCCAGTAGGATTTTGACTGGGAAACTTCAGGCAATTGCTCCTTTCATGTTCTCCCAGATCTGACACACAGGCTTTCTCTCTCCCTCAGATGGATAGCTATCTAACGTACTCTTCACATCCTCAGGAATCCCTTGATATCATTCTCATCATTATCATATGGCAAATATGTCAAGTGAAATCAGGCACTCAGATCTTAGGAAAGGTGAAGCAGAATTCCTAATAATGGTGTGGTGTGACAAACAGTGGTGTGGTGTGTAACTTCTATGGCTGTGAAGCATGAAAAGCTTCTTCCACCAGTTGTGTACGGGAATTCTGACTAAAAATAGCCATAAATATGTTTGCTTTAAGATGAACCAAGCAATAAAATAAAGGGAGGTCTCCTGAAGACCAGTTCTTCCATAAAATTGGCTGAGAGTGATGGATTGTTAAAATTTGAAAAACAGCTGGCAGTTTTGTTTGCTTTTTTGGAGGAAAGTAATAGACACAAAAATCAAGACATTTGACCCCTTCAACTCTTCAAGGGCCTTAAGCATAGAAAAACAAATTCAAACTTAAACAGACAGACACAAAAAAACTCCCATTTTTAATGGTCAAATGCTTTTTTTGGGGGGGGGGTCAAGTTCTGATTTATTTCTTCTTTGGGAAAAAGGAGTTGAACATTCAAATAGATTAGGATATTTCAGCTTATGATAATGATTTTGTGATCAAATTAACTTAACACCCATAAGTAAGCATCATAAAACAAACAAACAAACAAACAAACAAACAAACAAACACCCCTGGAAACCACAAAAGTAAACCTGGAATTTGATCATGTAAAGCACTTAACATACTGTCTTGATCCAGTGAAACACTTAAGAATATACCATATCTTCCAGAATAAATGTTGTGGTTTTTTACAAAAATTTTGAAAGGTGCAATTTATTTCATTTTTCTTGTAAAATTGAGATGATAAAGGAACTGAACTAAATGACATTCAGGTAATGTCTCTATCAACAATGATCTGCTAGTAGTTACCATTAGAGCCTAAACTGAATGGCTGTTTGTATTAAAACCTCAGACTCAGGATATGCAAGAGTTTCCCTCCGCCAATCATCTTCTCACAACACTGTTTCTATAAACACAGATTTGAGATATGCAGAGTCCACCATGTTGACATAGTCTCTGGCTGGCTCAGTTAATTTGTGTGTGCTCTCTGGCAATTAAGTAATCACTGATGGTAAAGGCCAATAAAACACACTAAATCATTATATATAGGGCACCTGCAAAGGCAAGTCCAGTGAATCTCACCACAGCTGTCATTCCAGTGAAGAAAAACTGCCAAGCTTCAACAATGACGAATCCACAACCACATGACTTTTAAGAGCAATGGCACCGATGAAAGGACAAAGAAGTTATGCCACCAAATTCAAACTAACTGTCATCAGATTTGGGGAAGAACATAGCAAGAGGGTAGCTGAATGAAAGTTTGGTGTAAGTGAAAAATTAGTTTGCGACTGGCGAAAAATTAAAGATTCACTTCAAGTCATGAAACGGACAAAGAAAGTGAACCATGGAGAAAAAGCCAGGTGACCTGATCTGGAAGATTGTCTTCACAAATGGATAGTGGAAAAAAGAGATGAAGGACACGTATTGTCCACTGTTCAGGTGTGACTGAAGGCTCAGACAATGGTCCAAGAAATGGAAGTGCAAGAATTTGTTGGAGGACCATCTTAGTGCTTCTGTTTCATGCAGAGGCATCAACTTAGCATATGGGCATGAACAACAATGTGCCAGAAACTTCTAGCTGAATCACAAGAGAAACTTGACAGTTTTCTGGCCTTCATGAAGTCCATGACTGAAAAGTATGGTGTGACTCCTGACCATATAGTTAATATGGATGAAGTTTCGCTGACATTTGACATTCCCATTGGCAGAACAGTTAATGAGAAAGGGGAAAAAACAATGAATGTCAGAACAACCAGTCACGTAATGTCATACTTCACTGTTGTGCTGGTGTGCTGTGTGGATGGAAAGAAACTTCCACCTTCGGTTATTTTTAAAAGGAAGACCATGCTGCACAATTCATTTCCATCCAGCATCATCATACAGACCAATAAAAAAGGTTGGATGGATGAAGACATGAAAGGTTTTTGGCTGCAACAATGTTTTAGAAGATGCCCAGATGATTTTTTTTTTTTAAACACAAAAAGCACTACTGATCATGGACAGTATGAGAGCGCATATAACAGAGAGGGCAAAGACTTAAATAAAAAATACAAATTCTGTGCCAGTAATTATTCCTGGAGGCCTAAAGAAGGAGGTGCAGCCTCTTGATATCTCTTTTAATTGGAGTTTCAAGACTGTCTTGTGCCACCTCTGGGAATCCTGGGTGACAGATGGGGAACAGAGCTTCACGGCCACCTGTCATATGCATCACACAACTTTCGCGGAGGTGGTGCCGTGGATTAATAAAGCCTGCATGAGTGTCAGTGCAAAAACAGTCACTTCAGGGTTCAAGAAAGCAAAAATAATAAATGACGACACAGTACAAGAAAATGAAGAGGAAGATGAATACCCGGATAGGGAAGATCAGGGCCAAACCTGCTGGTTGAAATAGCTGAGCTATTTCAGAATGACACTGAAGATGAGGATTTTGATGGCTTCTTTGATGCAGATGATGAAGATGACTGAACTTTATGGATTATGCTTATTTCACATTGTCTTCCATGAGGGCCGATAAATGTCTTTGTCCTAAGTTTTACTGGCTTGCTTAATAGTTCCCAACTGTGTTATCATTAATGTATATAATAGTATATATGTTCTTTGGTTAGATATGGTGGATGTGCAAGAAGGAGGCAAGGTTAAATCATATCTTTCTTAATAACAATACATCACACAACAGTGGAATAAATTTTATTTCAGAAAATGTAAGAATTATTAATTTATTTATTTCAGAAAATGTAACAACTATTAATTAATGCACTAGCTCACAGCTGGTTCTAAATTATGGGTGAGCGCTGTCATTCAGAGACCAATTTGTCCTCATTCTAAAGTGATGTCAACACACAACAGGGTGCAACTAATGTAGCAGCACAACTCTTATAGCAGCGCAAATTTTATAATGGTGCAACCAAAATATGGGTTTTTTTTAAACTGATGTTTTTCTAGTAGTGAGACTTATATAAAGGTGTGCCCAATATATGATTTAAAAAAAAAAAACTGATGTTTTTTCATTAGTGCGTCACAACGGTGCAACTTATAGTCTGGAAAATATGGTACTGAACTTTAAGCACAAGATGTATTCAAAAACTTGCAAATGCATCAGTTATTTGCATGCATAGATACTTTGTCCTGATTCTCCAAAGACTTACACACATAATACTCAAGAATAGTCTCATGGGATCACTAAAATATTTGCAGAATTGAAGCTTATTTTCTAAACACAAGTGGGTGTGCCTACAAATTCTTTGAACACATTACTGTAAACTGTTTGAAACTTTGGCCCCAGTCATCTATCAAATAATGGTGGTAAATAACACAAGAATAAGTCAAAAATGTTTAGAAAAAATAAAGGCATTTAAAACGGAAAAAAATAAACACCTCTAGATAGTGAAAGAGGAGCTACAGGTTTTGATCTACATTTCCTTATGATATGGTAATATTCTAATATCAAAATATTACCATAAAAACAGAAACAGCAGCAGATGTGACAATTTTCATAAAAAACAATACACTGTTACTTGAATAGAAACGAAGCATCTTGCATGAATCACTTTTTCTCCTTTGTCTATAAGATAATAAACTGTGACTTTATCAGAAGTGGTTTGACTGGAATTGAGAAATTTCAGTTGATAATTCAGTAAGTAAAATTACTTCTCACCTAGGAGCTGGATTTCTTTATAGTGAAAATAGGATTGGCTCAGATCAAATTGCAATTTATCTAATCATTTTTTGTTCACATATAAAAAGAACAATCCAGCCAAGCCAAGATGCAAGTCTAGAGTGAAGAGTGAATTTGAGTCCCAGCATGAAATATGAGGAAAATATGGAAAACCTGTTGTCTGATAACTAGGGAATCAAGGTGTGTCAAGTTGTGGCCATTAAATTTTTAATTTTTTTTAAAACAGTAGGCCATGATACCTACAAAACAGCTTAATCTGAAAGGAGTAAGTGATTTAGCAAACAGGTTACATAAGGCACATTTCAGATTTTAGACTATGTGGCTATGTTTCCATCTAGCTGCTTAGTTTGGACTTGCTTAAACTGAACTAAGTAGTTTGAAGTTTTAACTAACCATATTTTTTAATTTGAACTAAAAAAAAAATAGTTTGAACTAACTTTTTTGTTCAAACTAAAAAAAGAAAAAAAAAAGTTTGTTCAAACTAACCTTTAGGTCAACTTTATTTAATTCAAATTAGCATGGCTATATCATGCTAGTTCAAAATAAATTTCAAACTAAGTTTGAACTAAATGGTTAGCTCAAACTAAACATTTGAACTGGCCATTTTGAACTAATCTTTGTGAAAATTTACCTTTTTTTCTTTTTTAAGTTTGGACTAGGCAAAGCCTAGTATAGACAAGGATCAAATTAGTCCAGATTAAGCCTTCTTAATCCAGACTAATTTGCTAGTGTAGACATAGCCTATGGTACTTTTCCTATTTCCATTAGAGTTCATAAGGTTTAATATGAGAACTCTGAATGGGATTTATTTATTTAAAACATCTAGGTACTAATTCAGGAAAAGCACATATTTAATTTAATAATTTAAAAAGATTAATATTAAATGTGTGCTTTAGTATTTTCCTGAATAAGTAATTCTAAAAACAAGATGCTGCACCTTGATATTGTCTAACAACCCCATAACCTGTAGAATGGAGTGCAGTTCACATTCCATTGTATACTTACCTCTTGCTGTGCAAGGCAAATAGGTAAGATTAACAAAAATGTAGTAGTAGTTTTGGTTTAATGCCTTGTGTGACAGATCAGAAGGATGTTTAACATTGTGAATTCTCTCAGAAATGCAAGTTATGTAGAGGCCACTAAATAAAGATACATTTAAAAAGGGGATAATATGGAATGCATTATCATAGAATCTTGCTTTCTCTTTTATTCAGTTTGCTACTTACTGAGCAGCATCACAAAACACTGACCTCCCAAGTAAAGGAAGTAGTAGCTGCAGTTCTGTCAAAAATATAGAACAGTAAAAAAGTGGAATGTCAATAAGATTTCATAAATCAGAATATTTAAACAGGTCATGATAGTCTGTTACGTGAAATGAAAGATAAGAAAATTATAAAGTAAAATTAATGCAAATGAAAAATAGACTACACAAATGAAATAGATATGTATGAAAATAACCATGAACCGCAAAGGAAGAAAGGGATGATACAGAAACAAAAACAGACTGGACCTTTGGAGAAAAAACAAGGAGAATGAGACCAAAAAAAAAACCTCTTCAAGACAATGTTCCTCAAATTGCTGAAAAGTAGGAAAGGGTGCACACCTCTCTCTCTTCTACGACGTCCACATGAATGAATAATGTGTGAGCAATAATCACTGGGTATTGTTTCATTAACAGAGATGTTCCATAAAGGAGAGGAAGGGCTGGTATTTATCTGAATGCTGTAAAAATCTAGTCTGATGTGCTATTTGCTGAAATCAATAGAAAGAGAGTCACATAATACCTTAAGGGTCTGGAGAACCAACATGCAATTTATTGTCTAAACCAAAGCCATCATCTGTGATGTGAAACGTCTTTGCAAGGCATAGTGCTGAGATTGTGACTGCTAAAAGTATCAGCAGAAGCAGACATTATTTGAGTACTTTACCTCCAGTGAGGAAACATGAGATTAATACATTGAGAAAGCAGTATCAATTAGGCTCTGTCCACACATACATCATTATTTTGAAATAACCCATTTCAGAATGAGTTATTTTGAAATAAAGTCCTTATTTCGAAATAAGTTAATTTGAATTAACAGTTTGTTAATTCGAATTAAGGGAAAGCCTTCTTTCAAAATAGCTGTTGTTTTGAAATGGTTATATCGAAACAAGGCCATTCGGACATGTTGTTTCGAAACAGTTGTTTTGAAACAATGGTGTTCTTTCGAAACAACGTGTCCAAACGCCGTTGTTTTGAAATAACCATTTTGAAACAATGGCTATTTCAATGAGAACAAGGTTTAACAGTTTCAAAATAACATCGGTTATTTTGAAACAATGGGTCCTGTTGTTTCGAAATAATGGTGCGTCGTGTGGACATGCCACTTCTTATTTCGAAACAACCTCTGTTGTTTCAGACTAAGAAGCCTGTGTGGACATACCCTTAGTGTTTCAGATTCTAGCCTATACTGTATTTTGGTTACGATCTAAACAGTGCCATTCCTATATTTATCCATCCGAGTGTTCCATGACTACTTGTGTCATGAATGACAAGGAGTCCTGTAGCACCTTAGGCTATGTTCACACAGCACTCTTATTTCGAAACAACAGAGGTTGTTTCATAATAAGAAATACTCTGTTCACACAATGCACAGTTGTTTCGAAACAAGTTAAACCCCATGCGGGGACGAAACAACGTTGTTTCAAAATGATTGTTTTGAAAAAAAACGACGTGCGAACATGTTTTGAAACAACGGTGACTTGTTTCGAAATAACTGTTGCCTGAACCTGCTTTTTTGCTTTGAGCTTTTTTCCTTAATTCAAATTAACAAACTGTTAATTCGAATTGTTATTTCAAAATAAGGTGTTATTTCAATACAAGTTGTTTCGAAACAACCATATGAAAATAACCGCCTATGTGTGAACACAGCCTTAGAGACTGAGGCCTTGTACACACTAGTGCGTTTTTGCGGAAAAAGTCATCTTTTTGCAGCAAAACCAGCCCACGTACACTCATGAAGACTCCTTCCTGTGTTAAAACTGCCGTGTTTTGATGCAACAATAATGTAATCTGAGTGAGTCATAACACCTTTTGCATAAATTCTTTTGCATAAAAGACTGTGTGTGAATGCAGAACTTAGTTAATATCCCTAAAAGCGGAGGTCTGTTTTTCCCAGCATGCCTTCAAGTACTACTCTGCTCACCTCTTTGCCCTAGATTGCAGCCTGCACCACTCTGCCTCCACCATTCCTCGCCTTAAAAGTCCCAAATGTTTTCAAAATAAACAAGGAGATTTCAAGTTATTCACATCAGTGTTGAGAACTGTTTAAACTACCGTGTGTGTGTGTGTGTGTGTGTGTGTGTGTGTGTGTGTGTGTGTGTGTGTGTGTGAGAGAGAGAGAGAGAGAGATATAAGATTCAGAATATCTTTTGCTAAGTATTTCTTGAATTTTACCTTTCGAGAGTGTTAATTCCCTTTCAGTGGCTTCCTACGTTTAGTATAAAACATAGCTAATTCAGTCTTCTTAGCTCTTGCATTTGAATGTCAGAGGATTTTGGCATCTTCCCAACAAATGAAAAAATCTATTAGGAGAAATTACTAATTCTCTAAGTAGGAACAAATAGTAATTCTAAAAGTAGTGTTTTTGCTGTGTGTTAGTGCATGCTGATTGAAAGACTGGTACCTGAGCTTTTTTCTACTGGCACCAATTGGGATAAAATGCAGATAAAGGAGTGTCTCTTCCTAAATGTATATGTTAAAACATTTCCTGTTTTTGTATTGTTAACACTATTCTTTTGTAAAGCTCCAAAAACAAAGACATCAGACAAAAGCAATATCATTAAGGCATTTTAGTATTTGTGATCCAAGATTAGGTTAAATTGATTTTTAAGAGCACTCAAGATCCCCCCTCTTATGCTCTCTCTGTCCACTGGCTCTTTAAGGCAGAGTTTACGTAATTTGGGTGTATTAACTACACATAACATTTAAAAAAATCTAACAGGTTAACTTAAACCTTAACTTGGAATTTGCCTGGGTTTATAATAGAGGGGAACAAAATCAGTGATTAGGACAGTCACCTGGGATGTGGAAGACCCCCAAGTCCACTCGACTGATGGGGAAGAAGGTATTTAATGAAGGATCTGCCTCCTCTGAAGTAAGCACCAAAGCTGCTAGACCAGGCGGGGCCAAACTGCGGCTTGGGAGCCACATGTGGCTCTTGAGTGAAAAAGTGTGACTCGTGGAAGAAGGTCAGCAAATCAATTTAGTAGGTAAAACTATATGGTTATATGCCTCAGTGCAGCTCTTGAAAGTTTAATAATCAACTTGTGCAGTTCTTTAGTTTCATAAGTTTGGCCACCCCTGCACTAGACTATGGGATAATGTAATGTGGGCCTTCATTTTTTCCTAAGAAATCTGTTTCACTGTGGATAAATAATTATAATATTAAATTTTATACAGATTTTAGAAAATAATTATGAAATTCCAAAAGTACCTGTCAAATCTGAAATGCAGGCCTGATGAGTAGGTTCTCTTTTATTGTCGTTAACTTTAAGTGAACCACAATATTTGAAGAAAGAAGTTTGAAATGCATATACAAGTTAACATTCTCGTTTTAGAGCCTATCCTAAACCACTAATGCTACAAATATGTTTACTCAGTAATATAGATCACTAATTCTTCTGTATCCAATCAGGAATGTACCCTGAGAATTTCAAACAGGAATAATTTCCTGATTATTCTGAAATCAAGATATTTCTGAAGATGCATCTCAGAGAGCATATGTTTTAGGGTTTCATTTGTTTGTTTGTTTTTGTTTTTCTGTTTGTTTGTTTGTTTGTTTGAAAACAAAAAAGACACTCCACTAATAAGGTCCCTGGAGAAGCATTAAAACAGTAGAAATATGTACCAGTGCTAGATAGTGATAATATACCAAAAAGCTTCTCCCAGCCCCAACCCCCACCCCACATCAGGCAAAATACTTATCTCTAGAGTAATAGTCTATATTCTTGTGAGTTACAATTGCCTATTATAAATTAGCTCTGCATGCATTCATTCCACCGACCTCTCTTCCCTTTTAACTTTAAATTCCTAATAGGATTTGAATTTATATAATTTACTAATAATATTAATGGTTCTTAAATAATTGTCTTTTTTTCCCCATGATTTAGTCATTTAAATTTTAATAGTTTTGGAAAATGATGTATATGTCAGACAAAGGGAAAGGTGACAGTAACAATAACAAAAAGCACTGACATTGAAAAGGCCAAAGGTTTGTAACAGCCATAAACAAATTTTCGCCATCACATATATTAAAATACACAAAGTAAATTTCCTTAAACTGTACAGTTTCAAGAAGGTTTTTTTCCCCGTCAGTGCAATTTAATATTAATATTACTTACATAAAAAAAAGTTAGTTGTGTTTTGTTTTTGTTTTTGTTTTTTTTTTAAATGTAGACAAAGACATGAGAAAAAAGACAAGGATTCCTGTGAAACTTTTAATGACAAGCAAATTTATTCATCACATGAGTCTGACAAAGTAGGATTTGCTCCCATGAAAGCTCATGCCATGACAAATTTGTTAGTCTTTGAAAGTGCCACAGGAATCCTTGGCTATTTCTACACTAGAGGGTCAGCTAAGTCGACTTAACAAAGTTCAATTTTTTTTAAACCAGGGTAGCCACTTAAGTCAACTTAACAAAATTGAACTTAAGTGGGTCCTCTGGCTTAAGTCAGCTTTATTAAATCACTTTAAGTGGTTACCCTGGCTTAAGTCAACTTAGTAAAGTCATTTTAGGTGGCCACATTTTGTTAAGTTGACTTCATAAAGTTGACTTTAAGGGCAGGAATTATTGAGTCCAACTTAAGCAAGTGCTTAACTCACTTAATAAATGCCAAATGTGATCATGAAATTGCTTAAGTAGGCTTAAGACAGGTTAAGTCAACTTACACCTCCAGTGTACACAAACCCCTTGTTTGTTTTGCTGAACTAGACTAACAGAGATACCCCTTTTGAACTTGAGGACATGACAAATAATTCTTCCACTCTACTCCATGATCGTTAGGTCTCAAGTGAAGTATTGTGTCCAGTTTTGGAAGCCACAATTTGGTAAAGATGTCAACAAATTTAAGTGCATCCAGAGAAGAACAAAAAATGATTACAGTTCTAGATAATATGACCTATGAGGAAAAATGGGGGGAGGGATAATTTGTTTAGTTTGGAGAAAAAGGTTGTGGGAGGAAAGTGACAACAGATTTCAACAGCGTAAAGTTCTTACAGTAAGGAAAGGGAAAAAATCCTTGTAACCTCTGATGATAGGGCAAAAAACAATGGGTTTAAATTAGAGAAGTAGTATAAAATGGACATAGTTCTCTAGAGTTTGTGGAGTATTTGTCATTGGAGATTTTTAAAAGCATGTTAGACACACACTTCTCCAGGAACTGAAAAAAGAAACAGAGTGAGATGGGTACCCAAAAGTCAGCTCCTACAGGACAAGCTCAGGAAAGAAAACTCCAGAATGCAACTGGTTCATCACCTAAAGCCTCCAAGTCAAACCTCTCCAGAACATCATCAAGGATCTATACATACCCAATAAGATAATTCCTACTCTCCCAAGCCTTGGGGGGTGGACTTCTCCTCATTTACTGACAGCCCCCAACCTTGCAGATACTCACCAGCAATTACAGACCAAACAACAGAATCATTAAAACAGGTACATATTCCTGCAACAAACCCCATTGCTGACTTTTCCACATATCTGTGAAAATGACACCATCATAGGACCTGATCAAACCAGCTACTCCATCAAGAGCTCATTCCTCTGCTTATACACCAATGTGATATATGCCAAAAATACTCTTCTGCCTTATATATTGGATAAACAGGACATACTCTGTGTATATGCATGCACAAACAAACAAACAAACAAACAAACAGAGAAAACTGACACCAGCAACACCAACATTCAAAAACCAATAGGGAAAGATTTCAGTCCCCCTGCTCACTCCATGGAAGATATACCAATTGCTATACTTAAGCATTAAATTAAAAATCAAAGTTAGAATTCATAAGCAAAACTACTACCATTACCATATGCAACTGGCTTTGTCATTACAATAAGCAACCTTCCTCTGTCTGTACCCCCCACCTTCTTATATGTTGTTCCACACTGTTTAAATCTAAACAACATCTTTGATTTGCTGAAATATGTAGGAGGGTAAAGTTAGAGCTGGGTACTAGCCTGAGTCCTGGGCCCCTTTCTGAGTCACAGGCTATCATGGTGTGAGAAAAAAATGTAAGTGAGAAGAAAGCTATCTCCTCCCCCCCCCCGCATAAGATCCTTGGAGAGAACATGCTTATCATCCTTCTCTTCCACCACCTCCCGTGCTAAATTCTTTATCACTAATATCTATTGCTTGGGTGTTAGTGTAACCAAAAAGAGTTTTTGGGGAGTTGTTATGAATATAAGCTTTTACATACTTTCAAGCACAAAAGCATTGCAATTTACCCCCTTGGGTATTGAAAGGAACAAGGAGGCAATAAAGGTAACATTCAAGCCATTCTGCCTCTGGGACTTCCTGTTTTCTTCTTCTTCTAACAAAATAGTCTGTCCTGATCCTATGACTTACACTTCCCTGCATTTAATTTTCCTCCCCTTCTGTGAGTTCCCCCTTCTTCAAGCATCTGACAAAATGGCATTTTCTTCCCCAAACCTCATGCATTAAATAAATTTGTTAGTCTTTAAAAGTGCCATAGGACTCTTTGTTTGCTTCGCTGAACTAGATTAACACTGCAACCCCTCTGGAACTTGTATTATTTGTGTTAGGTAAAGGTAACTAGGGAGTGGGGTATTACAGGCATTAATGTTGAATCATTAACAGCAACATTTTTGTTAAGTTTTAGGGCAAGTAAATAAAAAAGTATTTCAAAGGTCTTAAGGTCAAAGGTCTTAAGGTCAGAGTATAAAAGTACTTAGTATAGGTTGTGCTATTAACAGATTCATATTAGCCCAGAAATGACTGTCTCAGTTTAGGAAGGATTAAATAGATAAGGCTGAAATTACTTTGAAGATCTGTCAGTATACAGACAATCTCATCTTTGTTTGTATATTTTAAATATTTTTTTTTTCTGAGTGTCTCAGAATAGGTTTGGTTTTGACATTTAGAATGCTTATTAGGAAAGAGATCATTGTTAACAGTGGCAACCAACATTTTTCCTGTTCCCTTAGATTTTCTTTTGTATCAATCAAATTAAATATTTGTTGAGATTCAACACTCAAAATAAGCAAGGAGTCCTGTGGCATGTAAAGACTAACAAATCTATTTATCACATTTCTCCCACAAAAGTTCATGTCATAAATAAATTTGTTAGTCTTTAAGGCTATGTCCACACATACATCGTTATTTCAAAATAAATTATTTTGAAATGAGTTATTTCAAAATAAGGCCATTTGGACATGTTGTTTCAAAACAACATGTCCAAAAGGCCTTATTTTGAAAAAAAAAAATTTTTTTTGAAATAACAGCTGTTTTGAAATGACGGTTCTTATTTCAAAATGACAGAGCCCGTCATTTTGAAATAAGAAAATGTTGTGTGGACCTAATCTTTTTTTTTTTTTTTTAAATAACCAATGTTATTTAAAAAAAAAAAAAGAGAGAGAGACAGACCTGTGGACACACCCTAAGTGCACAGGACTCTTTGTTTATTTTGCAGCAATAGACTAACACAGCTACCAGTTTGTAACTTGGCAACATTAAAAGTGTAGATACAAAAAGAAAACTAATTTAAGATAGCTAAGGGTATTTTCCTTCTCCCTTTAGGATATGTAGAAAAAAATGTCAGTAGTGTGACTGAAGAATCAAACTTCGTTGTGAGTACAATGCTCAGCTTTATGTAGCACTTAAATCAATTTAATGAGTTTATAGCAATTTTATTAAATCAATTTAACTTAAACTGATTTAACTGCCTAAGTGTGAACATAGCCCTAGAGATTTTCAATTTGATGACAATGCTGACTCCTTTGAAAAATTGTGTGACCTACTGTTTGAATGATACTGGAAGTCTGAATAATGAAAAATAAGCTTTCCTTTGTATGTGTTCAGTCTAATAATGATAATTGTTAATTATTTACTGGCAAACTATTGTGTTTTACCTTTTATTTGCTTTCACATTTGTTTCAGATGCGAGGTTTCAAAGAGACAAAATGGTAATGAGAAAAGGTTGAATATTATAAACAACCAATTGTGTTGTGGATAAATTCTACTGCTCAGTTGCAAGCATCTGCTACTAGAAACAATTTCTAGTGTTTGGCATTTACCCCTGGACTTTGTGTGTTATGTAAATAAATATTTTCACAATTTATTGAATGCTAAATTGAGACAAGAAAATTGTTTGTGATATAATGAATCAAAATATTCTCTTTGTTGTTGAGTCTTGCTGTCTTAAGGCTCCTCTCATTCAGCATTTATGATCCTAACCCATTGTTTAGTCCAGGCATGGCCAAACTGTGGTTCGTGACCCACACGCGGCTCTTCAAAGAAAAAGTGCGGCTCATGGAAGAGCACGACAGGGAAGGACAGCATGGTGGGAGACGGGGGGGGGGGAGTGTGCAATGGCCAGGGCCAGCAGGAAAGAGTTGGTATGGTCAGAGCCAGTAGGGAAGCAGCAGCATGGTCGGGGACTGCAGGGAAGTGGCAGCATGGGCGGGGATGGGGGGCAGTGTCAGCATGGGTTGGGCTGGCAGGGAAGTGGCGGCATGGGCAGAGTTGGCAGGGAAGCAGCAGCATGGTCAGGGATGGGGGGGAATGGCAGAATGGTCAGGGCCAACAGGTAAGCAGTGGCATGGTCAGAGCTGGCAGGGAAGTGGCAGTATGGTTGGGGATGGCAGGGAAGCCGCCACATGTTCAGGGACGGGGAAGGACAGAGAAGCAGCAGCATGGTAAGAGACAGTAGGGAAGCTGTAATGGGGGTAGGAGAGGAGTGTGGAATGGTCAGGGAAGCTACCACATGTTTAGATTTTCTCATAGGCCCCAATGCAGTTTACTTGTTGTTAAAATAAAATCATGTTTTACAAGTCCTAAACATGATGTGAAATACTAAAGTAATCCTTCTGCCAGGGCAAGATGGCAGGCCAAGGGCCCAGTTTTATATCTAGGGGTTTCCGAATAATGTTACAGCACCAACCAGCTCGAGCCCTCACCCAGCTCTCTGGGAAATCATGCACTATTCCCTGGGTAAGGCTTCCCCGCTCGCATGTATGAGATGAGTGTAGAATACAGAACTTTTTAACAGTAGTAAAAACAGAATAAAAAGGCCAAATAACAGAAATCAGCATTGATCTAGGCAAACAGTACAGAACAAGGTTCCCAACAACCCACACCACATAACAAAACATACAAGACTTAATAGCAAAATTGGCACCAATCTTGAGAATCAGTGCTAATTAGGATCCCCACCAACCCAAGGGTATGTAGGGAGTGTCTTTCATGCCAGCTATATGCCAGCACCAACCATTGGTCACTCACTCCATCCGCTAGCACTGTTCCAGATGGAGCCAGTCTCACAGTCCTCCAGCTCTGCCCAACAGTCACTCACACCACCCAGCTTGCCACTCCATTTGCTGCTCCTTTTCAGTGATTTCAGCTCAGAGAAAGGGGTTTTCCTCTCTTTAGTGATTTCCACTTAGAGGGAGCTTGCCTCTCATAGTGATTTTAGCTCTTAAACCTCAAGTAACTGCAAACTACTTCCATTAAAATAACAAAGACAGGCCTTAAAGAAGCCCAGCAAGATCTTTCATTTGACAGTGGAGCCAGGGGCTGAGACAAAAATACCTCAAGCATTGCTCCAGACGGATCTATGCAAACCCCACCCTTGTGTCCTCTTTTCCAGGCTGAAACAAACAGAAGCCCCTCTTACAAGTCTTTTTTTAGCTAAGGGTAGCTTTTACCCTTTAACTAACCCAAAACAGATTTAGAACAATCACAGAGTACCATATCACCAAAGACAGTATTTTATATTTCCCTTCAGTAGAATTACAAATATTGACAGATTTGTGATCAGATCAACTTCAAATACCATTACCCTTACTACCTTGCACCCATTATGCTCATACCTAATTGTGCTCTTTGTGCTCACGCTAAAACAGGATCTATGCAGATTAGTTGTTCACCACCCCCCGAAAGCTGTTAGGCACAGCTCCTAAGCCTGCCTTACACTAACAAAACAAAAAAAAAGGCGTAAAGTTAAAAATTGAAAGTAATTTACATTCAGTTTTAGTCACAACTTACTGCTGTGAAGCATTGTACTCCCTAGTGAAATCTGTTGAATCAAAACATTCTGCAATACTTAGAGATCACCACCTGAGGGAGCTTGTACGTACTGCATTGACAAGTTACTGTCCAGATTTAAAAAAAAAAAAAACAAAAAAACAAAAAAACAAAAACAAACTCATCACTCGCCACTAGCCTGCGCTGTTCTACATCCAGCAACAGCTAAGTTTTTAGTGTATAGGCCTAGTTTTCATGGTAACCTTAAGTAATTATTAGAATCCGACATTAGTAGGATCAATCTTTGCCCTGTTTTTACAATAAAAATAAAGTGTGCAATGAATGTTAAGCTTAGTAATTTCAGAGTAAGTAGAAGTGTGTGGTCATATGCCTCAGTGTGGCTCTCAGAAATTTAATAATCGACTTGTATGGTTCTTGAGTTCCAGAAGTTTGGCCACCCCGGTCTAGTCCCTCTTCAATGGCTGATCAACAGGGAACGCTATCTACTACTGAAATTGATATTTTTTTTACAGCTAGAAATGACTATTATGTTTATCTTATGCTCTTTTCCTGTGTAAAAACAAACTAATGTCATCCTGTAATTCCTGCAGTGAACCCAAGATTACATTGCTAGTGGACATTAGTCATATACTTAATTATGTTGTTGAAACGGACACTTAGTTATCCCATACAGTAGAGGTCTGATTTCAGTGCCTGAAGTCCTGGGTTAAAATTTTGCTATTGTACTGTGGTGTGAGTCGCTATATACACTCAAGGAAAGCTTACATTAACTGAAAAGGGAGTTTTGTCTAAAGAGAATTAAGGCATGCAGGGTTTTTTTTTTTCTTTTTCTTTCTTTCTTTTTTTTTTTTTTGTTTCTTTTTAATGCCCCGACCCGCCCCCTTGCCGGTGGCGTCAGGCCAGCACCCTGGGAGGAAGCTCAGCCAGTTATTTCGAAACAACAGTTGTTTTGAAATAACACGGCCACCACAACCGTTGTTTTGAAACAACTTGTTTCGAAACAACGGTTGTTTCGAAACGGCATGTCCCGTTGGCGTTGTTTCGAAACAACCGTTTCGAAACAACGCTCTTTCGAAAGGCAACGAGGTTTAGCTTCTTTCGAAAGGACCACGGCCATTTCGAAAGAAGCGGTTTGCTTCTTTCGAAATGGCCGTGCGTCGTGTGGCCATGCCATTCCTTATTTCGAAATAACCTCTGTTGTTTCAAAATAAGGACTGTGTGTGGACATACCCATGGTGAGGAATGTGAGACAGCAGCTGCACAGCTTAACTGTCAAGGCAAGTGCTAGGAAAGGAAAGTGATGGCTACAGACATGAAACTAAAAAGCTGTAGTGGTTATCAAGTTCAGATACCATGGCTTTAAAAGTAATGGATGTTGTATTTAGTGGATCAACAAAAAGTAATGAATGGTTTTCCAATTTGAAAATATTTTTAATGTCTGTTCCATACTATCATGAGATGCTTTTTCCTCCCATAGAATACATCATCTTGGGGAGTCCACACAAAGCTCTCTATACACAGTCACCTTAGAGAGCATAGTCTTCCACCCATCACCAAACTTCAGCAATTTTGCTAGAAAAGTTCTGGGATGTGGGGTAAAATCTGCCCACAAGCTCCAGGAGGAAAGTGATGCTTCTGCTAGCCTGTGGTAATGCACCTATCACTCTGATAGCTAAGTACTGAGGGAATGAGGGAAGATTATGGGCCTTTGCACAGGGTTAATATTAAAATGCTAGAAAGTTTAAATCTGAGGTCAAATTCTGTGATCCTTAGAAACACTTCCATTGCCTCCTATAGAAACAGTTTTAGGTGGGCAAAGACTATATATTCTGGCCCCATGGGGGCCACATTCAGTTCAATAAAAAACAGAATTTATATGTTGCAGCAGTGCAGTTTTTACACTGAAGACAGAAGTCAGTAAATTTAGATGAAGTCTGCTGTTTGTATACTATTGTTCACAAGATAATATTTAAAATTAAATAGTTTTGTTTGATGTTTACTTTGCACCTTAGGCTATGTCTACACTAGCAAATTAGTTTGAACTAAGGAGGCTTAAGTCAAACTAATTTGAACTTTGTCTAAGCTATGTTTTGCCTAGTTCAAACTAAAATATTAGTTAGCTCGAACAAACTGCTTTGTTCAAAATCATTTGCATACTTTGTTCAAACTAGCCCAATGAAGATATGCTAGTTTGAACTAAATAATTTTGAGCTAGCAGTTAGTGTGAACTAACAATGTTGTTTTTAGTTTAAATTAACTTTAAATTCAAACATATATAATTTGAACTACTTAGTTTGGACTAAACAAGTCCAAACTAAGGTTTTAGGTGTAGACATGTCCTTAGATAAAACAAACAAAAACATACTATTACAAACTTATTTAAAAATCCATAATTATAGCCACTCCATAAAAATTCAATGTTGTTGTTCATAAAATCATAGAATCATAGGAGTGTAAAGGGCCTCATGAGTCATCTATTCCAACCCCCTGCTAAAAGCAGAACAACTCCCACTAAATCATCCCAGCCAGGCTTTTGTCTAATGAGGCCTTACATGTTTCCAAAGATAGAGACTCCACCACCTTCCTAGGTAAGCCATTCCAATGCTTCACTGCCTTCCTAGTCAGACAGTTCTTCCTAATATCCAACCTCAACCACCCAAACTGCAGCTTGCAACAATTGCTCCTTGTTCTGTACTCTGTTACTACGGAGAACAGCCTAGCTTCCTCCTCTTTGGAGCACTCCTTCGAGTAGTTGAAGGCTGGTATCAAATCCCCCTTCAGTCTTCTCTTCTGCAGACTAAAAGAGCCTAGTTCCTTCAGTCTCTCCTCCTAAGTCACGTATCCCAACTCCCAATCATTTCCATAGCCCTCCGCTAGACTCTTTCTAATTTGTCTGCATCTTTTCTGTAGTGAGGAGCTCAGAACTGGACACCATATTACAGATGTGGCCTCAGAGGCAGCAAATAGAGGGGAATAATCACATCCCTTGGTCTGCTCACAACAACCCTACTCAGGGCTGGAACTACACTTTTTGGTGCCCAGGGCAAACAGCCCTAAAGGGCTTGTCCCCTGACCCGTGGCCTGATCCAACCCAGGGCCCGATCTGGTACCACACCTCTGCTCGGCAACTGTGCAAAGCCAGCCCCCGCCCCTGATGACAGTGGTGGATCAGGGCCTCAGGCCCCCTGGACAGCCGTTTCCTTCAAAAGGTAGCCAGGTTTAGTGTTGGCAAAAAAGCTCTTCAGTATTTCGAAATACCAGTGCACTTTTCTGAAAAAACTAAACCTGTCAGCTTTTTTGAAATAGCCATCACAGGATGCGGCAAAGGCTTTTTTCAAAAAAGCCTGTCTATCTCTTCCATTGGTTATCTTTTCTTCAAAAAAGAAAGTCCAGCATAGATTTTCATTAAAAAGAAAGAAATAAAGGCAGCAGTATTTTGGGACAAGGAGCCATCCCCAGACCATTTTCTCAAAATTGCATTTTTTAAAAATGCTATTATTTCAAGATAATTATTCTGAATGCATTTCAAAATATTTTTCCGAAGATTATTAATTATTATTATTATGATTATTATTATTATTATTGTTATTATTTTTTTTTTTTTGGTAAATGCTCTACAATGTAGAAGTAGCCAGAGACTTTCAACAGGCTTATCTCCACTTTCATAGTGGAGCTCCAAGCAGTCATAAAGCTCTTTTATATAGTGTGCTATTCCTCCACCTCTTCTTCCCTGCCTGTCCTTCTTGAACAATTGCACATTTTAAAAACTAGTTTAAAAAACATATGCAGAATCAAATCTCATCATATGGCGATAACACATGTCATGGAGTAGACATTACAAAAAACACTTTACAAAACTCATTGCAAAATTGCAAATGCTAACAGTGGCCCAGGAAGTTAGTAGAATTATTAAGAGACCAAGCTACGTATGAGTTTTCACCAAAATAGTTGCTACGTGCTGCTGCCATTTTTAGTTAGTTTGAAGAAGAGAATACTACAGCCTCCCACACTGTACCTGTTCCAGTCTTGAGGACTATCATTGAAGTGTTTGCCATGAGCCCTCGACTTCTAGGATTCTTTTCCCTCAATGTTTTCAGTTAAGCACATTCATTTTGGAAGAGTTTGTTCTCTTTTTGGGGGTACATATTATCCACTGATATTACTGGAAACAACACAGACACCAGATGGAAAGTCTAAATTCCTTAGCTTTTCGCAAGTGAAGGCTGAACAGTTTGCAACTTAGACTGTTTTTACTATGCTGAATAGTTTGTGCCATCTCTTCTGCTATTCCGAACGTTGACCTTAATAAAATTCTCATCTAAGCATCTGTAAGGTTTATTTTTAAAAGTCAGCTGGAGGTTACACATATACTAACATTATCTAAAGACTGATTACTATTTAGAGTTGTATATGTCAAAAGCAGTAATTTTCCCTTTCAGCCAGAAATTAATTGGAAGCCATTACTAATTACACAGTTGCTTTTGCATTTGTGTTCATGCCCTGTTTAAAAAAAAAAAAATCTGTTCCCCTCCCGGTCTGAATAAGATGTACTGTTTTTATTGGCAAAGGGGAACTAAACATTGCTCTGCACTGATGTCATTCATAATCAGGCTTTGCATCTCAAGGTTGCTGTAATCATCATTGTGATTCTGGCAGCTTAGGTGCCATCTTATGCCAAGGACTCTAGTTAGCAAATGAACACTGACAAATAAATACTTGGAATCTCTCACCTATGTGCTTGTATAGCTGAAATAGGTATTAGTATTATAAGAGTGCATTTAGACTTTATGAAATGGTTGTAAATTGCTGCATGCATTAATCTCCTTTAAAATATCTTTATCCTTTTTATAAAATCGCATTTAAGTGTTTGTTCTGTAAGTGTTAAGTCACCAGACAGAAAAGACACTTTCCTTAATGTAAGATACCAGTTTCTATCAGAAGGTGTTATCTCATGTCCAGCAAAGGAGGTTGTCAGTAAAACCATATTAATGGTCATAAGGGGTCAGCCAATGATTCGTCTAGTCCAGTATCCTGTTTTCCAACTGTGGCCAATATCAGGTACTTAAAATAGAATTAGAATAAAGAATTATCAAGTGGTCTATCCCCTCAGTAGCTGGCAATCAGAAGTTTAATGAAACAGAAAATGGGGCTGCATCCTTGATCATTTTAGCTAACAGCAATTAATAGACCTATCCTCCATAAATTTATCTATTATTTTCTTTAATCCAGTTACAGTTTCTGCCTTCACAACACCCCTTGCAAGACGTTACACAGGTTAATTGTTAATTGTTCCCATGTCTTCTTTTGCTGCTGCTCAGGTCTTCTTAAGCAGTCAGGGTATGTCCACACATCTCTTTTATTTCAAAATAACACTGGTTATTTCAAAATAAAAAAGATTAGGTCCACACGACATTTTCTTATTTCAAAATGACGGGCTCCGTCATTTCAAAATAAGAACCTTCATTTAGAACCAGCTTAAACCCCATTCATTTCAAAATGGCTGTTATTTTGAAATGGTTATTTCAAAATAAGGCTGTTTGGACATGTTGTTTTGAAACAATGCCATTGTGCAACCGTTTCGATAGCAGGCTTTCCCTTATTTTGAAATAAGTCCTTTCAAAATAAGGGTTTTATTTCTAAATAAGTCATTTTGAAACAATTTATTTTGAAATAAAACTTTGTGTGTAGACATAGCCTCATAGTCACTCACATTCAAGCCTGTCACTTCTTGCCTTATATGCAGTTTTGGTTTTTGATCTTTTTTTATGCCTTTATAGATACCTGCTATTTGGTTGCTTTCCTATGAAAGTCAACATCTTGTTTCCCATCCAGAGTGAGAGCATGTTGGACCAATCAATTGCCCACTATGATAATTAGTTCTAAACCTGTTAAATTCAAACTCAGACTTCCCTCTGCTCCTCTTCCATACTGATATTACCTTTAACCAAACAAGAAAGGAGTCCTGTGCCACTGTTAAAGACTAATAAATTTATTTATCTATGAGCTTTCATGGGAGAAATCACAGTTTGTCAGATGTTTGAAGATGGAACCCTTACAGTGTGGAAGGGAAAAAATAAATGAAATGAAGCGTAATTGATAAGATCAGGTCAGACTATGTCAGCAAATCAAACAAGTTGTTTTCATTCAGACAGTGTGCAACAACATATAAAAATATGGTAAGGTGAGGAAGTGAGATTTTCTCCCACAAAAGCTCATGAGTTAAATAAATGTGTTAATCTTTAAAACTGCCACAGGACTCCCTGTTTGTTTTGTTGAATTAGACAAACAAAGCTACCCCTTTGGAACTTGTGAAAATCACTCTAATGAGAAAGCCAACCCATAGCTCTTTTCAAACCTAAGTAAATGTGGTCAGATTTGCATGTGACTTCCAGCTCTGTAGTTTTTCTTTGAAGTTTTGATATGAAGTTAACCTGTTTAAGTAAATGTAACAAACATATCTTTCACAGAATGATCAGGGAGATAGATTGAAGGGTTCTCCTATTGGTTTTTGAATGTTGCTTTTTCTGATGTCAGATTTGTGTCAATTTATTCTTTTGCACAGAGACAATCCAGTTTGTCCAATGTATCACACCAAGGTACATTGTTGGCATGTGATGGCATATACCACATTTACAGATGAGCAGTGAATGAGTCCTTGATGGAGTAGCTGGTTTAATTAGGTACTGTCATAGTGTCTTTAGTGTAGATATGTGGGTAGATTGCTACAGGGTTTGTTACATGGATATGTGCCTGCCTTCCTATTTCTGTTGTATGGTCAGTAGTTGCTAGTAAGCTTATGTTTAATGTCAGGATGTTGTCTGTAGATGAGGAGAAGTCGTACCTCTTAAGGCTTGAAAGAGTGAGGGATCATCTTGTAGGATAAGATGTAGACTCTTGCTGAGGTGCTACAGAGGTTTAACTTGGGCCTGTAGGTGGTAACTGATGGCATTGTGTTGTTTTCCTTCTTGGGCTTCTCCTGTAGTAGTTGACATGTGGGTACCTGTCTGTCTCAGGAAACATTCAAAAACTAATAGGGAGGCACTTCAGTCTCCCTGGTCACTCCATGCAAACATTTGCTAGAGTACTTAAACAGCTTAACTTTAAATTAAAATTTCAAATAGAAACTACAGAGTTAGAATTTATATGTAAATTTGACACCATAAACTGGTGTTTCAGTAAAGATACTGGCTGGCTTTCTCAATACAAACAATCATTTTTCACCTCTCTCAACTTCCCTAACTTTTTATCTGTTGTTCCACACTGTTTGAAGGAAAACAACTTGTTTGGTTTGCTGAAATAGTCCAATTTGATCCTGTGAATCACACTTTACTGCAGTTATTTTTCCTTCCATACTATATCTTTTCTGTTTTCAAACATCTGATGAAGTGGGATTTCTCCCATGACAGTTCATACGATAAATAATTTTGTTACTCTTTAAATTTGACACAGGACTCATTTGTTTTGCTGAGTTAAACTAACATGGATATGCCTTTGGAACTTATCTTTTACCACTCAACTATCAGATATGCTAATGTGCTTCTGCTTCATTTGTTACTGAAACCTTACTCTACCCTGCTCCAATTTCTCACTTATTAAATTCTTCCTTCAGGTGTCAGGACTGATCTTTTTTTCACCCCATCCTCCTATCTTGCCAGTGATCAATTTCTCAATACCTCCATTTTGTTTCTATATCCTCTCAATATTATGAAAACTTCCGCTACCATTTTAATTCTAAGTAAAATTTACTATAAAATATCATTAATTAATTACTTACAAGAAACCTTAAGTTAACTACAGGATTATTCATGGCTTATCATTATAATATCATTACCACTTTTTTTTCCCCTGATTAAAGCTGATAAAATCTATACCAGATAGATTTTATATAGATGTTGAGTACTTTGAAAAAATATCAGGCCAATATTTAGGCAGCTGAATATGAGCTTTGGAATCATTTAGAGTTCAATGAAAGAAAAGTTCATGGAAATTTCAGAACTCTTTTTACAGAATGTGACATTTCCTGTAAGTTTCAAAATTTATTTATTTATTTATTTATTTATTTGAAAAATCTATATTTTGACCTTACAGTCAGTAATAAAATTCCATGTCACAAAGGCATTTAGAAAGCATATTCAATGCATGGTATATTTTTAGAACACTTGAGGGGAAAATTCAAATATTTATTTTTCTAAGATATTGTCTGAAGAGGAGGATGTTTCTAGGTAAGCCATTAAATTGATGTTTTCAATTTGCCATTTTAGTGTGGCCCATGTCTTCTTTTCTGACAGCTTGAGATATTGAGATTACAATGTGTTCAATCAGCACTCTAAGTGAGCTTTCTGTACATTGACAAATCTGACTAGCTCTAGTTTCAGAATCTTGACATTTGAGATATGAATAATATATAGAACACTCACCAATGCAAACTAATCATACATCAATATCCAAGTCTAAATATTTAAAGGTACAGATGAATCACATCAGAGCAGTTAGTTACTCTCTATGCGTATGTCTACACATACCTTTTAAATTGAAATATCATTGGTTATTTTGATTTAAAAAAAAGATTAGGTCCACATGACATTCTCCTGAATTGAAATGACAAGCTTTGTCATTTCGATTCAAGAGAGGTTAGCGCGAAACAGCTAAAACCAAAATTAAAGCAACATAGCTGTTGAATCAAAAGCGTTATTTTGAAATAACACTATTCAGTTGCATTATTTTGAAACAACACTGTTTCGATTCAAGGTTTGACTTCCTCCAAGGGTGCATGGTACCCTGGATGGAAGCCCCCCCCCACTGCCCCATCAGCACCCTAGCCAGGGGAGGTGCAGGGAGGATTGCAGGGCAGTGGGGCCACAGTTTGTGGGGTGCCCAGTATCTCCCGCCACTTCCCAGGCAGCAGGGGTGGAGCTTACAGGGTGCCCCAAATCCCCCACCGCTGGCCATGCAAGGGGGCTGTGCTTGTGGGGCACCCCACTGGCTGTCAGTGGGGGCAGAGCTCACAGGGTGCCCCAAATTCCTTGCCACTGGCTGGGCAGTGGGGGCAGAGCTCGTGGGGCACCCTGCTGGCCGGGCAGTAGGGGCTGAGATTGTAGGGCACCCTGAATTCCCAGCCAGTTCCCAGGTGGCAGGGGCAGAGCTCACGGGGTGCCCCACTGGCCGGGCAGCAGGGGCTGAGATTGCAGGGTGCCCCAACTCCTCCACCGCTTCCCAGCGCCTCCCCCACCTCTGCCCTGGGGCCTCTTGGTGCCCCTCTCCCAAATTGAACTAGCAAGTCCTGTGTATGGACCTGCTAGTTCAATTTGTTTTTTTGTTTGTTTGTTTGTTTGTTTTTTTCTCTTCTTCTTCTTCTTGGGTGGACCTGTTAAATTGATTTAACCTAGGTGTGGACATAGCCTATGGTTCCATTTGACTGAACCTGGAATTCATTGTTCACTTTAGGATGGGGCATTAATCAGAAAGGTGGAATTGGAGCGAATTCAGTGAAGGAAGAAGGGTTCATTTTTAAGGCAAGCTAGATATGTGTAGCTTAGTTAATGATTTACTGAACAGGAATAAGAGGTCTACCCGACGCATGAAATGTTTAAACATCAGTAAGAGAAAGCAAACATTTACAGTGGTACTAATGGTATTAGGGGATATAAGTGTGATATAATTAAGAAAAGGAAAATTTCATCTGGCTAGCAGGAAAAGTATGTTGTCACTGAAGAGTGTTGGCATATGTAATAGTCTGCAAAAGGTAGAAGCCACAACAATGGAATAACTAATGTGCAACTACTAAAATATTAGACATGGATCAAGCTTGACAGTACAGTTAGAAAGACTGGATTTACTCTCTAACTGATAGGCTGAATCCTGAGATTTTCACTCACATCTTGATTCAGGAGTGTACTTTCACAGTGATGTTTTCCTGAACTGGGAGCTCAGTTTTTAGCCATTCCAATTTATTTCTACAAGAGAGGGCCTGAGTTATGACTTTAGCATTTAGTCTCATATTAACAACTGTGGCTATGTCTACACTGGCAAAGTTATTTTAAAATAGCTATTTTGAAATAACTATGCTGATATTGACTCAAAATAATAATTTTGAAGAAGTGAGTCTTCACCAGACGCCTTCTTCGAAATAAATTAGGAATTTGTATTTTGAGTTAGTCTAATGTGGACTCTCTTTCTAATTCAGAATGACACCCCCCCGACAGGTTTCCCCACCTTGGGAGAGATGCCTCTGCCAGGGAAGCCAGGGAACCCCAGCAGGGTTGTGCTCTCCACGGGGGCAGGCAGGGAGCCTAGGGCTGCATTCCCCATTGGGTTATCCAGGAACCCTGACCAGGCTGCACTCCCTGCCAGGGAAGCCAGAGAATGGTGGGTGCTGCTCCCCATCCCAGGCATGTGGCTCTGCCCCCCCCCTCCCATTCAGGCTGGGGGTGGCTAGCAGGAGGTTAGGACTGATCGGGCTTGGAGCTGCTTGTGGCGCCCTGCAAGCAGCTCCCACCCTGGTGAATTTCATGGCTGTGAAACTGAACAGCCTGGGAGTGGCACTGCAAGAAGCTCTGAGCCTGATCGGGCTCCTAGCCCTCTGCTAGCCCCCCCATCCTGAATGGGGGGCTGGGGGGGATCAGCATGCCTTGTGGGGGGAAGCAGCAGCCACCATTCCCTGACTGCCCTGGCAGAGACCATGGCCCTGCTAGGGTTTCTGGATGCCCTGGAGGACAGCACAGCCTATCCAGGGTTCCTGGCTGCCCCAGCGGGGAGTGCAGCCCAAATGGGGGACTCTGTCCCCCTTGGGGAACAGAGCCCCCAGGGGCATCTCTCTGGAGGAGAATCCTGCTCTGCCAGGGAGATCTTTCCACCAGCAGAATGGAACCCTTCCTGGGGTAATCCCTGATAATTAAATAAAAAAAAACTATTTTGAAAGATTTGCTTTTTTGAAAGAAAAGCCAGTTTAGTGATCTTGAAAAAGTGCTTTGTTTTTACGAAATTCCAAAGTGCTTATTTCAAAATAACTAAATGCCTGCATAGATACAGAAAAGCTTTTTTTGTTGTTTGTTTGTTTTCCCAAAATAAGATTTCTTATTTCAAAAAAAATCAGTGCAGACATATCCTGTATGTCTATGATTCTGATTTTCAAATCCAAGTAAGATGAATGGTAATATGGGTATCAGAGTATGAATAACTTCTACAATTTCCCATTGATACATGCCTGAAGATTTTGCTATTCACTTCCTATTAAAAGTTACAGGAGTAATGCAGCTGTTATCCAGAGTTTTCAAGGTCTTAGTAACTTTACTTTGCCCAGGTCAGTTTAAGGAAATAAATCAATGGAAACACAGTGTGTCCAGTTAATAGAGGAGTATACAAACAATACAAACAAAAGCACTTTCTCCTATATAAACTTCACCTTCTTAGACTCCAGCATCTGCACTGGCTTGCTTTTTGGGAGAGATTTTAGCTGGGGGCTGTAGGTGCTGGGTGCTGGTGCTCTGCTCTTTCCTCTTTTGGGTTTGTGTGCACCATGCATCTATGTTTAGTGTTAATGAGCTCAGGGACTTTCAATTCTTACATCTGTAACTCACAAAAAGAATGATAGAATCCATATATTAATATTCTTAAATGGGAGGTGCACTTATTGTTCTGTGCAGTTAGACACAAAATGAAATGTTATTTGCAGATATATGTACATATTTCCCAATGATTTCAAAAGAAGCTATACACATCTCTCCTAAAAGTAGATAGGGTAACATATTAGGCATGTTGAATACAAATTCAGTTACAACTTGGATGAGAATCTAGCCTCATAGAAATTTACAGAAAAAACAAACCAACAAACAAACAAAAATATAGTGTGCTACTTTTTCCCAATGCTGCAATCATAATAAATGTATTTGGTAAAAATATGTATTCCTATGCTTTACTGACCAAATATCACAATAGGGTCCCAAAGGATGTATGCTTATGACAGTGAGCATTGGCTCAGTTAGCCTCTTCTTAAAGCACATTGGATACAATCCAGTAAGAGAATTATGAAATTATAAACTTTAGAAACAATTAGTGCATTACTAATTATTACCATCTTAACACAGTGCTCTGGTTTCAGATATCTTTTGTTAAGGTCACAGAATAGTCTGCAACATAGCTTATTGTTCTGTTTCTGAAATCTTTTCCTCTTTGAGCTGATACTTTTCATTTGTCATTTAACCCCAAAGTGTATTTTTTTTTAAGTACCTAGAAAAAGCCATTGAACATAAGTGTAAAAAGTCTCTTTGGCATAACCAATACATGCTAACCTTTTTAAAATTAAGTTTTACAGCCAAAATGGCCAGTCTTGCCATTACAATCCTTCCCACTCAGGAGTAAAGAATGGTCTTTTGCCATGGCCATTGTTGTTGGTCTGATCAATTGCTACATTTCAAAGTCAATGGCAGAGCAAGTTCAGCATCTTTTTTGTTTTTATTGATAATTTCATTAATTAGAATGTGTAAAGTAGATTGATAGTATTTGCTATGAAGCAGGATGTAAGTGGTTAGGTCTTGCAGGAAAAGCAGGCATATCAGTCGCAGAAGGAAAGCCTAGGTTAGGCACCAGGGTCAAATAATGGCTACTGAACTTGACGATAAAGCCAGAGTCAGAAGCAGGAATCAAAGCTCATTTTCAGAGTCAAGCTCAGATGCACCTGACTAAGGAATCAAACAAGAGTCAAGATCTGAAGTCAGAGTCTGAGCTAAAACTGGTCACTGAGGATTGGAGGCAAGGCATAAGGCAGGAGCAGAGGCAAGAATCAAGCACTGCAAGTACAGTAACAAAGAGTAAGTCAGGAGGTAGTAGCAGAATAAGAATAGGTGTAGTGCAAGAGGCAGACATAACAGAAAACTACCTTGCTTCTCAGACAACCATTTTTTTCCTCCTCCTGGCTTAAATAGAATAGTTGGACCAAACAAAGGAGCCAGTCAATTACCCAGTCAGCTTTCCTATGACTGTAGTGATAGCTCTAATATTTTGTAAGTCCTTATGGCTTCAGTAGCCATTGATGAAGGTCAGGATGTGACAGCTATCTGAGGATTGCCAGGTCTGGGTTGAAGACCCAGAACATCAAAGTGTTTGTGTACAGCTATTTGAACATCTCAGTGAAATGGCTAGTCAAGTTGATGAAAGAATCAAGTGGACTTTAAGAAGTAAAAGTAAGGACTTTGGCTAAAGTTGTAGTAGCACAGGTAAACAAAGTGCATGCTAAACACCTTCAACTGAATGCAAGTTTAAGCTCATTTAACAGGTGCTGAGAGCAATACAATTGAATGACACAATTTTCCATTTTTCTGGCAATATTTTTGGAAAATATCCTTAGCAATGCATGGCAAATATCATATTAAAAGTGCTATTTTAATAGCCATAAAGTTTGCTTGATTTAATACAAGAAGGTTCATAATGTTCACAGCTTAAAACTTCATGTTCAGCTTTAATTATGTTCCATCATGCATGAATTATGACAGTCTGTAGAGATGTCAGTGAATAATATTTCTCAGATAGAATGCTATCAAATTCTTCCTTTCTACTAACATTGATACAGACAGATAGCACTCTAGTGTTTAGGATCTGGGTAGCATTCCTTTAAACTTCAAGCCATTTAAATGATTACTGCTCAGTTCCTCTGGAACTACTATCATGTAATTTTTCTATTCCATATATATTTTCAAATATGAGAACAAAGAGCAGGGCCAGCATATGAGTCATGCTAGTAAACATACAAAACACTAGTCATCAGCAGGGACTGAACCTGCAGCAAGCTATATAATTGTCACTAGAAGTGATATTCACATGTAATAGGCTAGGGTATTACAAAACCAATTTCATGTAAAAGTTTGAGCAAATATTCTTGAGAAGTGGATTGCAGTGTTTGCCCACTTCTTAATACATTAATGTTTGTATAATGAGTACATCATAAAACAAACAAGATACACAATGCATTGTGGCCAAGTTACTATTAGCATCAGAACTTATTCCTTTACTAACATGACATAACATAAGCTATATAGGATTAATTTTTTATTAACACATTTGAATCTGAATTATTGTCATTTGGTAATATGAGGTTTGTCCACCACATAATTGTGCAAAACTGTAAACTGTCTTAATTATAACTTTCCAATATCACCATAAGTCCATTATTAGTATATGTCCAGCAGTGTATTTGATATACTTATTTTTTTTTACTACCTCTAATAGTATCACTACATTATACAGCCTTTGTTCCCTCAACATTTATTGAATTGTCTGCAAAAAGGAAAAGAAAAATGAGCAATAAATTCCAATTTTAATGCAACCCAGTCAAAGAGATAAGGAAATTATTTTGACATGTAATAGAAGGTAAATGAGTATTGGAAGATAAACACATGTAGAAATTCATAGGGTATAAGCCTCATTTGGCATTACTGTAATATATCACCAGACAAGAAAATGTAACACATTTAAAATCACATTTTGTTCCACTCTACCACAGAACATTTATTTACATCAGAGAAATTGCAGTTCAGATAGGATTTAGGAGGTTGTTTATTTATAGATGATAACAACAAACAGATCTTTACACACTGCATTGTGCAATCTCAGCAAAAAATTCTAACAACATAGTAAAAGTTGTGCTCTCTTCAATATATACAGCTATTGTGTTGTTCATTTTCATTAAGTGACTATACAAGACTGACCAAGTTCCTTGCTCCATATTATCAGAAGTTCTTTGTAACTGACCACATATATTACATTGTGTTACAACAGATGTTTAATTCTGTACTGAAATGTCAAAAGATGTTTGCTGCAGAGTGTAGCTGATCATAGTACTTTGTCACTACCTGTTAGTATATATTAATCCTTTCAGTCCTTTAATTTCTGCATATTTGATTTTTATATTAACAATTCTTTAGGAACTTTAGGATATTAATAAAGAGTTTGATGAATTCTAAGGTCAGAGCACTGATCCTTTACCAATAAGTAGCCTTATTCAGGTGTATATAAAACTGGGAAAGTGAAAATGGGTAATTGTTACATTAGATAAGAAGGAATAAGTATTGAAGAAGAAAGACACATGGAAATACATTATAATATGAGCCCTGCATGTTGTAAATAATCATACTTTTATACATAAATCAGGTAACCTGGACAGAAATCACATCAAAACATGTTTCTACTGGCAAAATAGGGTTTCCAAACAAAGAAAAGCTCTGTAATAAAATTGGGATGGAAATTAAATTGGGGAATGAACTTTCACTCCTATGGGTGGTGTGTGTCTTCCTCAACCTCAGGTACTCTACCAGAGGCCTGGGAGTTTGAGGGTTCAGCGCAGTGTCTTAGCTGCTCCTAGCACTGCACTCTTCTGAACAGAGAGGTCTGATGATGTTCCTGGGATCTGTTGGAGCCACTCTCCCAGCTTAGGAGTCACAACCCCAAGTGCTCCTACCAACACTGGGACCACTTTTGCCTTCACTTTCCACATCCTCTCTAGTTCCTCTTTCAGGCCCTGGTAGTTCTCCAGCTTCTCATACTCCTTCTTCCTGATGTTGCTGTCACTTGGCACTGCTACATCTATCACCACCGCTGTCTTCTGGTCCTTGTCTATTACCACGATGTCTGGTTGATTGGCCGGTACCTGCCTGTCCATCTGGATCTGGAAGTCCCACAGAATCTTAGCTCTGTTATTCTCCACGACCTTATGTGGGATCTCCCATCTGGTCTTGGGAGGGTCTAGCCCATACACTGTGCAGATGTTCCTATACACAATGCCAGCTACTTGGTTGTGCCATTCAGTGTATGCTGTTCCTGCCTGCATCTTACATCCTGCCACTATGTGTTGGACTGTCTCTAAGGCCTCTCTGCACAGTCTGCACCTTGGGTCCTGTCTAGTGTGGTAGACCCCTGCTTCAATGGATCTGGTGCTCAGTGCCTGTTCTTGTGCTGCTATGATCAGTGCCTCAGTGCTGTCTTTTAGTCCAGTCGAGTCCAGCCACTGGTAGGATTTCCCAATGTCAGCCACCTCAGCTATTTGTCGATGGTACATCCCATGCAGAGTCTTGTCTTGCCATGGCAGTTCTTCTGCTTGATCTTCCTCCCATGTCTGCTGCTGCCTCAGACATTCTCTCAGCAGCTCATCTTTGGGTGCCATCTTCCTGATGTACTCCTGGATGCTCTGGGTTTCATCCAGGACAGTGGCTTTGACGTTCACCAAACGCCGCCCGCCTTCTTTCCGGCTGGTGTACAGTCTCTGGGTGTTGGATTTGGGGTGGAAATCTCCATACATTGTGAGGAGCTTCCGGGTCTTCAAATTGGCAGCCTCCATGTCCTCCTTTGGCCAGCTCACTCTACTGGCAGGATATCTGATGACTGGCAGGGCGTACCTGTTGATGGCACGGGTCTTGTTCTTCTCATTGAGCTGGCTTTTCAGGACCTGTCTTATCCTTTGGTGGTACTTGGATGTTGCTGTCTTCCTTGCCTCCTCATCGTGGTTCCCATGTGACTGTGGGATGCCAAGGTACTTGTAGCTGGTCTGTATGTCTGCTATGTGGCCTATTGGGAGTTCCACCCCATCAGTCTTGACTACCTTCCCTCTATTTACTATAATCCGGCCACACTTCTCCAGTCCGAATGACATCCCAATATCCTCACTGTAGATCCATGTCAGGTGGAATAGCGAGTCAATGTCTCGTTCATTCTTAGCATACAGCTTGATGTCATCCATGTAGAGAAGGTGGCTAATGGTAGTTCCATTCTTGAATGCGTATCCATATCCAGTCCTTGTGATTATCTGGCTGAGGGGGTTCAAGCCAATGGAGAACAGCAGCGGGGACAGCGCATCACCTTGGTATATGCCACACGATGGCCACTTGTGCAAGCTGTCTTGAGTTGACTTCCAGTGTTGTCTTCCACAGTCCCATTGAGTTCTTGAGGAAGGTCCTTCGTGTCCTGTTGACATTGTATAGCGCCAGACATTCACAGATCCATGCATGAAGCATTGAGTCATAGGTTTTCCTGTAGTCAATCCCGGCTGTGCTCAGATTGGTCTGTCTAGACATTGAGTCTTGGGCGACTGCTCTATCTATGAGCAACTGATGTTTTGAGCCTCTGGTGTTGTTCCCAATGCCCTTCTGAGCTGTGCTCAGGAACTGGCCCATGTGGTCCTGTAGCTTGCCAGCTATGATGCCTGATAGGACTGTCCATGTTGTGGGGAGGCAAGGCATTGGCCGGTAGTTGGATGGTGCTGTTCCCTTGTGGGGGTCTTTCATGATCCGCACTGTCCTTCCTTGCGTTAGCCAGTCTGGGTGGGAGCCTGCTGCTAGCAGCTGGCTCATCTGTGCTGCTAGGCGTTCATGCACTGCTGTTAGTTTCTTTAGCCAGTAGGTGTGGATCATGTCCGGGTCAGGTGCTGTCCAGCTCTTCATGTTCTTGACCCGCTGTTGGATGTCTTCTACTGTGATGGTGACTGGTTCCTGTTCTGGGAGATTGCTGTGGTCTGTTCTCAGGTCCTACAGCCACTTTGCACTGGTGTTATGAGTCTTCACTTCCTCCCATATGGTCTTCCAGTACTGTTCAGTTTCTGCTGTTGGTGGCTCTGCTGTTATTGTGTTGTTGCACTGGAGTTGGGAGTACACCTTGGATGGTTCTTTGGCGAACAGGGCATTTATCTTTTTTGGCCTCTGCTTCTCTAGTGTATCTCCTTAGCTGGGTAGCCAGTGCTGTGAGCCTTTGTTTAGCAGTCTCTAGGGCTTCAGATGGAGTCAGGCCCTTGTATTTTTTCAGTAGCCGAGTCTTATCCTTAATCTCTACACCCTTCTGTAGTTCCACCAGCTGACTAACTTCTCTCCGCGTTGCCTTGATCTTATCCTCCAACCTCATTTTCCAGGGGGGGTATGTACTGCTGTTCTTCTTGATTGTGTAGCCAAGCATCTCCAGGATTACAGAGGCTGTAGCATATACCAGTTCATTGGTTTCAGTGATGGTGGTAGTAGGAATTGTCATTAGGGCTTTATTGGCATCTTCTAGCATACTATCGGATGGTACTTCTCCCACGAGCCTTGGTAATCAGTCTCGCGGGTTGACTGCAGCTAGTTTAGCCATGATCTTATTCCTCATATCAGCTGCTGTGTTCTGTAATGGAGGGGGTGGCAGGGAAGTTCCAGCTTCAGGTGGTGGCTGCACATCTAGTTGTTCTTCTGGGGCTTCTTCTTGAGTCCGGGAGGTAACATGGAGTTGGTCTGTCTCAAGTTGTGAGAGCAGCTGCCTCTTTACTATGTGGAAGCGCTGGGTAACTAGCTGTTTCTCAGTTAGTGTGGAGGTAGGTCTTTTGTCCATCCATAGTTCCCTCATACATTTCATATATCCCCTCTCATTAGGTCTGCTGTTGTAGTAGCATTCCATCAATTCCAGGTTCTCTTGTCTCATCCCTGTATGGTTTGTTCCAGTAGCCCACTTATCATCAGATTGTCCTGGTTCCCCAGCATCTGGCAAGGACCTTGTTAATCCAGGTGACGTCCAAGCCAGCATGACTCTCCTAGTTCATGTCACTCTCATATTTGAGGTAGGCAAGTGAGGCATTAGGGGGTCTTTTGCCCAAGGACCCCTACTGAGAAGGTACACAGGTACCCACCAGGATTTGAACCCCAGTCTCCTGTATCAAAGGGCATCAGTATTAACCACTGCGGTGCGCTTAACCACTACGCTATCCAGTCACCTATATGTATATAAAGAAGTATTTTTTTCATGTAACTCACAATATATGTGGTAATCATTCACAAGGGTGTTGTGAAGGCCAGAAGTATAAATGGATTCAAGACAGTATTACATAAATTCATGAAGAAAAGGTCTTTCAATGGCTGTTAGCCAGTATGATCATTGACACTATACTGTACTTTGAGTGTACCTTAACCTCTGACTATGAGAATCTGAGACTGAAGAACAGGGGGTGTAATTGCCTTGTTTTTGGTCACTCACTAATCACCCTCTGTAACTGCACTTTCTTTTTTATTGTAAAATGGGAGATTGGGCTAGATGAGCCATTGGTTTAATCCATTATGATCATTCTTATATTATCATCATCTAACCTTGCATATATGGCAATTCCAGAGCCTGTTGTTTTCTGGAAAAGTAGAATTTTTCTGTAGGTTTGGTTAAAATCTGCTGAAGCCTAAAAAAGGTCTAGTTCTGACTACCATACTCACATTGACTAGTGTCTGACTTTGTAAATAGTCTCTAAAATAAATGGGACTACTAGTGAATATTTATTGGTGGAGTGGTCAGCAACTAGCTCCAAATAGTTAGCAATTTTGTAACAATATTTATTTCACCGTGTTTTTTTTGGGGGGGGGTATATATTTTTATTTGTAAATACTGGGATATTGGAATATATTTTCCCCTCTTAAAGTGTTTTGTTTTTACTAGTAGAATTTAACTTTTGGACCTAAAAGTTTATTGTCAGGATTTCATCAGTTTTCTTCTATCTAACATACTGTATTTCTATCAGTGAATCATACCTAGTATATTCTCTGAACTCCTGTTGACTTCATTAGAAGTCAGGTGTGTTCACTTAATGTCAGGCCAAGAGCAAAATTTGATTTATAATTAGGGAAGACTGAAATGATTGGCATAAAATTAATATTCTCATACAAACTGCTCAAGTTAAAGCTTTTTGACCCTCTCCCAAGTCACTTACTAACATAGGATTTAGGACTACAATGGACCTCCTGGGTCACAGTCTGCTACCCTGATGCCCCAGCTAACCCCAATCGTAGTCATGTTCATAAACTTGTCAAGAACCTTCTTAAAATGAGTCAGATTTTTTGTCCCACTACTCCTTTTTGAAGACTGTTGAGACCCTCAGTCCTACTTTTAATTTCCAGCATAGCTTTATTCGTCACCAGTTCACATCCATTTGCTTTGGTATAAACATTATCCATTAACTTAAATAGTTCTTCCCCTCTCTGATACCTTAACGAAGAAGAATCTTATCCCCGCTCACCCTTAGTTTTACTAGGCCAAACAAGTCAGTCTTTTGGTCTTCTCTCATAAAATAGGTCAGCCATTCCTATGATAACCCCAGGAGTCCTTTACTTCATATCCAAGTTTGAATTTCTCTGTCTTGAACATGGGTGACCAGAACTGTACATGAGAGTAAAGAGGTATTTGTTGTCAGTTCTTCATATCCTGCAATTATTATTATTATTGGAAATACCTCATCTGTTACATTCTAAGATCACATTAGCCTTTTTATGTCTATCTCACATTGTGATCAATACATAAACCAGTTATTTTCCCTTCTCTGTTGTTTCCTATTCATGAACCTAAGCTTATTAGTAGGCATTCTTATTAGTGCTTGAATGTATGACTTTGTAATTTATATTACTGCAATTTGGAACACTATTTTTAGGATATCTCTGGTTTTCTAGGAAAGACAAATTAAATGACAAAAAATACTGAAAGGAGGAAAGCAAACAAGATAGACTAAGAAAATCATGAGGAAGAGAAGATGGATGGAAAGTATTTTTTGAGAGAAGGACTGAAGGTCTTTGAGAACATATATAGTTACTATTATTATGAAGCCATTTATCCCTGTTGAAAGAGCAGTAAATAACAGAAGCAGAACAGTGAAAAAATCAGCCTTGATTGAATCAGACTGATCGAGGTTTCTTTGGTTTCCTTCTATCCTCAGGTCACTCACTGTAACAAGAAAACTTAAAACAAGTAATTTACCAGTAGAATTGATCAGCAGCCTTGCAAAGTTTACTTTATTTTTTTTTTTTTTTTTACTAATACAGATTAGTATTGCTAGAGACACACTTTGGTAAATTATCCCAAAACATAAATTCTTATTTAATCCATAATTTCCCCTTATGCTTTTTGAATTATGTGTACAAAGCTGCATTATTAATTTATTTCTTTATTAGTTATCTGACAAGATCTGAATAAAAAGAACGATGTATATTGGAAGCTAGTTTTCATGTGGAAAAAAAATTAAGTTCAGAGACTCCAAAAAGACACACATATTAACATGATAACAGTGTTTCACCAAAATTGCAGTAGAGAAAGCTACAAATGGAAGAATTCTTAGCTGCAGAAGCTGTAATTAAAACTTGGCTGGCAGTTGAAATCTTTTGTTCCCACACAGCAGTAAATGCATAATGGAGACCTGGGGAGAGGAATGGATGAATTTGGCTTTGGGGGGCAAGTTGGTGTGTCCTGTAGGGTCACAATATGCCACCAGGTGTCTTTCAACCTGCAAAAGTTGAGAACCATTGATCTAGAACTCTGTTTAGTCTTTGTTGAGCTTACAAAGACTGGGTAGCTTGGGCATTAAAAAATGGGTATTGATCAAGGAGTTAAACTTGGGTTATCAAAAACACCAAAGATGCTCTTACTAACACACAACAGAAATTATTTCTGAAATATTTTTTCAAATATTTCTTGTCAGTTAAATTGTTACATTATAATAAAACAACTTCAACATCCTAACTTACACCAATCAGAAATGGTAATTCCATTAGAAAATCCAATAGTGTGTCAAATTGAAGGGTTTTGTCTATCTGCTTAAAAAAAATGGTTGGGAAGAAGCCAAAATGAATTGTTTTATTAGTGCCAAAACATTAAAAAAGGCAAGCGGGATAACTACAGGTTGTTAGAACATTTTAAATATAAATTAAATGTAGACTTCAAAACATTTAGGATACAACTTCGTTTTCTTGGGAAAGAGAAAGAGAAAGGGAAGCGAAAGAGAGAGGGGGGTACAGCATTAACTTAGAATGTGGGAAAACCAGGTTCAGTTTCCAACTCTGCCTGATCCAGAGTTATCAGGGATATAAAATTGTGGTCTGACTGTCAAGACCATCCTTGGGGCAAAAGGTGAATTTGCCCAAAGCCCCCAAACCTGTGAAATGGCAAGTGAGTAGCACTAGAATCTGGTATGCTTGGGTTTGAAGTAATTGCTGCAGGAACTGAGCAGCATTGCAACCTCAGATACCAGGTTACAATGCTACTGACTCTAGTTTGGCCCAGTCCCTGACCATGTCATGAAGCAGAAACAGCTGGACCAAATCTGAATGGTTCTCAAACCCTGTGTGTCAGGTTGGCCCACCCAGAGTGAGGAGTCCGACCACCTATCTTGCTGTTAAATGAGTGCAAAATGGGCTAGTTCAGCAACTCTCCTCACCTACTGAGAGCATCAGTTTCAGGGTGGGAAGCCACAGTATCAGATTTGCCTCAGGCCTCACAAAAAAACTCTAAGGTCCTGTCTGAATGCAAATAAATAATAATTTTAAAAGTTTCTTTTTTTTTATATAATAAGTATATTTAACTCCATGTCCTTTATGTCAACTTTGTGATTATTCTAGTGGATAAAATTACTGTTAGGAATATGTATACAGTGTATATAATATTAGAATATTGGCATAATGATATCACAATGCAAGTCTTGAACTCAAAAATGAATATTCTCAACAGAAACTAGACTTTGAGAATTCTGTTTTATTCACTTTGGGAACATATAGACCTGCTCAAAACTAAACAACAGATTCACTGTATGCACAAACAATCTTCAAACTGTAGGATTTTTAGAGTGCCAAAGATGTATTATAAGAAACATCCAATCAACATGAAGCAGGAGGAGCAGTGCACAAGGACACCCTGTAATTTGTTGCATCTGCAGAAACACCTTTAGGAGAAGTTCTGTTACACATTCCATTACATTACATAGATCAAGACATATTCAGTGAGTTTCTCTAGGCATTTTTGAATCACAGATACAGGAGGAAAAATCCAAATTTCTCCTCAGTGATTGACAAACAGGAATAAAGTGGAAAATTGTAGAACAAAGTACTCATTAGAAATTAGCTTCCCAGCTCTACTGCAAAATGGATTTCAATTTGCAACTAGTAGAGTAAGGAATCACTAAGTCTTAATGGTAATTTGGCAATTGTGAATTAAAAATCCCAAATAACTGATTAATACAAATCACTCAAGTGGTGATAGCTAGGGGTGAAGTGAATAAATAGTGTAGTAAAATCAAATTGCATAATGTCTACTTATTATTTAATTTGTTGTATTTTTTGTGCAAAGCACAGTCTAATCAAGAAATCTGGAGTGCTAATAGGAAAATAAATTGGGCAGAGCACAGAGGCCTGGATCTCAATCTGTGAGCATTTTTTAAAATAAATTCATATCTACTTTATTGTTTACTGATTTTGGCACTCAGTGGTGGCATTACTACTCTACCAAGTGTGTGTGGGGGGGCACATGCACATGCCTACGCACACCCACACCCACACACATATACACTTGTTTCATATATAAAACTTCATGTATTATTTTTGTGTTGATAACCCAAGTTTAACTCCTCGATCAATATCCATTTTTTAATGTCCAAGCTACCCAGTCTTTGTAAGCTCAACAAGGGCTAAACAGAGTTCTAGATCAATGGCTCTCAACTTTTGCAGGTTGAAAGACACCTGGTGGCATATTGTGACCCTACAGGACACATCAACTTGCCCCCCAAAGCCAAATTCATCCCTTCCTCTCCCCAGGTCTCCATTATGCACTTACTGCTGTGTGGGAACAAAGTAAAGTTGCCTAAGAGTCCTTGAGAATCACTGTGCTAGATCAGTGACTTCTCCAACCACAGCCTTCACTGCCAAGTATCTGTGATCACCATTCACATCCTACCTATAACTCAGAGCCATTAAAAAAAAAATATTCTCTGACAGTCAGCCTGTGTAGATTTAGAGAAGACAATCTCTAAATTTTGCTGCTTCTTCCCGCACAACATCTGGCTTTTAACTCTTTAAATAAAGAGCTAGAAATCTCAGGCTTTAACCTCATATCTCTGAACCACTGCCTCCCCTCCGTTTGTGTGGCCTTATCAATTCTCATTCTACCTGATGTGTATTCTTTAAAAATAGTGGTGTACATTTGACAAGTTATAGATGGATAACCATGTAAGTCCATTTCAGTAAAACAAACAAGGACTCCTGTGACACTTTTAAAAACTAACAAATTTATTTCATACATAAGCTTCCATAAGCTATCATCAGATGCATGAAATAAAAAGCGCAGTATATTATGGGAAGAGAAGGTCACAAGGTAGTTTTTTTTTTCTTCAATCTGTTTAAGCAAATCAAACAAACTTTTTTAATTCAAGCAGTGTCTATGTGGTGTTTAAAGTTCTGTGGCACTTTAAGACTAACAGATTTATTTTTTGCATGAGCTTTCGTGGGAGATCTCTCCCACGAAAGCTCATGCAAAAAATAAATCTGTTAGTCTTAAAGTGCCACAGAACTCCTTGTTGTTTTTTTTTTAAAGATTAACACCTTCTCATCTATCGTTCTTCAAAGACCACTTGGACACAGTTTGAGTTAAAAGAACTTCTATGATTTGTTATAGCAAACTACTTTGTGACTCAGCCTTCTCTGCATATAACATACTGCAGTTTCCATCTCATGCATCTGATGGTGTGATATTATATCCAGAAAAGCTATTGTATGAAATAAATTTATTAGTCTTTAAAGTGTCACAGAATTCCTTGTTTGTTTTGTTGCAAATATGTCTTCTTGTGCACTCTTTTTGAACATGTCATTTTGTGTCCCCCATCAGCTCCTCCTTCATTACAAAGATAACCTAATTTTTTCTGTCTTAAAATCTTTATGTGACCTATCTCTTCCCTATCTTTTATCTTAAGAGAATGTAAGCTTCTGATACTGCTATGCCAGCCATCTTCAAATCCCTTTTTGAGGCTCTCCTCTGAAATGATGCTGATAGAAAAAAAAGAAAAGAAATCACCATTGTTACAGAACTGAGTGCTGTGACTGATGCTTGTCTTGATGATCTGTATTATTTCATTGTTCCCTTGTGTTACTGTCATCTGTTTCTTGTGTCTCATCTTATGCTTGGCTTGTAAGCTGTTCAAGACAAAGCCCGTCTGTTGTGTTTGTAAAATGCCTCTCATAACGGAGCTTGGGCCTCTAGTTGCTACTGTGATCCAGACACTAAATCAATGAAAATGCTTTGGTCTTTTTTTTAAAGATATGCTGTAGTTCAAACAGAGATTAATTCAGGGAAGTCCAGTGTCTGTGGGATGCAGGAAGTTAGACGAGTTGATCACACTGGGTCCTTCTGCCTTTATAATAAATGAACATGGTTTAACAAACACTCTGCACTTATCACATCATTCACAAAACTGCTTGTCTATACCATTTCTTACAAAAAATATTGCATTTACACCTCAGGAAAATGAAGTGTCTGAAGCATCAACGTGTGATATGCTGTACCTTAAAATAGCACCCTGAAACCCCTATTTAACCAGTTGTGTATTGTTGTGATGTTTCATACAAAGGATGCCTCATATGAAAGTTCTATCAAAATAGGTATATTGCTATTGCATATGAAGTTATGAGATTTTGCCATATGGTTACAAGTTCCAGAGGGGTAGCCAGGCTAGTTCAGTTCAGCAAAACAACAAGGAGTCCTGTGGCACTTTTAAAGACTAAGATATTTATTTATCACATGAGTGGGCTATGTCTACACTAGAGGGCTCTATTAAGTTGACGCAGTGAGTCCATGCATATCTTAATTCCTCTTAACGAAGTTGATTAATCTGACTTAAGAAAGTGTCCTGATAAAAATATGTGTTGCTTAAGTTGATTTTATTAAGTCAACTTAAACAGGCGCATGTTATTAGATAGGGTTCCTTAAGTTGACATAGGTAGACCCATTTTTTTAAGTCAACTCAGTAAAGAGTGATAGTTATTAAGTCAACTTAAGGAAGCCCTTAAGTCAACTTAATAAATGCCAAATGTGACCAGGGCTTTGCTAAGTTGATTTAAACTTTGTAAAGCCAACTTAAGCCCCCAGTGTTGACATATCCATGGGTAGAATTCCACTTTGTCAGATGCTTGAAATAAAAAAAACTTACAGTCTGGAAAAGAATAAATAAATATATTGAGGGGAACTGCAGTTAGACGTCATATATAAATTTGATACCATTATCTTGGGTTTGAATAGATCTATGGATTGTTTGTTTATTTGCTTGTATTACAAAAGATGATGTTCCCCATCTTGGAACCTTTCTAGTCTCTTATTTGTTGTTCCACACAATTTGAATCAAAACAACTTGGTTTGCAGGAATAATCTGAACTGATTTCCCTTCATTAATATAAGTTTTACATGTCAAGCATGTGACAAAGTGGAATTCTACCCACAATAGCTCATATGATTAAAAAACAAAACAAAACAAAACAAAACAAAACAAAACAACAACAACAACAACAACAACAACAAACCTGACAGTCTTTAAAAGTGCCACTGGACTCCTTGTTTGTTTTGCCATATGGTTGTTATTGAAATATGCTGTGAGTTTGGGAGATGCTCACTACTTGCTCTCTAGTGACAACAAGGCAATGAGACCAGTGGGTGTTCAGCAATCATCAGTGGCCATTAACCAGCAGGGGAATTGTAAACAAGATATTTACAATTCCATAAGAGAGAGTTGTGCAAGTTCCATGCCATGGCAATTTCTCAACTCTGTGACAAAGCAAGGTACAGCAGGGCATGACCAGATCTGTATCTTCCCTGGGACATGATTTGAGAGTATAAAATAAGATGCAGTGGCATAAGAAAATAATCTCTTTCTTCCCACAACTATTATGAAGACAACAAGAACACTAGGGCTATGACTACACTCCCAAATTAATCTGGACTCAGGAGGCTAGGTCCAGGCTAAATTGATCTGTGGCTGTACTAGCCTTTGGTTAGTTAGAACTATTTGGGTTTTTTTTCTTTTTTTTAGTTCTAAGTAAGCAAAACTTAGTTCAAACTAGTTAGTTTGAATGGTTAGTTCAAACTTAGTGCTTTGTTTGAACTAGGGTGAAGTAGATGCCTTAGTTCAAACTTTCAGTTCAGATTACCTGCACTTTTTTAGTTCAAACTAACTTTTTAGTTCAATCAAAAAGCATGGCTAGTTCAAACTAAAAAGCTGAGATTAGTTCAAACTGACTTGCAGTTAGTTCAAACTAACCTGGAACTAAGCTTTCTAATGTAGACATAGCCTCAGAGGACAAAGAATTTGAACTGAGGAAGCTGATCCCAGATTGACAAGGAAATTTATCTTGGGAATGTCCACACATACTTTTTAAATTGAGATAATGGTGGTTATTTCAATTTAAAAAATATTATGTCCACATGACATTCTTTTGAATCAAAATGACGAGCTCTGTCATTCTGATTCAAGAGATGTTGAATCAAAATATGTTAAATCTACTTTAAAGTGAAACATTTGTTAAATCCAAATGGCTATTTTGAAATAACGCTATTTGGACGTGTTATTTCAAAATAACCGTTATTTTGATTTAACACGATTTGCCTTTCTCCTTCCCAGGGTGCTGTCCTTTTTCTATATATTCAGTAGAGGCATGGCCCTTCTAGGGGGCCATCTTGCCACACCTCCCATGGTGTCCCTCTCCTGAATCAAAATAGCAAGTACTGTGTCTGGACTTGCTATTTTGATTTTTTTTTTTTTTGGTGTGGACCCGTTAAATCAATTTAACTTAAATCGATTTAATGATTTTTATTTTAATTTTATTAAATTGATTTAAGTTAAATCAATTTAACCATGTACATGTGGAAATAGCCCTTGTTTATTAAGAACTGTGATCTGTCTATAACATATAATAGTGGGAGAAAAACTTTTGGATCTGAATCTGGCTTAAATCTGATAAAGTTTAAAATTAGGACTCAAACACAGTCCTGAGAGTCCTGTGGCATCTAAAAGACTAACAAATTTCTTCAGGAATAAGCCTTCATGGGCTGCAACCCACTTTATCCAGTATGATGCATCTAATGAAATGCATTGCAGTCCACAAAAGCTTATGCCTGAAGAAATTTGTGTTTTAGTTATAGTCTTTAATGTGCTACAGGACTCTGGTTGGTTTTGCTGTATACAAACTAACACAGGTACCATTCTAGAATTTGGGATGAAATTTTACTTTCATTTCTTATCTACTCATGTCTATTCTTCATGCCCTTCACTTATGATCATGGAAAAAAATCTATTTTTAAGTACTTAATAAGCTTATTTTAACATTTTATTTTAACCAGTGAGTTTGTCTAAGGTGCTTAGGGAACCGGTTTGGGTTACAAAAGCTGGTGCATGTCTACTGTACTTTCACAAAGTTGTAAATTAATTTATGAGCTTGTATTGTTAAACAAAATGTCCTGAGCAGTATAAAACTGTACATATCTGTGGTGCAAGGCTGGGGGAATTTTTTGGCATCTGTTTCTGTAGTGTTCAGGGGCATTGCTAGATAGCAAAAAGAACCAAGGGTCTGCACCCCAGCCCATCCCCTGCGAGCCCTGCACCTGTGAGGCCCCACCCCCAGTCTGCCCCCCATTTGGCCCCACCCTGCTCTGCTTCCTCTTCTAGGCCCCACCCCCAGTCTGCCCCTCCCCTGTACCCAGAGACAAGCTGCAGGGCCTGTGTGCATTAGGCAGCCCCTCCACATGTCTAAAGGCATCACTCTGCACCGTTTACATATCTGAAACAATTCACTGTGTGTAATATTCCCCCACCCACACCCTTGACTATTCTGAATAGCACTGAATAATTTCATTCTGAGAGGCTAGTGAGATGTAGCTAGTTTTAGATGCTGCATTGTAACTCTTAAGAAATGGATAAATCTCTAAGACACAACAAAATTTCCTCAATTATTTTTTTCTTTCTTGTGTTTCATCATGATCTCTAAAGGGAATTCCTTGTTCACCCAGAAATGTTGTAACCCCAATGATCCCGCTAAGATACTCCTGTCTTTCTCCGCCCTTTCTGACTTGCTGTATTTAATAACATCACTGTGAACCTTGCTGTCTCTGATGCCTGTCCATGCCAACATGCTTGCTTTGTGCAAAGCAACTTTTCATGCTCTCTATAAGAATCCAAGATCCAAAGGGGCAGCCATGTTTGTCTAGTTCAGTGAAAAAAACAAGGACTCCTTTGGCATTAAAAGGCTAACAAATATATATAGCTGTGACTCCTAAGCTGGGAGAGTGGCTCCAACAGATCCCAGGAACAACATCAGAGCTCTCTGTCCAGAAGAGTGCAGTGCTAGGAACAGCTAAGATACTGCGCAGAACCCTTAAACTCCCAGGCCTCTAGTAGAGGACCCGAGGTTGAGGAAGACACATAGTACCCATAGGGGTGAGAGGGGAATTTTCTCAGATGCTTTGAAGATGGGAGAACTTACAAAATGAGACGACATAATTGCAGGGAAGTGTAAGTCATGGAAACAGGTCACACTACAACAGCAAATCAAAACAGCTGTAAATATTCAAATACTGCTCAGTGAGGCTCAAAACTGAGGCTAGACAGGGACTTCCCTACACCCCTCTTGCACCCCCCAGTTGTCAGCTAGTAAATGTATTATATCAAATTAGTGAGCACCCCCTACACCCCCAAACCTCCCCCTGCATCCTCTCTAATTTTAAGTCATGGGGAGAATATTGCCAACAGAGGTTACTTTTCCTTTAGAAGCCAGCACCTCAAATTCTGCTAGCCTTCATGTAGTCAAGGGCCCACCCCTCCATGTGTCAAACAATGAGAGTGAATTCTGTGAAGGCACTTACTGTGTTAAAACTGATTTTAATCTTGTCCAGAATTACTAAATTAAAGTTATTGGAGGTTTGCTTCCATTTGCAACTCACAATGTAAATATCAATCTGGACAGGAGTTCTGCAGCATGATTCTCCTTGCACCTTGATATAAATATTAAATACTTAATTTGGTGACTCCTTAAAGTGGCTGGCTTTATGGTTACTTTAATGTGAAGATGAAAAACACTTAAGCCATTCATTTGACATTTTCGAGTTGCTGTTCTTGCAACTCATCTCACTGTAACTAGGGGCTAGACAGATTTCTCTGGAGTTGGGTGATCAATGGGGCAAGCATTTGGGGGGGGGGCAGTAGCTGGAATGGCTGGGTGGATGAAGGGGGCCCGGGTGGGGCCCTGGATGTGTACGTGTCCTCCAATGTCCTCCTTTTTGTACCCCCCTGTCCTCTTTTCCATGCTTTGGTATCTGATAACCCTAGTTCTGTGGCACTTAAAGACTGAAGTGGCAGCCTTGTTAATCTAGTTCAGTAAAACAAATAAGGAGTCCTGTTTCAAAAAAAAAAAAAAGAAAGAAAAAAAACACACAAGGAGTCCTATGGCACTTAAAGACTAACAGATTCTTTGCTAACAGATTCCTGGCTGCCCCTTTGGAACCTGAAAAGTCCTGTGGCACCTAATTTCCCCTCCACAATCAAACTGAGCCTGGAACACTCCATACAGGCAATCCACTTTCTAGACACTACAGTACAAGTTGGAGATGGACACATCAACACCACTCGATACCAAAAACCTACTGATTGTTATAGCTATCTACATCCCTCGAGCTTCCATCCTAAACGCACGACACAATCCATTGTCTACAGCCAAGCCTTAAGATGTAACCACATTTGCTCTGATGCCTCTGATAGAGACAGACATCTTCAGGATCTTTACCTAGCTTTCTTAAAACTGCAGCACCCACCTGGGGAAGTAAAGAAACAGACTGACAGAGCCAGATGGGTAGCCTGAATTCAACTACTGCAAGAATGGCCCAACAAAGAAAACAATAGAACACCACTGGTCAACACATAACAACCCTCAAGTCAGAACTCTACAACAGATCATTATTGACCTATAGCCGATTTTAAAAGATGTCCCTCACTCTGTCTAGCATTGGGAGACAAACCCCTCGTTGTCTTCAGACAATCCCCAAACCTTAAACAGATACTCACCAGCAAGTACAGACCTAACAACAGAAACATTAAAGCAGGCACATATCCCTTCAACAAATCATGCTGCCAACTTTGTCCACATATATGCACAAGAGATACCATCACTGGACCTAATCAAGCCAGCTACTTCATCAAAGGGTCATTCACCTGCTCATCCACTAATGTGACTTGTGCCATAATGTGCTAGAAATGTCCCCATACCTTATGCATTGGACAAATAGGACAGTCCCTACGCAGAAGAATAAATGGGCACAAAACTGACATCAGAAATTACAACATAAAATAAAATAAAATAAAATAAAGTTGTTGAGTGCTTCCATCTTCCTAATCACTCCACTTATGATTTGTTAGTGATGGTTCTCAAGAAAATCAATGGGACATCACAACTTCAAAGAGAAACAGCTCAATTGAATTAATACGCAGATTACCTTGTGTGACAGCAGGACTTAATTGTGACTATGAATTCTTTTCACATTATAACAGGTAATTTGACTTCACCCTCTGTCTATGTGCTGTTTTCCAGAGTCTGAATTCTTACAAATGCTCTGATTTGCTGTTGCAGTATGACCTGATCCCATGTCTTACACTCCCCTTCATTTATTTTCATCCCATGCTACAAGTTCCCCCTCATCAAAGCATCTGATGAAGTGGGATTTTCTCCCACAAAAGCTCAAACGAAAAATAAATCTGTTAGTCTTTAAGTGCCACAGGACTCCTTGCCCCCCCCCCTTTTGTGCTTTACTAGACTAACAAAACTGCCCCTTTGGAACTTGGCAAGCTGGCAAAAGTGTCTGAAGTAAATAGGGTGAAATTCAGTAAGAACAAATGTGAAGTACTCCACTTAGGTAGGAATAATCAGTGACACAAATGCAAATTTGGAAATGAGTGCCTAGGAAACAGCACCAAGGAATGAGATTTGGGTGTGATAAGCTATGTCTACATCAGCAATTTTAGTTTGGACTTGTAGTCTGAACTAAAGAAGTCTGGGGTTAGTCACTTTCTAGTTTGGATTAACCATGCCTTCCAGTTCAAACATGTGGTTAGTTCGAAATAATGGTGTACTTCAAACTTTTTAAGTTCAAACTAAGCCTTAATTTGCGTATTGCATATGCTTAGTATGAACTAAGTGAGTAAGTCCAGACTAGTGCCAAGTCTTACTAGTTTGGACTAAATTTGCCTAGTTCGAACTAAGAAATTTCTTAGTTTGAACTAGGCAAAGCCTAGCGTAGCCATGGTCTAAATTAGTACAGTCTAAGCTTGCTTAGCTTGGAAGAAATTTGCCAAAGTAAATATAGCCCTTGTGAATCACAAACTAAATATGAGTCAACAGTGTGCTACTGGTGCACAAAAAAATAAAATCATCCTAGGATGTATCAGTAGGAATGTTGTAAGTAGGACACAACAAGTAATTCTTCAGTTCTATTCAGTCCAGCCTCAGCTGGACTAGTGTGTCCAGATACAAGTGCCACATTTCTGGGAAGATGTTGAGAAACTGGAGACAATGCAGAAGACACCAAGAAAAAGAATTAAAGGTGTAGAAAGCACAACCAAAGAAAAAAGATTTTAAAAAATTAGTTTTTCCTCCCTAAATCATTTAATTAATTAATTATTTTAAACCTGGAGAAGACTGAAGAAACATGATACCAGTTTTTAAGTACAGAAAACTTATTGCAAGGAGGAAGGTGAAAAATTGATCTTGTTAACCTCTGAAGATAAAACAAAAAGCAATTAAATTAAATTACAGCAGGGGAGGTTTAGGTTGAACATTAGGAAAACTATCCTAACTCTTAGAATACTTAAACACGGGAACAAATTACATAGTGAGATTGTGTAATCTCTATAACTACACTTTTTTTTAAGAACTGGCTAGAGCAGGTGTGGCCAAACTGTGGCTCTGGAACCACATGAGGCTCTTGAATGAAAAAGTACAGCTCCAGGAAGAATGTCAGCAAATCAATTTAGGAAAACAGCTCCAGCCTTGGAGTTTTAAATCTCCTGTCCTGAGCATGCTCAGAACATGCTCAGGGTGGAGCCCCAGCCTGTGCCCAGCTGCTGGAGCAGCCAGATAAGGGGATCCTGGTGAGATGGGGGGTAAGCCCACAGGAGCCAGCAGCAGGGCTTGGGGGTTAGGGAAGGGGTTGGGATGGTGGGGAAAAGTGGTGGCATGGTCGAGGACAGTGGGGAGAAGTGCAGCATGGTTAGGGATGGTGGGGAGAAGCATGGCATGGTCAGGATTTTAAAAACAACAAAAAAACAAAAAAAAATCACCACTAGCCTGCAGTCTTCTACATCATGCAACAGCTAAGCTTTTACTGTATAGGCCTAGTTTTCATGGTAACCGTAAGTAATTATTAGAATCTGAGATTAGTGGGAACAACATTTGCCCTCTTTTTATCATAAAATCAAAGTGTGCAATAAATTTTAAACTTAGTAATTTTGGAATAAGTATATGGCTATTTGCCTCAGTGCAACTCTCAGAGGTTTAATAATCAACTTGTGTGACTCTTGAGCTCCATAAGTTTGGCCACCCCGGGGCTAGACAATCATCTGTCAGGTTGTCCAGTTATTACATGCTCCTACACTGAATGTAGGAGACTACTATAGATCACTTCAAAAGGTCTTTTCCAGTTCTATACTTCTATGATTCAGTGAATATTAGTTGGCTTTAATTGTATCTTGTACCATGTGCATAGAGCTTGACCTTATAATATAGCCTTTCCATAAAAAACCTAACACTGTGTGGCCATGAGTCAGTTGCTTGCTTTATCCCAATAAAGTATCCTTTATACTCCCCATAGACATAATTAAACTATTTCATTGTGCTGAATTTATAGTTTATTGTTTAGATGCAAGCTTTATAGAGGGAAAGCATACCTTATTTGCTGGCCACCCTTATAGATCTTAACTGAGGCTCCATCCCAAGAGTAACCTCCTATGTGAAGAGTACAGAACTTTTAAACTTTGCTAAAAACATGATATTCTTTTTCTTATCTTGAATAAGATATTTTATAAGCTTCATATATAAATAATGTGAATCCCCTGCATCAGCAATATTAAGTACTATTGTTAAGTAAAAAATAATTGGAAAAAAAAGTTATTGCTGGATATGTGCAAATAGGATCAATGGAGGCTCAAAAAAGAGAAAGCAATTAGAAGTTTTATACTGTATTTCCTTAAAGTGTTACTGACAACATCCTTTTGAACCATTACACTTGGCACAAAGGTGGGGATGACATAAAGGATTCTTACTTTTCCCCTTTCTGTCTGATGAAGGACTCTTTCACCATTGAGACAATTTTCAGAACAGCCATGTTAAAACATTTCTGCAGCACTTTTAAAAACTATCCAAAATATTTTTCACATGACCTTTTGTCCAAACAATCCCTCTCATTTGAAGAAGTGGGATTGTACCCATGAATGCTTATGTGAAAAATAAATTGGTTAGTCTTTAAAAATGCCATTAATCTCCTTGCTTATTTCTCAGCGTAGAATTTAAGACAGCCATAAAGCTGCCTCTTGAGGCTCCCTTGAAATCTGTGCCATAAGAGGTGTGCCAAGCGTGGGCAGGGTGATCCAATAAGCCTTTCCCATCTAACTTACAGATCAAATACTACCCGTCCATGCACACAAGTGCAGCCTCTTTCCTCACAAGAGCACTTTGATGCTTTAAACTCTTCAAGAATTTCCTCCTTTTTGATTCACCAGGAAACAGAACACTAACAGATGTAGAAAGCTCTAGAAAAAGGAAAATCTGCCTCTTTTCAAGTAATATGATAATCCAGCTGCCTCCTACATTTTATGAAATAAATCATACAATTGTTTGCAAGAGATTCTTTGTAATATAAATATACTTTGTAATATACATCCATGGGTAGTTTAATAGAAAATGTTTAGCATAGCCAGAGGAATGTTGGTAATGAAAAAATGCTATAAATTTGAACAAAAGGATTTTCCATTGAAGAACTTGACAGAGCTGAATAAACAGCAGGTAAAATGTTGTTTCAAACTCTTCATATTAAAATCACAGGGGTAATCAAAGGTTACTTGTTGGATGTGATAATTGGAAAGGATATTGGAAATAAGTGTGCCTATCACTTTAGAAACTCTTCACAGTATACATTAATCAGTAAAGATTTTAATATGCATATATAAACAAGAATATTTACATCTGAAATGAACAACAGTCTGGAAAATAGTATGAAATAATCTCCCTATATATTTGAATCAAAGTACCTGAAAAGTACACTCCTCTATTTTTTTCATCATTGTGCTTAGTTTCATTACTTAATATTAAATAATGTACTATCAAGCACAAACGCTATGTCTACACTATAGGGCTGAGGTAAGTCAACTTAAAATGGGTTCCCTGACTTATGTCAACTTCATAAAGTTGGCTTACACGATTCTAATGCACTAAGTAGACTTTACTAGGCACATTGTGTTAAGTTGACTTAATAAAGTCAACGTAACTATTAAAGTCAACTTCAAGGGCAGGAGTTATTAAGACAATTTGAGCAAGTCTTAAATCAACTTAATGAACTCTAAATGTGGCCAGTGAGTTGCTTAAGTCGACTTAAGCCTCCAGTATAGATATAGCCAAAGATATTATCTGTGACTTTGTATCTATGACAAGAACAAGATTCATTTGTCAATATAACATTCACAGATAGTATGCTAACATATTAGAAGGGGAAACCTTGGCAAGAGAAAATAATTGTTTTAAATGCAGTTTGTGCGCTGCGGAATTCTGCACAATTCTCAGTCCTTCCAACTTTTTTGGGGGGGGGTATGTTTTCACCTTTCCAGTCTTCACTTTTTTCACAATAAAATACAAACATTAGCTTCAAGAAAACTGAAGTTCTCTGCTTTCATGCAAGTGTCAATGGATTCAGTTTCTGATAATTGTCTCACATTTAAAATATAGTGTCCATATTTACTCAACTATCTACCTTGCTGAACTGAAATGCAAGAAGTTGAATACTTAATTTTCCAAAAAGCTTAGATACTGGGCATTTTAAACATGTTAATCCAATATTTGCTTTCTCGTGACAGATTGTCATAGCACAATGACTGACAATGTTAATTGTTTCCCTTTGATTTTCCAAGATGCCTCATTTTTTCTTAAATATTATTGTGAAAAATCAACAGCAATTTTGCCTGCTTCCATATAGCAGGGCCAGTCTCTCGTATAGAATGTGTATCATACCCACCCCAACACCCTTTCTGAAATGTCCCCATTATCATAGTGAAAGTATTTTCAGTTGTTGGATCAAAATTCTGACTGAGACCAGGTGGTGCCCCTGACTGAAACAGAGTTTGAATGGTAATTGTTCTACTGTTGTGAGTCCTGCTCTATAGAGTATTAAGTTTTACCGAGCTTTCCATTTTAAACCAATCTACAGGCCATGCATGTCACATTAGCATTTTCTATTATGGAGTTTTCACTTCTTGGCTGCAGCACTGGAGAAGCTGCAATGATGAACCATGGGCTGAGATTTTCTTGGAAATAGAAGACAGTTCAGTGACGATGAGCAGTAGTAAAGCTACAGTGATACAGCTGCTCAGCCAGGTATATTGAGATTTTTCTTTGATGGATCCTATGCAATCTTCTGGATAAACAATCTAATCGTAATGTTAGGACCTTTTAAAGCCACAGAATTAAGAACAAGAAAGTCCAGTTTGCCTAAGTTTAAATGGTTTGTAGATGGAAAGATCTTATTGTTTTGCCCTTTTTAAAAGTATTAATGTCAAAAGGACTGTGTAAATTACATGTGAATAAATGGATGTGAATCTAAAGTTATATAAATAAGAAAATCTTAGTGGATGCAATGTTTGTGCTGAAATTAACATGACATGATGTAATGACACAAACTTTGTTTTCTTCTACATTCAGGGCTTGTCTACACTCTAAAATTAAAACTCACTAAGCTCTCTTACTGTGCATTACCAAGTCTGCCATCTAAACCACAATCCTCCTTAGTGAGCACTAAGCATCCTCTTACTCCAAAATAATAAAACACCATGAACAAAAGGAACAACAACAGTTATCATGCACTCAGTGTATATACATAGCAGATATTTAGTGCTCATTTGCAAGAGTCCAGAAATATCCCAGAGTGCCAATCAAGGCCACTGTGAGACACAGAGCTGTCATACTTGTCAATTTCACTACTCTAAGAAAGCAGTGCAATTGACATGGGGGCTACCCTGGAGACTGAAGCCACTGGGCTTCCTGGGTCCCCAGCGGCTCTGCAGCTACAGCCTCCAGTGTTGCTGGGGCTGGCAGTTCTACAGCTTCAGCTACCTGGGTCCTGGGCCCCTGGTGGCTCTGCAACTGAAGACATTGAGACTCCCCAGTGACTCTGAAGCCATAGCTGCTCATGTTTCCATGCCCTGGTAGTAGGGCGGGCATCCACTGGAGTTCCAGAGTCCCCAGCGGTGCCATGGCCACTGCCTCTGGCTGCCAGGAACCCTGTCAGGTGGAGCAAATAGAATAGAACAGAATAGAACCATAGGGTTGGAAGGGACATCATGAGATCATCAAGTCCAGCCCCCAGGTCTTGAACCCAGGACCTTCTGCATGTTAAGCATAGGTGTTAGGAGCCACTAGGGACCTGGGAATCCTGTTAGCTGGAGCAGTGGAGTCATCATGGACCCAGGATTCCTGGTGGCTGCAGTCACAGAGCCAAAGGGGAAGCAGGAACTTTGGCAGCTATTGGGATCCAAGGCTCCCCAAGCAAAATGCCTGTGTCACAAGCTGGGGCGGGGGGGCAGCAGGGAGGCTGTCACTCAACGGCAAAAGGATGGCTGTGTGGATGTGTAGTAACTAAACCACAATAATTGTAATTCAGTGACTTATTGTGAAAATTTTCTAGGGCAGACATTCCCTCAGTCAGACTGAGAACTTGTTCACAAAGTGCTTATGTCCATGCCAGAGAGATGCAAATTTTAGTCCATACTAATGTGTGAAGCATTTCGATCCAATGTGCAGAAAGGAACATTTTAGTGCATGCCAGTAAGGGACACGTGGTCCAGTTAGAGCACAGTATTGGTATGGACTAAAATCTACATTCCTCTGGTACTGAGTAAAACACTTTGACTTGTCTCATAATCTGGCCCATAATCTATTATTCTTTAATCACAATGATGTTCAGAATATATACCTTTCCTTGCATATTCTCAACATCAACAATGTCATCTTATTCCATGAAGGTACAACTTCCCATCAGGTCAGCACCTGTCATTCTTTTTAGTCTCTTCTATATGCACTGTTTACAGGCACAGGTATCTTCTGTTCTTTATCCATGTGTGCTTTAGTCTTCTCTTGTTACTATGCTCCTATTTTTATGTTTCTTGTCTTTGAAAAAAAATATTCATGATTTCTACTACTCCATTGTAAATTGTAGTTTCCATTAGTGGTCTCATCAAACTTCTCATCCCTTCTTACCTTACATCTTCTTTCTCTTGCTCTGACCAAAATTATATTTTGGCTTTGTTACCCTATAATATTACTATTCCCCAAACAGGAAAAAAAACCAAAACTGTAAGGTCCAGGGAATAGCTAGCTGAATTCTCAGTCATTATTCTTAATTTTGGACTAAAAAGAGTTGATATGTGAGCAGTCCCATCAGTAATTTCTTCTGTCTCAAGCTACTTTCTGTGAAAAAACGACATTCAGTGACAAAGGAATCCACCAGTGATAGTGTGATCCTGAGCACAGAATGTTTTGTTTTGCTCTCAGTTATAACAAATTCACTAAATTTCATATACTACCTCTGGCAATCTGGATTCAGGCCAGGATGTAGCATAATTACAATGTAAGTTTCAGCTTATGTTTGATTGTCGGCTCTGGGTGAATGGTGCACTGGTATCCATTCTCATCCTTTTGAATTTCTACAGTGTTTGAAACTTCTGATCATGAGACGCTGCTCTCCACTTGAGAGAGGTGTTGTTCCTGTGGAATGTTTTAAAAGGTGTGAGTCCTTCTCAGAGGAACACATTCACAAAGAGTGATGTGAAACTGAACCTCCACCAGTAGACTCCTCACTTGGAATCTCAGTTCTCTCTTTGTGCCTACCAAATTAACTAGTCAGCCAAAATACATTCAAACACTGTCAATATGATAATGACACAAGCATCTCACGAAGTGGGTTTTTCTCCCATGAAAACTCATGCAATAAATGAGTTTGATAGTCTTTAAGTGCTACAGGACTCCTTGTTTATTTTGCTAAACTAGACTAACATGGCTATCCCTTTGGAACTTACTGACTTGCACTTATCCTTAACCGCATAACACCATATCAAGACCATCAGGATACGCCAATACTTTGGAGGAATTTAAAACAAAAATCAGCTTGTGGATGAACAGCTGGTAGAAAACTGCTGAGCAAGGGGGAAGATATGATTCATAGTGGAAAGCATTTTGCAGTATTTCAGTCATACCATAGTTTCCTTTGGATGAAGAAACACACCCACAACTGGTCATTTCTATTTGTACTTTAAGAGCGGTTCTAAGTTCTTCACTAAGCTCTCCCTAGGCACTATTCAGAAGTAATACTTTATATCTTCTTATTGCATGAGCTTTTGTGGGAGAAAATCCCTCTTTATCAGATGCTTTGAAGATGGTGGAACTTACAGGATAGGAGGAAAATAAATGAAGGGAAGTGTAAGCCATGGGATCAGGTCATACTAAAACAGCTGTTTCTAATTACTGTTTCCAACTGCTGTTTCAGTTGACATGATCCCATGACTTCCTTGCATTTATTTTCCTCCCATTTTGAAAGTTTCCCGATCTTCAAAGCATCTGACAAAGTGGGATTTTCTCCCACAAAAGCTCATATGATAAATAAATTTGTTAGTCTTTAAGTGCCACGGGACTCCTTGGTTGCTTTGTTGAACTTGACTAACACAGCTACCTCTTTGGAACTTTGTATCTTCAGTAATTGCCTTTGAGATTGCTCCACTCTGCAGACAATGATTTGTCTTTTGTTGTACATTGTTGTCTGGACTACAGTAACTTAGGGAACTTCAGCTTTAGTGCAGAGTGCTGGTCCACATATTCTCAGATAACAAAAGCATATCAAAGCTGCCCTCTCTTCTCTTCACTGACTTCAAATAGAATAACAAGTGAAGTTCAAGATACCGGCCCTTTCTTCGAGATTCTTAGTCACCTGGATTGAGGATATGAGATTGCCTAAGGATTCAGGACAAAAACTAGGGTCACCAAATTTATTTCTCAGACACAATGCAACTATCTACAAGAAAGGTAAAGCTTTTGTGCTGACAGAAGACAAAGACAGTTTGTTGAGCAGGATATACCTGTCAGATATCCTAAGAACTGATACAGCAAACATGGCCTGGGGCATTCATTGGTGGAGCTATGCATATGCATGTGAGAATGAAGTAGCAGAAACACAGACAGGGAACAAAAATACTAGAGAAGCCCTTGTAGCCTGTCTCTGAGAAAAGACCTAACAGGCTTTGGGTAAAGTTTCAACTGAAAGAGGCTTAAAGTTGTGAGAAAGGAAGCTGCACACTGCTGATTGATTCCTAATGGAAGCAGACTAGGGGTTTTTGTATTCTTTTTAAACAAACAGGACAGAAGCTCCATTAATTTCTCTGAACTGATAGCCAACTGTCAGGGTCTAGTGTGTCCTAACTGCTTGGGTCAATGAGAAATAATGACATTCATAAAATAAACTTTAAAATAAACCCTGTGGAGATGATTTCAGCAATAGTGTATTTTTCAGAAACATTGCTTAAATGCCATACAATATGTAACTTCATCAGACTGCAACATGGATAATCCAAAGATGAGGAAAGGGTAGAAACTGCAATGAATTTTGAGAGCAATTGACCAACCAGTTGTGTTAAACAGACTGACTACTTAAGGAAGCAGGAATTGTGACAGTTGCTGTAATATTTTAATGACTCATAAAATTGTGGTCAGAGACTGATCTATCTCCAATTAGAATAGGTTCTTATTCAAGTCAGATGTTACAAGGAAATTCCATTAGCAGCCTACACAGAGACACAAAATTTATGCACTTATAGGAAGGAAGAAAACACATCAACAAGTTTACCTTATGGTTTAGCTAGTGTTCAACAGTCAAAACAGTTTTTGTTTTGTTTTGTTTTTAAAGGGCAAAAAGTAGAAGCATATCCTGAGTTCCCACATCTGATTTTGCTTAATCTGTTCATTCTTATTCAGTGAATTCTAAATTATTGTAGTTGATGTTTGTCTGAGTAAACATTTAGAAAGTTGAGTAAGACCTAAGAATTTTGTCCCATGTGTCATTGTGTAAGGCAGACTTAGAAGCTGTACCTAACAGCTTCTGAAGGGGGGCAACTGATTGGCATGGGCCATGTATTAGCATGAACACAAAGAGCACAATTAGGTATTAGCATACTGGGTGCAGGACATAGTGGGTAATGGTATTTGGGGTTAATATGATCACAAATCTGTCAATATCTGTAATTCACTGAAAGAGAAATATAAAATACTGTCTTTTGTGATATGATATTCTCTGCTTGTTCCAAATCTGTTTGGGTTAGTTAAAGGGTTAAAGCTACCCTTACCTAAAAAGAGATTTGTGAGAGAGGCCACTGGCTATTTAAGCCTGAAAAAGTTTAAGAGAGGGGTGGAGTTTTATATAGCTTCTTTTGGCACAAAATGCTTGAGACATTTTGTCTCACCCCATAACTGCACTGTCAAATGATAGATCTGTCTGGGCTTCTTTGTTATTTATTTTCATCTAATTCTGTAGGTTCTCCCTCTTCAAAGCATCTGATAAAGTGGGATATTCTCCCACAAAAGTTGATGTGATAAATAAATCTGTTAGTCTTTAAATGCCACAAGACTCCTTGTTTTTTTTTCCTTTACTAGGCTAACATGTCTGCCCCTTTGGAACTTTGTTATTTTAATGGAGGTAGCTGTTTGCAGCTATTTGAGGTTTAAGAGCTGAAATCGCTAGAGAGAGACAAAATCACTGAAGAGGAGCAGCAGTTGGAGTGACCAGTGGACAGTGAGAGCAGCCAGCTGCGAGCTGGATGACACGAGTGACCAGTGGGTGGAGCTGGTGGCTATTGAGAGAGGCCAGTGGCAAGCTGGGTAGCACAAGTGACCAGTAGGTGGAGCCGGTGGAGCGGCCAGCAGTGAACTGGTGTGAAAGACGCTCCCTATGTACCTGTTCCGATATGTGGGATCACATTGGAAGCCTGATTAGCACTGATTCCCCAGATCAGTGCTGGTTTTGTGATTAAGTCTTGTATGTTCCATCATACAGTATGGGCTATTGGGAACTTTGCTCTGTACTGATTTGCTAGAGCAGCACTGATGTCTGTTATTTGGCTTTTTAGACTCTGTTTTACTGCTATTAGAAATTCTGTTTATTACACTCAGACTCATGTTTGCGAGTGGGGAAGCCTTACCCTTTTTGGGGTGCCTGGGGAACAGTGCAGAATTCCCCAGAAATCTGGGTGGTGGCTCGATCCAGGTGATGGTGTTACATTATTGGGAACCCCCTAGGTATACAACCCAGCCCTTATTCTACCAGCTTGCTCTGGCAAAAGGGTTACATTTGAATCAATATGATGCACATATAGAGAGTGTGTTGCTAGATAGAAAGGGGTCTTTGGGAGCAAATGAGTATATTGGGGGGGGGAGTGAAAAGAAGGGTTCCTTCTAAAAGGAAATAGGTTGAAATTTACCATGTATGATAAATATGAAAGGCCACCAAAACTGATCTTGTTTGTTTGTTTTCTGTATGCTAAGAGGGTAAGTATTATTATGGAGTCAATTTTAGATGAGATGCCATTTTAATATTCCTCGTGGAAAGAAGGCAGTACTGATTGTATAACAAAAATGATCTGAAAAATCTTCTGAAGCATTAGAATAATTTGTTGCCTGACCTACTCATTGATTACTTAAGAATCCCCAACTAACAGATTAGACTCTGAAATTTGATAGGCTCTAGTCCCTGCATCAGGCAGAGCAGTGTTAGAATTACTGTTTGGAAACCCTTGTGTGTGTGGGTGCAGCTCACGCTTCAGAAAAATCTATTGAATTTTCAATAGTATAGGTCAGCAAAACAAACAAGGAGTCCTGTGGCACTTAAAGAGTAATTATATTGTTAGTAAAAACATAAATGTTCTGATCCAAATGATAATGGAGCAATAGTAAAATATTAATTTGACATCCAGCATCATATGCTTTGCATACTCATAACTACTTGTGGCAACCTAGAAATGTGAAGGGAGGTGGTGGTCCTTCCATATGTGTGCTGACACCAGCTCTACAGGTATGTCTCCACTGGAGGTGCCCACACTGGCAGGTGCTAGATCAACTCTTCCTGGTGGCCAGGAACTCTAGGAGGGGGCCTGGAGGTCAGTAAAGTTGATTTAAGGGCTACTCCCCATCTACCCTGGCTTAAGTCAACTTAATAAGGTCGACTTAAGCGTTAAGTCGACCTTAAGAGGTGGTGTTATTATGTCGACTTAAGGAAGAACTTAATAAAAGCCCAGTGTGGTGGCAAGGGTCTGTAGGTCAACTTAAGGTTCCTTAGGCCGACCTAAGGCTCCATTGTAGACATACCCTATGTTTGTTAGAAATTCTCTAATACAAATGGCGGTTGCACTGTATTAAAATCTGGAATGGGTGTTGGGGATTCATTCCTAAAGACTCCTTTCCTTCTGCAAATCCAGTCATTCAGAAGTGATACCTAAAATGTAATAGATCCTGCTTTGAAGAAGCAGTTCTTTGTTAGACAAAATGTGTGCTTATTTCATGAAATTTCATGTTGTTCAATTCTCAGACTGGGTAAACAAAACCAACATTTCTGTGTGGTCACACTGTTACTAGCAAAAGAACTATACATAAAGTGCATAGTTTTCTGCTGAAACTGAACTTGTGCATACAATACAAAGCAAATATGGTCTAAGGATTTGCTAAAATGACTGGAGATCTGCATACTGCACTTACGTTAGGAGAGACTTATAGAACCCAATTTTGTATGGCAATTAGTGCCCTGTATTTTAGTGGAAATGATGTGCATTTAACATGCAGGATTTTACACTTCTGTACTGTATTCTCCATTTTTATAATGGGTATATTACTTGCACATCCTACAAACTCTTCATCTTGTCAGGTGTTCTATAACTTAAATTGATGCTATTTAGATTTAATTTCTCTCTTTATTTTTGTGGTCATTTAAAGTGGCGCCTTATGAAAAAAGGATAAGTGAGGACATATTTGCTTGAAATATGGCGTACTGGTTGATCACAGAATGACAATGAGTGGCCAATGCGATGTGACTGAAAAAAGCTAAAGAGGTCCTGGGGTGCATCAGAAGGGGTATTTCCAGTAGAGGTAGGGAGATGTTAGTACCATTATACAAGGCGCTGGTGCGACCTCACTTGGAATATTGTGTACAGTTCTGGTCACCCACATTTAAGAAAGATGAAGTCAAACTGGAACAGGTGTAAAGAAGGGCTACAAGGATGATTTGTGGAAGGGAAAATCTTTCCTATGAGAGATGACTTAAAGACCTTGGTTTGTTTAGTCTTCTCAAAAGAAGGCTGAGAGGAGATATGATTGCTTGTTATAAATACATTAGAGGGATAAATACAAGGGAGGGAGAGGAATTATTTGAATACAGTGCCAATGTGGACACAAGAACAAATGGATACAAGCTGTCCTTCAGAAAATTTGGGCTTGAAATTAGATGCAGATTCCTAACCATCAGAGGAGTAAAGTTCTGGAATAGTCTACCAAAGGAAGTGGTGGGGGGCAAAAACCTTGGGTGCCTTCAAAACCGAACTTGATAAGTTTATGTAGGGAATGATATGATGTACAATGTAGTTTGTCCATTGTCTATCTTTTACTACTGGTGAGGGGTATGGTAGTGACCTGGGAAGGGGCATTTGATCAAGTGGGTTCTGAGTTATTATACAGAAGTTCTTCTTGACTGGCTGTTGTGGACTTGCCCTCATGCTCAGGGTTTAACTGATCACCATATTTGGGGTCGGGAAGAAATTTTCCCCCAGGGCAGATTGGCTTGGGCACTGGGTTTTTTTTTTTTTGCCTTCCTCTGTAGCACTGGGCAGGGCTCACATGCTGGTTGATTCTCTGTATTAAAGTCTTTAAATCATGATCTGAGTACTTTAATAGCTCAGTTATGGGTCTGAGGTTCATTTAGGAGTGGGTCAGTGAGGTTTTTTGGCCTGCAGTGTGTGGGAGGTCAGACTAGATGATCATATTGGTCCCTTCTGACCTTAATGTCTATGAGTCTATAAAACATTTTAAAACAAATTAAATCAAATACATATAAATTAATTTAAAAAAAATCTCTCCCATTAAACTTGATGTAGGTTTGTTTGGGTTTTTTTTAAGCCCCATGGAAGACATATATTGTGCTGGACATGACTTCCTTTTCCATATAAATCTCCCATCAAGTGTGAAATCTACTATTAAGTGCTATTTAAAAATGTCTTGTATAATTTGATACATGGCTGAATTCTATTTGCCATCCATTGATATTTATAACAAGCTGCATTTCTTAAATATGTAGGGAAGGAACAAGGCTATTTTTGGATAGGTAAAGCTGTTCAAGTCTGCTAGGCCAGTAGTTTTCAACTAGTGTGCATGTTTCAGCAACACCCAGAGTGTGCTACAAAATTTTCCTGGAAGCTGGATCCATTTTAAATCTCCCACCCTCACCCTCTTCTGGCACTACTGCCTTGCTCTGCTCCCCAGTCTCTCCTGCCACCCCACATAGCCAGCCCCGACCTCCCTTCTCCTTTCTTGCCACCCATACCTTGCTACCCCATACTCTCTCCCCTGCTACCAAACCTGGCCCTCCCCTCTTCCCCCTCTTGCCATCCCTGCCCTCCTTTGCTACCCCTGTTTCTACAGACTTCTGCGGAACAAAATTGAGTTTGCAAATGGGTGTTAATTTGCATTATTAAACATTATTTTAACCTTATTATATGCACTATGTTGCAAACCTCCCTAGTAAGACTGTAACATTAATAAATGTGGCATTTATGATCAGTCAATTCAGCTGAAAAAAAGTGGGTGTGCTTTGGAATTGTTTGTCTCATTGAAGTGTGCTATGGTACTGAAAAGGCTGGGAACCACTTGTGCTAGACTATAGTAGAAGTACTGAGATTATTTGCCCAATTTGTCCTTGTGTTCCAAACTAGGGAAACAGAGAGAGAGCTTACTACTGAATTGCATGCTTCCTCTTTGAACTATATTGTATTAAGGATCATATCCTGCCTTCAGATCTCCGTTATGGAAATCAAGAATACTTCAGCGGCCAGCAGAATTTCACCATCCATCCTTTCAAAGAAGTGTCCATTATCTCCATCCATATATCTCTTCAGAAGAATTATGTATGATGTCTTATTTAAAGCTCATTAAGGTCTATTGAAATTCTCCTATTGACTGCCTCAGGATTTGAATTAGGCCTCTGATCCCATAAACTAAATTGGATTGAACCGACTTTTTTTTTTTAATTGAAAGGCTCCAGAGGACCATCTAGACATTAATGAATACTGGCATAGTTGTAATCTATATTTGCTATACGATATTGGTTGACTGCTGCAAAAGCTTTCAAAAAATTCATTAAAATTTATATTGACTTTTCAGGTTGACCAGGTTCATGTTTTTATTTACTAGTAAACAATATTCATGCAAGAGTTTGGATCACATATTTGTTCACCACTGAAGATTCTAGATATTTTGCTATTGACCTCAAAGGAAGCAAGAGTAGTCTTTAATGGGTATTGTAAATGAGGGTGTTTTGCACACAAACAAACATATCCAGCACTGTATTCATTATTGGCTATTTGGTATTCATGATTTATTAGTCTACTATTCAGCAAGTAACACCAAGGGAGGTGAAAGAAAGAAAGCCATTGAAATTTAGGTGAATAAGTATACTATCAATAAATAAGGGGAAGTTAAAATAAACAGTTTGTAAACAGTTCAGGGTAAAGTGTGTTTATTTGAACTTAAAAATTATTCAAACTTACAAATTAGAGATTGTTAGAAAATAGAATTTCCTACAAATTGGAAATTCCAACATTTCCCAAGCTGCTTTAATTTCACATAGGAATTGAAAGCCAAAATTTCAGTCTTTCCCTTTGGAATGGAGATTTCAAGAAGGATCAGTTCTTGTCACTTTGAAACTTATTAATAATATATACATTAATAAGTCAAATTTTGACATTATCCAAAGAAGAGTCAAGACAATTCTTCCCCTTCATCAAAATTTGATGAAAAATATTTCCACTGTGTGTGTGTGTGTGTGTGAGAGAGAGAGAGAGACAGACAGACAGACAGACAGACACACACAACTGCATTTTTGTTGGGAGATATTCTAAGGAGATTCTTATTGGACCAGCTCCACTAGAAGATCAGATTTTAAGAAGTCAGAATCAGACTAGATGATCCATTGTTATCACATAATCTGACTTCCTGTAAAGTGAAAGAACATCCCCAAAATAATCCCTTGATTATATCTTCTTGGAAAAGATTAAATCAAGCTCTTTGCTGAATTTATAATGAAATCAACACTGCATATAGGAGATTAGCAGTATGGACAAATGACAAGATTTTACCTTTATTTCACAATGATACCAAGATATTTACTTCCAATTTATGTTGCTCACACCAGTTATCAGGATAATTTTTATTTCATGACAGATTTTAAGATTTCTTTTTTCCTGATTGTTAACAAAACATTCAAGATTATCACCTGAGAATCTACATAACTATAGGTAACTAAAGAGTTAGATGAGATTTTTGTTATAGAGAATTGTAGGTCTGTAAGGGATCCTGAGAGATCGTTTAGTATACTCTACACACTTACAGCAGGGCCAAGCATTACCTGTATCAATGATTCCCAACTATTTTGGCATGAGTGTCACAAATATAATTTTTCCAATCCTGAACAGCCGCCAGTCTATCAGTTCATAGAAAATGTTTTGACATATATACCATTAAGGTCTACAAATTACTACATATATAAATAAAACATTTTGATGCTACTGTTCTCATTTTTATATTTGTTATTTTATACCTACAAATTACTCTCAGTATGTTGCACGCTCTCAGACAAGCACTAGTGTACCACAGGGCCTAGCAGCTAGACCAAGTGGGTGGCCTGCTAAGCCAAAACACAGGGCACGGATTTTTAGAATCCTGTCCCTCCTCAGGCATGGTAGGTGCTGACTGTGCCATCATAAGTGATCCCCCCACCCCTACTCTTGAACCAGATGAAAGGAGTTCAGTGAGGAGGCTGCTTCCCTGCTGACCTGTGGTTTCACACAGAGGGACAACAGTTCTTATAGCCCTGTGTGTGCCACCTGGGCCCCAGATAGTAGTTGCCTTCTTCATCCATGGGGATGGGAAATCAGTGCTTACCAGGGGCGTCGCTGGCACCTGGCATAGGGAACACGTGCCCCGAGTCTGGCATTAGTGCTCCAAATGTCTGGGATGATCCCTGCTTCTCCCAGTCCTGTTCCTGGTCGGGTATCCAGGGCTGGGCCAGCCATGGAGGCACCTGCCTCTGCCAGCCCAGATCATTTGCTTCAGCCCTGCCTTTCCTGGCCCCATCCCTGGCTGGGTATCAGGGGCTGGACTGGCAATGGCAGCAGGCCAGGGCCCTGACTCTGGATCAGGGCCAAGAAGCCCTGGCCCAGGGTATTTTCCCAGGACAACAATGCTCCTGGTGCTCATCCCTCTCTGCCTCCAGCTGGAACCCCAGCACTTAGGGTACCAGGAGGGACACGTTACTGTGCTCTCTACTACAGGTGGAGGAAGGGGAGTGCTGATCCTCAGTCTCCTTGCCTGTAGTGAGTAGCCTGCCCTGTTTTTGTAGCCCTATGGCAGCATGCTCCACCTGTAAATTTAGACAGTTCCCTTCCACAATGAGCAAAAGGGGAATCATAGGCTGTGGGCCACTTTTGGTCCCTTGGCAACAATTTCAGAACCACTGTTATTGATCATACCTGAAGGGTATATGTTTAACATGCTCCTAAAAATTCACAATGACAGAAATTCTACAAACTCTCTGGACAATTTATTCCAGTGCTTAAATGCCCTGACAATTAGGAGGCTTTTCCTAATGCTCAGCCTAAACTGCCCTTTCACAATTCAATTCCATTGCTTCTTGGCCTATCTTCAGAGGTTAAGGAGAATATTTTTTTCTGCTCCCTCCACCTTGTAACAGTTTTTTTTCTTTTTGATATACTTGAAAACTGTTATTTTCCCTCTCATTCTTTACTAAATTAAACAAGCCTTCCCTACCCCTCCATCCCCAGTCTTTCCGCACAGGTCTGATTTTTGTGTCTTTAATAATTGTTGATGCTTGTCTTTGGACTTTCTCTAATTTGTCCATCTTTCCTGAAATGTGGCACTTCTACAGCTGAGGCCTTATCAGCACAGAGTAGAATTACTTTTTGTGTCATGCTTATAACATTTCTGCTAATACATTCCAGAATGATGGAATGGCGGTACAGCATTACACTGATGACTCATATTTCTAGATCTATTTCTACAATATGTTTCCTAGGCAGTCTTTTCCCATTTTGTCTATACAATTGATTGTTCCTTTCTAAGTGGAGTTCCTTGCGTTTGTGAGTTTCTGAATCATTCAAAAATTTTCTGAAAGTCTTGTCTTTTATATTCTTAACAAGTGAAACTAAATACTACAGAATAGTCTTTAACTCAATCTAGTTTTCTCTTTTGCTGAGAAAATGTGTCATTTAAATATATACCATATCTGCTGTGACAATTTTAATGCAAGTTATCATTTAATTTGGAATGATCCCAAAAAGCACAGGTACTATAAATCAATAGTTACTGGAGCTGTATTAGAAAGAAAAAGTTCCACATGGTCATAACTACTCTGATGCTTTTCCATGAGGACACATGCCGACTGTCCTTCATCAAAGCATCGGTGTTTCTTCTTTTAGAAAAACTCCACTAAGTTACCTTTAAAGTTCCCGTAATATTTAAGTTTTATAGTTGTGAAAGGTCAGTTGTGCCCTACTGTGACTGAAATATATAAAATAAAAATTCCTCTCTCACCCCTATGGGTGGTATGTGTCATCCTCAACCTC
>ML681993.1:21026490-21143627 GCA_007922195.1 Podocnemis expansa | reverse complement strand
GGTTGAGGATGACACATACCACCCATAGGGGGTGAGAGAGGAATTTTTATTTTTTTTATATATATATTTATGTCATGGATTTTATAGGTTTAATGGCTAAAATGTAGATGAGTGCATCTTATCTTTTCTGATTACTTCTTTCAACAAAATTTTATGAAGGATATGTTTTGCGATTTAGACAGGATTTATATTTCTTTCCTTCAAAAGCACTCTCATTTGAATAAACTAGGTATAATCTAACTAAGATATGTTTATCCCACATTGTATTGACTTAGATTATGTCTGACAGGGATAGGAAGATTACCATGAAAAAAAATTGTTGATAAAATTTGATAGTTTAATTTTTATTTATTATTAAGTTTGCCAGATGCCCTCAGGCAAACATGGACAATAAAATTTGTATATAACATGATAAAGCTTGTAGCTTTATATTTATGATTGTTTATGTGTCCACATTGCAGTATATAGATTTTGTTTAGTTTTGTTTTTTGCTTTTTTTACACAATATGTAGTAGGAGATGATCAGGTGGGATTCTAGATGTAAAAAGGAGAAGACCTCTGACCATTATCCTTTTTTCTGCAGTTTTTAAAACTAACTTTTAACAAAAGAAACAACTAGCACTTCTTTTCTCAGAGGGCTTAGTCTAGCAGTGCTCTCAAGTAAATATCCTATTACCTTAGGAATTAGAATTCGAGGTCTGCATATTTCAGAAAACCCCATGCCAATTGGACTGAGTGCCTCTCTTTTAAGGGCCTACCTGAAGGCTTGACAAACCACAAAGACGCAGCAGATTGCGGCTGATGTGATTAAAGGATTTCTTTACCCCTTTCTTGATTGGTAGGGCAGAAAGGTTATTTGCTCCACCACATGCATATCATTCAGATGGGATGCTACAATGAAACACTAAACTCTGACACCCCTAGTGATTAGTTATCTGATTTTAGCACCGAGCTCTAATAAACACAACTTGACAAGAGTTCAGAGGAGAATTTTTTTAGGGTGGGAATTTTTCTCCCAAATGGGAGTTGTGGATGTTCACAACTGAAAGGACCCAATTATTAGTTCTGTATGTGCAGGTGCTTTTTAACTAAGTTTAGACCCCCAAGCTTGTGGGGGGGGGGAGTGTTTGCAGTTAAATTTTTAATCCAGTATGACATTTAATGGTGCATTAGGAACAGCTGGGAGATACAATGATTGACAAATACTTCTGTTTTTTGTTTTCGTAACTGCCATCACCAAGGCCTATTTCCCCCTCTCTATTAAGCCCATTTCCTCCTCTACTCACTATATAAATTGGCAAAAATAACTAGCACTGATTTTTTTTTTCTATATTCTACTTAGCCATCCACTACTCTGGCTGTTCCTACTTACTTTACACCTGCTATGATTTCTGTATCTCTCCTGTCTCTCATTTTATTGCAGTGTCATGGCTACTTTGCTGTTTTCTTTTTACCACCTTTTTCTGGCTATTGTGGAACAGGTAAATAATGCCCTAGAGAGGCTAGCCAGCCAGGGCCAAGGAAGCATTATATAGGCAGACAGCAGAGAGCAAACAGGTCAGTCACTCCCAGGAGCAGAAGCCTGAGATAGATCAGCACCTTGGATAGACCACTGGTTAACTGTGGAGAACAAGCAGCTGAAAGCCCTGGGGTAAGGCCCAGAAAATGGACAGCAGTTGCCATTGAAAGAAGTGGCTACACTGAGAATGCAGAATCCTCCCAGCAGTCAGGAAAGCACAGATTTTGGCATGGGTGGAGCTGGCTCATGAAGTGAATGCCATAAGCTTTGGAGTCATGAGCTCTAAGTCAGAGGTGTAACAGCAGCCACCACCAAGGGAGGCACCCGAAGCTGCAGAACTCATTCCCCAAAGGACCAGGGGGAGGTGCAAGAGTGGTGAGTGGAACCCCATTACACTGTATTAAAATCCATCACTAACTTCAGTGAAAGTTTGGGGGTCATCTTCCTGCCTTATCAGATTCAACCATCTATCAATGCTACCAAATCACCTTGCTAGAGTTTACTTACATAAGGGCTCAGTAATAATTCTGAAGAGCAAGTGTTTTCTGTCAAGGAAACGAGACATGCTCTCACGTACCTGAAGGCAGAAATAGCACTAGGTGTTAAGTACAGCTTTGTAAAGAGATCATGCATTTTTGGCACACCAGACACAAAGCCTACTCATAACAATCCTTCAATGTATAATTGTTTAATTAATTCCAAAGAAGAAGGTTTAATTCCTAACTCACATGTTTGACAAAGCTTTGTGTATCTATATACTCAGAGTGCAGAGTCAAAAGCTAAATCACATATTATTCATTCTTTGTCTATCCACAAGTCTGAATACAAGGGATGACTTTTGCGAATTATGGTACGTAGCAATACCACCGCTTATTCCATGAAAACTGTAACTGAATTTCCAGGGTTATTCTCCCAAAAGAGGCAACTGCCATTTTGCGAGGCAGGCTTATAGATATATCTGGGTGCTTAGTCATGTCAGAAAGTAGCTGGTAGCCATTCAAATAGGATGAAGGAACAACAAAAAAGTAAGTTGAGGACACATTTAAGCTTTGTAATGATTTTGAGGAAAAATAGCTTTGAACATTAAACTACTCCCACATCTATTTGCCAAAAGATTGCCACTCAGGACTTCGATTAGTCCCCACAACTGTTAGGTTTGTATATTGATGTCACACTGCTTCATCATATTTTTTTTATCATTTCTAAACTGCTTTAGTACAGTATTTGAAAAATTCCACAGGACTGCTCACCAAGGACAAGTCTTGCTAGAGAAATCAAATCTCAGCAATTCTTATCAGCATTACTTTACGGTAAGAATTGACTGAGTTCTGCCTTCATGTGTAAGTTCTCATCTTAACTTCATAAAGCTGCTCTATTGATACTGAAGCCTTGAAAGTTGCTTTGTATAATCTCTCTAAATTTTAGCTTTTCTAGATCCACTGAGACTCTATTTGCAGATAGGGGTATTGCAACAAACATCAATCATCTTTGCATAGCCATTTCTAGAAGTCACTGTTTTCTTTACTCATCTTTGATTATCCGTTTCCCTAGGTCTATGACAAGTAATGATACTCTAGGAAATCAAAGAACTGCTAAAAGAAAACACTCATGTAATCTTCTCCAGAGAGCTCAGTTTAACAATAAAGTCAGTTTGTAGAAGTACTGCAAGTACAACACTGAAAAGGGAATGCATCAAAAGAAGCCTTATTATAGTCAGTAAGACAATTACAAAAAAAAATGTTAATTAAAATGCCAGCAATTATACTACTCTGTCAAATGTAGGTCTCTCACTAAGGAGAAGAAACAGGCTAAATATAGTCAAAGCAACTGGTACAGAAGTCACAGTGATAACAAGTCATAATGCAATGGAATCTGCTTATATGGAATGCCATGAGACTTCCAGTTAACTTCACAGTAACAGTAGCCTTTACTTCTCTTCTTTCAAAATTAGAACATAAGAATCAGGCTGCAAAGTGGTAACAGAGCCATGGAGGAGAGTATGCTGTACTTCCACCAAGATGAAGAGCTAATGTTCCTTTTCGTAAATCATTTTTTGAACTGTGTCATAGTAAGACCTATATAGTCCACGGTGTGCCACAAGACTACACACTCCACACAAACTACCTAACTTCCCACTTGTACAGTAGAACCACAAAATTTCTGTTGCATAGAGTGGGAATGGGTCTATGCCCCCTACTCGTGAATACGCTTGGCTATTTCCAGTTTTCAGAGATTTAAACATCTCATGGATATGGCAAAGTAAGACTCCTAAAGAACTAAATCTTTCTGAATAGTGAAATAGAAGCAAGCAAAAGTTCAGTCAATGGCTTCAGGCCACACAATATTCAAAGTTCTCTCTCCAATTTTATATGGATACTACACAATGTTCTGCATCCCCTGACAGTCATCAGATCTGCAATTAATTATTATATCAAGCACATAGATTAGAGTAGTCTTCAAATACAATCTGCCCTGGAGAAAAAGAGGGGTTTTTTTTTGTTTGTTTGTTTGTTTGTTTTGGTTAACATATTATGCATTTGAAAAAAACATCCACAAGACATTGACATTCAAAATCTCCAGGATTTTAACACAAATAGAAAGTTGGTTAATATTGTCACTGGCTTATGCTGTGTCTAGTAACCATTGGATTAGATCATTATAATGCTTTATTTCAGGGCCTCTTGAAAAAAATGCAGCATAACCTCCAGCTCTTTTAAAATGCTGTAGGTAGAATTTCACTCGCTCCAAGTGACTCAGCATGCAACTCAGTCCGGAGGGAGATACAGTGTTCAACTACTTGTCAAATACTCAATTAATATCATAATCACATTAATAACTATAGGAAACACACTATTTTGGATTTAGCACTTGCAGAACCAAAATGCAAAAATAAACAATGAGAAGCTATCTGGATATGACTAGGGAAATCCTCATTTAATTTCACACTCCTGCCCTACTTTCCTTGCTGCCATATGGTCAGTAGATCTTTCGCTGGTCATCTTTCTGTACAGTTTGTGTATTGAAAGATAGACCCTTTGTAGTGACCTAGGTTACATTGCATTTTCCAGAGTGAAAAATCTTTCACATTAGCTTCTGTAACCGAGCTGAAGTACAGCCTACAGGACAGCTAAACAGAAGGTTCAGAATACAGTTTGCCAGAACCCAAACAAAAGAAAGCAGCTATGCAAATATAGTTGTGTAACTGCAAGAAGTCTAAGGAATTAGATTTGATTGACAGACCTGTGGTTGTTAGAGAGTCTTCATATGTCTAGATTTCAAGTTTGTGGGTTTTTTTGTAGCCCCCCAAGTATGGGAAACAAACAGTAAGCAAGTTATATCTGTATTTAATTATGAGCATAAGGGAAGACAAAACTGATTTAAAATTGACAACCTGTGTTAAGAGCTTACACTTACTATAATCTAACCAAATTTATATTAAGTAGTACATGTTTGGCAAGTTGTGAAGAAAGTGAAACCTGCCTGAAGAGTTGAAATTCATCAGTTGAGCAACCAGAGTTTGTTGAAGTGCTTATAACAGCAGTAATGTCTGCAGAGAAAATATTTTCTTTATCTCAGTGTATTGAAATAGTTTAGTTCAATGACTGTCATTCAAAATTTTGAAACCAGTTGGCAACTGGAAACAAAAAAAAAAAAAAAAAAGGAAAGTTAGTTTTCCTCTTTTACTCCATAGATAAAATTGATTTTTGATTTCTAAAATCTTGAATGATATTTGGATTTGAAACTATCAAGTCAGTTTACTAACACAGATATTTCTTTTGATTTTTGTGGGTAGAGGTCTTTGTCACTTGGAAGAGATAGCAAAATTTTCATTGCACAATACTGAATAGGTTTGAGAGTGACTTCCAAGAGAAAAGAGAAAAAGTCCCACAGAAATAACTATTTCTTATAAACCTTAAAAAGGTTTTTCCTTTTTTTTTTACAGAATGCCATGCAAAGTATCTGAAGTCATAAACCACCATTTTAAAGAGGTATATTGGGTGTAAAAACTAAACTTAATGAGTTCTGGAAAGGTGATAAGGATTCTATTCAAATGTTCCTCAATAAATCCTGTTTGAGTAGCCTATTCTGTGAAATTTTATCTCCCCAAATCTTCTGATACAGTTATTAGTAACTGAAAAGAGAAATCTATATTACATGAACATGTAAAGCCTGCTGCATAAGGATCAAATCAATCCCACAGACAAGCAGCCCAGTGCCTAAAGGGAAATCATGAAATATGTTATCTCCATAATCAGATGGAGCCAAAATCTATGCCCTACAAATAGTGTAGTGGCTAGCACCTCTGCTTAATATGCAGAAAGTCCTGACTTAATTCCCAGGGGGTTGGACTTGATGATCTCATGAGGTTCCCTTCCACCCTATGATTCTATTCTATTATCTTACATGAGTTGTCTCACTCACTTAGTGAGCTCCCCAGCTCTGCAGATTGTTGGCCTCTCCCCCCCCCAGTTACTGTGCACTCAGAATTGAAACAATTCCAGTGCCACTCCTAGAGACTGTGCAAGTGGTAGGAGTGGATATAAACCAAGACTACTCTCCATTAAGGAGATGTGGGACCTAAGGAGTGGAATGGAATACTTGTATGTCTCATCACTATTCTTTCCTGACCCACAGAACACTCTTTCTTTCTGATTTCAGGGTGAAGTACTTTTCGTTCCCATGAACTTTGAGACACAGGCTGACAAAGTGATCAACCATGGAAAGTCATTTCCATTTTTTTTTACCCAACTATTCTTTCCAACTCACTAACAGTTTTCCCCCTAGCTCATTCCTCTCCCTCCCCCCTGCAACTTAACATTGGGGCTATAAAGTCAGTACTTCCTCTTACTTTATCTCTTGTCCAATTAGCACATATACTGGATGAAATCTGTGACTCGGTGTGTAGGAAGGGCGTGTTATTGGATAGCCAAGAGCTATGAAAGACAGAGGAGCCCATGTGAGGTGTACAATTTCTTCAGGCTGTACGTGAAGGTTATTGTTAACCCTTTACACTGAAAGATCACCCAGGCAGTATTAAATTAGTTGTTCTTGAAGATTATGTCCTACCCTTTTTAGAGGACTGACAGTTCAGAAAACACTTGGCAGCATCCTACGTTTCTTCTTTTGTATGGAAAGACACTACAATTTGGATGTTTTTACTCAGCAAATAGTTTTATACACTAGGTCAGTAAAGTGAATGTAAAATGGTTAATACAAAATTGGGAAGAGACTTTCTCATGCTGTAATTAGTCTAAAAGCTAAGGTGATGACAATGTCAATTAAGATATGTAGCTTTTAATGTGATAATCTCTCTCTATTTTGGCACAGTTAAGGATTGAAATATTTTTAAGAAGTTAAAATGACATTAATTCCAGGTAATGTGCCAAATAAATCCCTGATGGAAATCTCTAAGCTTCAGTTGAATCACTCAAAGGATTAATTTGAATCATTATACAGATATTGGACATGATGTGGAAACAGAAATAAAATAAATGAACAATACAATCAGTAATGGGGAAAAGTTTCTGATTTCCAATGGTGGCTTCCAATGTGAGGGGTCTGAGAGGGTCTGAAAGTTTAAAACAAAATGTTTAAATGCTTAAAACAAAAAAGTTTAAAGCAAAATGTTAAGCATTTCTTTCAAGAGTAAGGAAAGCACAGGGGAGGAAAGCTAATAAAAAGCCCTGCTGCTGGCAGAATTGCCAACTCAACATTCAAAATTTAAGAGCCTGGTCTGCAAAGCATGATTTTCAACAAAATAAATTCAGGTTTACTTTATTGGTCATCTTGAGATACACTGCATTTTAAGAATCATGATTTCTAACTCTTTTCTGAAATCAGAAATCTGAAAGTTTGTGCCTACATTTTAAAGGTGAAATCCTCACATAATTGTATCAGCCCACAAGCTGGGTGCTTAAGAATTAAAAACAAACAAACAAACGAACAAAAAAAAAAAACCCTACCAATGTGCTGCTCATTGATGTAAATTGCCATAGGTCTGTCAGTTATCATAGCATTACAGTGACATTGACACTGGCTGAGGATTTGTCCTCTAGTACTGTAAGACTTGAAACAAAATCATGAGAGCTGGCAATACTATTATGTTCTACTGTCCATGACCTATCTTAAAATTTACAGCCAGTCCAGGATTACATATCAAATTTCACAAGAATCTTTAAGAAAAAGAAAAGGGCCTCGTGTATAGTAGAGTTCTTATGCAGAGGCATTTTAAAGCACTGTACAACAATAACTGAGCTAGAATAGTTCTACTTGAATATTTTTACAGCACCTAAATGCAGAGTTCATACAAATATTTATGGTATGCAGCTTGAATACATAAAGATAGAGTAAATTGCAAATGCATTCAAAGTATGTTTTGACTAAAAGTTGGGACACTTTTTTAGGCATTAATTAAATTTTAAAAGTTTAACTATTTAACTAAAACCACAGAGTGCCACATCTCTTGCTCCTTCTCTTTCCTTTTTCTTCTAGGCCCATGATGAGTCAGCTATATCTTCCCCAACTCCTCATTTGCAAAGCAAATAAGCATTTCACAATGAAAAGCCTGCTGTCTCTTTTAAATAATACAAATGCATGCCACCTTCTAGATTTGGAAAACCCTCCTGATATGTCCATGGCAACTCCCTTCCCACAGCTTCAGAAACTGTTCTGCCATTGTAGATACAAAGACTTGCTCTAAATTAACAAAGCGGATTTCCCACAAATGTAACTAGAAGTGGTAAGAACACTAAGAAACACCAGTGCTATATCTATAGTAGGGCTCTGACTTATGCTTAGATAAGGGATGGGGAATGGGAGTAGTGGTAGTGATAGAGGAGGGTTTTAGTATTTGTACAGTTGCTTAAAGTAGACATACCCTAAAAAGAATGTGGTAGGATAATTGCCTGGACTAGTGGATTGATTCATTTGGAAAGAAAAGAGCATGCATATTGTAATCCTGTTAAGTACTACAGGTCCTGGAACTTTGGATAATAAATATTTAGAAATGACTTTTGTTAGGAATCTATTTTAATGCATACTTCCCCCTCCTTGCATCTTACTGTATTCTCTTGTGACTTCCTGGCATGCTCTTTGGAAAGTAGTCTGCAGATAAGATGCAAATTGAAATGACAAAGTAATAGTTTTACAAATACTTTAAGAAGGCAATTTAAAATAGAAACCCTGATAACCTATTTTATATTAGCAGTGCCAGGCATCCCCACAAGGAAAGGATTATGAAACAAGTTTTACGGACATAAAGATAAAAAATATGGCAGCAATGGTTTCAAGTCTTGATAAGTAAGCACCTGGAGCAGTTTAGTGAATCAGTGACACAAACATTCTATATAAATGACTGATGTGAAAATCTGAAGATTAAAAAAAAGAAGCTGAAGTGTAAAGTGCTGAATTTCTGCATGTTAGCAGAAGAGGTATCCACTATTCCAAGAAGACAATTTTCAAACATGCTATTACTATTACTAAAGACTACTATTATAAGGCAAAATAATTAAACATAATAGCTAAAATCCCTTTTAAAAAACTACTAATTGGGAAGCAGTGAACCTAACTATACTTCCATCGAATGACATAAAATATCATAATGAAGCCTTTGTGATCATATTCTCATCATGGTTTTGCACTATGCTTCCATTTCTAGAGACCTGCAATAATTTACAGTGATTCACACCACAAGATTAAAAGAAGATTGTAAATTATATATTAAAAAAAAAGTGTGGGAGGCCTTGACTCAAAGAAAAGTCAGCAATGGCTGGTAGAATAGCCAGAGAGATAAGGAATCCTGAACAAAGACTGTGCATTGCTAAATTAAGTTTTCCATTTTTAAATGTGTTTTCTGTAGCAGAATGGAGGAGCTTAAGCCCCCAGGGTTGCTGCCACTTCCACCCCAGCTGTTTGAGCTGGGGAGATACCCAACAGAATCAGCACTGGGTTGATTAGAGTCAGAGAGAGCCCTCCCAATGTGGTAACTGAGAACGGCTGACTCCCTGGAGCAGGCCATAGAAGAGGAATGGAAAAGGGGAAAAGAGAGGGCATGGCCAAGCAGGAGAATTGGAACCCTGCACTTAGACTGCCTCAGGATCAGCAGGGACAAGAAGCCCAGAACCCCAGAGGTAAGCATAAATTGTGGGAAAGGAACTAATTACTGCAAATAAAGCAAGCATGAGCATTGTATGCTGAAGACATGCAAGCCCTCTGTTATGGGGAGGTGGAGTGATATACTACATTTTGTTTTTAACCAATTGTAAGTCTTGCTAACTTTATTCCACTTACTTAACATCCCTTAATCTGTGTTCTCTTGTCAATAAATATGTTTCGTTTTTACTACTCGTTGCCTGAGCATAGCTATCACAGTTAAGAAAGTATGATGTGCTTTCTTCTCTTTAAGGGAACAAATTAACCTTTTGTTTCTCTGAATAGTCGAGGAGGACTAGATGTTGCAGAGCACACAGTTTGGGAGAAAACTCAAGGCTCGGATTATGTTGGGATCACCTTGCCGATTCTAATGAAGCCTGGGGGAAACCAGAATGGAGCTCTGGGACTGTAGAGACACAGCTGGGGTCAGCTGTTTGACCAAGGAAGTCTAGTACATTCAATATGTGGCCTGTAGGTTGATTGTGATCAACCCAGGCTAAAAACTACAGAAGGCTTAGCATTATAGGAGACCCAGGGTGCAAGGTGAATGGTAACACAGTATCTCATTGCTCCCGACTGAATTCTTAACCCAACAGAGAAGCTGATGGAGGTCAGAGATTAAGAAATATTGAAACAAGTATACCAGTATCCCCCCAATTTTCTATCTATGGATTCCCACCAATGGCTACCTTCAGTGAAATATTAGACTTTCTGTGTCAAGTCATTCTAATCTTTAAAATCAATACTTTCCCTGGGGCAAAAGAACTAAAGAGATGTTACTTGAACATCTAATATGGTCAGGTTCATTAATCAATCAGTGATGATGGTTTTGATTTCACATCTAAATGTTAGCATCTTGAACTTTACCAATCTCACAGGCTCAGAAGATGGTCTACTATCTCTCAGCTGTAGGCTTATCACATGAACTTCCAAAGAACTCTCATGTCTGAAAATTATGGCTTGAGGAGATAAAAAATTATTATATACTGAACAAGTGTTCTTCCTTCTCTTTGGTCATGCAGAACTCTTTTTCCAGTCTTGATAGAAAGAATTAAATGAAAGTAATGTGAGCAAAGGTCACAAACAGTGATGTTAGTCACCTTATTCAGCTAAAGCACTTAACCGAAGGAGCATTTGATGTCACGAACCCAGCCAGTGGGGTCTGCAATGTGAGTGATCTGCATTAGGAGAATTAGATAATGGGTGTTTGATCCACTGATAATATTTAGGTGGTGACACTAGTGGGTTTTTGTTTATTTATTAATTTATTTGCCTGGACAAAGGGATAATTCCATGAATATTTCTTATCAGTAATATTCAGAACGGTGATCTTGTCTAGGAGTTATCTTCATTGGCAGTAGCAATTTGATAGGACCCTTTCTGTGGGTAATTTATACAAGTACTAAGCAGCTAGCATGGGGGAAAAGCACTACAGAGACTGTTTAGGGCAATAACTTCTTAGTGATACCTACACAGTTGAAATGCAATTATTTAAAAAAAAAAAATCCTGAGGAAATCATTCCATGAAAAATCATTGATGGAAGCAGTCATTGGCCCAAACATTCATACCAGATCTAACCTCAGGGAGGCCACATTTTGTTATTAGAGAAATGTTTGTCATTAGACTGCGTGAAGGCTTCACCATACAGAATTCTACTCATATTGTAATTTAAATAGTTATAGAGTCACCTGTAATGTTGCTTCCCTGTTGCTATTATTTCTGATGATGTTGATCCACTGAATCTCATCACAAGAAACTTGAAAACCCACAGTCAAAGAATTTTAGCTGTTCCTTAAGTACCCTGAGATCAGTGGGCAGTGCCTCGAGAATGTGGCGTTCAGTTCCTTTATGAGCAGGAAATTAAACACATACTTTGTGAATCCCACAGATGACAAATAAATATGCAACAAGAAGGATGGGCATAGTGATTAAAGCACTAGCCCGTGATTTTGGAGATCAGTGACCTGTTCTGTCACAGGTCTCCTGAATAGCCCTTAGCTAGTCACTTAAGTCTCTGTACCTCCGTTCCCCATCTCTAAAGTGGGAAAGATGTTTTTCTCTACAGCACATAGGTGATGTAAAGAACATATTCAAGATTGTGATGTACTCATAGACTATAGTAATGTTGGGCATAAGTACCTGAATAGAGCTCATGGTCCCATCCCTTTTCACTTAACTACTGAAATAACATTCATATAGAAGTTGCACTAAGAAATATGAGTTTTCCCACTGCATAGCCAAAAGACGAGAGGCACACTCTCTAGGACACATTCCTGTATCGTCTATGAACCAGCATTATGTTAGATCAGTACAATGCACCTAATACAAATGACTAACTGCTATCTAGGGATAGATGGGGGGAAGGATTAGTTATAACCATAAGAAAATAAAATTATCTTCTGCATATCTGTGTTTCAGAAAAAAAGCTTTAATTTAATTACAACTTCTTGGGTTGCTAATGGCTGTTTGACAACAAGAAAGCTTTTACTAGCTGGGGGGGGGGATGTTTGGTTCTGGTTGGAGGAATTTTAGAGTAAGATACTTAAAGATAGCTCAAAGGCCTTGGAAAAAACAAGGTACAATACTTCTTATTTGTTTTTTCCTTGAAAACACACTTTGCTTTCATCAGTTGTTTTTACTATTTCAGCAACTATTCTCTCTCTCCTTTTTCTAAAGGGATGGTTAATGAATCCTGCACCTTTCATGTAAGAACAGAAAGAGGACTTTCCTCAGGGAAACAGAAAGTACTTCTTTTTCTTTCAAATATACATGTAGAAAGCTCCGTCACGAGCCCCCCCCCCCCAGCACTTTAAACTTGTACAGGTAGTGGTGGTGGGGGAGAAGGATGATTTCAATAATGCTTAACATTTAAAGATTGCCATTAAACTCTATGGATCCCAAAGGACAGACAAGGGTTTATAGCTTGCACTGCAAATAGTCCCATTGATTTCAGCAAGAGTTGAGCCTGAGTAAGAACTTATGCAGGCTCATGTGTAGAGATCAGGCCTCAAACACTGGGCACTGGGATTCAGGTCTGTAAATTCACATGTGTATTTAAATGTTGACCCAACATTGATTTATTCAATTCATCTTTATTTTTATGTCAAAATAGTACCGATTTGCTTGATCTTCTTATTCAGCAACTTTATATAATTTCACATAAAATAATAAAAAAAAAAATGCACTTATTATGTTAGGAAAAGCAAATAGACCTGCATGAAAAAGTTTAAAAACTACAAATTACCAGTGACACTACTCGCTGTTGTAAAGATTTGCAGGATACTCTTGTATTGTAACAGATAATTCATAAGACAAAATGAAAAACAAAATAAAATTCTGTTTAACTTGTTCTCCTTCCAGTCATTAGAGCTTTGAACCATTATGTGTTTCATAAAATAAGTTTCCTGTGCTATACATACGCTTTCTGTAAATTGAATATAGCAGCTACAGATGGTAAAGCTATTCATGTTTATTTTAACAATTTTAATATTTATGTTTTAAAAATTAAAAGATTCTCACCAGTTCAATTGCTGGTCAAAAGCACCAGAGAATATTGAAGAAAAATCTTTAAAATGTTCAATTCAGGAAATTCTGGTCAGCCCTCAGAACTCCTGATAATCCTATTGTGCTATGTTCAGTTACATTTTTCCACTTGCTTTTACTGAGAAGTGGAAGGGGCGCTAACTGCCTGTTTTTTGGCTTTCACAGTATAATCTAAGATAACTGCATGTAAAAGCAACATCTGCAGCATAGCTGGCACTGAATCAGAGCAGTGCTAAATTTGTGTCCTTAAGACCTGAACATTTAGGTTTGCAGTATGATATAGTAGGGTCTATAGTCTTTGATTTGTAGCTTTTGAGAGATACTTAAGTATCAATATTTTTCAGATCAGGGAAGTCTTGAGAATTTAACAAGGGACTATGAAGTGTGTAGCATGACAAGAGTGGTGAAACATGGTCTCTCTCAGAAAAACTGGCAGCATATATGGCATTTAAATGGATGTATAAACCTTTTCAAAGGTTAGCAATTCATTTTCTGTTTTCCTTTTCTTCTGACTGAAACAAAACGTCTCCTTAATTCCAAAGAGGTTTCAGCATGAGAAACACCACTGAAGAGAATTATGGACAGGAAACTTATTTTAGGGTTAATGGACAGATACCAGGTAAAATTATCTGCAATAGAAGTCCTGTGAGACTGATAAAGTCACAGTTTCCCTGTTTGTCGGATCCCCAACTGTATGATTGGGAGAATACTTCTTGCTTATTTTACAGGGGAGTTGGAAAAACAAAACCCTAAGTCCTTGGAGAGGTTCAAGGGCTTACATGATGATGGAGGGTTTTTAAATAGACATAAAGATAATCATGACTGTCAAGAAGAAACAAATGTTTTCCAAAACCCAGCGGACACCTTTGACAGTTTGTGCTATCACTGTCTTTTTTTGTCTTTTTTTCCCCTGGTAAGTTATTTTCTTACATTAGTCACAATACTTACTTCACCACCACTGTTTTTTTTTTTCATTTCTTCATGGTTCTCCAGCAGTTCTTAGGTCCTCTTCATTCATTAGTGGCCTCCCAATCTCTCTCAATAATTTCCCCTCACTTTGTGTCTTGTAACCCATCCTAGATAGATCCTTAAGTGTCTAAATGGTTTTCCCCCCAAAGCTCTTTACTTGATGTTGTTGTAAAATGACTATTAGTTAAATTTGACAGATATGGTATTCCTTCAGTGAGTCTAGTTTAATTGGCTTGCCCTACATTAAAGGAAGCTTGGTAACCAACACTGGGTACCAGGTAGAAAGTTAAAAAAAAAAAAAAAGAAGAAGAAGAACTAGCCTATGATGCCAATGGGCAGATCTTCAAAACTTGCTTGTTCACTTTTGTTAGTCTCATGTCAAATATTCAGTGTCAATTTTGACATTTTGAAAAAATTCATAAAATTGAAAGTGATTCTCCATTTAATCTTAAATGTGTAAGTCCTATCCTCAGAATTGAAGTATTGCCTGTAAGTGCCTGACCAGAGTTTTACATATTTGCAATGATGTGGATTAAAAAAAAAAAGTTTCTTTAAAAATGTGGATAATTGTTTTCAAAATGTAACTTCCTATAGTTTGGCACTGAAAGAAAAATTTTAGCACGTAAGCATGACTAGATTTTACATTTTCTAATCAGTACCATCTTTTAAATTTCTGACATTTATCTTCAATAATGCTAACACTTATGGCCACAATAACTTGTTGCAGTACAAATTTTGTAATGTGTTTATCTTTGTCCTTATTTTTTTTTTATGTGGGATATCTTTCAAATTAAGCTTGTTCCAATAGTATTATACTTATGCATCTTAGAGGCCAGCTAAAATTCAGTTTTTCATCCACTTTGCTTTAACATTTGTTACCAGAATAACCTCAGGTATTTAACAAAACATTATGTAAAAATATTTTTCTAGATTTTTTTTTTAAGTGTAGAGAGTACACATATTTATTTGTGTTCGGTTCTCTTTTTCATACTCCTCTAAATTCAACATCAAGCAATAAATAACTTCTGAGGAACAAATAGTTGCATAATATTACATCTTTATGGAACTGTAACTGAAGATCCACACCACTGTAAGCCCCCCTTTTTTATTATAGAGCTTTCAGATTTATTATATAATCTTGATAACTATTAATGTATTATCAATCCCAAGTATTCAAAAAATAATGAGTCAGAAACTACAAAATCATGAAACTAGCTTTGAACTGTTGCCTTCTAGTTTCTGATTCTTTAAGATTCATGTTTTCAAGTGTCTCTGCATGAAAATGTCTGACAACAATCATCATAGTCTAGTTTTACTAGTGATGTATCACTCCCATTCTTCTATACAGCTGCAATACTGGACTATACTAAAAGATGAAATCTAGCATCTGGAGGCATTTCACATGTGTTGTCAAAGGCAGCTATTATGCATAAACTGATTCAACACTGTCAGAAGCAATGGAGTTTATTTTTCTCTCCATATTTCAACTTTCCAGTGTCAAAGAAATTGTCCCATTGTCAGTCCACAGTAATTGGTCACGTGGATCACATGAACAGCTCCATCCAGCTCACTAATTGAGAGTGGTTAATGGTATCCTAAACATACGCTCTGGTCATCAGCCATCCCTAAACTGGAAGAGATTACCTGTTTGCCCATGGCTAGCTTGACTACAGCAAATCAGCAATAATTCATCCTCTAGCATCAGATAAAAATGGAACAAATCTGTTGATAGTCCATTATAGCAGTCCCCTATGGCCTCTTTTTCTGTCTAGGCAAACAGATGATGATTATATATGAAAGTGAGGGCCAAGGTTTACTAAAATGAAAGCTAAGAGTCTCACAATCACTTGACTCCAGGAACTGAGACTTTAAGAAATACTGCCAATATTTTGAAAGACATTAAAATAGTAACAGTTAGCAATGTTATCTGTTATGACCTCACTAATCCCTTGCCCTCCCCAGCTTCTCCCCTTCAATCCTCCCCACCCCCCAAGCTCCTGGAACTAAGTACCTACTATTTAAGATGACAATGTTCAGCATAGTCTCATTAGATGTATAATATTCCAACATCAAATGTATTATGCAAGTATATTATGCATCAGATTTCACAATGTATATCTGCATCAAAGAACTTCTCTGGATGAGGTCCAAAACATAAGAAGAGAGTTCCCTGTGAGAAAGCTGATTTTACCTGAGTCTTAAAACATTGTCGTCAGCTTAAAATACCATTTAAGACAATTTTAATCAGTTAAATAAAAAAAAAATCTTTACATGGTTTAAACAAAGATGTACCCATATTAAAAGACCATATCAAAGGATATGAATTACAGTGCTTAATTTAAATGACAGGCAGACTAAAATACTAGATCTAAATAACCTTGATGGATTTACATTTCAGGGATTTAATAACAAGGTTACCAAATTTTTTGAGGTGAGTTGTTTTATATATAAAATACATGGGGATTTCAGCTCAGGGGGTAAAATAAGTCAGAAAACTGAAAATTAAAGAACAGCCAACTTCATTGAGTTTTGGAAGAATGAAATGCAGTGTTTTCATTTGAAGATTTTAAGTTTAACTAAAAAAATGGCTGAGTTTTATGTTTAGAAATTTTTGAAGTTCTTAGTCTTCATAGAAAACTAAGTACTTCCATGTGTTTGGAAAAAGATTAAATAAAAACAGTTGAGTGAGTAGCCATTATCAACTTCCACCAAGTAAACACGATCTGGTGATGTCTTTACACAGCTTTCACTGTAGACAGATTTCAATGGAAACAGAGAAAACTTCCTGAAAAGCTTTAAGTAGGAAATAATTTTGAACTGAATTTTGTATGTTTCTGTATAGCTTAGCTGAGACACTCCAATACCATGGGGAAAACAAAACAAAACAAAAAACCTTTATAAACAATAATTTATTGTTTGGGAAATTCTATAGTATTATATAGGAGCATAGGCTACGTCTACACTTAGCATCTGAATTTGAATTGACCAATTCAAATTTAATTTGAATTCAGTCAATTCAAATTGACATGGCCACACTAGAAACTCCGATTCGAATTGGCATGTCCAGGGACTGGACTTGCAAATTCAAATTGGAGTGGGGGCATCATGGGGAGTGAGGCAAGTTGGCCATCTAAAACGGCCACTGCCACAGCCAATCCCCTGCCAAGCTCTGGCACTCTGAGCTGGGCACAGGGAAAAGCATCCCCTGCCCAGCTCCAGCTGCAGTGTGGCTAGAGCTCGGGAGGGGATGCTTATCCCATGCCAGGCTCAGAGTGCCAGAGCCTGGCAGGGGAAGCTTCCCCTACACAGGCGGGGGGAGGCTTCTCCCCACGGCTGGCCACTCGCTGGGAAGAGACCCTGTGGGCGGCTTCTGCTGGGCTGGCCGCCTGCCAGCAAGTGACCCTGGCGGGCAGCTTCTCCGAATTTAGATCCAGGGAACTGGTTTGGGACTATCTTTAATTAGGAATTTTTCAGAAAATAGTTTATTACTTAGGCTGGATTCATAATAAATTCATATTACCATTTTACAAAGAAAAGTAGACCCTGACATAGTGTTTCATGTTTTGTCTTTGTCACTGACCAGATAACAACACTATGATGTTTTGATCATATCTCCACATTTAATGAATCTGTCTGCAGTATGGTTTTTCATATATAATGGCTTTCAGTTAATGCTGACCAAGAGCATCTCTAGTATCAGTCTCCACTACAATAGTTCAGGAAGGAATTTCCTTTATAATATACAGTTCATAACTACCTGTAATTCATGGTTCAAAGGGCCAACTGATCCCCTCTTATTACATTCCACAGTAAGGTAGCCTTGGTGGGTAATGAGAAAAGTAAACTTTCAAAACTCAATATGGCAGATTGAAAGGCAGCTTTTGAGGACTAAAAACTGCAAAGAACCTTTTTTTTTTTTGTTCCTGTGGATGCAATATATCCCCAATAGTGCCATTTATATACCCCTGTAGATGTGCATCATGTCAAAGTGAGCCATGTGTGGAACAATGTTGGTTTTGCTATTGAAACAGCTTTGATCTCTTCTGGAACCTGAGGGCTAGCAACCCTTAGATGTGAAGAAAGAGGCAAATCACATGATCATTTCTAAATGTGACATGACAGTTTTCAACTTCCTTTGTGTGAAATGACCATAAAATCATTCTATGAGTTCACTCTGTGGTTCTGTAAATTAAAAGACACTCTAAAGATCCTTCAGAAAACAGGTTATTTCTAGGGATTTGCGCCCCCCCCCCGCCAGGGCATTGTTGGAAAACACTACATACCATTTCCCAGACTGATCTTTTAAAAAATCCTGAATGATTCCCAGGTATATTCTAGGCCTGATTTACAGTAAATTTTTTGTCAACTCAGTATAAATCTGGGGTGTGAAAAATCTACAACCCAGAGCTTTGTAGTTAAACCACCTTAAACTGTGGTGTAGGTAGAACTAGATGGAAAGAAGATAAATTATCTACACCAAAGAAGAACTCCTTCCATCATCATAGACAATTTCTATACTGAAACTTTGCAGCAGTGTATCTGCAGCTGATGCTAGATAGTGTTTGAAGTGTAGACAGTTCTATAGAGCAATGATGTAGCCAGTTTTCTGGCCAGGGCACCAAATCTACAGCATGGACCCAGCGAAAGGCAACTTCTGGTCATGTGACAAGAAGCAGCCCTGAGATGCTCCACTTGTTAATTATCAAATGGAGCAATAGAAGGAGTGAGGGGCAGAGGTGGTGTAATGAGGCCCACCGACTACAGTGCAGTGAACTTTATTGTGACAGATGCAGGGCTGGCCAGCAGCTGTGATCAGAATAGAGGCTCCAATTCTGGTGCCTCTGCTCTCCTCACAGCTGCCCTTGCTGGCTGCTAGCTGGCCCAGCAGCAGTGGTGGCAAAGATTGCATTGCTGCAAAGCACTATGGTGGGTGGACCTCAGCCCAAACCGGTGGGCATACCTGTAACTATGCCGCTGCTACAGAGCAATTGTTATACTAATGCCATAGATAAAATATTTCTAATATGAAGTGCCACTTGCTACTTAGCAATAGCTATGTCTTATAAATAATAAAATAGTAAATGATATTTTTTATATTTCCTTTAAAAAAGTCCAAAAGGAAAATAAAAATGCATGTATGCTTTTGTGTTTTTTTTTATTTTTTTGTTTAAAATTAAGATAATTTTATTATTGTATAAGCCTATATAACGCACTGTTTTTTGCAAAGGTATAGGGAGGTAAATAATGTCACTTGATCAAATTACAGATCCAGTTCACCCTCGTTTGTTTCCTTTCAGTTACATCAGCAATGATCTCTCGCAGTTTATGGAGACATTACCTGGTGCATGGCCTTGAACTGGCCAATGCACAGGGTAAATGTCACACATTAGTAAATATGGATTGTTGTAATTATGCTCCATTACTGCATGGGGGGAGTAAACATTTGGAAACTGACTCACAAGTCTGCCCAATGTAATTTTCATCAATTTGTATACCTTTATTATAAAATAATTAGTCAGAATTATTGTCATTTATAGTGTTTAGGCATGCATTAACAGAAAATCAGGATCAGTTAATGGGTCCAAGTTACCACATTTTGGAACACAGGAAAGCCCTTCCCCTTTCCATGATATTTGTTAACATTTGTATCCCTTTTTCTGGTCTCTCAATTCTGTCCTACAGTTTCTGATCCACTGTTACTCCAGTTCAGACCCCTGATCACTTATGCTTTTTTATTTTTTAAACACTTCTCCATTGCAGATCTTCATATTTGTTTCAATTGTCTTTTAACTCATCAAACCTTTAGCTTGGGTCTCTGCAAATATTATCAGATGCACAGAACAAGCACCTTCCTCCTTATCCCCAACACAGATAAATACAAGCTCATAAAATGGGGACATAGAGGAAGAAACTTCTGAGAAAACCTGGATTATCTTATTACAGAGGTAGAGTTTGTACTTTCCAAATCCAAAAGGCGCACTCTTTATGAAATCTTCAGGATCCATTGGCAATCCTGTGGCCCCAGGTATATATTTCTCCCTTGGCTTCCTAGCAGTAAAGTTCCATTGTATTCACATGAACATGAAGAACCCTCAGCCAGCTTTGGCCCCAGGCACCTCTGAGGCAGAGACAGTACAACATCAGATGGCGTTTAGTGTCTTCATATACTGTTCCAATGGACAGAGAGCACAATTCATTTTCCAGATCATTTAAATTTAGTATAAGAAAGATGTTCCTACTGTAAGCTTATCTTCATGTGTATAAATGTAAGTATTTTACTTCTTTCTAGAACTGTACAATCCGTTGGATGTACAATAATGCTGTTGCTGCTCAAGTGATATGTAAAATAAATTGAGACTCTGCATCCTAAGACTGATTTAGGCAATGACCAGAATTTTACTGAACAACAAAATGCCCTTTAATTTTCTGGCAGTAACTACCAATCCAGTTTGGTTCCATTCAGGGCCATAACTACAGCAAGGCAAAAGGGGCAAAGCCCCTGGTGAAGTATTTTACAGGGTGCCAAAACCATTCTCATCCAGGTTGGTCCTGGCAGCAAAGAAGTGGAGTGTGCTGTGCTCTGTTCCTCTCCAGACAGGAGCCTGTGCTAGCCTAACACCCGGTTGTGGGAATGGAGAGCAAAGGGGCTCTAACTGCAACAACTTATCTTGGTGATTTGTGCCTCTCGGCCACTCTCAAGTCTCTTACAGCTCCTGGTATTCTGAAAGCCACCTAGAAGGGCATGCAAATCGCTAAGATAAGTTGCTGCAGTCACAACCCCTTTACTTTTCCCTCCCCCAGCCAAATCCTGACAGGGAATACCCAGCCCCCTGCCTAGCAGGTAGCACAAGCACCTGTCTGGCTAGACAAAGCTGAACAGAGCATGGTAGGCTCAGGGGTTAATGTAAGGTAGAGTGCCCTGCAAATTTGAGGGGCCACAACAAAATTGCACCCTGCCAGCTCTGATTCCTAGCAGGGCAGAGGATCTGTCTCCAACTTCCTAGCCTACCTGTCTGCTCTCAGCTCAGCTCCCCCACCCCATCCACGCTTGCTGGGGCCCAGAGTGAGAACTACTGCCCAGCCCCGCCTGGCTACAGCCCGTAGCTCCAATCTCTGTTCCAGGGGAAGAGAGGAGGGCAATGTGAATCCCCCTCCAGGCAGGCAGCCTCTGCATAAGGCAAGGCTCTAACTCAGCTTTGCTTCCCTGCCCACCAACACAGGGGTAAGTACACGGCACCAGGGCTCAGGGGAGGGAAAGGGAAGCTAGGGTGTGAGGCACATGGCAGGCCACTCAGGGGTCCCCAGGCCTGGTGTGGTGCCCAGAGCATGAATCATGGCGAGGGCAAGGTGGGGGGGCTGGCAGACAGTTTGTGGTGAGAATCTGAGTAATAGTTGTGGGTGAGTGAGTAAGAGAGATCCAGATGGGACAATAGTTGCCCAGCTGCAGTGGTGTGGGCCACAGAGTGGGGAAGTGGCTGGCTTTGGGGCACTAGGGGGTGGGGAAACAGGTGTTTTGGGAGAAATGAAGGGTGGACAGTTTTGTGCTGGGCTCAGGGGTCTAGGAGAGCCTAGGTGGGGCAATAGCCATTCAGGGTGGTTTTGAGCCAGGTAGGGCACTGAGTTGTGGGGTGGTTTGGGGGGCAATACCAGGGGGCTGTTTTGGGCCAGCAGGGTTGGTTTTGGGCCAGGTCGGGCAACAGCGGGGGGGGGGCGGGGTGAGAAGAAGTAACTCCAGCCTCCCTGTAATAGCTGGGAGAAGAGATTGGTAGTGGGTTTTTGAGCTAGGGGGGCGGGGCTGGAGCTGCTTTGGTTGCATAAAGCTCTCTGGATGAGACTGGCCTGCGGGCTGTGCCATGGATGGGCTGGAAAGGTGAGAAGCAAGTGTCAGACTCCCTATGATGGGTCTGTGGAGTGTCTGAAATAACTCAGGTTTCCAGCAGAACTTTTCATAAGAATATTTTTTTAAAAAATTATCTGTTCATAAAAATAAATACTGTGCAATATAAGCCCTCCTGGAACATGATACTCTGGGAAAAGAGACAGGGCTGGGAGAAGATGCTATAGAGAGGGTGGAGGGAGGAGGAGGAAAAGGGCAAATGCAGTGGGTGGATGTGTGTAGGAGATGAATGATGCATTGCTCGTGGGTGGAGTGGTTGGAGAAGTGAGTGATGGATGCAGAAATGGGACAGAGCCATGGCAGCTGTTACCTGTGGGAGACATGGAGGGATGGCATGGCTGCCTATAAAGTCATAGTCACTTATAGAGTCTTTCAAAAAGCATCAATTTCTTGAAGTGAATGAGCTTTCTTTGTAGCTGGCCTGTGGATTTGAGCAATGCGGACACATCCTGCCTTTGATAGCTAGCAGGACAGATCCTTCAGTTCTTGCTACCAACAGGCCCTGGCACCTAATCCTCACAGCCTGCTACAATCCAAAGGGGTTAGTCTAGTTCAGTAAAACAAACAGACAAGGAGTCCTGTGGCACTTGAACACTAACAAATTTATTTTTTGCATGAGCTTTCATAGGAGAAAATCCCACTTCATAGAATCCCTCCTTCTGAGCCACTATTTTTCTGGGAGAAAATCCCACTTTGTCAGACAAGCTGAAGATGAAGCATCTGACAAAATGGGATTTTCTGCCAGAAAAGCTCATGCAATAAATAAATCTATTATTCTTTAAAGTGCCACAGGACTCTGTTTCTCTGAAGTTTGAGAGTTTTACATATCTGTGTTTTACTGCAAGGAGTAAATGCAGTTTTATGTTTTTGTTTGTCTCAATTGTTTCTGTTTATGCATTGTGTTCAATTATATGTCACATTTCATTTAATTATCACAGTGTTAATCACAATACTTACTATGTTATGCAGTGTTTGCTAGTTTGTGACAATGATTAATATAGGCATAAATACAATGTAAAATAATAAATATTTTATAGAGCTATAACCGATACATATGGTACTGGGAAGGGCTGCAAATGCCTACCTGCGCTGGGGCCCGCACATGCATAAAGGGGGCCTGGACAAAATGGGAAGGTGGCCCAGCGATTAGGTGGGTTCTGGGGCCTGTCAAATTATACTTTAACTACAGGGTACGCACCATTTCTTTGCTGCCACCCCAGCACAGGCCCACTGGTGGGGTGGGAAGCTCAGTAGTTGGGGAGAGGCAATGGGGGGGAGACCCCCAGTCACAGCAAGGGAGAGATCTAGTTCTGTGCTGATGGTCGACAGTGACTGGGGATGGATTCCGGCTCCGCATCACCATCTGGCGGTAACGCAGTGTTGGATCAGGTCCTGGGCTGAATTGGGCCCCGGGTCGAATTGGGACCTGGGTCAGGGGGCGCCTTTGGGGCTGCTTGCCCGAGATGACAAAAAGTCTAGTTACGGCTCTGGTTCCATTGACATTCTATTGCATGGCTCAGTCTTCCAAGAAAAAGTGACATTATTTTCCCTGTTCAGATTAGGAGTAGGACCAACAAACTGCGGCCTACTCATCCTGCCATTTCCATATACATAGATATTGGAAAATCTTAAATCTGTAGAGACAGTAGTGAAATTCCATACCAGACCATAGTATAGGGAGTATTCCTAGTTATATTGATTGCTGGTCTTTTGCTTCTGTGTGGTGAGGTGGAATGGAGGAGAAAGGGGCATAAAAAATAAGAGCACACCAGAGATCACAATGGGCAGTTGTAAAATATCTACATTAGATTAGTTTAACCATATCTCTTATCACTAGAGCACGCATTGGGTAATCAGGTCTGACCCAACTGACAAGAAATGTTTGCCAGAAACATGAAAGCGATTCTGTACAGGTCAATCCATCCTCCCAGGAGGGGAAAAAAAAGTTTTTTAGATTAAAGTTATCTGATGATAAATGATTACTTTACCCCAAACTAATTATTTCTACGAAGGAGAATTAAGAACCACCCTCCATCCCCTCAGTGATAAGGGCAAGACCTTTTTTAAGCTTAATTCACATATAAGGTAAGAGTGAGAATCCCTGCCTAAATGAGCTTGTAGTGCTACTTTGTGATTAAAAAAAAAAGGCAAACAAACAAACAAACAAACAAAAACCCACACACACAAGAGGTGGAAAGAAAAAAGATCTGTCAAATAATAGTGAAATAAATTGTGTTACGTATGTTAAGAAATAATGTCAGCAAGCTTGAAAAGGGGTATTTTATAGGTGTCATACCAGTGATGATTTTATTGAGAGGATTGAAGAAGAATGCAGGGTCCTCTGCAGAACTTCCTTCTAAAACATAAGGAAAGTTACAGACAAAAGAGAAGAAATTTGATTAAAGGGAAACAAAGGCTGGTATTACTTTAAATGAAGAGTTAGGACTTGAGGGCTCAATAACAAGAAATTTCATCAAAAGTATAGGACTTTACAGTGATGAGGATTCAGGGTTATGACAATTGGTTTTTGTTTAATGTAATGGAAAAGGGGGAGGCATAGGAAAGAATGAAGATAGCAGGATTACAGTAATCCTTTACAAAATATTTAATCACCTCCAATATCAGCCATCTCCCTGACTTGTGTGATTTGAACTGGCTTAGCCACTAGAGAGGTAACATTTTGAAATATTTTTAGCCATAAAAAGGATGGGTCCAGATCATTCTATTTTAAGTCTCACATGGCCCAATTAAAGTCTTCATCGTTGTTCCAGTTACCGAGTCGTTCTGTCTCAGGGTGAATTATTAGACTAAAAGCAAGACACAGATTTTGGCAGTGAACGATGTAACAAAAAATCTGTAATACACCAGAATGATGCAGCTGCACAATTCAAGCTGAAACTAAATTTCAAATCATTTCATTCCCCTTTCCTTCCTCCTCCTCCTCAACTCCCAAAGGAGTGGATGACAGTTTTGGGTTAATTTAATTACATAATTTCACTGACATCTTATATTACTCTTTCAGTTTAGAGTCATTACAAGCAGTTAGTCATTTTCCATATTCAGTACTCTAATGCCCAAGGACAGATAACAGCCCTCAATGTATAGCCACAATTAATGTTGTTATCCACCTGTAGATATAAACAAAACCAGGGTGAAATAGGACAAAATAACAGTCTATGGACTCACAGGCACTTATATCTCCAGCCTACAGACATTCATGTCACCCTTTCCTCTCAGATGCTATGCCTACACTGCCAAATATATTGAAAAACAGTTATTTTGAAATAAGTATTTCAAATTTATTTCAAAATAATTATTTGAAAATAGCATTATTTCAAATTTGGAGCTCTTTATTTTGAAAATACTCTTTATTTTGAAATAGGGTAGGAATTATTATTTCAAAATAGAGAGCCTTCATTAGACTATTTCAAAACAGAGGAAGGCAGGAAAAAGCATAGGACGACTATTTTGAAAAAAGCCAATTTCGTGGCTTGGAATGGCTTTTTTTTTTCAAAATAACTATTTTTAAAGAATTGCTGTTTTGGAATAAAAGCAAATTAGTTATTTCAAAACAGTGCTTCATTTTTTTTTCAAAATAATGAAGTGCTTATTTTGAAATAACAAAATACCTGCATAGACAGGTAAAAAGTTATTTTAAAATAACCAGTCAAATCAAATCATAGGGTTGGAAGGGACCTCATGAGATCATCTAGTCCAACCCCCCAGGGTTTGACCCCAGGACTTTCTGCATGTAAAGCAGATGTGCTAGCCACTAAACCACCTCTTATTTTGGAAGACTGTCCACTGTAAACATACCCAGAGATCCAATCTGCTTCTACTGATAGGGTGACTAGATTATGGTTCAGCTGGAGGGTTAAACCAAAAGTCAAAAGGAACAAGACAATCCTTGACTCTCCCCAAGCCCAACTCCTGTTCTCTAGATCCATAAGCTCCTCTTCCCAAATCCTTCACCTACAATAAGTACATGCTTTAAATACTCATTTACTGATACAAAACCCTGAAAAAACAAACAAACAAACAAACACGGGTCTCCTCATAGTTTCTCTAATGCTAGGGCATTTCTATTTCCAGCTTTCACTATAAGCCAAAACTCAAAGGCCTTTTGAAGAACTCTCAAACACACTTTACTTCAAAGAACTACTTAAACATCTCCAAGTTTTCTACCATGTTCAGATTTCTTCTTTGTAAACCTTCACAGGCCCACACCAAATGTGTTTGTTTTTCAACCAGCAACCACTCCAGTCCTAGGCTTTCCTTTGGATTTTCCTTCCCTTCTAAAAACCCACACAGGCATAACTTCTTTTCACACTAAGATAAGGCTGTCTCATATTCTCTTGCACTCTCTCCAACTGCACCTTGATGCACAAAATAATTCCCATGCCTGCCCCCAGACACAAACACAGCCACACCCAGAAACAGATACACACACACATATCCAAAAAAATGCATAGATGTACACACAAAACCACTCCTAGACAGACACACTCAGCCAACCCCAACAAAACCCTCAGCAGCCCTCCCCCAAAGTCCTTACCTGGGCTGTTTGCAGACTGGTATTAGCCAGGAGCTGCTTCCAGCCACAGGCTGTGCCACCCTGCAGGGAGAAGATTCACAAACTCCCGCCTGCAGCAGCTCTCTGCTAGCTGGGCTTAAGGTGGAACAGGGCTTAAGGTGGAGCCACTGGAATGCTGTTTTCTGGCTGCTGCAGCTATTTTCATCAGGGCCCCAGAACTCAGCATTCTCATGTGTTCCTCTATTTTTAGGGGCCCCAGAACACTGCCAGCCTAAAAATAAGGGGCCCCAGAACTGTGTTCCAATCTGTTCCCCCTTACTTTAAACCCTGGAGGACACTACTATAAGAAGATTTTTTGGACTTGTGTTTCATAATTTGGATAAAGGTCAGGCATTGTAATGATATCTTTAGCTAATTATAAAAACAAGGAAGAAGTCCTGTGACACATTTAAATTCTAACAAATTTATGTATCACATGAGCTATCCTGGGAGAAATTCCCACTTCATGAGACGCTTTGAAGACACTTCTTCAGAGTGTCTGATGAAGTGGGATTTTCTTCTATGAAAGCTCATGCAATAAATAAATTTGTTAGTCTTTAAAAGTGCCACAGGACTCTTTCCTTTTTTGCTAAACTAGACTAACAGAAACCCCTTTGGAACTCAGCTAATTATAGATCTGCTCAGGAGGAGTTGCTTAGGTCACAGTTAAAAAAATTCTAAATTTTCCAGATATCTTTTTAATAAGAATATTTCTTTTGAAATGAGTAGAGAATATAAGTATTATTTAATACTGAATGATGTAAACAATAATTTCTTTATTTCTGGTGTCCATTGACAAAGTCAGTCAACAGGCAAGAGAGAGAGGGTTAGAAGGGGCAAGCTGGATTAGGGAACACAGTAAGGAGTAGGTAAAAAGAGAAGAAAAATATAGTGTTAGTCATTATGGTGAACTTTCTCTTTCAAACCTGCTTTCTTCAAAGGTAAACAGAGAAAGAAGCCCTGATAACAGCCATAGCAGCAAAGTAATAACAAAAGCTTTTCTATCACCTGTGAAAAGCAGAAGTAATCATGGTTGGTGATATTTTTGAAGCCTTAACTAGAAAATGGAGATATCTTGAAGCCACTCAAGGGCACATGTAGTGTAGTGGAGGATTGGAGGTGGGGGGGCAGTCTTTTTCATTTTCACATGCCTAATCAATATCAGCGTGAACGGAAAAACAGTATAACGTGTGTGATCTCTCAACAGAGGAAATACAGCAGATAAACTTATATTACCCATTGGAAGCTGTAGTCTTCACTGAATTATTAGGTATCACAGTTTACTGCTAACAACGACACTGCAGCCTAACACTTGTCAGTTTTCTTTCTTTCTTTCTTTCTTTCTTTCTTTCTTTCTTTCTTTCCTTTTCTATGGAGTGCTGTAAAAAATAATGAGATATTTGAAAAATGCAATTACAGTCCATTCTCAATTTCCCGGACCCCTTCTGAAGTCCGGGGCCCTGGCTGCGCCACTCTGGTGGCCAGGGAAGGGGGCCCTAAACACGACCCCTTCCAGCTCCTGGGAAGGGGGGGCCAACGGCTGGAGGCTGCTCCGCTCACCTGCCCACCCAGCCTCACCGCAGCTGCTGGAACAGACAAAAAGCTGACCCCCAGCCGGCCATGCCTTCCTGGGGAAGGAGAGGGCCGGCACTGAGCTCCAGCGCATGGGGTCAGGAAGGTGGAACGGCCTGCCCTGTGCCCAAACATTTTGACCTGCTTCGCCCCCGCCTCCCCCAACCATGAGCAGGCCCATTGGAGGGGGGGTGGGGGCGAAGCGGCCCAAACTGTTTGGGCACGGGGTGGGCCACTCCAGCGCCTTGACCTTGCATGCTGGAGCTCAGTGCCGGCCCCCTCCTCCCCTGGGAAGGCACGGCCGACTGGGGGTCGGCTCTCTGGCTGCTCCACCCATTGCGGTGAGGCCGGGAAGGCAGGCCGTCGGAGCAGCCTCCAGCCCTCGTGGGGCCCTAACCGCCCCCACTTCCGGCTTCCTGGAAGGGTGGGGGGGCCTGGGGGCTGGAGGCTGCTCTGACTGCCTGTCCACCTGGCCTCACCGCAGTGGGCGGAGCAGCCAGCCAGCCAACCCCAGCCGGCCCCCAGCCAGCCGTGCCTCCCAAGGAGAGCAGGGGGCCGGTGCTGAGCTGTGGGGGGGAGGAGGCTTTCAATTTCCTGGACATTCAGGAAATCTGGATGCCTCCTCCCCGCCTTTGGTCCGGAAAATCAAGGACGGACTGTAATCAGATTACACACAAAAGCAATAATACTTTTTCCACTGCATAATTTAAATGCTCACATTTCAATGTATAGTCCTCAAAAATAGAGCAAATCAACTGGTGACTATTTTACACTGGCAATAATACACTCTATTACGAGGTCAGAAGGGAACAGGCTGAAGAATATGAAGTCATGAAAAATGACATTTTTATGGACATTTAATATAATTGTATTTGAAATTTCTTGGTTCAACCTCAGCTTTATGTTTCATAACAGACTGTTATGACTGAGATTTCTGTTCAGTGGGAAACAAAACTGCCTGGTAAGAAAACTGATATGCTCTAACTATTACATGATGGGTGAAGTGATATCAATTTTATTTGTAATTACCCAATTATGTTCACATATCTTGTCATTCTTCATCCAAACATTCACATTCACATAACTGAAGGTGTAAAACTGAGTTTGCAGTAATTTTCACCTATGAAGTAAAAGGCACACAAAAGGAACCCAGGTTGAGACTCTGTTTAGAAGTGATACTGAATTGATCAGTATTTATGGCAATACAGTGATTTTAAAAAGATAAAATATAATATTTTTTTCTGAATTTTTAGAAAGCCATAGCGAAGGTGTGCTTGGCAATGTTTTAATGTTTTGCCCTCTACTTCAAGTATGTGAGGTGCATGGATCTGTCTTGTCCATCAGTTTCCACCCATGAGGTATTCTGGTAAAGCTAAGGCTTAAAGAATATAGATCTAAGTGCAATGCTGATGTATTAGATCTAATCTCCATAGTTATGGAACAGGCTCAGCCTTTTCCTATGATCTCTAGAAATTCACTGTACATTGCACCATGGAAATAATACCTATCTGGAATTACACATAGAGCATAATGTTTAGTCTTCTTATAATTCTGAAATGTCTTGAAGTATTGGTACAATATTTGTCAGTATATTGATTTTTGGCTACCCAAGTTTCTGTCAAAGCCATTCTCCCCATAGCATTTCAGAAGCTTTTTAGTCCATCTAAGGTGCCCCCCACCTTTCTTCACAAATTGATAAATGTGCTTGGCTATATTGTTCTGTGAAACTTCCACAGAGAATATCTATATCAACATGTAACCCTCCCTCGCTTACTCGCTCTCCCTCTGTTGTTGTCGTTGCTGGGTTTTTTTTTTTTGAGCAGTCAGGGTATTTAGTACATTGGTGAAACATGACAAGCTGAATGTAGGAGAACAATATGGAAAAATCTCTTCTCTTAACTATAAACCATAAAAATGCTGGGTGAAAGTCTGCTAGTAGTGCAGTAGAACTGGAGATTTACAAACACTTTAGGAATGGAGGCTGTTCATAACTCTGAAATGTCTGTATCGCTGAACAAAACATTAAGGCTCTTGTTTCATAGGTTTACAGCTGACCATAGATTTAATATAAGTTTGAAACTTTACTAGGCAAAAGAAAAATGCTGCTTTTAAACATATTCATTTAAATGAAATAAACATAGGAAAAGCTTCCTTAGCTTGCCAATATTTTTTAAACTTTCTTTTTTTTTTAATGGTTTACATTTAGCACTGCATTTGTTGTTGTTTGGTTTTGTCTCTGCTGCTGCCTGTTTGTGTACAAATGAAGTGTGTGGCTGACTGGTCAGTTTATAACTCTGGTGTTCATAACTGTGATGTTGTACTATATAAACATAAGCCAGAAATATTCCCTTTCCAGGACTTGTGAAATAATGGTTCTCAAATTTTCATTGTAAAGTTAGTAGGTTGAAGATAGCTTCCTATCATTAGCCAGACTTTAAATTGCTCTTTAAGGGAATGAAAGAGTTACCTGTAGGTCTCAATACATGTGGAAGTAATGCTAATTACCTTTAAATAAAGCATCTTATTGTATGTGGCTCAATTACTCTATTTCCTCTGTTTAAACCCCAACCTTTAATTAACAACCTCTTAAATAATCTGGAAATTTCATATGGCACATCTGCTCTCAGAGTAGAATTTTGGAATTTTTAAAGTTACTGTATTGTGATAGTGTGTTCACAGAATCATAGGATTAGAAGGTACCACAAGAATCACTGAGTCCATAGTCTCAGTTTGTGGTATGCAGATCCCTGGGGGAATGCCAGACACAGACTGGGAGTATGCATGGCAGCCACCTGCTTCCCCCAGTCTCAGCTCCCAGCTGAAGGGAGTGAGTGTTGGGGTACTTATTAACATTTTTTAGAAATTAGGGGCACTTGCTATTTAAAAGCTTGAGGAACAGTGAGCTAGTTCCCATGCTAAAATGAAGGGATTTTTTGTGTGTGTGTCTAACCAATCTAAGGAAAATGGCTATCCAGTCTTCTTTTGGAAACCTCCAATGAAGAAGCTTCCATAATATCCTTAGCCAGTCTATTCCATTCTGTTAACGTGTTTATTATAAACTCAAGAATAACCTCTGCCAAAAGGTATTTAGTTTCTTGTCCCAAAATTAGGCTACAGAATTAGCAAATGTTGAATTCAACACTTTGTATAGACCCTTGGAGTATGTGGCAAAGACAAAGTGAGGACAAAGCCAGACTTTAGAGTTCCTTATGGGGGGGGGGATAATTATAAAAGCTGCCAACTCAGAGCCACAAAAATGTAGGAGAGTTCTGTAGATCCTTGTTGTAACATTTCTTTGCAGAAGCTAAATAAATTAGCATATTTAAACCCTTCCAAGGGCACCGGGTAATTGAAGATAAAAGATCAGCCTTGTTTTTAGCATGCCAAAATGGGTTTGATGGAGCAGGTTCATAATCCCTGAGATGATAAAGATAAGAGTCAAGTGTTGAGTAATTATCCTATATTGTTAAACACAGGGAAAGCAAGAAAAAGGACCTATTTCATATGGGGGGGTTCTGTGTTATGTGGTTTTGTCACTATCCTGAAGAATCATGTAAAAGTCCAAACTTCTGCATCTGAATCTTATTTCCTCACACTAATACTCTTAGGGTACGGCCACACACACTTTTTAAATCAAAATAATGCTGGTTATTTCAGTTTAAAAAATGGTAGGTCCACATGACATTCCCTTATTTCAAAATGAGGAGCTCCCTCATTTTGATATAAGGAAAGTCATATTGATATAATAAAACCTAGTATTATATTGATATGATGGTCAAATCAAAATTGTTATTTTGAAATAACACAGTGCGGACATGTTATTTAGATTTAATTGTTAAATCAATTTAATAATTTTTGCCCTTCTCCTTCCCAGGTGCTTTCCTTTTTCTATATATTGAGTGGGGGCACGGACCTTCTAGGGGGGCATGTTGCCATACCTCCCATGGTGCCTCTCTCCTAAATCAAAATAGCAAGTCCTGTCCATGGACATGCTATTTCGATTTGAGTTTCTAGTGGGGACCTATTAAATCAATTTAACTTAAATTGATTTAATTATTTTTATGTTGATTTTATTAAATCAGTATGTTTAATTGATTTAACTGTGTAAGTGTGGACATAGCCTTAGTGTACACATTTTCTATTGGCTAACATACCCTCAGGCTATGTCCACATGTTGCTTTCAAATCAAAACAAAGACCGTTGTTCTGATTTTAAAAAGTCATGTGTGAATGATGTTTTATTCTTTCAAAATGATGAGCCTTGTCATTTTGAAACAGCGAACCTTATTTTGAAAGAGTAAAACCTAGGAAGAAATTGAAATAGCCTTTAAATCAAAATGGTTCTTTCAAAATAGCATCGTTTGGACATGTTATTTTGAAATAACCATTATTTTGATTTAACATTTTTGCCCTTCTTCTTCCCAGGGGGCCTTCCTTTTTCCATATATTGGGTGGGGGGTATGGCCTTTCTAGGGAGCCATCTTCCCATACCTCCCATGACCCCCTTCTCCTGAATCAAAATAGCAAGAACTGTGTCCAGACTTGCTACTTCGATTTGGTGTTTTTGCTTAATTCAATTTAAGTTAAATTGATTTAATGGTTTTATTTTGAATTAACTTATTTTGATTAACCCTGTACGTATGGACATATCCTTACATGTTAATAATATATCCATGCTTATTAATATCAATTATCTCATCTGTGAAACAATTACTTTGACTTGAACTGTTACTACCATGTTTCTGTGTGTATCTTGTGGTACGTTCTAGAATCCAAGTAAACACATCCCCAAGAAGTTAAGAAGCATATTATTTATCTATGTCAGATATTACACATAGCACTTATGCCAACCTGTTTCAGGATCATACAGGATATGAGGCCTCTAGGTTCCTTGTATTCCAGCCACATGTAAAGAAGTACTACATACTGGAATTATTCATTACAAAAACATTAAAAAAACCCATGATTAATCAAACTACTACTACTACTACAACTACTAAACAGATTATAAAATATAAAAAGTTGCAGGCTTGCCCTATGGCCTACAAGTGTCGTACTTGTACAGTGAGGATTTTGGTTTTGTTTTGTTTTGTTTTGTTTTTTTGAGATTTAATTTAAATCTGCTATACTATAGTTGAAGTCATTGTATCTTGTCCTGTTGTCTATGACAAAGGAGAAAAAATATTCTTCATCTTTTATAAATCCCTTCAAATATCTGAAGATCACAAAAAATATCCCCTCTTAATCTCATCTTTTCCAGAGTAACTTTTTTTTTCCAAAACTTTTCCATACACAATTCCTCCATCTTTGCTTATATGGTTTGCATTTCATCCCTTTGATCATCTTTGGATCTTTTTTTCACTTTTCCTGCATTCCTTCTCTACACTGGTGACCAAAACTGGACACAGTACTTCATCTGAGGGTGAAGTAAAAAGCAACTATCACCTCCTCTGGCTTTCATTCTATGCCTCCATTAAAGGAATTTAAAATTGTATTTTTTTTAACAGTGTAACATTGCTGACTCCTTCTGAGGCTGTGGTCCATCACAACTGTCAGATACTTCTTAGCAGTGTTGCTGCCAAGCCAGTTTGCCCACTTTCCATATTTCTGAATTTGATTGTTTCTTCTCTAACTGCAGCAATCTGCATTTGCCTGTGTTGGATTTCATTTTGTTGTCTGTAGTGTCTCGAATTTATCAAGAGTTCTCTGAATTTTAGCTCTGTCCTCCAAAGTATTCATCATCCATCTAGCTTTGTGTCATCTGCACACTTAATCAGTGAGTACTCTATACCTATATCCAGGTGATTAATAAAAATGTAAAAGAATACTGGACTCAAAGTAGATCACTGTGGAACCCAATTTGAGACCTCCCTACAATCTGAAACCTTCCATTAATAATTACTCTTTATTTGCAGTTGTTTAACCAATTATGTATAAATTTAAAGGTAGTTCTGTCGAGCCCACATTTGTCCAACTTGCTTATCAGAATGTCATGTGGAACTGTGTCAGAAGAATTGCTAAAGTCCAGGTATTTTATGTCCACGTCTCTCCCCCAAATCAGTTACTTTGTCAAAGAAGGAAATTATGCTGGTTTGTCATGATTTATTATTGGCAAATCCATGCTGACTGCCAGTGATTATCCCTTCATCCTCCAAATATTCACAATTTATATGTTGTTCCAGCTGAAGTCTATAGCCTATAATCCTCAGTTCCTCCTTTCCCCCTTTATGAAGGGTACTATATTAGCCCTTCTCCATTTTTCCAGGATCCTTCCTGTCAAACAGGAATTTATAAATATTATCACTAGTGGTTCCAAGACTTCTCAGGTCATTTCTTCAGTATCCTCAAGTGAATGCAACCAAGCTCCTCTGATTTGAATTCATTCAAATCAGGATTCATATTGCATACTAAGGTCACAGTTACACAATGAATAAATCTGGATTTAACACATTAGGAAAGACAAGTTAAAACTGTAATGTAGAGAAGTCAAGCTATTGTTTTAATACATATTAACTGACACTAGATACATTAACACCTACTGAGACAAGTTAATACCAGTGATTGCTTAGTCTACATTAAAATTTTACATGTGAAATAGCACATTAAAAACACTTAAAAAATAAAAGATTTAAGAAGAGACGGGAATTGTTTGTCTTTTTTCCCTTCTCAGAAAGAAGCAAATGACTCTTCAACCTGGCTCTTGTATGGATACAGGTCTTTATCACCTCAGGACTAGATTTCTCCATGGTGTACTACGTGGTCCTACACCAGGAAACAATCCAGAAAAGGAAGCTACTGCATAGCAGCTTCTGATTGTACTTATACCAATACATAGGAGTTTTTTATTTTGTTAGCTATAAAACTATGATAGATTAATGGTCTTCGACTGATGTCATTTCTGTGAACTTTGGTTCTGTAAGTCAGGCTGGCCAAACTGCGGCTCGAGAGCCACATGTGGCTCTTGAATGAAAAAGTGTGGCTTGTGGAAGAACGTCAGCAAATCAATTTTCTAGGTAAAAGTATATGGCTATCTGCCTTAGTGCAGGTCTTGAAAGTTTAATAATCAACTTGTGCGGCTCTTGAGTTCCATAAGTTTGGCCACCCTTGTGGGTTAAGGGCTATAGATACTGTCACTAGCTTTGTTTACTTATATTCTAAAGTCATCAGTATAGAAATCACTTCTGAACTTTTGTGATTCAACGATACAAGAAGACTACATGAAATTTCCTCTTCTCTTGCAGCTTTCTTAACTGAAACATTTTATCTTCATGCATAAGTTTTTAAAAGTTTAATATCAGTTTGGCATATAGGTTAGAACTTTCCATTTGTCTTTGTGAGCGAAACACCCACTTGAAATCCATCGGCTAATTTTTCTATGTTTATTCATAAGTGAAGTGCCCACTCAGAATTAATTAGTTCTCTCTCTCTCTCTCTCTCTCCCTCTCTCTCTCTCTCCTTCTTTTTTTAAAGGGGAAAAAAATAAAGCAAAAAAAAAAAAATCCTACAAAGCATTAATCAATATTTTTGCTGTATATTTCCATGATCAAAAAGTCTGTGTGACTTTTATCATCTTCCACTGGTGCTGACATATGGAAAATTTTCAAATAAGAATATGTAATTTATGATATACTGGCAGTAATGGGACATTGGCTGCACCGTGGTCTCTACAGGACTAACAGATTGCTCAGAAGGCTGAACAGGAAGTAGTCAATTAGTAAGGAGCTGTGAGAAGCAGTGAATCAAGGCCCAGCAGGCCCTTGTAAGAAAAGCTGCAGGACAGATAGGTTTAGTTATTCTCTGTAGCTCAAGAAGGGATCACTGAATGGAGTAAGGGAACAGAAGAGAGCTCCTGGCTGTTAGGGTGAGCATACCAAAGCCCTGAGGAAAGGGAGAAGAAAGTGGTGGGGTCATTGGAGAAGTGACTGTTCAATTGACTGCAACTGAAAAGAAATCATGACACTGACTGAGTGTTTTGCCCTTGGAATGATGTGGATTTCAAAGCATAAGTGACAGTCAGTGAAACACCATCCTGAACGGGTGTACTGATCTGTGGAGTTAATCCCCAAGACAGCCAGCAGGAGTTGCAAGCATGTTACCCTGTCTTCATGTTAGCTTACTGTTCAGCATGCTCTGAAGTGCGCTTTGTATGAAGTAACACCACAGAGTCCAGGATGATGCATGTACTATGCAAAAGAAAAATAATGTATACACTACCAATACATTATTTTTTTCTGACTTCTACACTGGAGGGAAAACAAAACAAAACAAAACAAACTCTGAGGGAATTCTTTTCCATATACTAAACATTTTCATTCTCACAACTATGAACACCTTTTCTACTGTTATTAAAAACCTGCTTACTTAATGAAATTGAGTTAGATGTTACAACCCTTCCTTGTTCAAATAACTCCAACAGGCTATGTCTACACTAGAGGGCTCAATTGAGTCAACTTAATATGGTTGACTTAAACTCAACTTATTAATTGAATTTAGAGAGTTCACTTTTTTTTTTTTAAGTTGACTTAATAAAGTCAACTTTAAATGGGTCCCCTGGCTGAAGTCAACTTTATTAAGTCAACTTAAGTGGCTATCCTGGCTTAAGTTGACTTAATAAAGTCAACTTAGGCAGACACATGTTGTAGGTCAACTTAATAAAGTCGACAACACATAAAGTCAACTTTAAGGGCAAGAGTTATTAAGTCAATTTAAGCAACTTAATAAATGCCAAATGTGGGCCATGGAGTTGCTTAAGTCAATTTAAGCCAGGATAAGTTGATTATGCCTCCTCTGTAGACACAGCCAGATTCACAGAGGAACACAGGCACCTAACTGCCACTTTGAGCACCTTAATCTCACAAATAAACAATGCCACTGGCATTCACAAAAGCACCATTTAGTTGCAACCTAACTTAGCTTTCCATCTGTAAAATCTGTATGGCATCTATTTTTCTGTCAGTGGGATTGTGAAAAACTGCCTAAATACTGACACTAACAAACTGATAAGCCATAATTCATGCCTAAACCTGAATGGGATTCACAAACTAGGAGTTCCCTTGTGGGGATATTGATTGTAGATATGTTAAAAAGACTCCCTAATTCACACAAAAGATGGCTGAAGAAGTGGGAGATGCTGCCCTCCCCCCAGCTGTAGTCCCCTGGTTGGAGAAGGAAGCTTGGCTCAAATCCTTTTTTTCTCTGGATTCAAAGCAGGGACCTCAACTCGTACTATACCTCCTAGTTTAATGTCATAACAACTGGGCTTTTCAAAGGTTTTCCAGGATGGGTCTCTCTTCTTTCGATGATGGGTCACTTTGTATGAAATACTTAAATAGGCTTTGACCACAGCAAAAGCAATAATGATTCCATACCTCATTGGATAAGGTACAAGATGTGAAATCTGGTGCCAAGTCTCTTCTAGGAGTCAGACAGAAGATGGATTTGAACCCAGGTTTCCCATATTGTGGGTGAATGTTCTAATGGTGTAAGTGGAAACAAGTTCTCCTTGTTCTTTCTGGAAAAATTACTAACTGACTGTATGAACATAAGTGTAGAACAGGGACCACAGTGAGCTCTAAGCAAAGATGGTGCCTTTCTCTAGCCAGGGAGAAGGATTCAGCCAGTCACCTTTGCTCAATATGTCCTTTTGGCTAGCTGAGGCAACTTCTTACTCAGTGTGCCCCTTTTTGTGAATCCTTTACTTTAGGTGACTCACTCTCTCCAAGCATTGCATAAGGCATGAGAGCACCTATCTCAAGATTGTGTATTGCAGTATCTGTCAGGGAATCTAAATATTACATGAGGTCCCTTTTTTAATCTGTTTGAGTAGGACTAGTTGCATAAAAAAAAAGTAAATGGGATTTGTGTTTCTAAACCCCTTATGTGTTTGAATATCTCTGCTTCAAATTGCCCAAAATTTTCAGGAGAGTCAGAAAATTCCAATGATAAATCTGCAATATCTGGAGAAATACTATACAGTGTGATTGTTTCCAGGTTTCATGAGAAAAAATTAATTTTGGAAACACAAAACAAAACAAGCTGTTTTTCCTAAATTCTAAAATATATTGTTTGTATTAAAGGGGAAAAGGATGACAAAACTTCTTGAATGCAATCTAACCTTTTGGATGCCCCTTGCTGCCATCATTTATGATGCCAAGAAGCTGCCACCTCTACATACTCAATTGTTCTGCCAATTCACAGTACCGAAGTATCAGGAATGGGCATATCTGATACCTACAGATTCCAAGATGAGGATTATGACCTTCATTTGTCTTAAAATGAAACTACTTTACTACTGGAAAAGAGAAATAATCTTTAACAGTCAATATCTGGCACTGGAATTTATAAGGAAACATATGAAGAAAAGATCAAAAGTGCAGACTGCATATGTGTTAATCACATAAACTAAATGAAAGCTTCCAGCGGAGTTCATCAACTTATGCACGCAAAGCGTTTTAAGATTTCTGAAACTAAAGCTGCAAAATTCAGCAGACTTATAACTGGGCTGATGCAGTGCTTCAGATTCATCACACCTACACACTTGAAGTACTTAAACAGAAAAGCAAACAACATCTATAAGAGAGTGATCTATTTTAATTATTTGAAAAGAGGTCTTTTTGAGTTAAATTAATTAAAGTTACCAGCCAAGGATCTTGTATAGTTGCCATATAGTCTCTTTGAAATCAGAAAGAAAAGACATGTCAAATACTGAAGCATTTTATTTAGCAACTACTGCAAACAATTCTGGATTGCATATGTGCATTGCTCTTTGAAGAAAAAATATAAAACGTGCAAAATCCTGGCAATGATTTAGTCTTTAAATTATAAAAAAAATAGGGCCTGCAGCAATCCTGAAGTGATGGAAGATGAAACAGATGACATAATAAGTCCCCCCTGCCCATTCCTTACGACACCAAAACCCCCATCAGTGTAAGCTGGAGTTTTGTTGGAGCGGATGTCAGGATTTGGCCCTGCCATTTTATACCTAGACGCAGGGCCAAATGTTATCCTTAGATGTGCCTATGTGACATCCATTAACTTCACTGAGAACTGTCCTTGAGTGCAAGTTGTAGTCCCAAGTTTTTTTAATACCCCCCCCTTTTGTGGCAGCATGTTATACCTTTCTCCAGATGTCAATGATACATATGCACTTAAGAAAATAAAAGACTAAACTAAGCAAGCAGAAGAAGAAAATAAATAGCATAAGCATATAAATTATAAAAGTAATGAGGCAGTATGAACAGTTAATGAAAAGAGGTAAAAATCTCTTACGATGAAGTAAATTTCCAGTACAGCTGGGAGGGGTGTATCTACTCTCTCTTGTCATGTGTGCATGCACATTTTCATTTACTTTAGTTGTATATGAATGGTTAAGGGGAAATGTGTCCCCATACCGGAGAAATAATATATATACCTCCTTTTTCAAATAATGCAAAGAATGCATTTTTTGGCATCAGACTTATAATTTATATCAATATCCTCCAGGGAAGGATTTGGGGATTTTAAAGTTAATATCCTTTACTTCTGTGCATTTTTAAAGCATGCAGACAAACTGGATTTAAAATAATATCTCTACATCTTTCAGGCTTCAGCATTAAAATTCCTGGCTGCAAATGCCATTACAAACAGCCTTCTTTAAATCTGTCACAGACTGGGACCCAGCATCTCAGAAATGAAATACTAATACTAGTTCATTATCTTTGCTGAGCCTTAATAAAACAAAGTGTTCATAAAAATATGTGTAGTTTTCCAGTTGAAAAGATAAAGAATATGACAGACACATTTAACATTAACTAAAGGTTATTTCCAAAAATAGGTGTCATGTATTCCCATCTTGCATAAAGGCTCTTGGTTAGGACACTGATAAAAAGGAAAATGACATTTGTTTCTAGCACACAAGAGTTTGGGAAGCATATTAAAGCTCTACTGCTTTCTTTAGTTGTGTCTTTTCCATTCCTTGGTGAGTTTCATCTATTTTAAATGAATAATAATAATAATTAATAATTAAATAAATAAAGTTTACTCTTCATCTCAACAGGGCCTATAGAGGTCCTTTTTGTCTGGGTATAGTAAACTAAACTGTAGGCTAGCTTTGCCAGTCACATCCCTATTGGAGAGGTTTTTTTTTCTTTCTTTCTTTATTAACACAAAGCTCCAAAAAGGAACCAGAGAAAAAAAATCTTCCATACAACCTTAAGATAGGCACAGTCTGAGACAGGTGCATCACTGGCTCTAGGCTTATGGACTTGAGCCCCAAGTCCCAGTGCCCGAGCCTGGGGTCTTCTCCCTGGCTAGTGGTGCGCCTGCCCTGAGATACCATTCCTTCCCTCTTTTTGGACAGGACCTAGCCTTTCTACTTTGCCTTTTCCCAAAGAAAAACAAAACTTGCAGTTGTCATCAGTCATTCCCAAATCCCTTTGTCAGAGACTACTTCAAGAGATCTTCTCTCCCTGCAGTTTCATTCCATTGTTTCCCCCTTATCTCTAGCCTCAATGTACTTTCTTTGTAGGCTGGAGGCACTGCTCCCCAACCCCTCCTGCAACTGGTTCAATGGGGAGGACTTATTCTGGTAAAGAAGACCTGAAACAATTTCAATCGCAAGGGGCAAACCAGTCTGCAACAACACCAGAGAGATCAGCAAAAGCTTTTTGTTTGTTTGTTTTTCCCCAGAGGTAACCTTAAAAGTAAAAATTAAACATAATTGCACAACAAATATTGTAGCTGCTGTAAAGTGGTCACTTAACAAAGAATCTTGCCAATTTTCTCCAACAAAAGCTCATGTGATAAATAAATTTGTTAGGCTTTAAGTGCTACAGAACTCCTTGTTTGTTTTTTCCAATTCAAGATGGTTCATAGTGAAGATATGTTCATAGCTCTGCATAGTGTTTCATCCAATTTAGTGGAAAGAACGTTGTAATAACTTAAATCTTACAATAACCTTTGCGACTCTGGTAAATGTAGTCTGTCAAGCATGTATAAGTAAGCTGTCAAAAAAAGAAATTGACTTTACAGGCAGCTATTTTGAGAACAGTTGCACCTCAGTGTGCTGGATTGTAGCTCCCCTGTACATTGATTTCAATGGGGGCAGCAATTGTAGTCACCTGATTATATTACTAATAGGGCTGTTTGAAATCTGTGGATTAAATATATTCCCATCATCAGGAAAGTATTTATTTTAGTGGAAATTTACATCTGGAAAAAACTATGGGAAATAATTTCAGTTTGACAACCCAGCATGAAATATTTCACTTCAGTCAGTATTAATCTGTGTCTGCTGAACCACCAATACTTCTGTTGGGAGTTATAGTTCTAAATCTTTCAAGTCCACATTCTACAGTGTGGGCCTTGCTCTCCATCTGAGCCACATTTCTGGGGCTACATTACAGTATCCCCATATCTGAGCCATTATGGGGCCTCAGGGCAGTTTAGACATTTGCACATTGGAGTTTTTCAGACAATATATTTCTACAAAAAGTGTTGGAATTTAACCTTTTCACTCCATTTCAGAAGGAAAACCAATATGGACAGTTTTGGAATTTACAGTGGGTTGGTTCTGAAAACCGGAGAGTGGAAGATCTCAGAGTCCAGCTTCCAGCCAGAACGGGTTTGTCAAAACCACTGTTTTGAACCTCGTAGTGCAAGCCTCACAAGCCTGATCTGTTGACCCAGTTTTGAGACTTACTGCCACTAGGGCTTGGGGTGGGGGGCGTTAATTTAGGGTAATGGTAGGAATTAGTATGGGGCAAACTTCAAAAATGAAATGTGTTTGCTGCCAATTTGTAACAAATGAATAAAAAGACTGTCCTGTGTTAATATATTTACTGAGGCATCCTATGCATCTCTACTTCTGCTCTAGAACAAACCAAAATTTTGGTTGTACATCAAGTACACCTCCCCTGCCCCTGAACAGTGGCTGTGGTGCTCTGTAAGGGTAAGAAGGTTATGCTACTCTGTGTTCCACTTCTGCATCAGTAAGTCTGCTTCTCCTGAATATGACCTTAGACAGAAGAATCAAAGAGCAGATTCACAAAAACATGAAAGATACAATCTAGCAGGCTCAGCAGGGATGGGAAAGATAAGAAAAAGAAATTATGCTGTATAACCATTTGAATCCTGTTTCACAGCAGAAGTTCATGAATTCTGCAACATGATTTAAGTGGCAGATTGTGCTCATATCTGGAGCTTAAAGAGGTTCTGTCAGCCTGAACATCACATATCCATCTGAAAATGTTGTGTCTGTAAGTAGCATGTGGGATTACTATGACTGAAGGAGATCTGGGGAAAATTATTCCTTTTTTCAAATTGCTGACTTTGTGCATACCAGACATTACATATAGACATTTTACTTTTTTATTGAAGGTGACGTGTACTTTGTGATTCACTGTATGGAACTACTTTTATGCATTACTCAATTTACATTAAAAGATCATTTCCATGCTCTTACACAGGTCCCCAAACAATAGTTATTAGTCCCAGCCCGGCAAACCTTAAGTCAAGCAGGCAGTAGGTAGGCATTAATTTATTATTATTGTTGTTGTTGTTGTTGAATGCAAAAATAGTAAAATAGAGACAGTACAGGGGTCAAAATGCACAATATAAAGCAGGGAGATAAAACAGAAACATGCAAATAAAAAACAAGAAAAGAAAAGATTAATATGAAAAAGTTAGAAGTAGACATTCCACATATTTTAACTATTCCATAGTTTCAGGATCAACAGTATGAAACCTGGACAGTCCTCTCGTGATGAACAAACATTCAGTAGATGTGTAGCCAGGGTTTTTTGTCACATAATTATTTAAAGTGTCTGAGTGAAAATGGCAAAAGGAAAACTGACAGGGACACAAAATGGTGGAAGCAAATTTGATAGGGAATTTTTTTTTTTTTAAATCTTCAGAATAATCCTTAAATAGAATCATAGAATCATAGGGTTGGAAGGGACCCCACGAGGTCATCTAGTCCAACCCCCTGCCAAAAAAAGCAGGACCACTCCCATTAGATCATCCCAGTCAGTGTTTTGTCCAGCTGGGACTTGAACACCTCCAGAGATGGAGATTCCACCACCTCCCTAGGCAACTTATTAGCAGTAATACAAGTGTTAACTTGGTTATAACGTAATAGGTATAAGCAGGACATTTTAGGAAGTAATCAATTGGTAAGAGTAACAAATGTAGCATTCAGCAAGGATTGGTGAGCAGCAGCCATCTTGTGATTTTTAAGGAAGACCCCCCCCGTACATTCTATCCCAAGCCCTATTCTATTTTAGAAAGCCACTATAAACTCCATTCCACTCCTTAGAATTTGCGCCCCCCTTATCCAAAACCTCTCTTTTGAATTTACCCCTCCCCTATTTAAAACTGCTCCTCAGAACTCATCCCTTCCTTATCTAAAGCCATTCTTCAGCAACCACCTCTCCCACATCCAGAGCCACTCCTTAGGAACAGCTCCGCCCTTTCTAAAATTGATGTAATTTATGACTCATCTCTCCCTTCCCAATCCCACGCTAGAGCACACATAGGGCTCATCCCCCTTCACCCCCCCCACCTTGCCTCCAGGGTATAAAAGGAGACATGGACTAAAATTAGAAGGATGATCTCATCTTCTTGAGAGTATTAAAAGGGAGACATTTGCTGAAGCAGCTTTGTGAAGCTCTGGCACTCAGCCAAGCTGCACCGAAGAGGAACTCAAAGGAGAATGAGACATTCTAGATGAGAACTGCGTTGGACTAAGGGAGCCACCATAGTCCAGTTGCTGAGGAGACTGTGGAAGCCCAGCAGTGACTGATAGAGAAGAGAAAGACTCCAGACATCCTCGCATTGTTCTAAAGGATTTTTCATCAAATTTTGGTAAGAAACTCAGGGATCCTGGGGAGGGTAACTAATCAGTTCCAGCTTTATATAGAACAGGTCAGCAGATAAGGAACATTGCCCAGAGAAGCAGCAGAGAGGAATCAGCACACAGACCAGAGGAGCAGCAGCAGCAGAGCAGAGCCAGCATACCAACCAGAGTGGCTGATCAGGCCCAGATTGGGACCTGAGGATCAAGGCTGGACCAGACCTGGACAGTGTAGAGTCACCCAGAGGACTGGGGACAGCCTGACCAGAGAAGCAAGCTGCCTGGAGCTGAAGCCTGCCCCAAGGACCCGATCCTGACCAGACCAGCCTGCTGCATACCCAGAAAGGCACTGTTTTTACTAAGGGATCTGGACAATTTGACTAACTGAGTCCCAACTTATATGTCCAGATTCTGAGGTGAACCTTTGTCTCTGACAGAACAGAATAGGATCCAAATTGACTATTCAGAGGGATTTGTGTGTTGCTGTAAGTAAAAGAGGGTGTGTCTACACTTAGACTTGAATTTGAATTCAAGACTTGAATTCCCCAGTAGGGTTCGAATTGACCCAGTGTGGCCATGTGAATTCAAACTCACTGAGCTCAAATTGACAAGGTTTGACATTCCTGCCAGGTTGCCATACACCCTGGGAGGAAGACCAGCCATTCAGCACCTGGGGCCAGCAGCCCCAAAGGTGCCTGCACCCCTCCAGCCACGTTGGGCTGGAGGGAGCAATGGGGTTCCTGTTCCATCACTGTGTCCCTTCCAGCCATCTGGCCGCCCACAAGGAAGGTACCCCACAGGCTGCTTTTGCAGGGCTGGCCGCCCTCAGGGAACAAACCGGGAGGGCACCTTTCGCAGGGCTCATTGCCCATGGGGAAAGCACCAGGTGGGTGGCTTTTGCAGGACTGGCCCCCTGCAGGGAATGCAGTGGATGGGCGGCTTTTGCAGAGCTGGCCACCTGTGGGGAACACACTCCAGCAGGGATGGAGCCACGCCTTCAGCTCTGCAAACCTGCCCACTCAGTGCATTCCCCGCAGGTGGCTAGTCCTGCAAAAGCTGAGCACCCGAGCGTCTTCCCGGCATGCACAGATCCCTGGGTTGAAGCCACGTGCCTCAGTGTCTTCCCTTCCTGGCCTGGAGCTAGCAGGGACGGAGCTGCATGACTAGCATGGCTCCAGCCCCACTCCCAGGCAGGCCAGGCTCCAGCAGGGGGGATTCCCTTCCCCGCAGGGGCAGCCCTTCTGGGAAGGGGTGGGGGGAATGCCCCCCGCCTTGCAAAGGAAACTTCCTCTGCCAGGCTCCAGCACTCTAAGCCTGTCATGGGGTAAAGCAGCCCCTCCCCAGCTCTAGCTGCACTGCAGCTGGAGCTGGGCAGGGGATGCTTTTCCCTGTGTCCAGCTCAGAGTGCCAGAGCCTGGCAGGGGATTAGCTGTGGCAGTGGCCATTTTACATGGCCATCTTGCCATGCTTCCCATGGTGCCCCCCTCCAATTCGAATTGGGAAGTCCAGTCCATGGATATGCCAATTTGAATAGGATTTTGTAGTATGGCCATGTCAATTCCAATTTACTGAATTCAGATTAATAATTATTAATTCAAATTGACTAGTTTGAATTCAGTAATTTGAACTGTAACTCTAAGTGTAGACATAGCCAGAGTGCTTGTGTCTTGACAGTTAATAAAGCAGGGTGAATGCAGCATGACTGAGAAAAGCCTGTCTTCACCTGTTCCACAAGTGACTAGCCATCACTTGTTGAATGCTACATAGGTTGTTAGTGATTTAGGTATTTGTTAGGATTTTTGGTGATTTTTAATATATTTATTTAAAATAAGTTTATTGTTAAGATTGTAATGATGATCATGCAATTGTAAGTATTGTAACACAGCAGAGCAGCATTCTATTTTACTGTCACTCTGTGTAATGCTCACTGTGATGCATAGTTATTGATTGTTAGAATAGATATTTTCAGTGCTTGAATCTCATTGTAACTTTTGTACTATTTAAATAAATACTAACACTTGTTTTTGAAGAATTCATTCTTCTAAGTCTGTTCTCAACTGGTGGGCTGTAGCTGTATTTTCCCCTGGAGTGTTTTACCCTTTAGGTGAGCATACCCTATTTGAAATTATCCCAGAGTAGATAGTACTAATGTTTCTTTAGGCAAGCGAAAAGCTGCCTGAACAGGCGAAAAATTTACATTCTGGGGTAGCAGGTGAGTGATTAAAACTGCACCACAGCTGTACCTCTGTCAGCTTCTGAGGCAGGAACGTAACCATTGAGTAATGAAGATGGGAGAAAATGGACAGATCGGAATGTCATTGATAGTGTTTTCAGGTTACTCATGATAGAATAGAATAGAATAGAAATTAATTTAAATAAAGTGCATTCTATTTGATAAAAGATTTCCAGCATACACACTACATCAGCATTCCTAGCATTCTCCATTAAATGAAAGGGGCAGATGGGAAAGGGCAGATTTCTATGAACCCCAAAGGAAAAACAGATACTTATGGCTGCTGATCTAATTAATTTGGGAGACACTTAATCTCTATTATGTATCTATAGTGCAATACTGTCAGGGCTGTCCTTAGGATAGGGTCACAGGGGCAGCTGCCCAGAGCCCTGTGGGGCCCACACTGCTGCCCTCCCCATTCCAGAGACTGGGCAAGCCAGCCAAAAGTGGCGGCCCAGTTCAGCACTGCTGGTCCATGCCCCCCTGCCCCCCGCCACACATGCTGCTTTCAGCTCTGTTCTGGAGCAGCAGAGAGGTGGCGGGAGGCAGCACGAGGCCTGTACAGCTACCCCCCGACCATGCTGCCTCCTGTGCTGTCCCCACTGCTCCAGCACAGAGCCAAAAGCAGTGCATGTGGCTAGGTGGGGGGGCAGCAGCACTGAACCTGGCCATCCTTTTGGCTGGCTCGCCCAGTCCCCGGCATGGAATGGCTGGTGCAGGGCCCTGCCCCTCACCTGGGCTGGCCGGCCCCACCCCCAGTGCTGAGGTGGGGGGGCATGCAGAGGGTGATTTGCCTGAGGCCCCACACCCACCTAGGGATGGCCCTGAATATCATATATGGCACAATCAGAGAATGAATGTCTAGGAACTGGAAATGTGTGTGTTGGGAAAAGAAGCAAACAGGTTGTCCTGGAGGAGGATTGGGTCCAATGGCACTCTTTATTACCCACTGTTCATTCCCTCAATGTGTTCTGTGAGCCAAGCGGGTTGGTTCTACAGCTCTTTTTACCCAAAACAATATGGTAATACATACCTGTTTGACACTGTTCCAAAGACCCTTATATGGTTACATTAGTTCTTATACCATGAATATTAATAAGGATAGGATGTATGTAATTATCCACACCTCTGTTTGTTGATTGTATCTATTCTGTGCAAGCATTCTGTCTTCTAACTTACACTAAATTGCTGAGCTAATTGTTTTTAGGGGGCATGGCATTACCAAAGGGAGCAAGGACCTGGGTTAATGAACAAAAGGAGAAAAGAAAGTATCCTTTCTTAAGACAGAAACTATGTCCAACAAACAGGCATCCAAGGAAATTTCTGTACTAAACAGCTTGTGGTATGTTATGCAAGGTTAAACATACATACTGCTGTGCCCCATATCAAGAGCTTGAGAACAGGGGACTGCAAACAGGGGAGTTTGAGACGGAAGGCAAAAGACATGAGAAGCCTTGAGAAGCAGGCAAAGAAGATCCCTTTGCTGAAGACGGAAGGGAGAGAGAGAACCTTGGGGTTAGTGAACTGCTGACTGAGGGTTTTTCCCCCCTTACACATGATTTCTGTTAGTTGTCAGATACTATGTGATTGTGATTGTGGTTGTGATTGTGATTGTCTGGGGGCTGTTTGTACCATTGTTCCTTGCTCACCCTTGATCAGCAGCCTCAAAACAGCCTTGTGATCACTCTTCCCCTATGTGCTTAATGAGGGACAAGGGCTGACCTAGGCAGAAAAGTCCTTACAAGCCAGTGGCTGAGTGACCAGGGGACTGCAAATAGGGGAGTTTGAGAGGGAGTCTGCGGAAAGGAGTTTGTGGTTTGTGAGGTCACTATGGTCACTATCATTTGTGCCACGTCTGCTTCTGTCTCCTCCACCAGTGCCTGTACCCAGACAGACTTCCTGACTCTGGGTATCTCCACCCAGATCCTGGTGTGGACTTGCAGAGACTGTGGCTTGCATTTCCCACTAACACACAACCAGGCTGGGGAGATGAATCAACATGACAGGTGCCTTCTGGTGGAATGTCTTAGGAGGCAGGTGGGAGAGTTACAGGAGGAGGTATCAAGGCTCAGAAGTTACCATGCCCTGGAGAAGTTCCTCAATAGCATCCATGAGGAGACATGCAGGGATGAGGAAACTATCCAGGTACTGAAGACTGCTGCCATGCCATCAGAGAAGAATGAGGTGGTTCTGGCACAGGGAGGATACTGGCAGATAGTGATTTCTGGCAGGAGACAGTGCTTCACCCCTGCTCCAATCCTGCCCTCTGTTGTGGTGAGGAACCATTATGCAGCACAAGAGAGGAACAATGAGGTAGAAAAAGAGAAGGCATGCACCCTCAAGGCTGTGAGGATAACAACCATCACACCCAGAAGGAAACATCAGATTGTGGGTAGATGGGGACTGTCTTCTGAAGAGGACAGTGGAACCCACGTCGTCCTGACAAGGCCTCATGGGAGGTATGCTGCGTGCCAGAGCCAATATAGGGGACGCTATGGAGGAATTGTCAAGAATCATCTGCCCCTCTGACTACTACCCCATGCTACTCATCCATGTGGGAACCCATGATACTGAAAGAGTTGACCCACAGCAGATCAAAAATGACTACATGGCTCTGGGAGCATAGCTGAAGGAGTTTGGTGCACAGCTGGTGTTCTCCTTGATCCTTCCAGTCAAGGGTAGAGGCTTGAACAGAGACCGATATATCCTGGAAGTGAATGTCTGGATGTGAAGACGGTGTCATCAGGAGGTCTTTGACTTCCTTGACCATGGCGTGCTAGGAAGACATGGACACCACTTATGGAGGAAGGGGAAGAGCATATTTGGATGCAGACTGGCTAACCTAGTGAGGAGGGCTTTAAAGTAGGTGTGAAGGGGGAAGGTGACCATAGCCCACAGGTAAGTCACAATGTGGGAGACCTGGAGGAAGGGATCGAACTGGAGACTGGGGACAGGGTGCTGGGACAGTTACAGCAGGGATAAAAGAGAGGAAAGTTAGAACTCAGGCTGAGGAATCAAATAATTGTCTTAGGTTCCCTAATGAAGCTCTGATACCTGAGGTGAGTGGGGAAGGATGACGCTGGAAGAAAATGCACGGAGGTGGATGCAACAGAACTGAAAATTGACAGGGGAAATTGTAGCAATCGGCCCTGTATTTTAGGTGCCTGTACACAAATGTGAGGAGTCTGGGAAACAAGTAGGAAGAATTGGTAGTACTAGCACAGAAAAGGAACTATGATGTCACTGGAATAACAGAGACGTGGTGTGATAGCTTGCATGATTGGAGAAATGTCATGGATCGGTATAAATCATTCAGGAAGGACAAGCAGGGAAGAAGAGGAAGAGGAGTAGAGTTATATGTAAAAGATCTGTATGACTGCTATGAGTCCACTAAGAAAGTGGAAAAAAGCCAGTTGAAATTCTGTTGGTTAAGTTTAGAGGAGAGGGCAACAAGGGGGATGTCATGGTGGGTGTCTCCTATGGACTGCCAGACCAGAAGGAGGAGGTGGATGCAGCATTCTATGGACAACTAGCAGAAGTTTCTAGATCACAGGCCCTGGTTCTCATGGGGGATTTCAATTATCCTAATATCTGCTGGGAGGGCAATACAGCATTGCACATGCAATCCAGGAAAGTTTTGGAGAGCATTAAGGACAACTCCCTGGTACAAATACTGGAGGAACCAACTAGGGGCTATACACCTCCCAACCTGCTGCTCACAAACAGAGAAAAATTGATTAGGGAAGTAGAAGTGAATGGCAGTCTGGGCAGCAGTTGACATGAGAGATAGAGTTTAGGATCTGATCAACAGAAAAAAGGAAAGAAGCAGAACACAGACCCTGGATTTCAGAAAAGCAGATTTTGGATTCCTTAGGGATATGATGGACAGGATCCCTTGGGAGGCTGATCTGAAGGGGAAAGGTGTCCAAGAGAGCTGGCTGTATTTTAAAGAAACCTGCTAAGGGCACAGGAAGATACCATTTCGATCAGTGCTTTTTTTACTCCAGTCTTCATAGGGAGGGCCAGCTCCCAGGTCACTACAAAGGGTAATGCATAAAGGATTGAAGACTGTTCACTAGAAAAGACTATCAAGTGGGTGGCCAAGACAAATGGATAGATAAATAATAGTAACAAGAGTAAGAAGGTCAAAAGTTTCAACATTAAAGAAAATAGATACCTCTGAAAGACATTTTATTATTATTATTATTTTGAAAGCTATTTTATTTTATCATTTCTTCTGATTTGTACCTGCAGTAGATTTTGAGAAGCCTTAGATACACCCATACATAGCCCTTATTCTGACTATATGTGGTTGCAATTGTTGAATGTGGGATTTAATTTTTTTTATCAAGTGAAGAATCTGATTTAAAATATAAATTAATATGCAAAAATTTGGTATACATGTTGAGAAACTCTGTCAGTTCCCCTGAAAATATGTATCGGAGACTCTATCTTTGGAAAGCAGCTCTTCTAATTTAGAGCCTTCTGTCCCTTTTAATTCAACTCTGCTGGTAGCATAGTTGTTACACATGTGTTACATCATTTTTGGAAAATCAGAATTTTACCTTTTAAAAGGAATCATCCACCAGATACTTCCACATTATCACAATAATGAGAAAAGCTCAGACATCACTTATCTTCTTAGTGTAGTACATTAACAACTCCCAGGCCAGCTTGTGCCAAATAGCTTTCTGTACTAATAGTATTTGAAAATTGCTGTTTTAAGTATATGTAGATTATTGATTTTCAAAAACAGAAAATAAAAAATGACTATGATCTTGTACATGATTCCAAATACTTCACATGTGGTATCTCATGAAGAATTACACAGTTTTACAATTTCTCAAAGCTGCAGGACCAGACAACACAAACTCTGATACTAGGTAGACATAAATCAGCTGTGGAATGAGGTGGACATAAGAATTAAAATAGTGCTCAAGTATTTAGTATTCAACAAGCAGGCATATTTGATTTGAAAGTTATCATTTGAGGACAGCATCATCTGATGGACATTTTGAGTCCTCCTATTGGAAAACGGCTAGTATTATGGAAATCTTTATTATATTTTAGAGTTGCATATTTTGTCAGCTTTGCCTGTCATTCTCTTGTCCTATTATTTATGCAATATTTGTTCCTGAGAGAAAAGTTTTCCTTCTGAAAACTGAATTCTTAAGTCAAGTTCTGTAAATTGTCATGTGTCCTGTAGTTGCCCAAACATAGTATTTTAAATACTTCCCAGAGCCATGGACAAATGCTCCATGTGTTCACAGAACCAAGAATTCATCTACCTTTTCAGCAGGTAACTTAACTGGACAGATCCCTCATTTAGTTCAGAAAAGAGTCATAGTTACTCCTCTATTTAGCCATGAGAACCTTATTCCTATGACTATTCTTATGCAGCAGATTATTCACAACACCAATCAAATTAACACAGTTTCTATGAGGAAGAGATTGTAGGATCTGATCCAGATTACTGAGTCTAATCTAATATGCCTCACTAATATGCAGACTAATCTCCACCACCATTGTCACAGAATACACAAGATACAATGCAGATCAGGAAAGATGAGCTCCCCATTTTGAGAAAGGCAGGCCATAAAATGATTAACACAAAGACACGCTTTAACTCCAACAACAGCTCTAAATGAGATCATTAACAGCCAAGAAGCCAGGGAGGGTGGAAAGAAGCTATTCTAAGCCAGGTATGGAGTGCCAAAGCTTTGCCACTGTTTAATTGCCAAATGAGCCACGCTGGGCCTAGAGCTGCCTCTATGCCTGCCGTAAACTGTATCAGAGACTGCCTGTTTATGCAAAGTATTACTACACATGATATAGCTTTTATCTGAATAGAAGATTTCATTCTCCATAAATGTCTAGCCAACATCTTTTGCATACACCAGATTGAGGAGGCAGATAGTAATAATGGCTGCAAATCTTTGTCCTCACCACACCACTGAGACACACACATAACCCATCTGTGGACTTAATGGTAAGACCCTGGAATGCTTGTGGCTGGTCCACAGAACTGTGGAGACAATTTTCTTGATTTCATTTTATTGGGGACCCAAGTGAAATGTTATAAAATATGTTGCACGGATCAGACCAAAATTTAAGACCCACTCCTGTCTCAAAACCAAACCAAACCAAAACAAAAATAAACAAGCAAAAACCACCAAGGTTTCTCTAAAAAATGGGCATTCAGTTCAAGAGAATTTACCAGAAAGAAAATGTATTGAGTAATAAACTGAAGAAACAGGTTCACAGACTGATAGGTTGGATCTACCATATACAAAAGTGATGATTTAATTATATCCTGCTTAGAGCTCTAATAGTGCTGTCATCTTAGTGCTGATAGAAGACTTTATTTTGATAATTCTGCAGTGAAAAACCATGTCATTTTATTAGATACTTTTTCTGTAAAATATGATTTATCTTAGGAATGCTTTTTTCATCAGCATATGTCTCTCTGTCTTTAGTCCTTTCATTAGAACTTTTAGTATTTCCTTCCTGTGCTAAAGCAGTGATGAGGTTCTCTGCTGCACATTAATGACAATCACAGTGTGCATTTCCTATTAGTGTTCTTTCCAAGGCAAAACACAAATGAAATGAAGTTTTACTTGAGGATTTGGAATTTTTCCATTTGTGATCTATCTATCTGTAACAAATCATGAAAAAATTCTTGTCCCTTAGAAGAAGAAGAAAAAAAAATAAAACCCTTTCTTTGATAAGTTGTGCATAGTTCAAGAATTCTGATCAGATCATCATCCTTTCATGGAATTCTGATGTACCTAACCAGACTGGTGATTAGTTACATCAAAGAGACCTTAGTCATGAACAAGAACCTTGCAGTCAGCTTCCCCCCCCCCTTTTCATTAAACAGGTTGCCACCTTATAGTCTGAAGAGGCCTACTCAGATTTATGGGTACCTTCTGGCTTCCTTTCTTGGTAAATCATATTTGCTGAGCCTGCTTCTTTAGATGCCTCCTTTGAAAAGTCAATCCACTGTATAGCAAATAAGGAGTCCTTTATGACATATATAAAAACTAACAAATTTATTAAGACATAAACTGTCATGGGTGCAACCCCCTTCCTCAGACACATGATGTTTAAACTGCATTATGTTAGGTATATACAAACATGCAAACAAGGGGGAGTTTAAAAGGTCTATTCAATCACTGTAGATGTTTCTGCCCATTAACAAGAATGGACGAGAAGGTGAGAACATTCTTTGAATAGACCTTGTTAGTTCACCCTTATATGCATCTGTATACCTACCTAACATATTCCATTTTTACTTCACGTCTCAGAGGAAGTGGGTTGTACCCATAAAAGCTCATGCCTTAATACATTTGTTAGGCTTAGGCTACACTGAGGGCTCAGGTCGACCTATTGGCACTTACTTCACCCTTCAGCTGTGGAGGGTGGTGGAATCTCCATCTCTGGAGGTGTTCAAGTCCCAGCTGGACAAAACACTGACTGGGATGATCTAATGGGAGTGGTCCTGCTTTTTTTGGCAGGGGGTTGGACTAGATGACCTCGTGGGGTCCCTTCCAACCCTATGATTCTATGATTCTATGTGTGGTTACACACTCGTGAGTAAAAATGATCATTAAGTGTGGCTGGAAGTCAGCCTCATAACTCCGCCTCTGCAGAAGTTGTAGCGTTCAGTTCAGCCATAAGAAACCAGGTTTACATGAATGTGTAGTGAATCAGACTTTAATTGGACGTGAGATCTGTCCCACAATTCTGTGTTCTTTCAAGTGTCTCTTAGCTGGTATGCTGCTCCTTTGCCACATTGCCAGAAAACTCGTCCTGTCCCTGAATCCCCAGGAAGGTTTGATGTTCATTTTGGAATCATAGAATCATACAGTTAGAAGGGACCTCATGAGGCCATCTAGTCCAACCCCCTGTGAAAGAGCAGGACTACTCTCACTAAATCATCCCAGCCAGGGTTTTGTCTAACTGAGACTTAAATATCTTCAAAGATGAAGCTTCTACCGCCTCCCTGGGTAACCCATACCAATGCTTCATCACCCTCCTAGTAAGGACGTTTTTCCTAATATCCAATCTAGAAGTCCCCAGCTGTAACTTGAAACCATTGCTTTTTGTTCTGTCCTCTGTTACTACAGAGAACAGCCAAGCTCCATCCTTCTTGTACCAGCCCTTCAAGTAGTTGAAGGTTGCTATCAAATCTCCTAACAGGCTTCTCTTCTGAAAAAAACAAAACAAACAAACAAACAAACAAAAAAAACAAGGAGTTACATGGCACTTAAAGACTAACAGATTTATTTTTGCATAAGTTTTTGTGAGAGAAAATCCTGCTTTGTCAGATGCTTCGAAGGTGGGTGAATTTACAGAAAGGAATGAAAATAAATGCAAGGGGATGTAAAACATAGGATCAGGTCATACAGTAACACCAAATCAGAGCAGTTGTTAGGTTCAAACCATGGGAAGCCTGAAGTTAAATTACCTTTTGTAATGGGAAGAGAACCCATAGTCTAGATTCAATCTTGCTTTCACAGAATTTAATTTGCATATTAATTCGAGTTCAGCTGTTTCTCTTTGAAGTCTTGATGTCCCAGTCACATCTCTGATGATGGTCGTTAACAAATCATTTATCGAGTGATTAGAAAGATGGAAGTGCTCAGCAACTGTTTTTTTTTTTCGGTTTTTTTGTGATTTCTGATATCAACTCTGTGTTCATTTATTCTTTTGCTCAGCGATCGTCCTGTTTGTCCAATGTATAAGGTGTTCGGTATTTCTGGCATATGATGGCATAGATCACATTAGTAGATGAGCAGGTAAATGAGACTTTAATGGAGTAGCAGGATTGATTAGGACCTATGATAGTATTTATTGTACAGATATGTGGGCAGACTTGGCAGCGTGGTTTGTTGCAGGGGTGTGTGCGTGCTTCAATGTTCTTGTTGTTAGATCTGTAGTTGCTGGTGAGTATCTGTTTAAGTTTGGGAAGTTGTCTGTAGGCAAGGAGAGGTCTGTCTCCCAACGCTTGAGAGAGTGAGGCATCATCTTTTAGAACAGGCTGGAGGTCCTTAATGATCTGTTGCAGAGGTCTGACTTGAGGGTTGTATGTGGTGACTAGTGGTGTTCTGTTGCTTTCTTTCCTGGGCCTCTCCTGTAGTAGATGACTTCAGGGTACCTGTCTAGCTCTGTCAATTTGTTTCCTTACTTCCCCAGGTGGGTACTGTAGTTTCAAGAATGCTTGATAGAGATCCTCAAGATGTCTGTCTCTGTCTGAGGGATCAGAGCAAATGTGATTATATCTTAGGGCTTGGCTGTAGACAATGGATCGTGTGGTGTGTTTAAGCTGGAAGCTCGAGGGAAGCAGGTATCTATACCAATCAGTAGGTTTTCGGTACAGGGTGGTGTTGATGTGTCTACCCCTGATTTGTACTGTAGTGTTGAGAAAGTGGATTTCCTGTGTGGAGTGTTCCAGGTTCAATTTGATTGTGGAGTGGAAATTGTTGAAACCTCTGTGAAAATCTTCAAGAGCATCCCTGCCATGGGTCCAGACGATCAAGAAGTCATCAATGTAGTGTAGGTAAAGAAGAGGTGATTTGGGATGAGACTTGACGAAATGTTGTTCTATAAGCCTAGTTCCTTCAGTTCCTCTTCATAAGTCTTGTTCTCTAGCCCCTTGATCATTTTTGTTGCCCTCCGCTGGGCTCTTTCTAATTTGTACACATCCTTTTTCTAGTGGGATGCCAAAAACTGGACACAATATTCGAGATGTGGTCTCATCAGTGCCGAATAAAGGGGAATAATGACATTCGTCAATCTGCTGGCAAGACTTCTACTGATGCAGCCTAGTATGCCATTGGACTTTTTGGCAGCAAGAACACACTCTTGACTCATATCCAGCTTCCCATCCACTGTGACCACCAGGTCCTTTTCTACAGCACTATTACTTAGCTGATCATTCCCCAGACTGTAGCAGTGCATGGGGTTTTTCCATCCCAAGTGCAGGATTTTGCACTTCTCCTTGTTGAACCTCATGAGATTTCTTTTGGCTCACTGCTGCAATTTCTCTAGGTCTCCCTGAAACCTGTCTCTGCCCTCCAGTGTCTACCATTCCCCCCCAGCTTGGTGTCACCCACAAACTTACTGAGTGTGCAGTCTACTCCATCATTGAGATCATTAATGAAAATGTTGAACAGAACTGGCCCCAGGACTGACCCCTGGGGCACACCACTCGTTACTGATTGCCAAATGGATGTTCAGCCATTCACGCCTCCTTGCTGTAATTGTTGATCTACCCAGTTTTCTATACACCTTACAGTCCACACATCCAACCCATACTTCTTTAGCTTGCTGACAAGAATGCTGTGGGAAACTGTATGAAAGCCTTGCTAAGTCAAGGTATATCATGTCAACGGCTCTCCCCGTATCCAAAAGTCCAGTCATCTCATCATAGAAGGCTATGAGGTTGGTCAGGCACGATTTATCCCTGGTGAAATCATGCTGACTGTTCCTGATCACTCTATTTTCCTCCAAGTGTTTCAGAATGGATTCTTTGAGAACCTGCTCTATGATTTTTCCAGGGATTGAGGTGAGGCTGAAAGGCCTGTAATTCCCTGGATCCTCCTTTTTCCCTTTCTTGAAGATACGTACTGTATTTGCTTTTTCCCAGTCTTCTAGCATGTCTGCCATGAGTTTTCAAAGGTAATGACTAGCGGTTCTGCTATGTCATTGGCCAAATCTCTCAGCATCCTTAGAAGAAATTAATCCAGCCCTATAGACTTGTGCATATTCAGCTTCTTAAGTAGTCCCTAACCTGACCTTCCACCACCAAGGGCCTCTCTTCTTCTCTCCAATCTGCCATAACTGGTGTAGTGGGCTAGGAGCTGGCCCTGCCTGTGAAGACTGAAGTAAAAAAAGAATTGAGCACTTCAGCCTTTTCCGCATCCTCCACCAAGAGGCTACCTCCTCCATTCAGTAAGGGAGCTACACCATCCCTGATCCTCTTTTTCTTATTGACATACTTGTTGAACCCCTTCCTGTTATCCTTCACATTCGTTGCTAGCTGCAACTCCAATTGTTCTTTGGACTTTCTGTATTTATCCATGCAGACCCAAGCAATATCCTTGTATGCCTCCCCAGTCATCTGTCTAAGCTTCCACTTCTTGTAGGCTTCCTTTTTATGTTTCCGGTCACCACAGAGTTCTCTGTTAACCCTTGCTGTGTGCCTTCCACATTTGCTGTTCTTTCTGCTCATCAGATGGTATCTTCCTGTGCCCTTAGCAGGTTTCTTTAAAATACAGCCAGCTCTCTTGGACACCTTTCCCCTTCAGATCAGCCTCCCAAGGGATCCTGTCCATCAGATCCCTAAGGAAGCCAAAATCTGCTTTTCTGAAGTCTGGGGTCTGTGTTCTGCTTCCTTCCTTTTTTCTGTTGATCAGGATCCTGAACTCTACATCTCATGGTCACTGCTACCCAGATAGCCATTCATTTCTTCTTCCCTAATCAATTCTTTGCTTGTGAGCAGCAGGTCGGGAGTTGCATAGCCCCTAGTTGGTTCCTCCAGTATTTGTACCAGGGAGATGTCCTTAACGCTCTCCAAAACTTTCCTGGATTGCATGTGCAATGCTGTATTGCCCTCCCAGCAGATATTAGGATAATTGTAGTCCTCCATGAGAACCAGGGCCTGTGATCTAGAAACTTCTGCTAGGTGCCAACAGAATGCCCTGTCCACCTCCTCCTTCTAGTCTGGCAGTCCATAGGAGACACCCACCATGACATCCCCCTTGTTGCCATCTCTTCTAAACTTAACCCACAGACTTCCAACTGGCGTTTTTCTGCTTTCATAGTAGACTCAGAGCAGTTATACAGCTCTTTTATATACAGTGCTACTCCTCCCCCTCTTCTTCCCTGCCTGTCCTTCCTGAATGACTTATACCCATCTATGGCATTGTTCCAGTCATGCAACTATCCCACCACATCTCTGTTATTCCACTTACATTTCATCTCCTTGTCTGTGCTAGTATTACCAATTCTTCCTGCTTGTTTCCCAGGCTCCTCGCATTTGTGTACAGGCACCTAGAATACAGGGCCGATTGCCACACTTTCCCCTGTCAATTTTCAGTTCTGTTGCATCTACCTCCTTGCATTTTCTCCCAGTGTCGTCCTTCCCCGCTCACCTCAGGTATCAGAGCTTCATTAGGACACCTAAGGCAATTATTTGATTCCCCCGCTGAAGTTCTAACTTCCCTCTCTTTTATCCCTCCTGTTACATTCCCGGCAGCCGCCCCCTGTTCCATCCCTTCCTCCAGGTCTCCCACATTGTGACTTACCTGTGGGCTTTGGTCACCTTCCCCCTTCACACCTACTTTAAAGCCCTCCTCACTAGGTTAGCCAGTCTGCATCCAAATATGCTCTTCCCCTTCCTCCATACATGGAGTCCATCTCTGCCTAGCAATCCTTCTTCCTGGACCAGTACCCCATGGCTGAGGAAGTCAGAGACCTCCTGAGGACACCATCTTCACATCCAGACATTCACTTCCATGATATATCTGTCTCTGTTCAATCCACTACTCTTGAGTGGAAGGATCAAGGAGAACACCACCTGTGCACAAAACTCCTTCAGCCATGCTCCTAGAGCCACGTAGTCACTTTTGATCTGCTGAGGATCACCTCTCGCAGTATCATTGGTTCCCACATGGATGAGTAACTTGGTGTAGAAGTAAGAGGGGTGGATGATTCTCAACAATCATTCTGTAATGTCTCAGATATAGGACCCCAGCAGGCAGTATACCTCCCAAGAAGCCTTGTCAGGGCAACAGATGTGTGCTTCCTTCCCCCTAAGAAGCGATTCCCAAACCACCACAACCCAATGTTTTCTCCTGTGTGTGATGGTTGTGATACTCCCAGCATCAGGGGTGCATGGTGTCTCTTCTTCCTCATCCATAGTTTCTAGCTCTGAGTAATGGTTCTTCACTACATCGGAGGTTGGGATGGGACCAGGGGTGGAGCACTTTCTGCTGCCAGAGGTAACCAGCTGCCAGTGTCCTCCCTGTGTTGGAGGCATCCTGTGCTTCTCTAATGGTGTGGCAGTAGTCTTCAATACCTGGACAGTTTCCTCAGCCTCGCATGTCTCTTCACGGATGCTATTGAGGAACTTAAACCTCTGTGTGTGTGTGTGTGTGTGTGTGTGTGTGTGTGTGTGTGTGTGTGTGAGAGAGAGAGAGAGAGACAGACAGACAGACAGACAGGCAGACAGACAGAAAAATCAGCCTGTGGAGTGAATGAGTGAGTCAGTGAGTGAGTTCACCCTGTGGGGTGGAGGTGTGCGTGTGTGTGTGTGCGCACGTGCATGCGTGTGTGCATGTGCACATGTGTGTGGTGTATTTAGAATGAAAATCTAGGCAACTATACCAGTCAGTAGGTTTTCGGTATAGGGTGCTGCTTTTTTGTCCATCCCTAATTTGTACTGTAGTGTCCAAAAAAGAGAATATCCTGTGTGGAGTGTGCCAAGTTAAATAATGGAGTATAAATTGTTGAAATCTCTGTGGAAATCTTCAAGGCCATCCCTCCCATGGGTCCAGATGATGAAGGTGTCATCAGTGTAGCATAAGTAGAGGAGAGGTGCTTTAGGATGAGACTTGAGGAAACATTGTGCTATGTCAGCCATAAAAAGTTGGTATCTTGTGAGGTCATGTGGGTACCCATAGCAGGGCCGCTAACTTGAATGTATAGATTATCTTCATATCTGAAATGGCTGTGGGTAAGTACAAAGTCATAAAGTTCAGCCATGAGGTGTGCTGTGGCATCATCTGGTATGGTTCTTTTAATAGCCTGTAATCCATCCTTATGTGGGATGTTGTAAATCAAAGCTTCAAAGAGAAGCTAGGGAAATTGAATCCATTTGCAAATTTGGTTGTGTTGCTTCATCTCTTAACTGAGACATTTTTTTTCTTGCATTACACCAAGTGATTTGACCTCATCTTCTGCTGTTTCCTCATATGCTGTTTCCAAGTGTTTGAATCTAACAACTATTTTTATTTGCTGTTACAGTGTGACCTGTTCCCATGACTTACATTTCCCTGCATTTGTCTTCCTTCCATTCTGTAATTTCCCTCATCTTCAAAGCATCTGACGAAGTGTGATTTTCTTCCACAAAAACTCATGTGATAAATAAACCTTAGTCTTTAAAAGTGTCACAGGCTTCCTTGTTTGTCTCACCATTCTTATATCCTTGCATATCATGGACAATTCAATTTATAGTGTTTTTTAACTGGTAAACATTTTTCCCCTATTCCTTATTCTATACACTGAGAAATGTGGTTGAATTGCTTTTGCTGAGATTTAACAGGAGAAAATATAAGATCTTTTGGTCCAGACTAACCATGGAAACATATTCAAAAGGAATACTTGGGGAAGAGTTATTTGGGCCTCTCTCTGCCACCTTTACTCTACCTCTGTGAGTAGTCCCAGTGGCAAAGTGGACTTTATATAACAAAATCATCATCATCATCATCATCATCATCATCATCATCAAAAACAGAGATTACATTATGATTTTTTATTAGCACAAACCTGTTTAATAAACACACAACATATAGCTCACAGTGTAATATAAATTCGTATCAAGCACTAGACAAAATAATGTGTAGTTTTACTGCTCAATTGTTTTCTTGAAGGTAATACTGAGATGTATTTACCAGTTATAGAAATATTGCCAACAAAAAAGGAATTTGCTTAAATTTTGCTATACATTATGATATTTATTAGAAAGAAGAATAAGAGTTTGATGACTACATATTGCCTTTTAGTAATGTTGTGACTTCTACTGCTGGCAATAACTATTCAGTGAAATTATCCCCAAAGGGAAGTGCACAACATTACTGAATTGTTGAAGTCAAAGATAACAGAGGTTTTAATATTACCATGAGAGTTCATAGTGCAAAGTTAGTCTCACATAGAATGTAAAAATTCCCCTTCTTCTAAGTGTCTTTTGCAGTTGCAGGATTTATCAGCTACATATTTATCATTTGAGTACCAGAACAACATGTTGGTTTTGAGTAAATTGATTTGCCTCTATCAAGTGAATTTGTCTCTCCTGAACAACTACTGTAGAGTACAATTACTTCACTAGGGACAAATTATTTTCACGATCAGTCAACTTTGGCCTAAGTCTGCTTTCAATGAAGTTAATACAAAAAAATACAGGCAAGATTTGAGAATTTTTGAAAATCCCACATAGATTTTTTTTTTTTTTTTTTTGGTAAATAATGCCACAGTTAAAATTTTTAAAAAGTACTTCACTTCCACAAGCTAATGTTGCAGTACAGTACCAAATCCCAAATACATTGAGACTTCCTATATAGTAATTTGATAGAAGTTAAAGTGAGTAGTACAGATGACAAGGCTTCTGAAAATTAATTCAACTGAGCCTGTCAACAAACATAGATATATAACTACGACTGTTTATGTAAGGAAAATTCATGGGAGTAAGGTATGCAGGATCAGAATCTATGATTATAGTATCTGTAAATAAAAGTGATGATGCAATGTATATAGATATCAGTGATGATGGAGAGGCACTATAGTGAAATTGACGAAATTAGAGATAAATACTTTTCCCCTAAAGAACCAATTCTGTAACCTGATCAGTAGGACTGATAGAAAAAACATTCATTCAAACTCTTTTTGTCCATGGGAAATTTGGAATACATTATTTTTTCACAAACAAGACTCTGATTTCCATAGAAAATATTGAGTTTTGATTGAAAAAAACTGACCACTCAAAGATGATTTATTTTTTTTTGTCAAAAAATAACAGCATGTAATTCAGAAATACCTTATACCTCCATCTTCTTCTTTCAGTGAGTTTCCCTGCTAGGACTGCATTTTTCATAATGTGCAACAACAAGGTATGCCCATTCTAATAGCTAGACCCTCACACTCAAACTATGTGTTATTGCTGTTTAAGAATTGCACAGGTATCAAGGCCTTTTAGACAAGATAGAACTGATGAATGAGTGAATAAAAGCCCAAATTATAAAGACTAGATTTGTTGCTGCCTTTCAGAAGAGTGTACTTCTGATGTAGTTTAATACATAGATAGACAGATAGATAGATATCTCAGAAACGGGAAGGGGCCATGAGAAATCACTGAATCCAGTCCACTGCACTCATAGCAGGATCAAGTACCCTCTTAAATGTTCTCTGATAGGTACTTGTCTAACATGCTCTTAACAACTTCCAATGATGGAGATTCCACAACATGCCTAGGCAATTTATTCCAGTGGCTAATCACGCTGCCGGTTAGGATATTTTTTTTCTTAATGTCCAGTCTAAGCCTACCTTGCTGTAATTTAATTCTATTGCTTCTTCTCTTAGTATCAGCAGGTAAGGAGAATAATTTTTCTCCTTCCTTCTCATAACAACCTCATACACACTTGAAGACTATTATTATGTCGTGTCTCAGTCCCCTCTTTTCAAGACTTAACAAACCAGCTCTTTCAATCTTCCCTCATAAGTCAAATGTTCCAGACCTCTAATCGTTTGTGGTGCTCCTCTCTGGGCTTTTGACAATTTGACCACATCTTTTCTGAATTAAGTCACCCAGAAATGGACATATTATTGCAGTTGAGGCCTAATCTGGGTGGAGTAGAGCTGAAGAATTTCTTTTCAAGTCTTACTTACAATGCTCCTTTTAATACATCCCAGAATTTTTTTTCTTTCCACACCAATGTTACACTTTCGCCTCATATTTAGCTTGTGATCCACTATGACACTAAGATCCCTTTCCACAGTATGTTCCAAGTGGAGTATTTTGCACTTGTCTTTAATGAATTTCATTCTGTTTATCTCAGACCATTTCACCAATTTGTCAAAATCATTTTGAATTGTGAGCCTAGCCTCCAAACCACTTGCAACCTCTCACAGCTTGGTATTATCAGCAATTTTTAAGTGTACTCTCCATGCCATCATCTAAATAACTGATGAAGATAATTAACAGAACTGGACCTAGAATAATTCTTGCAATAAAACTGTTCTTCATGCCCTTCCAGCATAACTGTGAACTGTTGAACCTCTCTGAGAGTGGTTATCCACCCAATTTTTCACCCATCTTATAGTATCTCCATCCAGGCTGTATATCCCTGGTTTGTTAATCAAAAGGTGATGAGAGATCATAACAAAAACCATAATAAAATCTAGATACACCACATCTATGGCTTCTCCTCTATCCACAAGTCTTGTTACCTATCCTAGAAAGCTATCAGGTCATTCTGACATGATTTTTCTTGACAAATCCATGCTGACTATCACTTAAAACCTTATTCATGTATAGATGCTTGCTAATGGATTCCTTAATTATTAGCTCCATTTTTTTTTAAATTAGATGCTAAGCTGATAGTTCTGTTGAACTTATTTCCTTTTTTATTGATGGGAACTATATTTTTTTTTCAGTCCTGTGGGACTTCTCCAGTCTTCCATGATTTCTCAAAAATAATAGTCAATGATTCAGATATCTCCTGAGTCAGCTCCTTGAATATTCTAGGTTGAATATCATCAGGCCCTGGTGACTTGAAGACATCTAACTTGTCTAGCTAATTTTAACTTATTGTTTCCCTATTTTAGCTTCTGATCCTGTCACATTTTTACTGGAATCCCCTATGTCAGGCACCCAGTGAAGAAATCATTTAGTTCCTTTGCCATTGCCACATTTTTTTGTTATTGCTTCCCCCCTTGCTGAGTAACAGCCCTGTGCTGCCCTTCATCTTCCTCTTGTTTCTAATGTGTTTAAAAATATATTTTTTGGTTAACCTTTCTGCCATCAGCTAGTTGGATCTCAGTTTGTGCCCTGGCCTTTCTGATTTTTCCCCTACATAATTGTTTCAGTTGGGTTAATTCTTCTCTTTTTTGCTGTCCTTGAATTAATAAATTAAAACTAATATAAAATTAATATCAAACATTGATATTTTCCAATGTAGCAGATACAATAGTAAAATGTGAACCTTAATGGAATTGAGTATGAAAATTAAAATGTATGTAAAAGAGAAGTCAACTGAAAGAGATACAGCTTTTGGCAAAATATTATAAACTTTAATCGTAGGGTTTACCTCATGGGCAATTCTGTTTGGAAAAAAAAAAGAATTTATATTCATATTGTCATATTGTTTATTTTATCTTAAGTGAAAAAGTAAAGAAGTATAGCTAAGGTTTGCAATCAAGCAAGCTCATTCCTTCAAGTTAGTAAAATGTCCATGTACTGAAAAGGCAGTAAATAAAAGGAAATAAAACAGATAAGAATACTTGACAACAGAGTGGAAATGTGACTGTTTAGTTAATGTATGGACTCAGCTCAGTCATACATAACAAGGTCCTATGGTGGTTGTTAAAACAAAGAGAATAGATAGTGTTTACAGCTGTTCTGGCTTGCTGAAAGACAATAGTTATAGAAGTGACTTTGCGTTGTTTAATGGACTGTTAAAGTAAGTTTAAAGAGCAGCAAAATATAGGGAGGGTCTTTAAATAATCATATAATGTTAATGTATTTGTTATGATGTTAAAGCACATATGGAATAAGAAAGAAAGTTCTCTCGTGGATCAGTAACTGATTAAAAGACAGGAAACAAAGAGTAGGAATAAATGGTCAGTTTCCACAATAGAAAAAGGTAAATGTCAGTGTCTTGTAGAGATCTTTGCTAGGACCAGTACTGTTCAACATACACAGAAATGATCATGAAAGAAAATGGTTAGACCCCCAAGTGGCAAAGTTTGAGGATGATACAAAATTATTTAAGGTAGTCAGGTCCAAAACTACCTGAAATGAGTTAGAAACAGATTTAAAACAAACCCAAAAAAACGCAGGATGACTAGGCTATAAAATGACAGATGAAATTCAGTTTTGATAAATATAATACAATGCACAATGGTAAACACAATCCCAATAATACAAACAAAATTATGGGCTCTAAATTAGGAATCAGCACTCAAAAGGCAAACTAACAGTCCTTGTAGGTACTTTTCTGAAAATATCTGTTCTACATGCAGTGACAGGTAAAATAAAACAAACAAACAAACAAAAAAACACCTAACGGAATGTTAGTAACCATTAGGACAGAGATAAATAATAAGACAGAAGATATCATAGTGCCACTATATAAATCCAGGGTATATCCACACCCACACCTTGTAGCTATTGTTGATGCATTTCAAAACAGATATATTAGAAATGGAAAAAGTACAGAGATGGTAAGTTAAAATAATTAAGGGTATGGGACAACTTCCATGTGAGAAGAGATTAAAAAGACTGGATCTATTCTTCTTGGGAAAGTGATGACTAAAAGAGGCTATGATAGAGATCTGTAAAATCATGAATGGCGTCATGAAAGTGAATAAGGAAGAGTTATTTATTCCTTCACATAACATAAGAATGAGGGGTCACTCAATGTAATTAACAGGCAGCAGGTTTAAAATGAACTTAAGGAAGGACTTCATTCAACACACAGTCAGCCTGTGTAACTCATTGTGAAGGATGTTGTGAAGGCCAACATGATAATTGGATTCAAAAAAGAATTAGATAAATTCATGGAGGACAAGTTCATTAACGGCTATTAGCCAAGAAGATTAGGGATGCAATGCTATGCTCAAAGGGTCCTTAAGCTTTCTATTTCCAGATGCTGGGACTGGACAACAAGGAATGTGCCACTTCCCAATTGTCCTGTTCTGGTAATTCCTTTGAACCACATGTGAATGACCATAGTTAGAAGTAAGGATAATGGATTAGATAGGCCATCAATGTAACCCAGTATGGTCATTCTTTTTTTCTTAATCTGGGCACTTCAGGAGCTAAGAGAATATTGATTGGCAAAATGAAATTAGAAAGGTTAACTGCAAAATATGCCAAGGGATAACCTGGAAAGGGGCCCATGGAAAGTGATATGTGAAGACAAGTTGTTGACCATATCAAACCAGCTCATGTTCAAAGTATGTCCTATGATGGATGTACCAATATATATGGCCTATCCTACACAAGCTGATCTGTCAAAGTATGTTTCACAAAGAGATTGGAAACTTCCATTCTCATCTGCAAGAACCACAACACTAACATAGATTTCCTGATTGAATGGTAAGAAAGATAATTCTCATTTTGGTTTAACAGTTTGAATCTTATGTGTGGGCCATCATCAAATTAGTCCATGCCAGCACTTCTGAGAAGAGGAACCATGTTAGACCACCCAGCAGAAAAAATATAAATGGTTTGTCCACTACAGCATAATACTTCCTGAAAGCTGAAGATCAGTGAGAGAAGACTGATGACCTGGGATGGCCACCTAGAAGTTTTCCTTGTTGACATAAAATAATTATCTTGGCTTGGCACAGTTAACTGTCTCTTTCTATTTTCTTGCAATGTGTCTGTCCACTAGTAAACATGGAAATAATTATAGTTATATCTATCTTTCAATCCACCCATTTTTAAGGGTCATCCACTTTGAACAATAACTAAACTGAAAGTAAAGATCTAGTGATAAGAAATATATGTTCTTTCTCTTGAGTGAAAACCCAAATGAGTCAATTGACCACTTCCTGAAACTAACTACCGAATTAATAAGAAAGAGTACGTGTTTGTATATGTGTTTTAAAGATTGTCACAGTTACTGTTAATCTGAATTATAGTACATTGCATATATGTTTATGATAGTTAATTGTCTCACATTGCCTTCTAAGATTTAGATATAAAAAGAGACCAAGTTCATACACTTCTTGTACTACACTAAATCTATACTGTTTGCTATAAATATAGATGTACATTGTAGGTGTTAGTCAGCTACTGTGATAAAATATCATTCCCTTGGAAGAGTTTAGAAAGATTAACTATTAATCCATTAGGAAAGAGACTTCATTGAATTCTCATGTAAGTAATGATCACATTTTTTTTATCTAAATTTTGATAATTGTTCTTCTGTTGTATTAGCACCACAAGAATTGATAAGCAGTTGAAACAAGTGAGGCCTATTCTGAGACTGTAACTAAATAGTCAAACAAAATCACCTTCTCAACATAGAAATTGAACAATGCTGTGTTCAGAAGTGAGTTTCATTTCAAAACAACAGCTGTTGTTTTGAAATAAAATTTCTCATGTCATAGAATCATAAGGTTGGAAGGGACCTCATAGGTCATCTAGTCCAACCCCCTGCCAGAGGCAGGACCACTCCCACTAAACCATCCCAGTCATGGTTTTGTCCAGCCGGGCCTTAAACACCTCCAAAGATGGAGACTCCACCACCTCCCTCGGCAGCTCATTCCAAGGCTTCACCACTCGCCTAGTAAAAAAGTTTTTTCTAATATCCAGCCTCGACCTCCCTAACAGCAACTTGAGACCATTGCTCCTTGTTCTGTCCTCTGTTACCAACGAGAACAGTTGAGCTCCATCTTCCTTAGAGCATCCCTTCAAGTAGTTGAAGATTGTTATCAAATCCCCCCTCAATCTTCTCTTCTGCAGACTAAATAAGCCTAATGCTTTCAGTCTATCCTCATAGGGCTTGTGCTCCAGCCCTTTAATCATTTTGGTTGCCCTCCTCTGAACTCTCTCTAGCATGCCCCTGTCCTTTTTGTAGTGGGGAGCCCAAAACTGAACACAGTATTCTAGATGTGGCCTCAACAGTGCAGAATAGAGGGGAATGATCACATCCCTTGATCTGCTGGTAATACTTCTTTTGATGCAGCCCAGTATGCCATTGGCTTTTTTGGCAGCAAGAGCACACTACCGACTCATATCTAGCTTCCCATCCACCATGACCCCCAGGTCCTTTTCTACACTGCTGCTACTTAACTGAATGTTTCCCAGCCTGTAGCAGTACATGGGGTTTTTTCATCCCACGTGCAGGATTTTACACGTGTCCTTATTGAACCTCATAAGATTTCTATTGGCCCATTGTTCCCATTTATCTAGGTCTCCCTGAATCCTGTCCTTGCCCTCCAATGTGTCTGCTGGTCCTCCCAGCTTGGTGTCATCCACGAACTTACTGAGAATGCAGTCTATTCCATCATCCAGATCACTGATAAAAATGTTGAACAGAACTGGCCCCAGGACTGACCCCTGGGGCACACCACTCGTGACTGGTTGCCAGCTAGACATGGAACCATTGATTCCTACACGCTTAAACCGTTGATCTAGCCAGTTTTCTATCCACCTTATAGTCCACCTATCCAACCCATACTTCCTTAATTTGCCAATGAGAATGCTGTGGGAAACTGTATCAAAAGCCTTGCTAAAATCAAGGTATATCACATCAACTGTTCTTCCTGCATCCAGAAAACCAGTCATCTCATCACAGAAGGAGATGAGATTGGTCAGGCATGATTTACCCTCTGTGAATCCATGCTGACTGTTCTTGATCACTTTATTTTCCTCTAAGTGTTTTAGAATGGCTTCTTTGAGAATGCCCACATGTCCACATGACGTACGGTTATTTCAAAACCATTAAACCTAGCAGGAAATCATTTGGACACATTGTTTTGAAACAACACCGTTGTTTTGAAACAACTGTTTCGAAACAACGTGTCCGAACGACATTATTTCGAAATAACCATTTTGAAATAAGAGCCGTTTCAAAAGCAGGGTTTCCCTTAATTCAAATTAACAAACTGTTAATTTGAAATAAGTTAATTCAAAATAAAGTTTTTATTTCAAAATAAGTTATTTCAAAATGAGTTATTTTGAAATAACAGTTACCGTGTAGACATAAGAGTGTTATATCAATCAATTTCCTAATTTATATACCCAAACCATAGTCCAATATCAATTTTACATGTTTATATTCCACACTCTTTGATGTAATTGTTAAAACATTTCATGAACACTCTTTGATCAATATCAGCACTTTTGTCTTTAATCAAACAAATAAAATTTAAAAAAACCAAATAAACTAAGAGTATGTTCACACAGGGCTTTTATTTTGAAACAACACTAGTTGTTTTGAAATAAAAGTCCCTATGTCCAAACAACGTTTTCTTGCTCCGAAAGGAGGGAGTTCCTCATTTCGAAACAACAGCCCTCCTTTCAAAACAGCTTAAACCCACTTTGCTCTCGAAAGGAGGCTTATTTCAAAAACAGTGGTTTTGAAATAAGCTGGTTGGACATGTTATTTAGGAAAAAAAAGTGTTTTGAAATAACAAGGACCTTCCTCCCAGGGTGCTATGCACCCTGAGGGGAAGGTTCCACCCCCCCCAGCACCCTGGCCAGGGATCAGCACCATGGCCAGGGTGCTGAGTCGGGTGCAGGGGGTTGGAGGGTGCCCCAGCCAGTTTCCCCCCACTTCCCCTTGCTGGGAGCAGGGGGGACAGGAGCCTCAGCCCCCTTTGCCCAACTACCCCCAGCAAGGGGAAGGGGGGGAAGCTGGCTGGGGCTCCCCCAAGCCTGGGGCACCCTGCCCCCAGGCTTCCTCTGCCCCCCCACGGCTCCTGCCTAGTGGAGGGGGGCTTCTTCCACCGCCCCACGGCTGCTGCTTGGGGCAAGGGGGGTTCCTCCACCCCCCCCACGGCTGCTGCTTGGCACGATGGGGCTTCTTGCACCCTCCCATGGCTGCTGCCTGGCGGGGGGGGCTTCCCTGATGTGGCGCCAGGGAAGCCCTCCGTGCCCGGCAGCAGCTGCGGTGGGGTGGAGGAAGCCCCCCTGTCCGAGGCCAGATGCATGGGGGGGCAGGGGGAGCCCCCTGCCCTGGGAAGATGCGGCAGGCGGGGCAGGGAAATCTACCCTGCCCCCTGCAGAGGTGGCGGGGGGCAGGGGGAAGACCCCCCTCGTCCCTGGCCAGAGCTGCAGGGGGCAGAGGAATCCTGTGGGCAGAGATTCCCTGGTCCAGCACAGGGCCTCCGTCCCCCTCCCCTCTCCTATTTCGAAATAGCATCTCACACTGGACATGCTATTTCAATTCCCTCCTTTTCCCTTATTTCAAAAACATTTTTTTGTTATTTTGAAATAAGGTGTTTCAAAATAAGGCTTTATTTTGAAACAGCTTGTTTCGAAACAGCTTGTTTCGAAACAAGTACTTTCTGTGTGAACATAGCCTAAGAATGCTAATCAGTTAAGTAGCTGCTTAATTAAGGTTTGCTTTAGTACCCTGTAGTGGGACAGTTTCCCCGCTATGGTAGTTAAATGATTAAAAGGGCCTGAGAGTGGCTGCCAATGTGCTGAAAGTTGTAGAGAGTCTATCAGGGCCCAAGTTCCCTGTACAAAAGGAAGAAACAAAGACAAGCCCATCAGTCTGGGCCAGTGAGTACAAGGGAGAATGTTGTCTTCCTGTCTGGCTGGCTGAGGAAGTCTGGATCCCAGGGAGCACAGTAGGTGCCACAGAGAGCTGATCAGGAGCTGTTCCTGAAGGTGTGAATGGCAGCAGAAGAATCTAGAGCAGCAGCCCAGAGGTGAGTGTGGAAGAGAGCCATGAAGTTTCTGGGGAGATACGCTAGGACCAGACTGAAACAGGCGGCCCTGAGTTGAGGGTCTGCATGCGACTGAGAGCTGCAGGAAAGCGGCACAGGGCCATTGACTTGGTAAGATGACTGGTGGGAAGTGACATCAGTGCTGATATTGTGGCACAGAGAGGTCCCTGGGCCAGCTGGAGAAGTGGGTGGCCTGGGTCCTTTTCTGCTCCTCCAGAGTGCCAGGTGCAGTAATGTACACATAGCCTTTGATTTACATGAAAAGCGGCCAAGCAACACACGTGGGACTTTCTCACAGATGGGGGGCTTGCAAGTAAGGACTTGGCCAGAAAGCCGGGGTCCTCTGCCAAAAGCCAGCACTGACTCAGAGTGGGCCAGACAGGACTTGATTGTACCCCAGAAGTAGTGGATTTTCAAAGGGCATAATTGGAGGGCTGAGGTCCTAGGAACAGACTCAGAAGTGGAGTTCAGTGTGCAAAGACAGAGTACAGACCACCTGGTGGCAGGCCACTTGATCCTAATTCCCTATAACATTGCCAGGAGGCATTCATCAGGTCTGTCCCATGCTGCAAATGGTCTACTTACCTCATTGTTCTCATACGAGGATGTACCATAATGTTTCAGCAAAAATGGAGCTTGTGACGAATCTTGGAGCTAGCTTAGCATCTAACCCAGGACTCTTAGGCTATGTCCACACATACATCATTATTTCAAAATAAGTTATTTCAAAATAAGTTAATTCAAATTAAGAAAATGTTAATTAAAATTAAGGGAAAGCCTGCTTTTGAAACAGCTGTTATTTCAAAATGGTTATTTCAAAATAAGGCCATTTGGACATGTTGTTTCAAAACAGTTGTTTCGAAACAATGGTGTTGTTTCAAAACAACATGTCCAAACGGTGTTATTTCAAAATAACCATTTCAAAATAACAGCCGTTTCAAAATGAATTGGGTTTAAGCTGTTTTGAAATGACAGGTCTTATTTCAAAATGACAGAGCCTGTCATTTTGAAATAAGAAAACGTTGTGTGGACATTCAGTTTTTCATTTCGAAACAGCCAGTGTTGTTTTGAAATAAAAGACTCGTGTGGACATACCCTTACACAAATATTGGAGGTTTTCAAGAGCAGGTTAGACAAATGCCTAATGATTTATTATTTCATTCCTAAATTGCCTTCATCTGCTGGGGTGACTTAAGTTTACTCCATCAGTGTGTTTAAGTGATAAGAAAAGGTAGCAAAAAACACATTAAAAATAAACAAGGTTTATCTGTGTACATGGTTGAGGTTATTGCAAGTAGGAGGGAGAATAAAGCCTTCTTTTTAACCTCAGAACATAGACAAGAGACAGTCTGCTAAACTGAAAAAGGGAGATTTAGGCTGAACATTAACAAAAACTTCTTAACTGTCAAGGCAATTACAACACTGTAATAAGTTGACTAGGGAGGTGATGGAATCTCCATCACTGAAGATTTTAAAGAGCAGGTTAGAAAAACTTATGCCTGGGTTGGTGTAGATAATACTTAGTCCTGTCTTTAGTGCAGGAGGTTGAATTGTAAGACCTTTCAAGATACCTTCCCTTCCTACACTTTTATGAGTTATTAGTTTTATAAGTTAAAGATATCTGAGTGAGACCTATGGCTAAATTATCACATTCTCTCTTCAATACAAAATTCATGGAGTATATAACTCTTGGGGTATTTACTAGCAGTATAATTTTATTCCTTGATCAAACTGTTATTTTGCTATTTGTATATATGAAATTTTTGAAATATTATGTACATTATCTGAAAGATAGTTTCAGAACCCAGTTTAATACTGAAAAAATATGTAAAATATTTATATAGAGTTCATGTAATAGTGTCATGAAGTGCTACACACAGCCTGATCTCAAGCTATAATCTTGTTTAACAGCTGTTACCTCACAATAAAATTCTTCTGATCTATACTAAATGTAAATGTAATAACATACGTGTAATAATATAATGCAATAAAAATAAATATAATAATATCATATAATGAACTTACAAAAGTAATGCATGAGGATTTCTGTTCAGAATGAAATGGAAACAGGTAAAGATTTTATTTTTTACCTTGGGACTCTTGCCTTCTGGAAAAACAGAGATTAAATGCATTAAAATGCTGAATGCTTTTAGGGGAGGAGTCAGACTAACAGTATTGCCAGACTAACAGTATATTCTGCTGACTGTCACATAAACTAGAATTGCCAGAACAGTGAAGTTAAAATAAGGAGCTAAGAAGAAAAATGAAAAGAAGCCATTCCAGTGATATTACCTTGTATAGCAAGAAAAAAGTTAGACCCAGAAATAATGTAAATTCACATTTAGGATTAGCCAGCGAGTGAAATCTTCCTAGAAGCATCTAGAGTCACCTCTTTTTAATAAACAGAGAGAAAGAGAAGTTTGGAGAACTTATTAAAAAAAATTTGATCTAATGAGGCAAAACAATCCAATGATTTAATACAATGATGTGTACTGGCATTGTTAGGTGCAATGCATCAAATGTGGGGAAATGCATAATGAAACATCATTTTTCACACCCATTTAAAAAGTCATTGAATAAAACATGAGTGGTATTAGTTAATCATACTTATTTAAATTATTTGGTGTACTTACCAGTAGAGTGAATGAGCAAAACCCAAAGGTTCTATAGGTTAAAGAGAAGTTAACATATCCTTCTGCATCATTTTTAAATGTAAAAAGAAGAACTGGAAGGAAGATATCAATATGAACCTTTTAAAAAATGACACAAGTTCAGTTTGGAAAACACTGAGCTAAATCTGAAAATGTCTGCCTGCAACTTTATGGGGTGGAGCACTGTCTGTTAGGAGGGAATGGAAGGTGCCACCATTCACTGATCTGTATCCCTTGTCACAGACATACACATACTTGAGGTATGTATAAGATATCTTTTTTTACTGTGCTTGTCGGTAATAAACCTAGCCTGGTGCCTTTGCTAATGATTAGAGTCTGTGTGGCTTTTTTGGGCAGTTCAAGAAAGGTGTGTTGTGTTTACTGTCTGCACAGAGGGGGCATAGCATATTGAAAGAAAACATCCAGCCAACATCTGGATATACGTACCTAAAACATTGTGAAATAGTAAGTGGAATGTTTTGAATTTTAGGTTATTTTAATATTTAAAAAAATTAAATTGTATTGTAATTTATCTTTCTGAATAGGAAACAGCTAGCACTAATAATTTTTTTCTTCTATCTCATTCAAAAACAGTAAGAGTCCTTTTTCACTTAAAGACTAACAAATTTCTTCAGGCACAAGCTTTTGTGGGCTTACCCACTTCATCAGATGCATCTAATAAGTCCACATTTCACCAGTCAAATGGGAACGAGACTCAAAGGCCTGATGTAAAAGCCAGATAAGGAAGCCTTCCATGGACTTCAACAGTCTTTAGTTTGGGTTCTTGAAGACCAGCACTCATGAATGCCAATGGGTGAAATCTTGGCATCACTGAAATCAATGATAAAACACCCATTCATTTCAACTGGGATAAGACCACAACCATAGAGCTAGAAGAGGACTGTCTATCTACTAAAAGGAGAGAATGGGGAGTTCTGCTCCCACTTGCATTTACCTACAGGTAGGAAAGAAGTGTTAAAAATTACATTTATTATTTTTTTTTAAAAATCTGGTTTGGTATAACTGTTTCCTCATTTAAAACCATTTTGTACCTGTAATAAGCATTCTGAAGCACTCAATCTCTTTGGTTATGTGTATATATTCAGAATATAATGGGAAATTAAATAAACATAGATTATTATTTTTTAAATAAGCTAAACTGGCAACTCTTCATCTGAGTTCTTTCACTATAGGGAGAGGTAGAGTGTGTGCTGCAGTCTGGGACTGGTGAGCAAAATTACAGATATGTAATTGTAAATACAGACAACTAAATCACTTATTATTGGATTTGACTTAGAAAGAACTTCACTATGACTGAACAAAATATTTAATACAATAATTCTAAATATCTGTTAGGGTATGTCCACACGAGAGTTTTATTTTGAAACAACAGCTGTTGTTTTGAAATAAAACTTGTTAGGTCCAGACGACGTTTTGTTATTTCAAAAGGACGGGACTCCGTCCTTTCAAAATAAGGGTGGTTATTTCAAAACTGCTAAACCTTGTCTGAAATTGAAACAGCCCTTGTTTCGAAAGGGTTGTTTCGAAACAACGCGGTTAGGACAAGTGGTTTTGAAACAACCCCTGTTTTGAAACAGGGGTTTGACCTTCCTCTCAGGGTGCATGACACCCTGGGAGGAAGTCCCACCACCTCTTAGCACACTGGGCAGGGAACAGCACACTGGCCAGGGTGCTGAGGGGAGGTGCAGGGGGCGGTGGGTGCCCGAGCTGGCTTCACCCACAGTTCCCCCTTGCCAGGAGCAGTGGGGGAGGTGCCCCAGCCCACTTCGCCCCTCCCCACCCCTGGCAAGGGGAAGCTGCAGGCGAAGCCGGGTAGGGCACCTACTGCACCCCCTGATCCCAGCAGTGGGAAGCCGCTGGCAAAACACGCTGTTCCCCCTTGCCCAGTGCAGGGGGGATGGCAGGATCCCCAACCAGCTTGGTTGGCTGCTTTGTTCCATAGCGGGGCGCTCAGCTCCCTCTGCCGGTGCCCCACTCACTCACCCAGGAGCCCCGGGTGCCGGCTTCTGTGGGACTGGCAGGTGCCCCCAAGCCCAGGCAGGGGGCTGAGCTGGCACCCGAGGCTTCTGCAGGACCAGCAGGTGCCCCTGCGCCCTGGCAGTGGGGCAGAGCTGGGGGCCGCAGCTCCTGCCCACCCCACAGCCGTCCCGAGCCCCTTGGCTCCCGCGGCTGTTTCCCTCGCTGCCATGGAGGCCAGGCAAATGGGCAGTCTTTTCTGGTTCCGGCTGCAAGCCAAGAGCCAGAGGGGATGGTGGCTGTCCAATATGCTTGCCCCACTGCCACAGCAGTGGGGCAAGGAGGTTCGGGAGCCCTGGTTGGCTCTGGCTCCCAGCTTGGAGCCAGAACCAGAAAAGTGGGCAGGGGAGCCATGGTCCCCCCGACTGCATGCTTGCCCCACCGCCATGGCTGTGCCCCCCTCCCCCGCGACTGCTGGCAAGCTCCCTTGCCCAGCCAGCCAGCTGGGGGACCTGCCCTCCCCCCCAGCTGCTTTTTTGCCTGCCTAGCTCTCCAGGTGAGAGCCAGGCAGGGGACTGGGTGGCAGGGTGCCCCTCTCTGGGAATCGAAATAGCATGTCCATACACAGGGCATGCTATTTCGAGTGGAGGGGCTTGCCTTATTTCAATTTTTTTTAATTCAAAATAAGTCTTTTCGAAATAAAGTTTTTATTTTGAAATAAGTCATTTTGAAATGAATTATTCTGAAATAAAACTGTGTGTGTGGACATAGCCTTAAGGTTACAAAAAGTTATGCCCTTTTTCTACATTAATAACTAATCAGGTGCCAAGTGTGCTTTTCCCCTTTACCCTGTTATTAAGTACATGAAGGTATGCCTGCATTTTTAAATAGTGTTGCTATAATAGTGTGCAATTTATGACAAATACAAAGCACCTTTCTACAATCATTGTAACATACACAATTGTTTTAAGTACAAAATCAAAAAAACAAAATCATGCAGTGTATTTTGGACAATGTGTTTAATCAAATAAATTCTTCAGTTTTAGGACTAACATTTACAAAAAAATACTTTCAGTTGCCATAGAGTGGTATCTGACATACTGCAATTATTTCCTACACCTCAGCGTAGGAAAACCATTGATTTATTTTATGCTGACTGCTGCATATTATCATCATCCCTATTGTGAAGGATAAATGTACAGAAAACCCAAGGAAGAAAGCTCTATATTTTAATTACTGCACATAAAGAGGAGAATGTTCCTGTTTAAAAACAATTATTGAACAGAAATTACTGTAAATGATTTAAAAATGTATATGTAGATTTGCAAAAGGATTTAGGAGCCTAACTGCCTCTTTAGGCACTTAAATCCAAGTATAAGGCCATAATGATATTCAGAAAGCCTTCCCATTCTGTCCTCCATGTCTTGGAGTTACCTAAACTCACTTGACACCTAATTTTTTTCAAGAAAAGTTCCATCACCCATTGATTTTTTTTGCCTCTAATAATGTTCATTGCAGCCTGATACCAGGTGTCAAAATGCCTAAATCCCAGAAAAATGAAGCAGAATGAGGAGGAATTTGATAGCAGCTGTTGGTAAACTGAAAGGAGGATGGAGCTAGGCTGTTCTCAATGGTTGCAGATGACAGAATAAGGAACAATGGTCTCAAACTGCAGCAGGAGAAGTCTAGATCAGGAAGGTTGGTGAAGCACTGCAGTGGATTACCTAGGGAGGTGGTGGACTTTCTTTTCTTACAGGCTTTTAAGGTCTCGCTTGATAAAGCCCTGGCTGGGATGATTTGGTTGCAGATGATCCTATTCTGAGCAGAGGGTTCGACTAAGTTACCTCCTGAGGTCCCTTCCATCTCTAATGTTCTGTGATTCTATTGTTCATATACATATCCCAGAGAAGATAGGTGTTCATCTACCTAACTTACCTTCTTATGCAGACCATTGATGAAGGTAAAGAAAGATGAACAAAGCCATCATAATTTTGAGTTCACTGGTTAGAATATTCACCTGGGATGTCAGAGCCCCCTCCTCACTTTAAGTTCCCACGCCAGCAAAGGGTGAGTAGGGATTTGAACTGGGAGCTGCTACTACTCAGGTGAATGCTCTTACAATTGGGATGCAGTATACAGAGATGCAGGACTTCTCTGTTTCTCTTGCTGACACAATTGCACTCTGGATAAATGATTTTAATAAGCCCTGGTCTACCCTATAAACTTAGGCTTTGTGAAGTCACCTCATGTCAACCAAATAATGTATACAACTACACTAAGAAGTCCCTTCTACTGACCTAACTTGCCTGTTACATCAGCTTAAATACTTCACCTCCACCATGCTTTATTTGATTCTGATGGATCAACAGAAAGTAAATGTAGATGCAGATTTGTGTAAGTCACCTGATTTGGCATCGAGGAGGTGTCCTACAATGCTCCACTGTAACCTCTCTGGATATTGTTTTTAACTCCACTACAGAGCAGCCAGGTACACAGGAAACAAACCTTCCCCTGTTAGAGCCCCAGAAACATTTAAATTCTCATTTCCTGTTTAATCAGTATGGCTATCTCAGCAGCTCAGCTGCTCATGATAGTTCAATGCTCCAAACGTTCTCCTGGAGTACACAAGAGCTGATGGCTTGTTTTTGGTCTGTTGGGAGATAGGTCTGTGAAGGCATGGCTTTGATCTAGACATAGATATGCAGACACCTACACGAAATATCTCACAGGACATGGTACTGAAGGGCTACACCAGGTTCATGCAGCTGTACTGTATGAAAACCAAAGAATTCATCAGGAGTGCCAGAAGACAAGAAAGGCAAACAGTTCTGCTTCTGCACTGCAGACATGCCTTACGTCTTCCACAATGGTAAGACACTTTCCCATGCCACTCCAGTATTAATTATATGGGATTCATTGCAGTACATGGAATAGCAGCATAAAGCCCAGGTCTGTACCCAGATGTTTGTAGCATCTTCTGCCATGCTGTCTCCTACCCTCAAGAGACTGATATCACATAGGGTCACACAGGTGTGATGGTGAAAGTTTTCTTTACCAGTGGTGATGCTGCAAACACTTGAGAATATGATCCTTCACTAACAGTGATTTATGGATCACTCAACCATGGTTTACCTAATATGCCATTGATTTGGGTGGCAAGGATCAGTATTGACATGAGAATCTGGGAAGTACACAGCAACTACTGTGAGCAGGGGGAAGAGAAGGGGAAAGGTGAATTTCCTGTTTTCTCTCATGGCTTTTATATCGCTGCCACTAGGTCTAACTCAGACATAGACACACTTCGGGCTGCTTGTCAGGCTTCAGTCACTGTCCATGTGGCTAAGGGGAGGGGGCATTGTCCACTTGCTTAGTTGTACTCCCAACATGGGAGGCCCACAAGTGGCAGCACAAGGCCCTTCACCCATGCTGCTGGATCAGATTCAACATGGCTGGAACAGCAAACTTGATTACTGAATAGCTAGAGATACTGACTACGTTCTTGCATGCATTTGAGTGTAATAAGGGAGTGGTTTATAAATAGCAACTTTGTATTAGACCCAGGGTCTTCACTGATAATGGTTGCCATAAAAAAGGAAAGTCCTGTTGCACCTTAAAGACTAAAAGCCCCCACCCCAACATGGCTCCCCTCAATCCCCTCTCTGTGACTACTCACTCCGCTTACACCCCCTGCACCTCTGCAAGCCTCTCCTAAATCCCTTCTCTGCAGCTACTTACCCCACCTAAACCCCCCCATGCCTGCAGATGCACCCTGACAAAGTGGGTTGAAGCCCACAAAAGCTTATGCCTGAAGAATTTTTTTTAGTTTTTAAACTGCCACAGGACTCCTTTTGGTTTTGCTGCACACAAACTTACACGGCTACCCCTCTGGAAGTGGTTATCTTGTGCTTTGGCTCTCTTAAAGTGGAAAACTTAGTCTTTGGTGCATCCCCTACAACAACGGAGAGACTTGTTTGTTTGTTTGTTTGTTTGTTTGTTTTTCAGATTAGAGGAAGAAGAAGTGGAACAAAAGGTGATATGCCTCATGAGATAGTGAATGGCTCTGGGACAGCTGATATGGAGTTAACAGTCTGGATAATTTCATTGTCTGAAAAACTGAATATGAACATGGAAAAGAGAAGAGAATCCCAGGAGTGTGAGCATGCCACAGAAGATGACATGCTGTGAATTAGGAAGGATCAATCAGGCATGGTGAGGTGCCTGACTGAGCTTCAGGAAACGCAGCTTGAGGCTAAACTCCCTCAGAAACTTCTGCAGAATATTTAGCACCCAGTTTCCTTCTCCCAGGCCCCCCGGCATAAATATTCCAGGAGACTGAGCACAGAGGAAGGTGCAGTATCCCTTCCACTCAACATCAAGGGAGGCTACTAAAAACAAAAAGCAGCCAGTTGCAATACTTTGATGGACAAGATTTCTGTGGTTCTGCAGGCAAATTGGCTTGCTTTCTCCCCTCTCAATTTTATCACACAGTTTGACCAAGTTATTTTTCTGGGCATTCAGTTTCTTTATGTTTGTGCATTAAAAGTCAACATTTTCAGAAAGATCTGTCCTTTATTTATTTCAAGCACAGTGGGTTGAGGGGTTAGAGGGGAGGTTCAGGAAAACTATTTCAACAGAGGGGATGGTATGGGAAGGCACAGTGCACATAAGTGAGCGCATTACTGTGAGTCATTACTGAAATGAGTGTTTAAAGACTTCAGGAGATTTAGAGCTCATCACTGGGCTCTTCTTATTGCCATTGATATTAATAGCACAGATATTATGGAGCGCAGCACAGACAGTGATAACAATGGGGATATTCCTTTCACTGAGATTTAACTTTGTAAACAAATTGTGTGAGCCCTTTAAACATCCAAAAGCACTTTCCACCACCATTTGCCTTTTTTCAGCCTATTGTTGACTCACTCCTTATTGTGGTCCAAGTGTTTGGTAGGTTGAGACACCAAGAAATAATACTAGTATTTTGACTTCAAAATGTTCTTGTGATCTGGAATGAAAGTCCCCGGTAGCAGCTTTCTAAAGAGACCTACAGTTGTAAAGATGTGCATGTAGTGGCTAGCACCTCTGCTTAATATGCAGAAGATCCTGGGGTCAAGCCCCAAGGGGTTAGACTTGAGGATCTCATGAGGTCCTTTCCAACCCTATGATTCTATTTGATCATGCATCTTTCACTACCATCCCACACTGATGTCTGTTATACGCTCCCTGTGATCCACTATCACTTGCAACACCACTGAAAAGTATCTCTTTAAGTTTATGTATGCTTGGGCAAGATGTCTGGTGCCAAGATAGGGATATGAATGACATCTATCACCCACAATAGTTAGGAAAGCCTATCAGAGTAAATCATCAACTATATCCTGCACATTGCCCCGAGTCATTACACTTAGAAGTCAATTAATGGTCCTGAACACTTTGATCACAACAGCTTACACTAGATTTACCAGTTTAGTGCTGGCACACTTTAAGGCTTGTGAAAATTTCTGCACAAAATTTGTAGAAAGTGACCTTCTGCATTTAAAGCTCTGCAGCCATTGCTTGTCCTCCAACAACTGCATAACAATGTGATCCCACCAGTCTGGTTGTTTCCCAAGACCAGAAATGGCACTCCACTCCACCATGTTTGGCTTCTGCAACTACCAGCAGCGTCTGGGAATTGTTTCATTCTATGGCTTGCATCAGGGCTACTTGAAGAACATTGTAATGTTCAACATGGCAGCTCCCGACTCAGCTCTGGAAACAGTGCAGGATAAGGCATCAAGTGTTTGTGATACTCACAAAGAGAGTTCATAGATGAGCATGCTCCATGCTATTTGGGCTATGGCATATGCACAGTTAAGCCAAGTATTATGGGCTGTTTGCTGGTGATGTCGAGGCAGGGAGGGAAATAGTGAGGAAGGGAGGAAACTTCATCATGGCAAGCCACAGGTATACTCCCATTCCATCCTGTGACAATGTCTGAATCCCATGAGGCATTGCAAGCCCTTCCCAAAATCCAATATGGGTGGTTGCACTGTGGGATAACTACCCATAGTTCACTGCTCTCTGAATTGAGAACACAATTCACTGATACAATAAGCATACTATGAAAACACTTGACTGATTTAATTATTGCATCAGCTGAATGTTGACCTAAATTAAGTTGCCTTAATTTTGTAGTGTTGTCATGCACCAGGTCATGGGCACAAGTATCCCATGTCTCCAACTGCCAAGTAAATGTCCTAATCACTAAGCAACAAAGTTACTCTCATGTTCTGTCCTCTCTCTTGCCCAGTGATTTTCCACTTTTTATCCTTAGTAAAACAGCCACAGCAGGAGAAACTGAGGAAGCCCCACATTAGACTATCCCAGAGACTGGCAATTAGAGGACTCATCTGAAAGATACCAAATCCCAGTTCAACTCACCTCCCCCATTCAGTTGGATTGAAGACAAACTGGGAGTCACCTATATCCCAAGTTAGTACTCTAACTCTAAAAATTATGAGAAAGATCTGTTTGCCCTCAGCTTCTTTAAAAAAAGGGGAAAAAAAGTCATAGGCACCTAATGCCAAGAGAGGGTTAGCGGGTCAGAGCAGCAGTTAGAAACTCACAAACAGAGGAACATGGCTGCTTAATGTTCAGGCTTACCTCCTAGCAGCATGGGGCTTAATAGACACACCTGAGTTTGGTATCTTCCTTGGCTCTCTTACAAAAGGAGTTGCCTACCATGCAGGCTTTTGTGAATCTCACTCATTCTGAGGTGCCACCCTCATCTGTTTTATTGTTTAGGAAGCCTTCACATCTGACCCAAGCTGTGTGAATCCTGGCACCTAAATTTCTTTGTGACTTTTACACTTACATGTTTTTATTGTTTATGGAAGGAAGATCAAATCTCTACAGTTTTCATACTGAAAATAAGGTAGTTGCCTAGTGAAAAGAAGCAGTCATGGAAAGTAGATGTGTATTCTAAATACTGGAGGTATATAATGGGCTTGAATGTTGACAGCAGTTCCCTGCTAAGAAGGATGAAACAGTCTCATCTGATAGTTAAGAAAAGAAGAGATTATGACTGGGTCACTGGAAAATGTCTGAATAATAATTTGACCAATTACCAGTTATAGTTGAATAATTTCTCAAGTCAGTTAACAAATTTTCTGTGTTTTCTGTTCATACAACTAGAGTTTGCACATAATTTAATAGGTCTTTATTTTCTCCCTACCTGGCTTGGAGAAAGGTTCTTTTCAACAGAACTCCTTGTTCATTCTAAATACTGATTTGCTCATTGTTGTCAAATGCTAATGAATCAGTGATACTATCTTTACTGTACCTGTAGTTGAGTTCATTGAGGTATGGTAGCTTCACAATAATGAAACAACAACAGTTCAGGAAGGCTACTGAAAACAATGTAGGAAGGACACAGAAAATTTATTAAATTTGATCTCTCAGAAATGCATAATCCAATTTTACATTATAAAAATAATTTCAACAACTTTCAGAGATGACAGATAGATAGATAACCTCTAAGAAAGAGTAGTTCTGTTTTTTTGTTCTTACGATAAACCCTCTAATACAAAGAAAGAAATATTTTTCTGTTAATATCCTGAATCTTCATTCCTGTACAAATGAAGAAACTAAAACTCCTCATTTGGCATTACAGGAATAATCTATTTTTTTCCCTCCATTTTGATCTGCAGCTGAATAGATGCACAAATAGATACCCTATGGAATAACAGATAATTATGTTTTAATACTCCTGTGGTCCTGAGTGTGTTTAAAAAGAATGATAGACAGTCTTTATAATATAGAGTCGAGAATTCTATTTTATGTTAATTTTTAATAAATAACTTGAGTTGTCATAGCCCAAAGTTACATATAAACTTACATCACTGTGAAACCATGCTGTTATGAAATCAGAAGCAATTAAAATAATAAATACATGCAGATCTTCACTTTCCGTTAACCAGAATGATTCCATTGCTTCACTATAGTTATATATACAAGAGGAGGCTAAACAAGACACAAAGAATCTTTTATCTTAACAGAAGGTTAGATTAGATGACCGTTATGTTCCTTTCCAAACCTATCATTCTAGGAATCTAGGATTTTCCCAGAACTTCAGAACTCAAATAAGCAATGATTTATACTGAAAATCATCAAAATGCTTAAGTATGTGCTTGACTTCAGTGGCACTTCGGCACATTTCAAGTATTTGATGAATCAAGGCATTAATAGTTAAGACAGACTTTAATGTTCATACAGAAGATCATATGATAGAAATGAAAACTAATTATGATCATATAAAAATAGCTAACAACAAAAATGAACTTTAAGAATACATCAGTTGGCACTCTACATTAACATATCACAGTCCCACTAAGATATATATGCATATCATATCATAAATGGATTTACCTGTTTTAATGAGAAGATTTAGCATTAAGAACCTACCTTTATTCAGCTGATATTTTCTTATTAGTAAGACTAGAGCCATTATACTCAACAACACTGTAAAGGTAAAGTTTGCAGGAATGGATGGTGGTTTTTTGGTATACATGAAGTCTACAAAGCAATCTTTCCTCTTGGTGTTTTTGTTTTCAATCCAGCAAGAGGAAAAATCATGTGTTATGTAATAATCTTCTCTAATAAACTTAAGATGTTAAAAGGAAGTTTGACTTTTAAAGAAAATTGAGTACAGCAGGTGGAAAACTGGGAAATCAATGAATACTTGTATAAACTGTGATCCTGTGAAAAAAATAATATGTAATCATTTACTTAGAGGAATATAATGCAAACTCATGAGAAGGCCTAATTATTACCATTGCACAGGCAATCATAATTTTGCCATTTCCTACCTTTTTTATTATTATTCTCATGCCCAGAAGGGACTATTTTATCACTTAGAGATATATATTTTCCAAAATAATTCCTAGCATATCTTTTGCCAGTATGTAGAATATCTGGGGTACCACTTGGTATGCAGCTGAGCCTCTCCCTGGGCAGATTCAACACCTTCTCAGACTATGATGCTATAGAAACCCACAAAACTGACAAGTGTTAAAATCATAGAATCATAGGGTCGGAAGGGACCTCTGAGGTCATCCAGTCCAACCCCCTGCTAAAAGCAGAACCACTCTCACCAAATCATCCCAGCCACGGTATTGTCTAACCAGACCTTAAATATCTCCAAAGACAGAGACTGCATTTACAAAGTACATCAATGGGCAATGGCAAAGCCAAGTACAGTGTCTCACCCTTGTTTGCTTATACAAGCAGTTTATTAAACACAGGCTGAGCAACCTTCCCTGCCTGGGAAATCTCTCTCCACTTTCAAAATTCTATTGTTTTCCCAGTGAACCTTCAGCTGATCAGTTGACCAAGAGTGGAGCCAAGTGATGATGTCACAATCCTTTTTTTTTATAATCTGTATCAGCTTGCTGCAACATCCCACATAGGTAATATGGTGAGGGCTTCCGATAGGTCAAGCAACCCACTGCAAACATACTTCCTACAGCAAAAGTCTTCACTGTAAACAATTCCTGTTAGTGGAATTTATTCTCAAAAGGGTGACAGATAGACCTTAATGCTGCCTGGCCAATCCATTGTAGGGTCTGAAGGGCTGTTTGTGGGAGTGTCCCACCTTTCAACATGTTCTAGTAGCACTTACAACTGGGGTGTCCAACCTTTCTAGGTGAGGGGCCACATTGCAATTATTCCTCAGTCAGCGGGCCAGTGAGAAAATTTTTTATAGATGAGGCATACAAATAAATTCTTACTAATAAACTTTAACAAAATAATGTCATCTGGGTCTCTTCAATTATTCAAGTTGCTGTAGCAGAGAAAAAATTACCATTGGTGGAGTGATTTTTAAAAAGTCAAAAAATAAACTGGTTTACAAAATTAAACTTAAATTTCACACCCAAATACAATCAGGTAATATTCATCCTCCCTACAGCAACGATCACTTTCACAACTGTACTCAACAGATTTTCACTTGTTAATTAAACCATGTTTTGTGAAAACTTGTGGATATTTTTCCCCCCAGGAAGCCTCACTGTGTACAGAGGAAAAGGGGGGCAGGGGGGCCTGTGTGAGAAGGAAGGCAGAGGATGGGAGGCAAGGCAGCACAGGGGAGCAGGGCAGAGGAGTGGAGGGGAAGAAGGGTGAGGTGGTGGGGAGCAGAGCAGATGGGTGACAGGACTCAGCTACTTAGTGAGAGCTGCACTGCTCCCCTGCCCCTAGATTCCCTTTGCCGTCAGGCTTAGTTCTCCTCCCCTCCACCACACCAGACTGAGCACAGTGCCAGCTCAGCCCACAAACATCTACCCTTCACCACAGAGCAACTTGCTGGCTCAGGCTCAGCTTTTCTTCACTTCTCGCTCCCCCACAACCACCACAAGCAGACTCCAGCTTTGATATCCTTCCTCAGCTCTCTTTCTCCCACCCAACCAAGCACTCTGCTCTTGGCCACAGGCTCAGGACTTCCCCTTCTCCTCCCCTCCTCTCCCATTCCTGATGTAGTTTGGGGTCACTGCTGCTGGCTGACTTAGTTCTTCATCTCCCACCCAACCAAGTAGGCTGCTGGCTCCCATGGCACCTGATCCCCCTCCCCTATCAGATTCCCAACATAGCATACTGCCACCTCCTCAACAATACTCTTACTTTCAAGCAATCCTCACCCCCACCCAGAACACCACAAGCTCACATTCCTTCCCCCTAACACCCAACTGGCTCTGCTGTCCCTCCTGCCTCTCATCACTTCCCATTTCCCCTACTACTTCCCTTTTCCCAAGGAGCTCCAACGGGTAATCTAGCCACTAGAATCCTTTGGTTGTCAACCAGCTGTATCACCTGAACGCCCAGGTGCTTCACTTGAACTCATGGATAGTGCAAACAGTGGGTCAGAGATTTTTAAACTGCCAAGGGCACTCCCCCTTTACTCACCCCTTGCTCACTGGAAAGGGGCTGAATCCAGCCCCTAAGCAGCTCTCCGGCCAGGTCACACCTCCCTGCAGCTGTGTGCAGGCCAGGAAACTGACAAAAGCCTCAGCCAGTGACATCTCCCAGGCTCTTACAGGAGCACTTTGTGGGTGGGATAAAAGCTGTTGGCAGGCCAGATTCTGGCTCCCAGGATGCATGTTGGAGAAGCCTGACTTACAATAGTACTTTATAACTCCACATACTATGGTAGCACATGCAATCCAACACATTAATATTCAGTGGATCAAGAGTTTTAAAATAATATCAAACAAGCCATAACAAGGTATACTCAGTAACTTTAATATCATTATGTATACAGCACAGGTGAATATGGAGTTTTGGTTGTATTGTTTTCTGACACAGGGTGTTACACATACCCTTTGGGGAAAAAAAAATCTAATCTTTTAGCTTAAAAACTACCAACATTGGAGAATCCACCAAACCCTTAGTAAATTGAGCCAATGGTAAATTACACTCACTGTTAAAAATGTGTTTATTTAACCATATTAACACATATACTGTTTGGTTGCACCAAGTGATCTATATTATTCTGTATTAGTGATTTGTTCTATTAGTTATTCACACAATTTTTGGGTCAGCTAAAAACGTTTAAATTAATTTCATGTTTTCTTCTAAGTCTTTGGTAAAATTGATAAATAGTGCTGGGCCAAGAACAGGTCCCAGCAGGATCACACTGGAAACACACCCCTTAATGACGATTCCCCATTTTCAATTATAGTTAACCAATTAACCATTCACAGTTAACCTGTCAGTTAACCAGTGTTTAATACATTTAATAGGTCAAGTTTCCTCACAAAAGTCAAAGTATATTACTCAATCACTATTACTTTCATCAGCCAAATGTGAAGTCATAAAAAAGGTCAAATTCAGTTGACAGGATTTATATTCCATAGCCCCATGTTGAATGCCATTAATTAATCAACTGCTGTCTCAGACACTCCATTATCTTGATTTCAGACTAACAGACTTATAAATACCTAGGTCATCTTATTTACCCTTTTTAAACATTGGCACAACGTTAACTTTCTTCCAGTTTTCTGGAATTTCTCCAGTTTTCTAAAACATATTACATATAAATATTAATGGTCCAGTTTGCTCCTAATTCAGGTCTCTTAAAATTTGAATGGAAGTTTTCCAGACCAGTTGGTTTAAAAATGTCTCATTTTAATAGATGCTATTTAAAATCCCTCTGAGAGACTACTGGAATAGAAAGAGTGTTCATATACTATCATATGACGATATTGTAGGACATGTTTCTCCTCAAATATAGATCAGAAATATTTATTTATTATTTGTGCCTTTTCTGCATAACTATTGATATTTCTACCATCTTCATCAAGTAGTGAACAAGGAGCAATCCATAAATTACATAACATTTGGGCATGGTTTATTCTCTAATTTTCATAGTTGTTTCAATTTGTTTCAATGTTACAAAGGGAGAATGAGTCTTGATAATCATTAAAAAAAAAAAAAAGTATCCATCTTTTATAGAGAGCCCTTTACAACATTTTCAGGATTCCTTTACAAGGCCGAGGAGTACACAGTAACAACCTTTAAATAAAAGAATAGATTAGGCCTGTTGTGGGCTGTGGAATCTACATCATTAGAGATTTTTTTTCGTAAGAACCAGTTAGACAAACCTCTGTCCACAGATGGTATAGATATAATTAATCCTGCTTTGGTGCAGGGAGATGGACAAGACAACCTCTTGTGATCCCCTCCAAAAATACATTTCTATGATTTTAATCCTTTGTAAATTGTTGAAATGGTTAATTGCTCTCATTTCCAGTTTGAATTTGTCTATCATCACCTTCTACTCATTCGTTCTTGTTTTATGTTTGTGTGATTGATTGAAGAGTTCTTTTATCAAATTTCTGTTCCTTAGGTAGGTACATGTATATTGTTATCAAGCCACCTTGTAATTGATAAGCTCAGTAGAATGATCCCCTTCACCAAATAATTAAGAGAGCCAATAGAAAGCATCTAGAAGAGAATCAGATGCTAAGTGATAGTCAGCATGGATCAAAAAAGAACTAATCATGTCCAATCAACCTGATAGCTTTCTATGATTGGTTAACAACCCTTGTGGATATAGGGGAAGTGGGAGACTAGACTTTAGTAAGGATTTTGAAATGGTCTTGCATCACCATCTCATTAACAAACTTGGGAAGTACATCCTGGATGGAGCTATTATAATGTAGCGTAGCCCAGGGTCCGGGGTGCTTCAATAGCAGCAGAGAGTACTACAAGTTGTGGACTACAAATTGCAACTTCCTGGCTCCTGCCAGAAAGCACCCCTGCCCTCCCCTGCAAGGAGAGTCTGCACTAACTGAGGCTGGGAGTATGTGGCAGACAAACAGGGAGAAGGCCAATAGACTGTAATGCTGTTGTATGTTTCTTTCAGAATAAAAACATATTCCTGGTCTGATTCCTGGTCTGAGTCGGTCTGATCTGAGAGAACACACATGCTAACACATAATGCAGAGCACACAGAGTTTCCCAAACCTGTGTAAAGGGCCACAAGGCAGAATTCCCCTATCTTGAACACCCTCATGCTGGGCCCATAGGCAGGAGGGATTACAGTAAGATTGAGTGAAAAATTGGTTGGAGAACTTCTCCCGGAGAGTTGTTATAAATGTTTCACAGTCATGCTAGAAGGGCACAATGAGCGGGGTACCATAGAGATCAGTTCTGGGTCTGATTCTGTTCAATATATTCATCGATGATTTAGATGATGCCATTGAGAGTACATTTATAAAGTTTGTTGATGATACCAACCTAGGAGGGGTTGCAAAAGGATCACAATTCAAAATTACTTGGACAAACTGGCAGAATGGTCTGAGGTAAACAATGAAATTCAATAAAGACAGCTGCAAAGTACTCCACTTAGGAAAAAACAAAACATTGCACATATATAAAATGGGCAATGGTTCCTAGGAAGGAGTACTGCTGAAAGGGACCTGTGTGTCCTAGTGGACCACAAGTTAAATATGAATCAACAGTGTAGCGCTGTTGCAAAAAAAAAGCAAATACTATTCTGGGATGTATTAACAGGAGTATTGCAGGACTTGAGAAGTAATTCTTCCACTCTTCTCCACCTTAGGCCTCAAGTGGAGTGTTGTGTTCAGTTCTAGCACCTCATTTCAGGAAAGATGTGGACAAAATGGAGGAAGTCCACAGAAGAGCAACACAAATGGTTAGAGGTCTGGAACACATGGCTAGTCAGGCAAGTTCAAAAAGAGCTGGTTTTGTTTAATCTGAAAAAGAAGAAACTGAGAGGGGATATGATAACAGTTTTCAAGTAGCTAAGAGGTTGTCAAGAAGAGGAGGGAGAAAAATTGATTTCCTTAAATGCCAATGATAGGACAAGAATTAATGGACTTAAATTTCTGCAAGAGACTTTTATCTTGGACATTAAGAAAATATTACTAACTGTCAGGGTGATTAAGAACTGGAATAAGTTGTCCAGGCAGGTTGTAGAATTTCCATCATTGGAAATGTTTAAGAGCAGGTTAGACAAACACCTGGCAGGAATAGTTTAAGAGGGAACTTCATCCTGCCATGAGTGCAGGGGATTGGACTTTATGACCTCTCATGGTGCCTTCCAGTTCCTATGATTCACTACTATAACAGTGTGTTTTTCAATTCTTAAATCATTTTTGCAGTTCATCTTTGAATTCTTTCCAATTTTTCAATATGCTTCTTTAACAGTTGACTTCAGAACTGGACACAATATTCCAGTAGTGGTTGCATCAGTGTTAAGAGGTAATGGAATTTCTCCTACTTGATATTCCCTTTTATACAACCAAAGATTGCATTTGCTCATTTCATCAAAACATCACAGAAGGATTGCATAGAGAGCTGATTATTCACCATAACCCTCAAGTTTTTTTCAGAGTCACTACTTTCCAGGTTAGAATTTATTCTCGTGTATATTCCCCCCATGATATAAGTATGGCATACATCAGGGGCCTCAAACTCCAATCATCACAAGGGCTTCACGGGGCCTAGTACATTAGCCCGAGGGCCACACCACTGAAACCTTTTGATACAATGATATTGCAAATTATACTAACAATAGTGTTGTTGCAAGCTGCAGGAAATAACTTTGGGGGCCATATGCTGCCCATGGCCTACATCAATGATCTCCAACCTTTTTGACTTAAGGGCCAAAGATACCATTTTTAGAACTCTGAAGAGCTCCCCCTGCAGTCAGGCAGAAACAGAGCCTCCTCACTGATTTCCCATTTCCCTGGCTACAGCAAGGAAACTGCATGTGTCCTATGGTCCTGTGTGGTACACCAGGGTCCCTGGGTAGTAGCCCCCTTCTGCAGGCAGGGTGACAGAAGATCAGTATTCATCCACCCAACTTCATCAAGGACCCCAGAACCTCAGTACACAGGCAAATGGTTTTGTTCTCTGCCTTACTTGTGGGAAGGGCAGTGTTGCTCTCCCCTCCCTCTGGCTCCAACATGGAACCCAAAGCCTAGGGACCCAGGTGGAGTGCTTTTCCTGGCTTCCTTTTACAGCCATGGGGAGAGGAGTCATATCTCCCATCTTCTTGGCTGCAACAAAGGAGCCTGCACCAGCTTTATCCATATGGTAACACACTCTGACTAGGTCCTTAGGCAGCAGCTCCCTTCTGCAGCCAATAAGAGGTGAGCTGCGGGCCCCTTTCAATGACCCGCAGGCTACTTTTGCCCCCACAGTACAGTTTGGGAACTAATGGCCCTCATTCTTTTCTCATAAACATAGTATGGTGTTATAGCTAGTTGTACTGAAACACATGTTAGTTCACACAGAGTTTAATGAAAAAATCCAGATTGTTGTTTCACCACTGTTCTGTATTGACCTGTCTTCTTCATTATTTACCTCATCCTCTACAAACTGCTTCACTAATTATTTTGTATTTATTTCCATCTCAGTGTTAACAATATTAAACAGTGTGTGACTCAAGAATCCACGGTCTTGTGGGAAATATTCTCTAGCCGGCACAAAAACTTCTATCTATATTCCGAGTTCACACTGGTTCCCAATTCCAGTGCCCCTCGCTGGGCTTCCCATCCAACCTGCATCCCCCCCCACCCCCCAAAGTAATCTTCCTTGGCTTCTTTTTCCCAATCTCTTTGGACAGCCAGCCCCATTTCTCTTTGTTGATGCTAGCTCATTGTTGAATCTCTTTCTCCCATCCCACCTCCTTCATCCCACTAAGCCGGTTCTCAGTCCCAGCCTTCTTGCACAATAAGTGCCAGCCTCTCCAATCTTAGTTTCCATCTTACCATGGTCAGCTATCATTTTCAGACTTCCTTCAGTTTCTTGTCCAGATTTCAAGTGCCTTTCTAGATCAACCTTCTACCTCATCTGCATGCAAATCAGACAGCCTTCTCTTCCTCTTGCTTTTTCCCAGTGTCTGAGCCCAATCACAGCATATTCATTGAATTTAGCCACAAAGACATTCAAAATCACTATTGAGGATGTGTGAACTATTTTTGAAACCATTATAATGTAGTTAAATTTTAACGGAAACCCACAGTGATGGCAAATGGGCCATCTTTGCCAAAAAGGCCAAATACCTGCCAAATTGTTCCACAGGATGGTTGCACTAGAACCTACCAAAGAAAAAGGTGCCAAAATTAAACCTAGGCAATACAATATATTTTTCCCAAGCACCTTTCTTAGAAACAGCGTAACCTTTTTGTCTGAAATGATCCTAACATTTTCAACCAGAAGATGACAAATGCCATGAATAATTCAGGCCAAAAGGCTAAAGTTTGACAAGATTTTAAACAAATGAAACCAGAATCTTATTTTAGGAATTGTCAGGCAAATTCAATAATAGACAGTGCTACCACTTCTGCCTATGAGAAAATGTGTACAGTAACTATAAAAATACCATTTACAGATATAATAATTTATATATTATTTGAGATAATCCCCCTTTATAAATATAGGGAATACCACAATTGCTATGAAGAGAGGCATAATTTTAAGAAAGGAATGAGAGATCTCTCCCTACCAGCTTTCAGCCTCGTTGGCAGACATCAATCAGAATGGAAAGCTTGGTGAGAGAAGGGAGTGCTTTGGAGTCAGAGAAAGCAAAGTGTGGAAATTTGGAAGCAAATTATGGTGGAAATGTTAGAGCCTCATTTATAGTACGGTGTACAAAAGAACTTTTATAGATGGAGGTCTTGGATTGTATTGTGGGGGCTCGCAGCACTATCAAGCGTCGTAAATGGTAAAGCTACTCCTCTGCCAGAATATTATGGCAGTAATAGCAAAAGCAGAAAGACACAAGTTTTTAAAGGTAACCACTACCACTAGCCAGGGATTAAAGTATAATTTTGCAGTCCTCAGAACCCTCCTAAATTGGCAGAACCCCCTCATGCCAATGCACGCCCCCCCCTTGTGCTTGTGTGGGACCCCCTCAGGCACCAGAGCTCCTGACCCCCACATGCCTGCACCCCACTCCAGCTCCTCCCCCCCCACACCTATCCCATCATGGGAGGGGCCCCAGCCTAAACTGAGGCTTTGGCCTAGAGCCTGGTCTCACTGAGCATGCACAGAGGCTCTAAGCACACTCAGTGAGATCAGGCAGGGTGAGTGGAGTTTTTAGAACTCCCTGCCATGCCCAGTGCCACAGAACACTGTTCTGGTGCCTCCTATGTTTCAGGGCTCAGAGTTCTGGCCCCTACAAATGGAAAATGGAGCTAGAATGCTGTGTTCCATGGCCTACTATTTTTAAATGGTGGGCCCTGGAACGTAGCATTCTGGCTCCATTTTGTATTTTTAGGGGTTCCGGAATGCTGAGCTCCTACAAATAGTGGGCCTCAGGATGGTGTTCCACCGTGTTCCAGCATACTTTAACCACCGTCACTAACGTTATCTGTCTACTTGCAATACTCCCTTTATTTCTCTACACTTAAGACAGAGCATACTGCAAATGCTGAAGTGACATTCTTTAATTACTGTAGACAACTGTAAAATGTATAAAGCTCTATATAGCTTACATTTAGGTAGCAGCTTTCATTCCAAAGGATTTAGGAGAACTTTACAGATAATTAACAGTGATCACTTCACTCTGCTGGGACAGGCAGCCACTTTCAGGATGAATCAGCTTGTGTCAAAGGAAAAAAAATGTTGTGAACAGGAAATGAAGAACACTACCTTCAACTGAAATTGGCAGAGGTTATTTAAATAAGTTATTACATGTGGAACACTGCAAAATGTATTGTGTAAATAGCACTGTATTATATCTGATATTAATTTTCTTTTAGAAAGCAAAAAAAGAGAATTGCAACTGTAAAGCATGAGGCTTAGTTCATCAAAAAATATTTTTTCTGTACATTTTGAGGTACATTTGGATGTGCATAAGTCCATCGGGCCGGACTAACTGCATCCAAGGGTGCTAATGGAATTGGCCGATGAGATAGCACCAACACTGGCCATTATCTTTCAAAACTCATGGAGAATGGGGGAGGTGCCAGAGGATTGGGAAAAAAGCAAATATAGTGCCTATTTTCAAGAAAGGGAAAAAGGAGGATCCGGGGAATTACAGACCAGTCAGCCTCACCTCAATCCCTGGCAAAATTATGGAACAGGTTCTCAAAGAATCCATCCTCAAACACCTGGAGGAAAATAAAGTGATCAGGAACAGTCAGCATGGATTTACCAAGGGTAAATCATGCCTGATCAATCTCATCTCCTTCTATGATCAGATGACTGGTTTTCTGGATGCAGGAAGAACCGTTGATGTCATATACCTTGATTTTAGCAAGGCTTTTGATACAGTTTCCCACAGCATTCTCATTGGCAAATTAAGGAAGTATGGGGTGGATAGGTGGACTATAAGGTGGATAGAAAACTGGCTAGATCAACAGTTTCAGCGTGTAGGAATCAATGGTTCCATGTCTAGCTGGCAACCAGTAACGAGTGGTATCACCCAGGGGTCGGTCCTGGGGCCAGTTTGTTACCCCAAAAATTTGATCCCCAAAATCTAATCTAATCTAATCTAAATTAATTTTTCTAATTTTCAGACTGTCCAGCAGTCTGGGCTGTATATTTGCAATTTTAAATGGGGTGATTCATATCAGGTCTCTTCGCCTAAACGGACAAATATCCCAAGTGGGGATTACGGCTGCAGCCCACCGATCAAGCACAGACCCAAAAACAACAAGGATTCAGAGCCAATAACTCATTGTAATCAAAAGCAGCTTTATTATAATATCTATGGTAAGCACTGAATAAAGCACGTCTGTCTCTTTAAGAAAAACCTCTACTTAACATTAAGCTCAATGCATCAAAGTTACTCTATGCAATTACAATATAAAGACATTACTTAACTTATAACTACAACATAAAGCATTTAGGGTTTACAGATACAATTAAAACATAAAGGCAACACTTAACTTATAACTATAACACACACAATGAGGTATTTAAAAGAACATTCAGCAAGTGGGGATCAGGCACTGGCTGAATGGAGAGATCTCAGTTCTTAACGCTACTCCTTAAGGTCTAAAACTGGGCTACTGTCTCACTTATCTTAATCAATTTACTTTTAAAAGTTACTTCATAAAGCTTGGACTTCCCCTAGTGCGGTTCCCTATGGGTGTTCCTCCCCTCCTTGGGACCCTCTTCGCTTACCCCAGAGTTGGTGAAAAACAGGTTTAGGAGAAGAGCGGGGAACTGGTGCTGTTCTTCTTCTTGGGCCCCGCTCAGCTCTGGGTTGGTTGCTAGGCAACTGGAACCCAGGCGCGGTTCGGAATGTTCAGCAACAGGCAGGAGCAGTTGCTGGGTGACTGGAGCTTCGGCATGGCTTCAGGGTGGACAGCGGCTTGCAGATACGATAGCTGGGTAACCGGAGCTTACAGCTTGGAGTGTTCAGCGGCTTGCAGGTGCGGTGGCTGGAAGCCCTGGGACTGCAGCGTTGGTATATGGAAAGCCCTTTTGAGACTGGGCACAGAGACCCAGCTCAGGGATTAAGTCCTGAGTCACCGCTCAGAGACAAAGTCCCTTTTTGCCTTTCAGCGACTAAGTCAGAAAACTTAGCTCTCAGGCTTCCACTAGAGACGATGTTACTCTCTCTAGGGCTGAATGTAAGTTTGGGAGCCTAGCCAGAGGCTAGTGGAACCCAGTAAGGAGTGGGAAAGATCTCTGCAGAGCTGCTCTTTGCACTGCCTTTTATTCGCTGTTCTACCACTCCCAGTTTCTTCTTGACCAGTCACAAAGAGGTGAATTCATCTTCATCCAATTAAAAAGTGACTTCACTGTCCACCTGCTTAGTGCATGCACAGTGCCTGACAAAAATCAATACTTTTGATGGGTCCTTTTGACAGGAGGTGGGCACCTTAGAATACTTGATGGGAGGGGGACTGAGTGACTTCAAAAGTTCAGAATCTTCCTCCATCTTGACCTACTTAGCACTTCCTGTTGAATCTGCTGATGGAGCTATGTACCATCTACCTATAGAATCTGCTAATCCTATGATCTCTCCATTTTCTTGCTGAATGCCCTTTTATTTATTTATTTCGGTGTTTAATTATTTATTTAATTTTAGAACACTGTTAAATGATTGATTCATGAGTTCTTTACCCTTAATTATTGCATATTATGCTGTTTTCCAGCTTTGCCATAAAACTTCTGCTAAATTGCCTTACCATTTCTTGCTCATATGTTTTTTTATATTTTCTTAGTATTTTTATTTATTTATTTGTTTGTTTCTCTATGATACTAAAGAGATGGCAAAAATCTCAGGCTACAGGTTCTGTTCCATATTTTCATCAATGATCTGGATGATGGAATAGACTGCAGTTTCAGTAAGTTTGCGGATGACACCAAGCTGGGGGGAACAGCAGACATGTTGGAGGACAAGGACAGGATTCATGGACACCTAGATAAATGGGAACAATGGGCCAATAGAAATCTTATGAGGTTCAATAAGGACACGTGTAAAATCCTGCACTTGGGACAGAAAAACCCCATGCACTGCTACAGGCTGGGGAACATTCAGCTAAGTAGCAGCAGTGTAGAAAAGGACCATGGTGGATGGGAAGCTAGATATGAGTCAGCAGTGTGCTCTTGCTGCCAAAAAGGCCAATGGCATACTGGGCTGCATCAAAAGAAGTATTACCAGCAGATCAAGGGATGTGATCATTCCCCTCCATTGTGCACTGGTGAGGCCACATCTAGACTACTGTGTTCAGTTTTGGGCTCCCCACTACAAAAAGGACAGGGACATGCTAGAGAGAATTCAGAGGAGGGCAACCAAAATGATTAAAGGGCTGGAGCACAAGCCCTACAAGGAAAGACTGAAAGCATTAGGCTTATTTAGTCTGCAGAAGAGAAGATTGAGGGGGGATTTGATAGCAACCTTCAACTACTTGAAGGGATGCTCTAAGGAAGATGGAGCTCTACTGTTCTCGGTAGTAACAGAGGACAGAATGAGGAGCAATGGTCTCAAGTTGCTGTTAGGGAGGTCGAGGCTGGATAATAGAAAAAAAAATTTACTAGGCGAGTGGTGAAGGATTGGAATGAGCTGCTGAGGGAGGTGGTGGAAACTCCATCTTTGGAGGTGTTCAAGGTCCAGCTGGACAAAACCATGACTGGGATGGTTTAGTGGGAGTGGTCCTGCCTCTGGCAGGGAGTTGGACTAGATGACCTATGAGGTCCCTGCCAACCCTATGATTCTATGATTCTAAAGAGAATATTCTTACTATAGTGGAGTGGCTTCTTCCAGGCCCCCACCTCCCTATGAGCTTCCTGGGCTGGGGAGTAGTAAGCTAGCACTAGGAGCTGAGGTAATTAGGGCCAAAGAGATCCCTGCTTATTTATACAATGATAAGCAGCTAGCTCCCGAAGCTTCCCAGTATAGAAAAGAACTGGACTGGAGGCACAGAGGCTGTAGACTGACAGAAGGGCAGAGACCTGTAATCAGTCTGCCTGAGGGCCAGCAAGGTCTGACTGCCATGTGCCTGAAAGTCAGGAAGGGCTTGTCTTTTTGATTGGGAAACAGAGACTATATTGCTGTAAATAAAGGAATGCAGGGTCTGCACTGGGAAAAAAGTTAGAGCAAATAATGTGCAAGTCCTCTGTTGGAAGCAGAGGATGTAGTGTGTGCTGCCACATTGTCAATATTAAATGGAAACCACTCTGATCAGACTTCTTAAATTCACCATAAGAGTCACATATTGTTCCAATATGCTTTCTGAAGTTGACAAGGTCAAGAATGCATTTTTTACAACTCCACACACACAATTTACCAACACTTGATAACTGCAGGTGCAAGTGACTGCTTGGAAATCTAACTACCTGTCTGTGTGAGTCATAACAATATTGCAATTACAGTGTTAGTTTCATGTGGAAGTGTTTGTAGTGAATCTGAAAATCTGGGTCTAGTACTCTCTAGTCATGTTTGAACCATTGGATATATAATCTTATTATATTCAGCAGAGGCATAAGACAGACTGAATCTGGTTAATTATTAAAAAATACAGTTCTAGTCAGCTCAATTTGTAAGGAGTAGAATGTAACTGCATTCAGTGGAATAGGCACATTGGCTATGTCTACATTGTTCTGCCTTTTCAAAAAAAATTGGGGGGGGGGAATAAGTATTTCAAAATAATTATCTCAAAACAAAAAACTTTTAAAAAATGCTAATTCAGGACAACAGTTGAGGGACCGCTTGTTCTGAAATACCACAGCATTTTCTTTTTTTTTAAAGAAAGTCTACACTGGAGTTTTTTTTTTTTTAAAAAGCAAGGAAATGGATGAGCTAGGGAGGCTTTTTCTAAAAAAAAAAAAAAAAAAAAAAAAAAGCATCCTTTACTGTGTCCAGGAATGGCTTTTTTCGAAAAACCTACCTTGAAAAAGGTGTTTTTTTTGTTTTTGTTTTTGTTTTGTTTAAATATAATGAGGTTTAGTGATCTCAAAAAAGTGCTCCAGTATTTCAAGATACCAGAGTGCTATTTCAAAAAAAGCTAAACCCACCAACTTTTTGAAAATAAAATGCCTTTTTCAAGCAGCTTTTTCTAAATAACCATCCCTGGACACGGCAAAGGCTTTTTTTCAGTAAAAAGCCTCCCTATCTCATCTTTTGCCTGGCTTTTTTTTTTTCAAAAAATAAAGTCCAAGGTAGACTTTTTTTAAATAATAAAAAAAAAAAAGCTGTGGTATTTTGGGACAATGGACTGCTGTCCCGAAATAACTTTATAAAAAAAAAAAAGGTTTTTTTGAGATAATTATTTCGAAATACTTATCCCGAAAACAGGTTTTGTTTTTTTGTTTTGTTTTTTTTAAATGCTGGGCAATGTAGACATACCCATTGTTCCATTAATTACTTACTTCGTGGGGGGGACTGCCTCATTTTCCCACTGGGGTCATTTTTCAGCTGATTGCTAAGCTGTTGAGTAACTGGGGGGGGGGGGCTGACAGCCTAATAAATGGGGAAAACACAAATAGGGAACAAAAGCAAAAAAGCACTCTTTGGGGAAAACACCACAGGATGACTCAAGAATGGGAATGTAAGAAAGAGAGGAATGGAATGGAGAAACTGGATTAGAAATAACGAAGCATGAGTGAGTTAAGGGGAAGAAGACAAACAGGAACACGATAAGAACACGAACACGATGGGTGCAAAAAGATGCTTCTCAAGCTGTTCTACTCAACGGTAACTGAAAGACAGGGAAGCACAACTTCAAATTATGACTAGAGAAAGAGGATAGAAAGAACAGAGATATAAAGAAAATGTAAAACACTATGTAGAAGACAGATATAGAGAATAGTTGATTTTTTGGTAGTGTAAGGGTATAATCAAGCAGACAGAAATATGGCTATAAGAAAGGCAATTAGCCACACACATCCTAACAACTAAATTGTTGTTACTCTTGTGTAAGCATTTTTAAAAGTGCTGTACCAGTGCAGTAGATAACATTTTTTAAAAATGTATTAATTAAGTTCTTATATCTGGATAAAATAAAAGGGATAACATACAGAACTGCAAAATAAAAATAAAAATGGTATAATGTTCAGAGAAGACAGATAGCATATCCCCCTATAAAACAGAGAAAAAAATATACCAACCCACAAAGAACAATTAAAAAAATTCTTTCATTGAGCTATTGAGGCTCTGTGACAAAATGGAAGCCCAGCAGACATACTTGGGTTAGTAGTTTGAGTAAATGGCCCAACCCAAGCCTTTTATTATAGAATGTCTAGTAGTGCAGAGACATGACATTCTGACTGGATTCATAGATCTTACTTTGAGTTGGAGAAGGGGATGAAGCACTTGTTCAGTCATGCAGACTCTGAGACACTGTGGAATGCTATTTTATTTTATTTTTAGGTTAAAAAGAACAGAGATTTCAGAGAAACTAGCACTGATAAAAAAATATATAGGAATACTATTGCAGAACAGGCTTCTATGCTGAGAACAATCCAAAGTAATCCTTTATGCTCAGACCTGCACCAGGAGTTGAGACTCACCCTTCCAGTAAGTGTTATCATGAATAAATACCTATGAGAGACAAAAGAAGAAGGTATCCCTATATGACGTCTCATATGCATAAGATGCAAATGCAAAAGCCATTTATATTAATACTTTATAGTCTGATTTTTGGAAGCATTCTGGATTAGTTTTATTGTCACTAGATGTCTCAATATTACCAGGACCATCCTTAGATTAGGAGCTTTCTCTTATGCATAAAATTATATCCTGCCCAAGAAGGTGATTCAGTTTCTCACATTATCTGAGCACCTTATTTAGCCTAATTCTTGTTCCAAAGAAGTGAAGGTAAGCTCCTAATGGCAGCAGAATCTCATCCCATGCAGATTAAAAGTTAAAAATTAAAAATCCTGAAAATTTAGGGACAACACCACACGCACAATTAAAATCCCAAAACCAAAAACCAAAGGCTGTGTTCACACAGCACTCTTATTTTGAAACAACAGATGTTGTTTTGAAATAAGAAATACCCTGTTCACACGACAAATGGTTGTTTTGAAACAACTTAAACCCCATGTGGGGATGAAACAACGTTGTTTTGAAACGATTGTTTTGAAACAATGCCGTCCGAACATGTTGTTTCGAAACAACATTGACTTGTTTCGAAATAACTGTTGCCTGAAACTGCTATTTCGCTTTGAGCTTTTTTCCTTAATTCGAATTAACAAACTGTTAATTCGAATTAAGTTATTTTTAAATAAGGCATTATTTCGAAACAAGTTGTTTCGACACAACTTGTATCGAAATAATGCCTGTGTGTGAACACAGCCAAAGAGATCTGTAATTGGGACTAATTTTTGACTTTCATGTCTTGGTTTTTTTTGTCCCCGCCACCCACCACATTGCTCAATTCTTTCCATCTCAAGAACCAAATTTGGATTTTTAAAACAAACAAACAAACAAACAAACAAACAAACAAACAAACAAAGGAACACAATGCCCAATATGAAAGAGAAAAGCAAGGTTTCATTTTTAAAGCTAATCATTCAAGAACATCCCAATGTGAGTCAGAGATTGTAACAGTGCTTCTAATAGCATGTATAGGGGCATATAAAACCAAAATGTGGCAGTCTAATACCCACTGAGTTAAAGTAATCTTGCAATGCTGGGCTTCCTCCTTCTTCCTATAAAACTACTGTGACAAGAATCCCAAAGATGAATGTCTAGCTGTAAGTACATGTTGTCATGAAGAAGTGAGCAAAGGGAAAGGCAAAGAATGATTTAGTACTTTGTCTTCAAAACAGAATCATGGCCTCTGTCATGATTCTGTTTTAAAGAAAAAATACTAAATCACATCTTGACTTTTCCTTTGCTCACTTCCCCATCAAAGAATGTACTTAGAGCAAGGTATTAATTTTTATAGTGATCATCCTAATGCTTTCAGTAGCTGATACCTAGGCAAATGTAAAGCAGTAGAATTGAAGAGAGGCGTTTAATAGCTTGCACTAAAAGAACATTTAGAACGTTCTAATGTCATAAGGTGACAATGAATGAAAGTGCTAGAGAACTGCAGATACTGGTTTATAGATGACTTTTTATAAATATTAATTTAATATTTAAGAAATAGCAATAGAAGACAACAAGATTTCTTCCTGATTTCAGTCCGAGTATATGACAAAACTCCCTATAAATAAAATGGAGACACTTAGTCTGAAGTATATGTATAGATATGTTATGAATTTGATTGACAAACTATGTAATGTAACCAGGAAAGCAATGACAAACATATTTCTTCATACATATACTTTTATATAAGTTTTTTATGAATATTTAAAAATATGCCTATTGCAGTCAAATAAAATCAAATGCTTTAAAATCAGTCAGAGAAACACATATAGGCAAATGCTAGGTCATGCTGACATATTTTTTCCCCCTCCAAATGATGTTAAACATACAATTAAGAGTTATGAGCCTGAAATTGTGAATTGTGTCAGTAAATCAATTTACATGTTAACTAACACATGAATCTAGACACTTTCTTAATAATTCATACAACAAACAAACAAACAAACAAACTACTGTTTCATGGTTGGAAATTATTGTTGTATTCTATCTATCAATCTATTCTGAAACCCTGAGACAATCCCCTCCTGGAATCCTGCCTGGTATGTCGCTGTTCCTCCTTGATCTCCCACTCCTGCACCCCTATTTACCCCACTAGCCACACAGTTCTCCAGTGAGCACACCCAGTCCCCTGATTTCACACTGAAAACATACATCCTGCAGGGATCAGGACACTTCCCAGATCACAGCAGACTCATATATTGTGGTCCATTAGTTTAACAAAGAAAATGATATCCAAATAGCTTTTGCTCCATGTTAGGCTCACACATGTTCATACTCTTACAAAAATCCAAACTGCTTGAGATAAAAGAACACTAGTTTATTGGTTCAAACCTGATTTTAAGTGAGTATATAGCAAATCAATGCACAATCAATATATTACTCAGTAAGGAGCTAACCATTACCAAACAAAAGGAAACACATTCTAACCTACAGTTTACCCACGTCTGGCCATTGATGATTTTCAGCCAGTTAAACACAGTCCTTGCTTGTCGATGGAGACTTTTAGGATGGAGTCTCTCTGGGAAAAAGCCCCAAACAGATCAAATTGTTCCTATTTCTCTTTTCAACCCCCCTTCCTTCCTCCTTGTGACCAGGGCATTCTGTTCATTCAGGAAGGGTGCGTTCTCTTTCCCTATTCTGCCAAACAAACAAACAAGGAGTCCTGTGTCACTTAAAGACTGACAAATTTATTTTTTGCATGATCTTTCATGGGGGAAAATCCCACGTTGTCAGATGCTTTGAAGATGGGGGGACTTTCATAATTCTGTAAGTCCAATCTATAAATTCCCCCATCTTCAAAGCATCTGACAACGTGGGATTTTCTCCCATGAAAGATCATGCAAAAAATAAATTTGTCAGTCTTTAAGTGACACAGGACTCCTTGTTTGTTTTACTGAACTAGATTAATGTAGCTACCCTTTGTATCCTGCCAAGGTGCTACAGACATTTAACTAGTCCATTATCATGCATCATTTCTCTGGATGTGTGTTTGCAGCTCTGATTACTTGTTCCTGCTTGACCCATGTGAAATACATGGGGACATGTCTCACATAGGTACACACATGTGATGCTGCATAAAACATTATATCATAACGCAGAACGTTGTGATCATTCAAAAATATCTTGCATTGCATATTTTACACTGTCATACAAATATATTGCAAAAGTTAACAGAAAAGTTATATAGACTATGCTCAGGGTGTGGGGGTCCATCCCATGACAATCCCACTAATAAAACCACCAGAAAAATACACAGCCAAAACGTGGGTGCCAGTGCCTGGGAATTTTATAGAATGAAACTTGCCTATATATTTTATGGTATCTATTAACATTGTTCCCCATTAAGCAAGGTCTTAATTGAAGAAATCATATAGCACATACTTAACTTTAGGCACATGTTGAATTTTTCTTGTCTTCAGTGGAATTAAGTATGTGCTTAAGTACTTTATTCAATAGGCAAAAATATAAGGAAATCCCTGGCTGAACTGGGGTTCACTAAATAATAATTCATGTTAGTTTATTAACAAGGAAAATAAAAACAGAAAATGAAACTTTGTCTACAGTGGAATATAGTTAACGTTTCATCTTCAATCTTTAACATCTGTTTTGATTACTTTTTTGCAGTGTTAAGGTTACACTATCATAAGTAATAAAAGGCTGCAGTATTCTTTTATGTCCAAACCTGAACATGAAGTTATCCAACAATATTCCAGATCCTTCCTTCAGTAGAGTTTGCCATTTGTTACAGAAGTTCGCTATTTGAATCCTGATCTCAGACGGTAAAAAGGTAACATACTTAGCCCTTTCACCACGCTGTTCGTAGGTGGTGGATTAATGCAGAAAACTTACAAATAAGTATTTTTGCACATATTTGCAAGCTAGACAAAAAGTGTCTCATAAGATTTCACACTTCCACTGCAATATTGAAATTATGTAAAACTATTTAAATTTATGCAAGTTATTCTTCACAAAAGGTCAATTTAAAAGACAAGAGAGAAGTTTTCACTCATAGCTACAATCTACTAGAAAACTGCTGAAAAGAAAAGAAAAGAAAAGAAAAGAAAAGAAAAGAAAAGAAAAGAAAAGAAAAGAAAAAAGAAAAAAGGGGGAAGCTCATATTGTCACAGCACTGAGTACTGAAACCTCTATCATATAAATTATGCAAATTTTCATGAGCAGTATTTATGGTACCATTCTGTATGCATAGCTCAAACTGAACATAGCAGTAAATGATCTTTTTTACAGACCTTCAAGTGCATGTTAGCTATAGCAGAAGATTGGAAAACAGAAAGAAATTGAGTTGCCCAAGACTGCCCAAGAAGACAGAATTCAGGAGCATGTGATTACCATCCCTGTGTTCATTTTTCTACTTATAAAACATTGGAAGCCAAGTCATGGTCTATTGATACCAAAGACAAAATTCAAAATTAAATAATTTGGACCAAGATTTAGCACTTACACTAATAGAGAAAATTTCTTTCTTGACTCTGGCTGGTGAATGCTCTAAGTCATGTTGATTCATGGGCCTTGAAAATACGTTTATTCTACATGATGCAACTGCCAACTGCCTCCTTTGTAAGAATAAAATCATATTTGAACCTTACACAATTATTTGCTTTCAATATTGCCTATTTAAAATTATAAAATTTAGAGCAAATTGAAATATCTTAGCAAACTATGTTTTTTTTTAATATAAATGAACATATTATAGATCCAGCAGCTGTAAAAAGCATAATGGTAATGTTCAAATACATTTTTATTAGTCATTAGTAATTTCCCTTTTTGTAACATTCTCCCCTTCTCATCCACTGTTGTTTAAAGACCCACACCCACACTGTTTGAATTAAGACAACTCGCTTGGTTTACTGAAATAGACTAACAGACTACCCCTCTAGAACTGTTTGAACTGACATTGTGACTCACCCTTCTCTGTCTGTGAAAACCCCTCTAGAGCTTTTCTCCATGAAAGGCACTGAATTTAGTCATATGAAGTGGAAATAAAATCAGCTTCAAGGAAAACTTTTTAAAAAATACAGATAGACATCATCTTCCTTTCCAAGTGAAAATAATTAGGCATCATAACAAATGGAATGATGGTGAAAAATCTATTACAATTGACATACTATGTAGACTATGGTGAGAGATTGTGGCACACACTCTCAAAGGCTATGTCTACACTGGGGGCCTCAGTTAAGTCGACTTAACATGGTCAACTTTAAGTCGACTTAAAATAGAACTGAAGTCGACTTAAGGGCATGTCTACTCTAGAAGACATACCCCAGGCCTGGGCTTGGGCCCCACTCCCTGCCCCACCATGGGAACAATCCAGCTGCAGGGCCCCAAGTCAGCTCTGGAGGTCTGATCTGGCTCCTGCCACTGCCAGCAAGTTGCTGGGAGCCGGATCTAGCCCTGAGTGGCTTGCCACAAGCTAATAAGGAAAAAATTAAGGCTTACATGTTATATGGCTCTCCTTTGGACACATTTTCAGTTTATATGATGTTTGTAATATTTGTACCTGTTTCTATACGTTACAAATCTTTGATTGTGTTAATCTCCAGCAATAGCCGCAATGTTTAGTATGTTTGCTTAACTTAGGCTAACTTAGACAGAGTGAATACAGGTTACATAATGATGATCCTAGGGAGCCTTGGTGGACGGCCAAGAACTTCAGTCTGCCTGACAACAGCATGGCTCCAGCCAGCAGCCTGTGCGAGTGAGATTCAAGAACCTTCCCTGTGACAGGCTATGAGTGTTAGCAGGGAAGTTTAATACCAATGGGCCAGCACAGAAAACTCCCCCCTTTTACTAGGCTGTCCTACCTCTGAGCATCTATCATCCCGTGGGTTCCTACCTCTGAGTGTGAATGATCGAGGCCAAGCATCTGTGCAAACAACTTAGTTTATACGGGGGAGAAGGTGTGGGTAAATGATACAGAGGGAGACTCCAAGAAATACAATTAATACTCACTATTAATTAGAACAGGCCATGTAAACCATAAACATTAAGCCATAAACAATTCACATTAAGATCAAGTGAAACATAACACAGTTATCACAGCATGGATGGCCCAATATGAAATGCACACACACGCCTGAATATTCTACCCTCACCCAACCAGGTACTGCGCAGGTAAATATACCTTCAGGAACCCAACCCCACACCCAGATAAATATACCTTAGGTAGGTCCCCTTGGACAAACACCAAGCTATCTTCTCCCAACCACGCTTCCTCTTTGGGGCCGTAACCCAGAAATAGTCACGGTTTTTCTTCAGTGTAGGCCATTGTTCTGTGATGCTAGGCTGTCCCACGCCATCCTGAAGACTCCGGGAGGCCATACTTACTTGGGGCAGCTTCTTCTGGGCCTCCTCTGGCCTGTCCTGTAATTTAAAGTCCATTCACCCTAAAACACAGTCTGTGTCAGTGACTCCAGTCACTGTTCTTCAGGGACTTCCTGACGCAGTCGCCCTCTTCAGCCTCCCAAGGAATTCAGGACAACGCTGAGGATCTGATCCACAAGGACCAGAGCCTCAGCCTGACATAGTCCTTCCTGGAAATCCTGAGGCCAAGGATCAAAGTCCTGTTAGGTAGGGCCAGCAGGGTTTGCAAGAGTCTTTGGGTCTCTGTTAACAGGCAGTCTCACAGATGCAAGCACCAGGCCGAGGCCCACAATCTCCAGACGACAGAGCACCCAGCAGCCTGCAGAGAATCCAGTGCAGCAGAGCCCCATTCCCACAGAGAGGGTCCCATAAATACTCAGGGCATCCTCCAATCAGAGGGTGTCCTTTTCATGCCTTTTGGCTCCTGCATCCTGTGCTGGCCCTTTGGTATTAAACTTCCCTGCTAACAATCTGGCTATGTGGACTTTGTCCTCAGGCCCTGTGCTACCAGCACTCCTAGCTATCTTTGATCCTAGCTGACTTCCTGACAAAACCACAATCCATTGGTAATCTTCCGGAAAATAGCATTTTCTGGCTCCTATGGATGTAGAAGCTCTTTACACCAACATCCCCCACAAAAAAAGATAGCAAGTCATCAGGAACAGTACCCTGGATGATGTAATGAAACACCTAGTGGCTGAAATTTGTGACTTTGTATTCACTCACAACTATTTCAGATTGGAGATGATTTATGCCTTCAAGTCAGTCGCACTGCTCTGGGTATCCATGGGGCCCCTCAGTATGCCAACATTTTTATATCTAGTTTAGAACAACAGTTCCTCAGCTCTTGTCCACAAGTGCCACTCTTCTACTTACACTATTCTGATGACATTTTCATAATTTGGACCTACAGATATTGAAGAATTCTAACACAATTTCAATATTTTCCACCCCACCATTTGCCTAAGCCTGGACCAGTCCACATGGGAATTCCACTTACTGGATACTAAAGTTCAAATAAATGATGGCCACCTAAACAGTACTCTATACCAGAAACCTACTGACCTCTCTACCTGGCTACATGACTCCAGTGTTCATCCAAGACACAATACACAATCCAATTTCTACAACCTAGCCCTAAAATACAGTTTTGAACTCTCAGGCAGAGCCACATGGTTACTCAGAAATCACCTTCTACAGGACAGGCCCAACAAGAAGAAACAAGAGAATGCCACTGATCATCACCTACAGTCCTAAAGTAAAACCACTCTAGAATATCATAAAGGATCTACAATCTGTCCTGAAAGATGATCCCTTACTCTATCAAGCCTTTTGCAGAAGGCCAATCCTCACTTAGACACAGCACCCCAACCTTAAGCAAATACTCAAGCAGCTATACAACGTACAACAGAAACACTAAACCAGGTACCTATCCCTACAATACATCCTGTTGCCAATTCTGCTCACATCCTACATACTTACTCATGTGGCACTATCATAGGACTTAAAGAAATCAGTCATTCTATCAGGGATTCATACAAAATAGCCATTCCATAAAGGCTCATTCACTTGCTCATCTACCAATGTGATATATGTCATCGTGTGCCAACAATGCTCCTTTTCCATGCACAGTGGCCAACCTGTACTGTTTCTTTCCAAAAAAAAAGAAAAAAAAAAGTTATAAAAGGTGGTAACATTCGAAAACCAGTAGGGGAGCACTAAACTTGCTGGATATTCTGTAAGTGACACAAAAGTTACAGTACTTTAACAAACAACAAACAACAACAACTACCAGATATCAACCTGAAACTGCAGATCTGGAATTCAGACATAAACTTGACATCATCACACTGGATGTAAGGACTTAGAATGGGTAGCTCAATACAAATGGCTATTTCTTCTCTTCTTTTAACATTCCCACCTTCTCATCTATTATCATTTAGAGACCCATATCCACACTGTCTGAAATAAAACAACTTACTTGGTTTGCTGAAATAGACTAACAAACCACCCCTCTAGAACTGTTCCAAAGGGGCAGCTGTGTTAGTCTAGTAAAGCAAAAAAAGTAAGGAGTCTTGTGGCACTTAGTCTTACACTCCCCTGCATTTATTTTCATCCAGTTCTGTAAGTTCTCCCTCTTCAAAGCCTATGATGAAGTTGGATATTCTCCCATGAAATCTCATGCAATAAATCTGTTAGTCTTTAAGCTCCACAAGACTCCTTGCTTTTTTTTTTTTGCCTCTAGAACTGTGAAATGATTTTGTGACTCAACTTTCTCTGCATGTGTATACATGTCTAACATACTGAAGTTTTCATTTCATGCATCTGACAAAGTGGGATTATGCCCACAAAAGCTGATGTGTTAAACAAAGCTATTAGTCTACTGAAGAGCCATGGGATATCTTGTTTGTTACGAAAGTAAAACTCATAATAATGCTAACTGAAATTCAACTAGCATGTTGAGGAGAAGATGGCATGAAAAACAGGCTGATTCTCAGACACCTTGTGTACCTGCATGTAGTGAGTATACAATGATTGTAAAATGCTTCCAAATCAGAATTTTGTATTTGCACCAGTGATGGTATTTTAAATGCAGACCAAAACTGACCCATTTTTACAATCCAGCTTCAAATCCTTTTCTAGTCCCTTACACTCATAATCAAGGGGAAGAGAGATGGTCAGAGTATAGTTGATGTCCACTGATACTGGGATGCTGAAATAGCTTTAAAGCCAGGCATAAATCTGAGCAGCCCTCACTTCCAGGATCAGAGTTGTGAACAAGGTCTAAAAATGAATTAAGTCCTTCTGTAAGAGATGCATGTAGTTGGTGCTTTGTGGTCTGCAGTCAACATTCCCAGTGGAGGAGTGGAGAAGCCAGGGAGCAGGTGCTGGATTTAGCATGCTCCCTTCTTCATGAGCTCATCATTCAATGCTAGTGTTTTCATTCCAGATTTAATTTAGGTGTCATAATTACCTGCATCTCAACTTGACATTGTCTCGAGAGATGCAACATCTGTCACCTCACAACTAAATTTATCTATAAAGAAAATGTGAAAATAAATGCAGTAAATGGCAAAAAGATAATTGAATGTACTAAAAAAGAGATCTTGGTGAACATCACTGTGAATGCTAGTGAGGTATATATGATTCTACTGCCGGTTAAATGATGGATAATGACGTACAATGTTTAAAATAACTTATTCATCGTAAGTCAAGAATTAGATTATGATAAAATTAGTGTTGTGCACAATTCTTATTTCATTAAATAGAATAACTGATTATAAAAATATCATATCACCAAACAGTCTTATCTGATAACTAAGTTGGCTATCAGATCAATCAAAGCAATTACACTTAATGATACCATGAACATACACTCTAGGCCTGCCTTTGGTCTAAATTACAGGGCTTTATAATGCTATAATTGAAGATTTAATTTAATTAAAGTTAGTTTTGTTTGTTTGCTAGTTTGTTTGTTTGTTTTTAATATTGGAATTTTTTATTATTTTGGCTTGTAAAAAGAGATGTACAAATTCCAGGAACCACATCTGAATATTTTTATAATGGTGTGTTTCATTAAGATTATTTACATTTACAAACAGGGTACATATCCCATGTACCACCCCACCCCCAACAAATCACCTCCTATAACATAAATGTAACTGTACTCTGATCACTGTCCTTCTTCTTGCCTGGCAACACCTTCTATTATTAGTGAATGAGGGCAAGAAGAGGAATAACTTTGCATTACTCGCCCAAATCCACAGGGTTTACTGCTGCTTGTGCTATGTGTCAGCACTGATCTGAGCAAGTGAATGCAAAGTTGGGTTTACCTTTCTAGAACATGTGAGTGTAATATCCAGGGAGAAAAAAAAAGTTACATTTTGCAATTTGCATCAGTGTAGGTCCATTAAAGTCAATGTTTTTTAGATCCATTATGACGATTAATTATCCTTGGGTTGTCGCTCATAATTACTGAACTCACTTACACATACTTGTGAACGTTCTTCTGCCTCATAGTTAACTACTGAGACTGCCAAACTGCATTTTAATGACCAAATCTTCCTCACCCATTGCAGAGAACATCTTTCACTGGGCATTGCCATGCAGAATGTTCTTAAGGTTTCGTTTAATAAACATCCCTGGTACTTTTTTCTTTTCCCCCTTAACAAATCAGTACATTGATTGCTATGTTTTATAATTATTACTTGTATCACCACATAGAATCATTTAAAAAAGTGATTACTACTATCAGGTTTTCTGAGTGCTCCCTTAGTTGTCTTTTTCAAGACCAAACATGGACAGTTGTTTTTAATGTTTCCCCATAGGTCACATTTTCTTTTCTTATTTACTTAGTTATTCTATTGTCTTCTGAACTCTCTCCAATTTGTCCACATCTTTCATAAACAGTGGTGCCCAGAAATGGACACAGTATTCAACCTGTTTCAAGCAAAGTGGTTCAAATACCTCTTACGTCTTACATATAAAACTCCCATTCATACATCCCAAAATGATTAGTAGCCTTTCTCATAACCACATCATATTGTTGGCTCATATTCAATTTGTCATTTATTATAAATCCAAGATAATTTTGAGCATACTACCTAGGCTGTTACTCTCCATGTTGTATTTGTATGTGTAATTTTGTCTTCATATTTATGAGGTTCCAGTTTCCTTTATTAAATTTCATCTTGTTGATCACAGTATTACACTGATTCTCCAATTTGTTTTGAATACTTCCATAGCTAGAAACCCCATATAGGTTGGTGCCATTTGCAAATTTTATAAGCATACTCTCAATTTCATAATCCAAGTCATCAGAGAAAATATTGAGTACACAAAATCCAAGACAGTATGACCCCACTAGATACACTCTAGTAGTTTGACAGCAAATAATTAATTCACTACTTTATGATAACTAATTTGATAACTAATACATAAATAAGGTTTTCCAATAAGTTGCACATTGACCTCATACTAATTTAATTTAGATCACATTTCCCTTCCACTGCTGCCTGGCCAGAGCATGGGGGCTGGGCATGTGGGGATCCCTTCCCCCATTGCGTGGCTAGAGCACAGGAGCCAGGCTCATGGGGATCCCTTCCCCACCACCTAGGTACCACACAGGGAGCTGGTGTGGGGAGACCAACTACTCCCAAAGCCCGGCCAGCAATGTTCCAGATGGGCACATGGGGCTATTCCCCCCACACATCCTGCTAGTGCACTCCAAATGAGGCTCCAGCATCCCTTCTCCAAGCCTGGTGGTGTGCCCAGGGCTGCAGGCAGGTGGAGGGGAAGCATTCACTCCTGCCCAGATCAGTGCACTCAGAGCCGGGTGGGGAGGATTCTCAGTGGGTGAGAGCCAGTCAGGGGATCCCCATTCTGGGGAACATGTTGCCACACCTCCCATGGTTCCATTCTCTTAAATCGAACTAGCAAGTCCTGTCCCTGGACTTTCTAATTCGATTTGCGTTTTTAGTGGGGACCTGTTAAATCTATTTAACCTAAATCTATTTAATGATATTTTATCGATTTTATTAGACCAATTTATGCTAAATTGATTTAACTGCTTGTTTGTAGCCATAGTCCTGTGAGTGAACATTAAATGACAATGCATACACAAAAGAAGGTGGAGTTAAAGGTGTGTGAACAACCCCTTTTGATATATTTTGATTTTTATGAAGTTTACTTTGTACTTGCTTCTCTTAATGTAGGGTTTTTGTACTGAATTTTCTACACTTTTTTTTTAAACAAACAATAAACAAGGAAAATCCATAACCCACTCATTACAGTTATACCACAGTAGAATATACTGTGATGCATTATCTGTTCAACATTGCAATGTTTCAGGATCTCTGCATCTTTCTTAGCACAACTGCACTCCAAATCTTAGCTCTAATTTCACATAGGCTGGTCCAGAAACCTTTGATTTAGGCAGGTAAGGATCTTGCAAAGCGCAGAGCCACAGAATCTGTTTGTGGAGTCAATGACCTAATACACCAAAGAACCGAAGAATTAAAGGAAAAAATAAAGAGAAAGGAATTTAATATTTAAAAATTATAAGAGATAAAAGGCAGAAAGAAATGACTTACCCATTTACTTCACACTGATAGGTTTATCCATTAAGCAGCTAAATTTATCACCTCTTTTTGTACTGTCTGTCCTATGTTCATTCTGAAGAGAAAACTCTTATCTGCTTTTACTGTACATATGTTCCTTTCCCGCCAAGAGATCTAACGTCCGTTACTTTCTGTGTGTGGTTCCTATATGCCATAGTATATCATAATTAACAGAAGAAAGCAATGGTAATCTATGTTCCCTCTAAGCTGTGCACGTGTGCGCATGCACAGAGATTGTGAAACCCACGCACACAACAAAATAAAGTGCGCACAAAAAAATTCTACAGTGCTAATATTTTATGCTACTTTAAGAAGGTGATTTCAAGTAACATGTTTCAAATAAGGTTTTGTAATTTCTAAAATCATTTCCATCACCAGATCAAAATAAAATTTAGATATTATTTGCATCATACTCACTTCATTGCACTCACAAGTTTGACCACACTCCCTGGAGTGCATACAAATTTGGACACTAGCTCCAAAAATTTGCACAAAGGAATTTTTTTGCGCACATGGCCTATGAAAAATTAGAGGGAACACTGATGGTATTACTGTCAAGTAAAAGTGACATAATGTGTTTAATACTCACAAAGTTAATATGCAGTCTTAAAACATGTTGATAGGCATGTAAATTAATAATGAATAAACAATATCCTTTATAGCAAGAACTAGTCTTTAAAATAACAAATAGTTAACCACTCTATGCTTACTCTGATAACTGAAAAGCAGATGTAGGAAAAAATTCCTATGCAACCAGTAAAAATTAAAAAAAGGAAGTTTACTAGTGTAAATTTACCTTTTTCTTAAAATCATGATCCTTCCCATTCTATTGTTTTTCCAGTAAGAGTTTAGTACAGAAAATAATGCAACTACTTCATTCATGTTAACACTCCAGTGCTATATATAATTCATAGAGTCATAATTCCGTAGGCCGTAGGAGATCACTGTGATAATCTACTTTCACCTCCTGAAGAACACAGGTCATTGTTCTTTCCCCATTTTTTTTAAGTACAACAGTTATAGTTAAACTAAAGCAATAATAATAATAATAATAATAATAATAATAATAATAATAATAAAACAGAATAGAGCATATCTGCCTAGCCTGAAAGGACAAATTACAATTTTCCAGTGACAGTATTTTTTTTAGCTTTCTGTTTTTGTTTTTGTTTTTGTTATTAAGTAAAGAAAAAAAGCCCATTTTCCTATTTAGTTTTAAATACCATTTATTGTAATAAAGAATATAGAAAGGCTTGATGATGTAATCATACTACTCAATTATCGTTGAGTTCAGTGTGAGTTTTACTTGAATAAACACTGCAACATCTGACTTTCAGACACTGAGTGCACATCTTCAGTACAAACTTACTGGAAAGAATAAATCAAATATGTAATAACATACAATACCATTGTCAAGAATGCACTGCATTAGATTAATTTACCTATTGTAGTTTGACAGATGATAAATCTTGACTGATCAACCCACCTCACTGTGCTAAGATGTTATTTGACACAGCATAACCTTCCCTCACTGCATGAAAAGGGCATGGGGGGTGATGGTTTGCACTGGGTGTACCTGTAGACCATAGTCTTTTACATGGACTTTCCTCACGTTCTTCTCTACAATTTCATTCAGGAAAAAGGCAGAAGGTAGGAATGGTTGGTTCGTGTATGAATGGACCCACAGTTCCAGCCAGTCATGGAACAAAAATGCAAGGCCAATAGGAAGCTGCTGCAAACCTTGAATTGCAGGGAGACCTAAGAGCAGTTTGTGAACCAGCATACCTACTGTCAGCCCCAATTACAAGTAAGTAATTCCAGCAAATTACCTGATTAAAATAAACATACAAAAGAACACATCTGCATAGATTTTTATCTTGCTGACTTTTTCTTACCAAAAAAAAAAAAAACCCTTTGAATAAGAAAAGAATCTAAATAATTCAACTTGGATGAATTAAGAACTTTTTAAAAAAATGAATAAAATGTATCATTACCTTTACTAGGCAACTGTGTAATTCAGTGTAATTTTAATCCCCAAGAAGTTGTCTTTTCATAATTGATCATTCCATAATTACTGCTGTATTTAATTTAAATGAAAATTAACCATTTATTTGAAACATTAACTTTGAAGTGTTTGCCATTTTTCATTAAACCAGTCTTTGGAATGAGATTTTGTTTTATCTATTTGTTTTATCTATCATTCAATACACTATTTTTTTTAGGTATTGTGCTTGGAAATTTATTCCAATAAAATATATATGTTTTTCTTTTCTTTTTATGTGGTGAACTTTCACACCAAACATCTCCTGGCCTTTCTTTAATTCTCTTCTCGGTTATCTCTTTCCTTTCACTTTTGATGGTTGATATGAATATAAATGTGTGAAATGAGGACTACAGAATGGTGAAATGAGATTTGTGAAAGACTAGGACCGAAACAGCACCAAGCACAGAAGGTGGAGGTGATGTGTTCAGTTTTGGTAGTAGCAAAATATGGTACCAGTCACCACATACAACATGCAGCTTTGGAAGAAAGAAGAAAAAAAATTACAGAAAAAAACACCATGGAGGTTAATGTCAGCGTGGGGGAAATTTTCCAAGATATTCAACTGCTATTGGCTGATAAATGACTCAGGCAAGCCATTGGCCACTGCGCAGCTGAGGGACAGAGATAACTTTTGACCAGAAGCACCTGTTTTGTGCCTTCAAATAGCAGGCATCCAGTACAGGTACTCTTTGCATAGGAGACTTTCACCTGATAATTTGGGACTGGAAGAGGATTAGAAAACAATTCCTAAAATGGCTGGTACAGATAAAAGATAATCTCTTTCCCACAAATCCCTTAACAGTCATATGAGAGGATAATGCTGAAATCTGGCTGTGGACCATTGGAGGCTGGTCACCTATGTTCCCTCTAAGCCGTGCACGTGTGCGCACGCACAGAGGTTGTGAAATTCATGCACACAACAAAATAAAGTGTGCACAAAAAAAAATTCTACAGTGCTAATATTTTTATGCTACTTTAAGAACGTGATTTCAAGTAACATGTTTCAAATAAGGTTTTGTAATTTCTAAAATCATTTCCATCACCAGATCAAAATAAAATTTAGATATTATTTGCATCATACTCACTTCATTGCACTCACAAGTTTGACCACACTCCTTGGAGTGTGTACGAATTTGGACACTGGCTCCAAAAATTTGCACAAAGGAAATTTTCTGTGCACATAGCCTATGAAAAATTAGTGGGAACACTGCTGGTCACAGCCCTTTACCACACAGAAGAGTTCTAAGAAGGAATCATGACGTCCCCTTAAATGAGTTATTGCTTCTCCTAGATAAAGTAATAAATTGTGGCTTAATTTAGTCAGGTCTTGCCTCTAGTCTTTTTTCCCTGTCTCCACAAAAGAGGGAGTTTTGCTACTGATGTCAGTGAGGTCAGGGTTTTAGCCAGTGTTTCTAGCAGATCTTTAGCCTGAGCAGCTGACTTCTCATCTCCACAGCACCAGGGGGAGGGGGGAATACAGAGATCCCATAATGTCATTACCTTGACAGTGTTGTGATGGTCTTAGTTTGTTTCTTTTAATTTTAAGTACCTATCTTAGTCATAAGGTATTTTACAGAGGATGGGAAAATCCAGTGCTCTGTAAATCTGTACAATAACTTTGGATTTCTTGCATCTGATATTATTTTTAATCTTGGAACTATGCCTTTTATATGTAAGTGATTTGTTTCTGGATGCTTTGTATCTCAAGTTTCCATGTATGTGTTCTTGGAGCTGTTTGAAAGATTGCAGTTAAAACATTTTAAATACCTTTTTAATGAAAATATTTGATACATTTGAAAATGTGAGGAGTTATAAATATCAGTTAAAATCAATATTTTCTATTTATTAAAAAAAAATCTCATGGAAATACCAGTTTCCAGACAGCTCTATTTTCTTAAATACCGGTATGCCTTGTAACCAAGCTAAATTCCAGCATCCTTTATAGCTGATATATCTGTTATCTATAACTATCTATCTAATATTTGGTTGTTTTAATTTTTCTTATCATCCTTGTCTAGTGCAGTTTGTACCCCATTCTTCTGAGAATCACAAACAATAGATATGGAACAGACCTATTTAGTCTTACCATTCATATTACCTGCCTGTCAATGAGTATTTTTCCACATTTTACCAGGCTTTCCACACAACCCCCACACCTCCAGTTTAGTTTTAGATGATTAGTGATGGGATTCCAAGGCTTCCCTTGGGTAATTATTCAATGCTTCTATTATTTTTTATACTGCAGTAGTAACAAGGAGCCTAAACCATGAACTATGATTCACTTTGTTTGGCACTGTACAGATGCAGAACAAAAACACTGATGCTGCCCAGAATCATGCATTCTATTAGACAAGAGACAGCTGAAGACAGATAGATGTAAGTGGCCAATGGAACAATGAGACAATAGCTTCTTCTATTCTCTAAATAAATCCAGTCTAATCTACTTTCTTAGAAGCACATTATGCCGTTGCTAGTGGTGGACAGTGTTTTTATCTAAGTTCACCAAGCAAAGTATCCTGCAATATGAAAGACGATTTTGGTCAAACGTGACACACTTGTTACATAAATATCACCATAATGACCTGAACATAAGCAAATTGGAGGGATGTTAAAGGAACCTGCATTTTTGTTGATCAGGAATTTCATTTTAATTCACGACAAATATTGTGATAGATAGATAGATAGATAGATAGATAGATAGATAGATAGATAGAT
>ML681993.1:21013651-21026480 GCA_007922195.1 Podocnemis expansa | reverse complement strand
GATAGATAGATAGATAGATAGATAGATAGATAGATAGATAGATAGATAGATAGATAGATAGATAATTATCTGCTTATTCCCATGCATCAAATGGGTTAGAAAAATATGTGAAAACTTAAAAAAAGTAGTTAGAGTAAAAATGTGGCTAACACCTTATAATATTATAATATTCTATTATAATATTATAATTATTATAATTATAATACCTAAACATTTATTTTGTCATTTATATTAAAGCCACACAAGATCAGATGGAAATTCTTCAGTATTGCATGTCTAACAGTGAAGTTAAACACCTACTGATAAGCTAACGTCTTTTCTCTGATGATGTAGTGCTCATCACACACAGTAAAGATAACCTTCTGCAGCTGCATATGAGTGCACAGGTCTCACACCCAGGTCCATGGGATCCGAGACAGCCTTCCCACATTTTGAAGCATCTGTCGAAGTGGGATATTTTTCCACAAAAGCTCATGTGAAAAATAAATCTTTTAGTTTTTAAGTGCTGTAGGACCCCTTGTCCCCCCACCCACCACTGAGCATCTCACACAGAGCTCTAAGAAATTAGGAGTTAACACAACTCTTACTCTTCTCAGAAGTATCATCCATCAGGATTCTGACAAGAGAAAATTACTGGCTCTCCTGATTGGCCAGGCCATACTACTTAAACCAAAAAGAGGCGCAGGCGCAACTGAGAGATTTCCTGATAAACATACATCAAACCTGACTCTTGTTTATCTCTTGTTCTGGCTCTGTCCCCTAACTTGGATTCTGGCTCTGACCACTAGACAAGACCACACCTGCTCCAACCATTAGATCAGACTCCCTACATTTTTGTTCTTGAAAGGTGTTCATACCATTAATCACTTGGAAGCATATTTTCTGCCAGGGATAGGCTATGCCAGTCAGAGCTCCTCCTGCCGTAAGGGTGTTCGCATTGCATTAATGGGTAGCCCACCTTCCTCAGACCATCAAGAGATGCATGCACAGGCTACACAGCTAGCCACCAAAATCCAGATACTGCAAGAACAAATGTTCCATCTTTGCATGGAGAAACACTTTCACTTTGACCCCTGCTTTCTGCACCACCCCTGAGCCAGCTCCAACCATCCTGCTGTTGGGATGCTTCCATGGGATCACCAAGGATTTCAAGATTTCATGAATCAGTGTTGCCTCCAATTCCTGCTTTACCTGCAGACACACTCCTCCATGGACCCAAGTTAAGCCTTATGAATGGAACTGGACCTTCCCTTTACATGAAACTGACAGTCTGGTATTGTCTAACTCGGCTACCTTCCAGCTAGCAGTATGAACTCTCTTTCATGATCTCAGATGGGTCTACTCCATACAAGCCACAATGTGTAATTCTGGCAAGAACAAGGTATAGCTATGTGCTATGCAGCACATGTCTATGGGGTTACATCAGAAATGTCCGGGCATGAGGCAGTCAAAGTACGCCAATTCCAGTGGGGTCTGCAAGAAGAAAGCAAGAATAAGCTGGCTGAGATCAGGACCTTGAAACACCTGGATAATATTGACCTCACCAGCAATACTGATCAATTGCGGGAATGGTAAGAGAAGAAAAGTGGAGTATACAAAAGCATCCCTAGTTATCAAACCTAGCCCTGCAGGTGGAACTGATGCAGGTAGACCTGTCCTGCTGAGAGGAAAAAGCCTGTGCTCTTGCCACTAGCTCAGACTGAGCACATTTCCATCATGATAAGATGTTTAATAAGTGCATTAACCTGTAATGAATTTGGACTTAGAAGTCATTTTGACCAGAAATGTTGTGTTGACCACCACCAGAAATGTCAATATCTAACACCATGATAGAAATTTCAAATAAGTTTTGCTACCTATGATCAACTACCACAATAACTTCTAGATGACAAATTTTATTCTTGTATCAAATAGGCAGCTATCACATTTAGCCAACTGGGAAACTGAATGTGGGATTCCAGAAAAGTAGCTTTGAAAACCCCAGTATATTCATCTTGCAAACATTCATTTTGATTATACTACTGTCTAGCATGGGACCTGAATCAGCCACAGCAGGCATGAGAGAAAGATAAACATCTTCCAATTCTGTTATCTTCACCATAGTCAATAGAACAAATGGAAATCAAATTTCCTGACACTAAGGCTATGTTCACACACAGGGGGTTATTTTGATACAAGTTGTTTCGATACAAGTTGTATTGAAATAACACCTTATTTTGAAATAAGTTAATTCGAATTAACAGTTTGTTAATTCGAATTAAGGAAAAAAGCAGGAATCAAAATAGCAAGTTCTTACGACAGTTATTTTGAAACAAGTCACCGCTGTTTTGAAACATGTTCAGACGGCATTGTTTCGAAACAATTGTTTCAAAACAATGTTGTTTCATCCCCACACAGGGTTTAAGTTGTTTTGAAACAATGGTGCGTTGTGTGAACATGGCCTTTCTTATTTCAAAACAACCTCTGTTGTTTCAAAATAAGACTACTGTGTGAACACACTATAAGGTTCTTGAGAAAGCAAAATTATGAATTCTAATCACTACTCTAAAGCACTGACATGTTCGCTGGCTTCAGCATCTGCACTGGGTGGACAATTGATAGATTCCAAAGGATCTCCTATAGGAAGAAATGTGCAAATGATCAAGACCACTGAATTGATTTAGGATTAGGTTCATTGATGTTTGAAATGAAAACTTTCAACATTGACACGACAATCTAGGAAGATGCAGCTGTTAACAGGCTACACGGGATGGTTGTGCTCACCAGGGAGTCAAAGGGTTTGTCTATACTGCAATCAGATACCTGTGGCTGACTTGGACTCAAGGGTTTGGTTAAAGAGCTGTTTAATTTCAATGTAGTTGTTCAAGGTTGTGCAGTCCTGTAAGGTGAGCGGGTTCCAGATCTCATGGTGCCAGCTGTGCTTGAACATCTACAATACTATTAAACAGTAATTTGGTCCTTGCCCTGTGATCCTGAGTCAGATGGCACAGGCAAGCTGCTGGTATCATCTTCTGGCAATGAGAAATAAATGAGACCAAGACCCTACAATATTTTATTGTGAACTTCCTTTTATCATGTATTTCAGCACCACAGACCACAGAGAAATTCCAGCAGAATTATTTCTTAAATGTAAATTATTAATCACATGAAGTTTGCTGAGACCATATGTGGCAAAGTAACTAAATGAAAAACATCAGACAGTAAGAAGCTCTTGCAATAGGCCTTCCTGATTTTTATGCCTACATGAAAGGACACTGGTGTGAAAAATCAATCAATCAATGGCATGGATTTGGTGAAGCAGTGATACATCCAGTTGAGATAAACGGAAAACACAAGATGAAGCATATATTGACCAACTGTTATTACTAGTTAATGACTCAGGAAAAAACAATGATATGGTTGATGCAATGTAATGTAATTTCCAAGAGATGGCTTATTCCTGTAAGGCATAGTTCACGGAAAGGGATGGTATAATCAAAACAAGCAAACAAACTAATGTCTTTGTACTCCTTTTTCTTCTCTTTACTCAGAGATTTTTAATGGGGAAAGCTTCTGCTTGTATCAACTAGCATTTAATCTTCTTCTGCAGTGAAAGACAGTAAATTCTGAAGTTTTCAGATTCTGTTCAAGTCTGATCATGTATAGTAATTTTAAAAGAGATTTATACATGATAAGGGAGAGAGGAATGAACAATGCATAATTTGTAAAGAAAGGTGCTTAGGATCAAGAAATTAGGTGATAGGGTTCAAGCAATTTATGCAGCAAGCCCTGAGATGCCAGAACTATGTATTGCCAATCCTGGAATGAAACCTTTTCACACAGTAATCACTGCCAATGAGACACAATAGAAATTCTGTCTCTGGTTTGTAGATCAAGTGTCGGAAAACTGCAAGCTTGTTGACTTGACCTAACTAGTCAGTGGGCTTGGTTTCATTCTCCTACTTCTGTAAAACATCTGTCTAGGTTGTTTTAGTATCCCTTGACAAAAGTTTACAGGGACTGTGCTGCTCAGTGATAGTATTATATGTGCCATGAGACAAAGTGTGTCAGGCTTAGATTTGTCATTGCTGGATGAATTGGATTCTCTTTTAGAGAAAAATCCAGCTGAGATATTGGAGAAAGAATAAGGTGAAGAGCAAGTAACTAACTGAACAAAGGACATACATTTCTATCTGAAAGATTACTCAAGATAGCATCATAGAAGTGGTGACTACACTAGGTTCTATCATTGAATCATAGATGATTAGGGTTGAGCAGGACCTCAGGAGATAATGTAGTCCAATCCCTGTTTAAAACAGTAATGACACTAACTAAAGCATTCCCACCAGGGCTTTGGCTTTAAAGATGGAGATTCCACCACTTCCCTAGACAGTCCATTCCAGTGCTTCATTATTCTTCTAAAGAAGAAAAAAAAGTCCCTCCCCCCAATATCCAACCTAGATCTTTCCTGCACTGTAACTTAAGACCATTGTTGCTACTTCTGTCAGTTACTGCCACTGAGAACAATTTAGCTCCATCCTTCCTGGAACCTCCTTTCAAATAGCTAAATATACTGTGATTGAATAATCACTCATTCTTCTCTTCTGCATACTAAACAAGCCTAGTTCCCTCAGCCTCTCTTCATAAGTCATGCGCTCTAGCTTCTTAATCATTTTGTGGCCTTTCATTGGATTCTTTCCAATTGTTCACACTGTTTCTCAAATAGGGAACCCAAACCTTTCTTGGCAAAAACAAACAAACAAACAAACAAACAAACAAACCCCACACATTGACGACTCCCACACAGCTTCTTGTCACCTGTAACACCTATGTTCTTTTTCACTGAACTTCTGCCAAACCGGCTGCTCCCCAGTTTGTAGCAGTGCATGACATTCTTCCATCTTAAGTGAGGCCTCTGCACTTGTCTTTGCTGAAACTCATTGAATTTCTGATGGCCCAATCCTCCAATTTGTCTGGTCACTTAGCAGGCCATATCTACTGTCCAGAATATATGCCACTCTCCTAAGCTTAGAGTCATCTGCAGACTTGCTGAGGGTTCAATCTATTCCATCCTCCACATTATTAATGCATATATTTTACAAAACCAGCCCCCCCCATCGACTCCTGAGGCACTCCTCTTTTTATTGGTTGCCAATAAGATGTAATGGGAATTAGTTAGGGATCTAGATTGGACTGAAGAATTCATGGACTTAAAAGTGGAGGAGGGTTTGAGTTACGTCATATCAAAGTTACAGGAATTGTCTGAAGAATGCTTCCTAGGGAAGTGGGAAAAGATCATAGGCAAGAATTGTAAACCCAAGTCAATGAACAAGCATCACAGACAGATGACAAAAATAAAGCAGAAAGCCTATAAGTAGTGGAAAATGGGAGGGATAAGCAAGGAAAGTTGATTTGTATGGCATAACATGTAGGGATAAAGTGAGATATGCCAAAAGCCAAGTAGAGTTGGACCTTTCAAATGGAATTAAAATGAATAGTGAAAAGTACTATATACATATAAATAGAAAGAAAAAAGAAGGAAGAGGTGGGACCACTAGGCACTAAGGATAAAGTTCAAGGATAATCTATTCATGGCATAATATCTAAACAAATACTTTACCGTGGTTTTTAATCAGGTTAATGAAGAGCTCAGATGTAGTAGCTCGGGGTAAAATATTACAGAAGAAGATGAATTATTAAAGTTTGGCACCAATGTGGTCACAAGAACTAATTTAAACTGGCCACTAGGAACTTTAGAATTGATATTAGACTAAAAGATTCAACCATCAGGATGGTGAAGTTCTGGAACAGCCTTCCAAGGGAAGCAGTGAGGGCAAAAACCCTAACCAGTTTCAACATTGAGCTTGATACATTTATGGAGGGTACAGTAAGATGGGGCAGTCCACCTTGGAATTAGCTGATCTTTGGCTATTAGCATTAAATATGCCTAATGGAATGTTATGGAATAGAAGGGGTGAGTTTGGAGTCACTGCAGAGAATTCCTTCTGGTTATCTTGCTGGCTATGCCTATACGCTTAAGGGTTTAGCTGATCAACATATTTGGTGTCAGGAAGGAATTTTCTCTTCACGAAGATTGACAAAGACCCTGGACATTTGTTGCCTTTGTTTCCACAGGATCATTTGCTGGTGTATTTTCTGTTAAAGCATTTGCACTGGAAGTCTTTAAACCTTTATTTGAGGACTTCAGTAATTTAGGCATAGGTTGCAGGTCTACTACAGGAGTGGGTGGGTGAGATAATATGGTCTGCATTGTTCAGGATATAAGACTAAATCAGGGATCCGCAATCCATAAGAAGAGCCATTTAAAAAAAAAATTCCTTCAGTAACTGTTTTGAGCACTGTTCCCTTTAAGCTGCGCAGCTGCATGGCCACGCAGCCTGCCAAGCCCCCCCGCGCAGGGAGGGCTGCCGGCGGCGCAGGGCCGGCAGCCAGAGGCCCTGCACACACAGCTCCTGTGGGGCAAGGAGTTATTAAAACTCCCGCCCACAGAAGCTCTAATGGAGCATGCCCAGAATATCTGAGCATGCTCTGTTAGTGCTTCTCTGGCCCAGGAGCTGTGGCAGGGCCATGCAAGGTAAGCAGGGGGGGGGCGGCAGGATCGGGCCTGCGGGGCGGGGGCGGGCCGCTAGGATCGGGCCCGCGGGGGGGCGGGGCTGGGCGGGAGGATCGGGCCCGCACAGGGGGTGGGGTTCCCTGCGCAGCTAGCAACAGTAGTTGCTCAGCTGCCGGTGGGTCTTAGAGGGAACATTGGTTTTGAGAACCACAATGCATGGTGCCTCCAGGTGGGGGAAGCACAGCCAGGTTGCCTGTCACAGGGTCCCCTGGTGGGGAAAAGAGTGGGGAGAGAGGCCTCAAACCAGGAGAAGTCAGCAGCCCCCTGCAGAGTCTGCCAGTGGCAGTGGAAGCCTGGAGCCTGGCGTGGGCTGCCTACAGGGTCCCCAAGTAGCTGGGGGAGCCTGGAGCCAGGACTGACCCACCTGCAGGGTCTCCCAGTGGCAGGAGTGGGAGACCCAGAGCCACAAGGGGGCAGCCAAAGAGCTGCATGAGGGTCCAGAGCCATGGGTTGCAGAGTCCTAGACTCGATCATTGTAATGGCCCCTTCTTATCATGAAGTCTATGGCTATGTTCACACACAGTTTGTTAATTCGAATTAAGGAAAAAGCAGGAATCGAAATAGCAAGTTCAGACAACAGTTATTTCAAAACGAGTCACTGTTGTTTTGAAACAACATGTTCAGATGGCATTGTTTCAAAACAATCATTTCAAAACAACGTTGTTTAGTCCCTGCATGGGGTTTAAGTTGTTTCAAAATAACGCCGTTGTTTTGAAACAATGGAACCCGTTGTTTCGAAACAACGGTGTGTCATGTGAACATGGCCTTTCTTATTCCAAAACAACCTCCGTTATTTCAAAATAAAACTGCTGTGTGAACACATCCTATGAATCTAGAATGTCTTCATTCACCCTCTGGCAATCTCAATCTTTTACTTTTCACCTACTCTGAACATCTAAGAATTTATACAAAAGGCAAGGTATATCACAAAAAGCCAGTGTGCTTCAGCACAACTTGTCACTTTGGATTTTTAACCATATTTTGAGATTTTTATTGATTTACCTTTTCACAGTTGTGGGACATCATTGGTGCATGAGACGGTAATTACTTAATTATAGCTGATGTTAAGATTCAGTTAATACTTTAGTCTATTAAAACACACTTTTTCAATATTACATCAAAAATGTTACATTAATTTACATTTTTCTTACTTTTCTGAACTGTAAACTTAGATTATCAATGGAAATATGTTTTCTTAGTTTGTAAAAAAAAAAAAAAAAAAGGAGTCTTGTGGCACTTAGACTAACAGATTTACTTATCGCATGAGCTTTCATGGGAGAAAATCCCACTTCATCAGATGCTTTGAAGAGGGGGAGCTTACAGAATAAGATAAAAATAAATGCAGGGGAGTGTAAGACATGGGATCAGGTCATACTGCAACAGCAAATCAGAGCATTTGTAAGGATTCAAATTCCAGAAACAGCACACAGAAGGAGGGTGAAGTCAAGTTATCAGTGATAATGTGAACAGAATCCATTGTCTCAATTCTGCCCTGCTTTCACACAATCTAATCTGCATATTAGTTGAATTTTGGCTGTTTCTCATTGAAGTCTTGATGTCCCATTGATGTTCTTGAGGACCATCATTAACAAATCATGATTGGAGTGATTATGAAGATGGAAGTGCACAGCGATTTTTTTTTGTGTGTGTGTTGTGATTTCTGATGTCAGTTATGTGCCCATTTATTCTTCCGCATAGGGACTGCCCCATTTGTCCAATGTATAAGGTATGGGGGTATTTCCGGTACATGATGGCATAAATCAAATTTGTGGCTGAGTAAGTATAGGACCCTTTGATGGAGTAGCTGGCTTGATTAGGTCCTTAGTTTGTATGTATGGTGACATCCCAACATATACCAATAAAAATCTCATTCTTCCATGTCAATTTATATCTTATAGACATAGCTGGCACCATCAGGCTTGGTGGAATTAGAAACCTCACCTCACACATGTCAGTAAAGAGACATTGGTAGGCCTCACCATGCTTTAGCCCGATATAAGGAAGTTAGCATAAGGATAGCCATGTTGCCTGGCCTACTGCAGGTCATCAACTCTGGGGGAGAGGAGGAACTGAAAGCCCTTTATCACTGCATAAGAAACTGAAACCAGTCGCACCAGAACTGAAAAACTCTGCTAAGTCAACAGGCTAGAGAGTCTCCGACTGAGGTGATCACAAGGCCAATTGTGGTTTTCATCCTTAAAAGGACTAGGGAGGGCCAGTTGGAGGAGGTGTTGAGCAAGTCAGAGGGCCCACTTGCCCAGGTACAGGATCAGCCACCCTGTAGCAACTCCCCGCCTCCGCTGGGGCAACAGGGTCCACAGTGGACTCACAGCCGAATGCGGGAGCAGGCTTTAGACTGCTGAGGATGCCAGAGTGACAGAGCGGTGGATAATAGGTGTGGTAACAGGGGCCACAGAGCTCTGGCACCAGAGGTCAGGCAACAGGGTGGTGCAATGGCGTAAGGTAGGGGACTCAGTAAACTAAAGGGACCTAGGTCATAATGGCAAATGGGGGAAAAAAACCCAAAACTCTTCAATTTCTGATGTCACTAGCTTTGGGGGAGGCTTTGCTTCTGGGATATTGGGAGTTTTTATTTTGTATGATATTTTTCTTTTGCTATTAATCTGCACTGTAAGAATACTTAGACATGTAAGGGACATGGACTTATTTTAGGATAATGTCTGAGTTACAAGTATTAATCATTCTATATGCAATTGCTTATGCTTTTGGATGAATGCCTTGGATATCCTTGGCTTTGAGCCCAGGAATCAGTCGGTGGGGGAGGTTTTACACATTAGTGGGAGACTATTTAATGTAGCATAAGGTTAAGATTGATAGTTTTGTCATGCTAGGACTTGAGGTTCTTTTGGCAGTAGGGATTTGTGTGCTTAGGTTTTTAATATTGTTATGCATTGCAGTTTTTAGCTTATGATGGTTAGAAATTGAGCAGGTTGAGCTTTGTATAAGGTATTCAATAGGTATGATCATTTTGGTGATAGTAGCTATTGCATTGGGTATAAAGTTGGCTATTTGGTTTTGTGTAACTGCTATTAACTGGATGCTGGGGAGGATCTGGAGGGGGAAGAAACACCTCTAGTAGAATAAGTTGTACTGCTGCTAAATTAACTAAGCATATTAAAGAATACTAATAAAAGTTGCATACATAGTGACCTACCTAAAAATTCAGTGTGCTCTCTGTGTGTGCGCGCGCGCGCGCGTGCACGCACAAACAACACAGAACACACAACGAGTTCTGTACTCAGTGATTTACACCTACAGATCATGTAGGTAGCAACAGTTGAGACTTTGCCCTCTTTTAGAAGAAACATCCTAATGAGACTAAATTAAATCAATAATTGTAGTGATTGCAGGGAAGAAAGAAGGAAATTTACATAAATACCTAAGTTCTGCCACTGCGTATTGGTATTAAAGGAGTGAGAATTAGTCCCAAAGTCTACCATAAGCACAGATGAATCAATAAATATCTTATCCTACAGTTTCATTACTTATTCAACACTGTTTACCTCCTTCTGTATTCTACTCAAAATATAATTATTGAGTAATCTAAACAAAAAATATCAAAAAGCAATCAGTACAACAAATTACTCTTTCAGCTACAATCAGCTGCCGTAGAAAAGTATGGTTTTAAAACTGGCAAACTTCCAACAACATTAACACAGAGAGAAAAATCAAAATCTAACAGGAGTATGTTTGTTATTCATTTGAATATAGATTTCCAAAGAAAACCTACAGACTCTCTGACACAGTCCTCTTTTTGGCATGAACATTTGATTAAAACGTAATAGCAGCAAACTGATCAGATTTCACCAGTAAATGCTCAGTTAAATAAATGCAGATTAAGGCACAATACAAATGCAGGAATATTTGTATATAGGATTATACAGTTATCATTTTTTCCATTTCTACTACAAGATTATTTTATATTAGAAAGTGTAATTGTTTACTACTTCCAATCAATATAAACAAAAGTTAGCACCAACCAATTTATTGAGATAATGAAAAATGTGTCATTTAGTGAGACAGTTATTGTCATATTAATTTGCTATTATTTACTTAGGTATTTTATTTTTTTTAATACATTCATCTCTATGGATCTGTATAAAATCAAAACAGATTCAACAAAATGCTTATTAGAGCCAACAATACTCATTTTAATATATTTAAAATATATTATGTTTTAAATAAAACCACTTTTTTTAGAAAGCAGGAAACTGAATAATTGGAGAGAGCTTTAAAAACAAAATACTTAGCATCCCTTTAAATTACCAAAACACTTCCAAAAGAATTAAAAAAACCAAAACAAACAAACAAAAAAACCCGAAAGCTGTAGACATTTTCTTTAGAGAGTTCAGCATCCATTTTAGGCACTATAGGAGTCTATATCCATCCCTCCCAATCAGTTTTTGGAGCAAGCCACACCCCCTTGTTGCACATACAGGCAGAGCCGGGACTCAGCAATACATGCAGACACATGATTAATTTTAAACAGTTTAATAATTAAATCCCAGCTCAACAAAGCACTTAAAGACATGCAGGAGAGAGAGAGGAATAAGATAGCTACAAGAGTACTGAAACATTGGTATAGCCACAATTTGTAATTTGTAGGTCCCAACTGTTTTCTCAACATCTACTGGCACAAGCCAAAGAAGTTGTGCATGTAGAAACTATTTAAAATCATTACAATATTCTCTGCAGAAAAGAAAACATAAGAGAGGCCTCAAAGGAGGTGGGGGGGGGGGAATCTCTCCTTGAATCCCATGGAGACCAGCAGGATAGGTCAATTAATAAAGATCATCCTAATCTAACAAAAAATGCAAAAAACACACACTGCAAGAAGCATGATTATGAAGCTATTACAATCTGCAACACAATTGGACCCCAGAAGGCATTCTCACAGGGAAATCGGAAAACTTCATTTTTTAAAAACTCAAATGTTGTCATGGTGTCCAGAATGCTAAATTAAAGTAGGGGTCTCTCAAAACTGTAAAATATATTCCATACTGTAGCTTCTGTTAGTACTTTGTGCAGGCATTGTCCTTTTGTTCTGTGGTTGTGTATTGCTTAGCACAATGAAGTCTTAGTTCAAGAGTGGGGCTTCTAAGTGCTATGATAAAAAAATAACATTGTAGAAACACTTCATTATAGAAACATTTTATTTTCCTACGTATTCCAGACTTAGGACAAATTTGGAAAGAACAGAAATATGGGGTATCTAGAGAAAACATGAACATCCAGCCATATTTCATGAGTTCTATAAGATTGAACACTTGCTAGGAATTGGTACAAAAAGACAAAAAAAAACCAAAAAACAAACCACACCTCCCCCCAATACATGAAGCTGGTTGATGTGTGTACCGTTGTAGCGACCGGCATGCAGATGAGAACATACCTCCATATTCTATGCGTGAAACAGTACTTTGCCTCTTGAAATGTGTGTGCTTTGTTTGCTTATTTCTGGGATTACAAGATTCTTAATAGTGGGGCTTAAAGAGTCTCTTTTGTGGGCAAAAAGTTAGATCAGGGCCTATATGCTCTTACCCAGGTCTGCCATGTCTTGCAGAAGATAGCATTGGCACAAATGCCGCTAGCCAGTATAATACAAAACACTTCCATAAGTGATGTAGAAACACTGTAGTTCCATAATTCAACTCTTGACAGTTGAGTCAGCTACTTAGTGGGGCTCTGGGAAACACTCACTGCCAATTGGGTCAGGTTAGTTAATTCATTCCTGGACCATCCTTCTTTAGGGAATACATCTCTGAAAATATATGAATATTGAAAGCCTGTTTTCAAATTAATTATTTTCCTTTTGAGGTGACTCATTTTTTTCTATTTTAATTAAGTTTTTACTGAAGTATTTTTAGATGACTGAAAAATATTGTCAGCAATTGAAATTTGCCAAGAATAACAAAAAAGAAAATATTAAATAAAAGAAAATTAGTAGTATTTATATCAAGTGAAAGTCTGAGTGGATGGTAGCATTTGAAAAGAGGCAGGAAAATAAAAGAGTAGGACTATATGGCTTACGTCACTATGACATTTTGAATTTTCCTTTGCCACAGTGATTCCGGTATTATACTTAAATTAAGATATTCCACAGATAATCCAGTAATGTCAGACATCATAACCATGATAAGATATTCCTGATAGATAGATAGATAGATAGATAGATAGATAGATAGATAGATAGATAGA
>ML681993.1:20987961-21013641 GCA_007922195.1 Podocnemis expansa | reverse complement strand
AGATAGATAGATAGATAGATAGATAGATAGATAGATAGATAGATAGACTTTCTGAATATATTAAATTAAGTGCAATAAATTCACAAAAAATAACATACAATCTGAACTTTTCCACTGAATTCTGAAACTTAAGTTGCGGTTTGAAAAGATTTGGCTATTTATTTGAGCTTTGTTTATTTTTCATGTACAAATACCTCTGCACTTCCAAAACCAAATGCACCAGAATGCTGAAGAGATCAGTTAGTTTCATAGCCTCTCTAGCTTAATCCATGCTACTAAGAATGAAAAATTTAGTGAGATACTGTGTTCTTGTAAGATTAATAGGCTGATTTTTAGAAAAAGAACTGTAGCCTTAAAGGCCTATAACTATAGAGCCTCCACCACTTCCCTCAGTAATCCACTACGGTGCTTTACCACCCTCCTAGTAAAACTGTTTCTACTAATACCTAAACTAGACATCCCCCAGTGCAACTTGAGATGATTGTTCCTTGTTCTGCCATCTGCCACTGCTGAGAATAGCCTAGCTCCATCCTCCCTGAAACCTACGTGCAGGCAGTTGAAGGCCACTATCAAATGCCTCCTCATTTTTTGCACTAAACAAGCCAAGTTCCCTCAGCCTCTCCACGTAAGTTCAACTCCCTAAGCATTTTCATTGCCCTCCAGCGAACACTCTCCAGTTTAGGCATATGTTTCCTGTGGAGTGAGTGGGTCCAAGACTGGACACTATACTGTGAATGTGGCTCACCAGTGATAAATGAAGGAAGAAAATCACTTTTCTTCATCGGCTAGTGTAACCCATGTGCCTAAAAAGGAGCAATCTCTTTTAGGTATCTCTTTTGGCTGGGTGATGTTGCTGGGCAGATTTAGTTGCCCAGAAACCAGAACTTTCTGTTTATAGGGTGTGGTAGCATACTGAGCACCCTCCACCAAGTTTTCTGTTGTTGCTGGAATCAGAACTCTGAGAAAAGGCTGAGAGCAGCACCCTGGAGAGGAGCAATTCCAGAGAGCTGCACAGTGTCCATGTGCTCAGTGGCTGAGTAAAAGAAGCTGAGCCAAGAGTGGATTGCAGGATGTTTTCTCCCTGCTTTGGACTATTTTACAGGGGAGTTTTCTCTTGTGGGACCAAGAGCTGGGTAACCAGTAAACAGACTGGGTGGTGCTGGTTGCACAGGAGGAAGAAAGGACTTCATGGAATATGCCTGAAGATTCCTGCAGTCAGAGAAGAGAGAGTTCCAATTTTCTTTCTACTCAAGCCTCAAGGACTTGAACAGGGACTGCAACTGAGATAATGGTGAATCCACCTGAACTTTGGAACTCTTGGGTTTCTTACTGTTCTGTCTAAATTCATTTTTGTTTCTTAGGATAAGATTTATTAAGTTAGTTAATAAAGTTCATTGCTATGTTTATTCTGAGTTGTAGTTTAATGTGGGACAGGAACTCTAAGCAGTCTTTGCTGTGAGTCCTGAACAGGCTGGATCTTGGCTCTCCAGCTGGTTTCTACAGCAGTTTATCTCTGCTAGGCACTGGAGGGCAATTAAATGAATTCTAGCCCACCTGAAGGTTACACTAGCAGTTCTCCTACCAGCATAGTGCTGTATGTCATTAGTCTTCTTCCTAATAAGGACATGTTGTTGACTCACATCTGGCTTCTTGTCCACTGTAAACCTGAGGTCTTTTCTGCAGAACTGCTGCCTAGCCAATTGATTCCCAGTCTGTATCAGTACATGGGAATGTTCCGTTTTAAGTGCAGAGCTCTGCACTTGTCTTTCTTGGACCTCATCTGCCACTCTCCCAAACCTAGCTTAGTGTCATCTACAAACTTGCTGAAGGGGCATGAGTTACCCTTTCCTTCCCTTGCAAAATGCTTCTTAAGTAACATAGGCACTGCTGTAAAAAAAGTGACATGGTACAATTAAGTGCCTGAATACTATTAACTAAATCTGTAAACAACAACGGTAGATATAATTATAATCACCACATATTTATTATTATTCACTGCTGGGGTGTTAATGTAACAAAAAAAAGGGGGGGTGTCTTTAGGAGTTGTTATAAAAGGTCTTTGGGAGCTGCTTATATGTTCTTAGGCAAAAAAAGGATTGTCATTCCCTACCCCCTCACCCTTCCTCACTCACAGAGCTGAAGTAGAACAAGCAGGCAATAAAGGGTAATGTCCAACCCAATCTGTCTCTGGGACAACCAGTTTGGTTCTTTTAACATTTACTTTCATGTTGCTTCCCTTAATGGTCTAACCCTGATACTTCATTGCCTAGAACAACAAATCAGAAATACTGCTGTGTAGAATAATTAGAACTCTTGAAATTAGACCAAATAGAGATGTGTTGACTGCATCTTTCCTAAATCTAATTTTATGTTGTGTGTATGCCTCATTCCTGAAAAGGGTAAAGAAAAAAAAAAACACAACAACAACACCAAATAGAGAATGAATAGGAGTGAAATCCCCTTTTTCTAAGTATTTTCTTCTTGTCTAATGAAGGGAAACAAAGTGGTATGTCAAAGTTTCATGTGGTAGAATATTGTGCTCCTCCAGCTTGACCAGCATTGAATACTTTTCAGAATAAACTTATCTTGGAAATAATGTAAGTATTTTAGCAGCCTTGCCAAACGTTATATATTTACGGTAACATCAAGATTACTTTTTAACAATTTGCAAACTCTAGAGAATGTTTTTTTTTTCTCATGTTCTTGTTAAAAATTGTCAGTCCATTTTCACTTTATAGACAGTGGTGCCCAATTCCAGGATCTAAGAAGAAGCATTCATACAAAATTTTAGGAAATGCTATAAATTAATCCACAACTACACAAGACAGATGAAATGTAACTGCCATCTTCCAAACATTCATGTGGCTGCACCAAGGGGAAACAGATTGGAGAACACCAATGAAAGGCCAAAAATTAAAGTATCTGACAAAGTGGGATTTTCTCCCACGAAAGCTCATGCGGAAAATAAATCTGTTATTTTTTTTCCTGAACTAGACTAACACGGCTATCCCTTTGGAAATTGAAGAGATTACAAAACCTCACTAGGTAACCCATTCCAATGCTTCACCACCCTCCTTATAAGAATGTTTTTTCCTAATATCCAATGTCGACCACCCTCGCTGCAACTTGAAACCATCGTTCCTTTTCTGTCCTCTGTTACTATTGAAAACAGCCTAGCACCCTCCTCTTTGGAACACCCCTTCAAGTAGTTGATGGTTGCTATCAAGTCCTTCCTCAGGATCTCTTCCGAAGATGAAATAAACATAATTCCTTCACTCTCCCCTTGTAAGTCATGTATCCCAACCCTTCTAATAACTTTTGTTACCCTCCATTGGATTTGTTTCATTTGTCAATATCCTTTCTATAGTGGGTAGCCCAAAACTGGACACAATATCCCAGACATGGCCTCATCAGTGCCAAACAGAGGAGAATAATCACATCCCTTGATCTGCTGACAACACTCCTACTGATGCGGCCCAATAAGCCATTGGCATATCATTCACTCATACTCAGTTTCCCATCCACCATTAGGCCTTTTCTACAGAGCTTCTACTTAGCCAATCGGTCCCTAACCTGTAGCAATACATTGGAATTTTCCGTCCTAAGTGCAAGTCTTTGCACTTGTCCTTGTTGAACCTGTAGAGATTTCATTTGGCCCAATGCTCTGGTTTGTCTAGGTCTCCCTGAATCCTACCCCTGCCCTCCCGCATGTTTACTATTCCCCCCAGCCTGAGCATTCAATCTATCTCATCATACAGCTCATTAATGAAGATGTAGAACGGAACCAGCCCCAGGACCGACCTCTGGGGCACTCCTCTAGTTACTCATTGCAAGCTAGACACTAAGCCATTGATCTTTACCCACTGAACCTGATGATCTAGCCAGCTTTTTATCTACCTTACATTCCACTCATCCAAACTATACTTCCTTAACTTACTGACAAGAATGTTGTGGGAAACCGTATCAAAAGTTTTGCTAAAGCAAGGTATATCACCTCAATGGCTATTCCCACATCCATATAGCAAGTCATATGTATGTATGTATTTATGTGTATATAGTCTCAGGAGCAGGATGGTGAAGCTTTATAAAAAACATTTGAAACAATTTTCTGTCTGGTTTGTGTATATGACAAGGTCTTATATTTGTTATAACATTCTGATTTCATTTACAGTTAGATAAATAAATTCAGATAAAGTCAATCCAGATCAATCTTTCCATTATTATCTCTTGATAAGAATAATTTTTTTCATAGAGTATCTATATAGAACTCTTGCTATTAAACAACCCTTCCCAAAACTGAATATTTTTCTCCTGCTTTTTTTAAACATTCACTTGGGTCCCCATTTTAGAAAGCATGTAAGTGCTTAAATTCATCCCTGTTTTATTAACTTAAAATCCTGTCAAGTTCTATTCCTACAGCAGCGTTTATTGATACTGTGTATTTTGGTCCATATTTAGATTACTTCAAGGGAATATTAAATAGCAGATGACAAAAACTGATTTAAAACTTAAAATATTTAGATAATTATTTATGATAAAATCCATGAATATTTTGGGACCATTGAACTTTGGCAAACGCTTTTTATTACCTAAATACACATGAGTAACTAGTACATCACTACCAGCTACAGAAAGCTAAAGTTAACACATTTATTCCAAGAAAATTAAATCCCAGAATTGTGGATTTCAGGATATGTAAGTTTTAGAAAGTATTCCCAGTGTTTTGTTCTGAGTCAGTTGATTTACAACAGTTGTAAATGTTCTAACAATTGTTTAGGTAAACCTGAAAATAAAGATGTTTTAAAATCTAATTTGGACATAACAAAAGCATTTTACAACAGTTTTCACAGTGGCTGAAGTCTGGGTGAATTACATGGTAACTACCCAATTTATTTTTCAAATATATATATTTTATATTATGCAGATTTTGCTATATATGTATAATATAAAATAAATATATATAATATAAAATATAAATATTTGAAAAATAAATTGCATAGTAACCATGTAATTCACCCAGACTTCAGACACTGTGGAAACTGTTGCAAAATGCTTTTGTTATGTCCAATATATATATACAGAAGTTTGCTAAGAGAAAGGAAGAATTTAAAATAGCCCATTCTTCTTGTTATGATACGGTTAGCAAAAAAAATAAAATAAAAAAAAAAAGCCCTCTACATTTGAAACAAATTATTTTTCAAAAATCTGTTTTTGTTCAAATTTAACATATGATGTCTAGAAATTACCCAACCAAGAGCCCCCCCACAAAGTTATGACAAATGCAAGATTACTTTAATAAACTATAATTTGAAGCTCTAACTGCTTAATGAGTTATAATCTGAAAACAATAAAAACTTAATACACAGCAATGGCTGATCCCAGGAACATATAGGGTATGTCCACACGAGTCTTTTATTTCAAAACAACACTGGTTGTTTCAAAATAAAAAACTGAATGTCCACACAACGTTTTCTTATTTCAAAATGACAGGCTCTGTCATTTTGAAATAAGAACCATCATTTTGAAACAGCTTAAACCCCATTCATTTCAAAACAGCTGTTATTTTAAAATAGTTATTTCGAAATAACACCATTTGGGCATGATGTTTCGAAACAGAACCATTGTTACAAAACAACTGTTTTGAAACAACATGTCCAAACAGCCTTATTTTGAAATAACTATTTCGAAATAACAGCTGTTTCGAAAGCAGGCTTTCCCTTATTTTGAATTAACTTATTTTGAAATAAGGACTTTATTTCAAAATAACTCATTTTGAAATAACTTATTTCAAAATGATGTATGTGTGGACATAGCCATAGTCTATAGACAGTAAACAAAAAGAGTAAAAGGTGATGCTACGCTGTAGTGAGCAGATGGATGGGGGAGTAGGGGTCAGACAGGTAAGAGCCTCGCAACATGGTTATGGGGCTGGTACTGAGATAGGGACTCATTGGCCTGGGGATGTGTTTGATTACCAAACTCATACTCCTAGATTGATGGCTGGGGGATTCCAGGGGAAGTAAAAATTCAGGGAAATGAGCTGGTTGTGTTTGTTGGGGGGAAAGAGTCTGCAGGGATTTGAAACAGGAGATCAGAACTGCTGATTCTGTGAATGGCTTCACATCATTTGGGTTTTCCAAAGAGTCACCCCATCCAATTGGCTTCACAACATTTGGGGTTTCCAAAGGGACACCCAGAACCTTGACTTTTGTTTCAGCTGATTACTGGAGATGAGAGCAATGATAAAAGCATGGATGTGTCAGTGCAACTACAAATACAGATTGCATTAAGCAGAGGCTGTTGGGTCACTGTGTGATACTGGGTCTTTACTGTGCTGTGTCAACAGGTATAGATATAGAGGCTTCAGAGGTGCAGACTCTGGAAAATATTTGTCTTTCAGTGACTTTTCATTGGGAAAATAGGGATGGACCTAGCAGATTATTAAATGGGCTAGATCATGGACTGGGATTCCTGGAGGCTATTGCAACAGCTTAGGACCTGTACCGAATGTAGAAGTATTTCCACCTGAGGCTTTGTCATCAGATAGGCTCCAGGAAAATATCAATTACTTTATCACCTTTTATGAGTTGCCATGGGCATGACGAACACCTTGTTTCACACCTTGTTTCATTTTCAAGTGTGCAGGTTTCAAGAGTGGACACCAGGAGCCAACCAAGAACATGAGCAGATGCTCCTAGCTCTGTGGATTCCTGGTGTAGGACAATGATCTGTGTAGCATGGAGAACAGGTGGCTCTGCTCACATGTCAGATCTATGACAGATGTTTTAATGAAGCCATGCAATTCCAGGAGTGAGAAGGCTGACTACCAAATGGCTTATTATGGAGGACTGCTGAGGTAAACGGTGCTGCTGCTGTCAGACTGTCAGTTGGCATACTCAGTGATCTTGAGTCACCTCCAGATTGTTACATTCACCAATAGACTTAATGGTTATCGAGCTCCCCCCAGATATTTTACTCAAAAGTTTCTGGAGGGGTAGTCACATTCCTATGGAGGAGTCATGTTGTCACACCATAGTTAACAGTCTCAGTGATCTATGTATTCTTTTTCAGAACAGAAGTCTTCCAAACAATTTTTGGTGCTTTAAAGATAGAGAGCATGGGTTCTGTAGGGGCTCTGTGGGAGGGCACTTGGGGCTGTATGTTGTACACTGACAAGGACAAACAGGGATATTGAATTTGCAACAATCAGCAACTGATCAAGGAGACTGGAACACCTGTTATCAGATGAAAAGGCAGTGTGTTGGATTTTTCCCCATGTAATTTAGTTCTCAGTCACTTGGAATCAGGGCCAGAACAGAAGCTCAGTATGAGGGCAGAGGCAATATGGGTATTGGACACTGGTATTCAGAAGAATGAAAGTGTGATTTATTTCCAGATGAAGATTCTCTGTATAGATGCTGGTAAGGATCTGTGAGCACAAGATTGTTTCCTAGATGTATATGAGTGTGTCCTAAATACCCTGAGGGTTGGAACTGAGATTTAGTGATGGGACAAGCCTTATTTGGCATGGAAGAAACAGCATGCTATTGGATGGTCTAATGTCACTGCTGTAAGCTATGAGGGCCTGTCTGCAGTCACTTATATGGTGGTGCATCTTGGAAAACACTATTTGAGAATGTTTAAAGGGATTGAATTAGTGTTCAGAGCACAAAGAGTCTTGAGAGTGATCCTTCATTTTCTTCAGTAGAAAATAAAATTTGTGTGGTTGGACATATGTTAATAAAGATCCTGTCAGGAAATTTTGGGGCACCATCTGTGTGGACAAAGCAAGAAGTATATAAGCAGAATGGTGGCCAAATTTCTTTGGATCATAAGAGGTTCATCAGTTTTGCAACTTGGGTTTCCAAAATTATTGTGGGAGGATGAGATTCCCCTGACAGATTTTAGACCCATTTGTTTTGGCCAGTAGAAAAGGGGGAGGTGCAAGATACTTGAAAACCAGACAGGATTAGGGAATGAGACAGCCCAAATAATTGCTGGCACCTCCATGTGGCAGATATCCAATGCAGGTACTCTACAGTGACCAGATAAATGGCTTAGAAAAGGACTTAAAAGGAGATGCTCATTAAAAGAAAGGAAGGGAATGGGGGGTTGGAAGTCTTATAAATGGTTCAGCAGGGAGCCAACCTGCTTTCCATTCTTATAAACCACCTAAACCCTACCATAAGAGAGAAAGGGTGGTAAAGTCCTAAGAATGGATAGGCTGGGAGACCTGGATGGAAAAAGAGGTGGAGCAGGTAGAAGTCTCTTGGGTAACTATTTAATGAACATGTGATTGTGTGCTCTGTACTCTTTAATCTTCCAGATAGCCCCAGACACCGAATAATGAAATTGTGGCCTAATTAAAACAATATCAGGTGTCTCTTTGTCTTTCTTTTGGGATAGCCAAACAATCACATTTCATCCAAAACACAATTGCTGAGAATTCCGGTGAGTCACATATGATAATATTGATCATACTTCTTTAAAATAATCATATTTCATTTAGTCAGACTAGTGTAGCAAAAGTGAAATGGTTATGTGCTTGTGTGCACGTGCACACAATGTAGTTAAGAATACATTGGCCTTCTCTTTTTGAAACTATGTAAATAGCAGCTTCCTGGAGAATCCTGTTAGGTGGGTAGAAGGGTTAAATGTTAAATTATTGCAAATCTAAAACAAACACTAAATTTAAAGATTGCTTTAATTAACAATCTGATGTTCAACATAATAAATTTTAAATAAAATTACCAATGCCCACAATTACCAAACCACAAATTCCTGGTTAATGTTTTAGAGGAGTGATTGCAAGTCTATGGAAGTACATGAATAAGTCAAAGAATGAGCTGGTTGACAACCAAATTGGTAAAATATCACCCTGAATATATTCAGAGGTCAACACAACTATAAAATTAGAAACTGTGCCACCAACTATGTAATATTAAAACTTTTGGAAAATAAAGTATGTTTCTCTGCAAATCTCACTCAAGGTGTGCATGGGTCCTGCGTGCACAGGATTGGAGGCTTTGAACAGTACTGTCTGATTCGTTGCACCTGTCGTTGTGCCCTGCTTGTCAAAGGTATAAACAGAAGACAGGCCCCAAGTGTTCTTCAGTACCCTCTTACCCCTGTGGCAGAAAAACAGAATGAGCAACGCTTTCTGCTGCCCCTTAGTAGAACATGCCTCTACACAATTAGATAGTTACATAATGTTCATTGTATTTAAATTACCCCCTTTTATTGCTAATAAATAAATAAATAATAATAATAATAATAATAATAATAATAATAATAATAATGTGTTTAGATTTATTTTTTCCCTTTGGTTTTCCATGCAATATGCAGGCCTAATATGGCAGGTTCAAACAGTGTCAGCTGTATGACAGACTCATTCTTCTCACAAACATCCAGAATCAATATTTATTTTGCCTTGATTAGAGTCATACACCAGACTTCTGATCCAGCTGTCATTCCTTTTCAGTGACGGAAAAAAAAAAAAAAAAAATCTAAGGACACTACGCTGAAGTTATAGCTCCTCAGACAATCAGTAAAATGGACTTCAGATCCCAAAGAGCAAAGATCTATTTTCAAGATGGAATGGGTCGCTTTTAAGTTCCAGTCAACCAGTACCTCTGACAGGCAGTATGAAAGATGCAAGGAAAGTCCTGGGGAGAGGGGAAAAAAAAAAAATCTTCCCACAACATCTGTCAAGGGCAGGCCCATCAAAAACCACTTCAGTACTGACTACCACCTGTCACCAAAGACAAGCCCTGTCTCCTCACTGGACCGGGGGATCGGAACATTCGGACAGATATGACTCCTGCTCTAATCCTCCTCTCCCCAAAGAGAGGTTCCATGTTATGATTTATATAGAAGTAGAGATAAAACATGGCTGCCATGTAGGGCAGCTCTCTTATCACCTGAATCCACTTCTTTTCGCTATGGAGAGATTAAAAAGGGGATAAAGCTGGGGCAGTCGAGGATCCCCTTGCATATTAGCCATAGAAGAAATTCTCAGCTTGCAAACAGCTTGTGTAGTCAGCTCTATCCCAGCATCTTGCAGTTTCTAGACACTACCCCCTCCTTGGAAATAGGGGTGTTGCTCCGCTGCAGAAAAGGGTTAGGATGCAAGCCTCGTCACCCTGCTGTACAGTCTTGCTCCCAGGGTACAGTTCGGCACCCGGGCCCAGTACAGCTCCTGCTGCTGCCTGCGAGACAGTGGCAAAACACCCAGGGTTAGATCCAGGTCCTGCTGTTTGTCGCTGGTCAGCAGACAATGGCTGAAGCTGTATGGGGCCTGTCTGGGCCACCTGCTGCTGGCCACTTCAGAACTGGCTCCTTCTCCTGCTGGCTAGTGGCTGGTGACCCTGGTGGGCCAGATCTGGCTCCAGCTGAGTGGCTGTGTGCTGCTGGCTGGCAGGCAGCAGCTGGAGCCAGATCAGGCTCACTGGGGCCACCAGCCACTGGCCAGCAGCGTCCTGAGCCGGATCTGAGCTAGACGGCAGCCAGCGGTGCATGCTCAGACGCAACTCCTGCTGCTGTCATCCCCAGCAGGCCCGATCCAGCCTCAGCCACTGCTGGGGATGAGCTGGAGATGTGTAGTGTGGGTGGGGGGCTGCAGCCCCTCCAGCCCTATGGCAGTGACTCCACTGCTTGGAAGTTTGTTCGGGACAAAAGAGAAGGCAAAATGTCTTAGGTGCCCCATAGGTTCACTGATGACTAAGGAAAAACAATGTTTTATGAGCCCCTCTCATCCCCCAGCATGAATCCAAAAGCACCCTCCCCCCCTCATATTTAATATACCACTGCCAGTGATTCAGCAAAGAACAAAATAGACTTTCTACTACTGTGCACATGTGGTGGATGGAAAGCATAGGGTGATAGGGTGATACCAACTCGTGAAAGTTAAGTTACAAAGAAAAGCTGCTGAAATCAAATTTATTTGCAAATTCAATTGCATTACTTCAGGACTTAACAGGGACACTGTATTTTTCTCTGTGTGTTTAAGTCGACTTAAACAAAGCTCTGTCTACACTGCAGAGCAATAAAGTCAACTTTAGCATCAGGTAAAGTCGACTTTATTCCACTTATAAGGTCGACTTTACAGTTAAGTCGACTTTATTAAGTTGACTTAAGGCAATGTGTTGTTCCTAAGTTGACTTAATAAAGTCGACTTAGTGCAGTGGGCCCATTAAGTCGACTTTATAAAGTTAAATTAAGCCAGGGCACCCATTTAAAGTCAACTTTATAAAGTGTAGTGTAGCCTTACTAAGTTGACTTAATAAGGTCTACTTAAAGTCAACTTTAAGTAGACTTTATTAAGTTGACTTAATAAAGTTGACTTTGCTTTTATAGTGTAGACATACCCCTTGAGAACATAGAAGTGCAAAGAGAAGTATAAGACAGTTTTATTCCCTTCCCCTGCATTGAGCCAAGGATCTTAGTTTTAGCCTTTACAAAACCTGTTGAAGTGAGCAAAATCATGCAGGGACAGGAAACAGATACAACCGATCCCTTGCCTCATAACCATTTCTCCTTCACTTCTCACTCTTCATACCATCTTTCTTACTACCTGTAATTAATTTTTTGTTATTATTTCCCTTGCTTACTCTTTGTTCTCATTCTCCTTTTCATTCCTCTTTTCATCCGCCTCCATATCGTTTTCTCAGTGTGTCTTCTTTATTTATTCACTTATGCAACTATATAAATTCAGAGCTAACAGAAATGATTCATAAAACCAGTACTAAAATGGGTTAGTTTTAAAAGGGATAGCTGTGTTAGTCTAGTCCAGTGAAAAAAAGCTCATGCAAAAAATAAATCTGTTAGTCTTAAAGTGCCACACAACTCCTTGTAGTTTTAAAAGGAAAATGCTGAGTTTACAGTGATGCATGTTTCTTTGTGATACTTTTAAGCAGAGCAGTTGGAAGCAGCCAGACAGGAAAGTTTTTCCAGTGATGCTATGATAGACATGTAATCAAGCATTTGACAACTAGTCCATGTATCAGTTTAGGATGCGATTGTGATGACCTGCAACTTTCTTAAAATAGCACATTATTCTTATGTGCACTCTTTTAAAACTAAAGAAACACTTTTTCCCCCTATAAAGGAACCTTCATATTAGTGTAGGCTGTTGTGAGTGATCTGTAACCACAAACATGACAAAAAGCTTATTTGCTTGCAAACACATCCAATAATATTATGAGGTATTAGTGGTGCACTTCTTTATTGTTATAATTATTCTATAAATATCAATTTATATCATTTTTGGCTGTCATAGGCACTATTTCAAGCAGTCCCACTTACCTTGTATCTGGATCATAAGACTAGTTGTATTGTTAAGCTTTTCTAGTTAATAGTTTATTGTAATTTATTTGGCAGCATGATTGCTTTTCAAATCAGCCTTTTGAGGGTCAGCCTCTTGCAAGCTGTTTCACCAATGTTCCAACAACATTGACAAGGTGAGACATTTACCTTCCTCACATAAAAAGGCCATTGTTTGCCCAACCATGAGCTTGGCTGGCATGTCTTCAGAAAAAAATGTAAATAATAATAATAATAATAATAATAATAATAATAATAATAATAATAATAATAATATTGCCAGAGGATTGGAAAAATATTATTGCCAGAGGATTGGAAAAAAGCAAATGTAATGCCTATTTTCAAGAAAGGGAAAAAGGAGTATCTGTGGAATTATAGACCAGTCACCTCAGCTCAATCCCTGGCAAAATTATGGAGCAGATTCTTAAAGAATCCTCAAACACTTAGAAGAAAATAAAGTGATCAGGAATAGTCAGCATGGATTTACCAAGGGTAAATCATGCCTGACCAATCTCATTTCCTTCTATGATTAGATGACTGGTTTTCTGGATACAGGAAGAACCGTTGATGTGATATTCCTTGATTTTAGCAAGGCTTTTGATACAGTTTCCCACAGCATTCTCATTGGCAAATTAAGGAAGTATGGGTTGGATAGGTGGACTATAAGGTGGATAGAAAACTGGCTAGATCAACGGTTTCAGCGTGTAGGAATCAATGGTTCCATGTCTAGCTGGCAACCAGTCACGTGTGGTGTGCCCCAGGGGTCGGTCCTGGGGCCAGTTCTGTTCAACATTTTCATCAATGATCTGGATGATGGAATAGACTGCACTCTCAGTAAGTTTGCGGATGACACCAAGCTGGGGGGAACAGTAGACACATTGGAGGGCAAGGACAGCATTCAGGGAGACCTAGATAAATTGGAACAGTGGGCCGATAAAAATCTTACAAAGTTCAATAAGGACAAGTGTAAAATCCTGCATGTGGGACGGAAAAACCCCATGCACTGCTACAGGCTGGGAAACATTCAGTTTAGTAGCAGCAGTGTAGAAAAGGACCTGGGGGTCATGGTGGATGGGAAGCTACATATGAGTCAGCAGTGTGCTCTTGCTGCCAAAAAGGCCAATGGCATACTGGGCTGCATCAAAAGAAGTATTACCAGCAGATCAAGGGATGTGATCATTCCCCTCTATTCTGCACTGGTGAGGCCACATCTAGAATACTGTGTTCAGTTTTGGGCTCCCCACTACAAAAAGGACAGGGACATGCTAGAGAGAGTTCAGAGGAGGGCAACCAAAATGATTAAAGGGCTGGAGCACAAGCCCTATGAGGATAGACTGAAAGCATTAGGCTTATTTAGTCTGCAGAAGAGAAGATTGAGGGGGGATTTGATAACAATCTTCAACTACTTGAAGGGATGCTCTAAGGAAGATGGAGCTCAACTGTTCTCGTTGGTAACAGAGGACAGAACAAGGAGCAATGGTCTCAAGTTGCTGTTAGGGAGGTCGAGGCTGGATATTAGAAAAAACTTTTTTACTAGGCGAGTGGTGAAGCATTGGAATGAGCTGCCAAGGGAGGTGGTGGAGTCTCCATCTTTGGAGGTGTTTAAGGCCCGGCTGGACAAAACCATGACTGGGATGGTTTAGTGGGAGTGGTCCTGCCTCTGGCAGGGGGTTGGACTAGATGACCTATGAGGTCCCTTCCAACCCTAGGATTCTATGATTCTATGAATAATAAATAAAATAATAATAATAATAATAATCATCATCATCATCATCTACTTTGTTATTGCCCTCTTTTCACATGCATCATGTTAACAAGTGTCATTGTCATTGAATAAATTGAAATTTTGCAGATTTTTAGGCAAGTAATTTTGGTAGGTAAATTAGGAACATAGTATTTCTATACAAGAGCATATTATAGTTCCCTGCTAGTCTGTCTCATCCAGCTTTTAACTCTTTGTCTTTGAGAAACCAAGCTTGCTTAATGAAGGATTTTTCATTTGTATAGGTTTAATCCAAAGACTGTTGGTGTCAACTGAAGTCTTTCCAATAACATGAAATGAAAATTTGGTTCAGACACCATGGGACATAATTCCAGTCCCACTGAAGTCCATGGGATTTTTACAAATAACTTCAGTGGGGCCAGAACTTTATTCTATTTGTTTTTTATGATACCTAGTAAGTGTGACCTGGATCTGCTACATGCCACTAAGAATTAACTGCAATATAAATATAAATAAATTGCAATAATAAGTGCATAAATATTGAATTGTGATAATTTGACAGAGGCTTAAAATTTGCATATATCAATGCAAGTGAGGATAGAATTTGACCCCACATGTATGTATTCTTGTTCTAATTAAATACTTACACAATTGTACTCTGACTTCACTTATGGCAGTGTAAGTGGGATCAAAATGAGTCTCATTATCTTCCTTGTAGCACCACTTGAAAGAGCACTTTTGTAAGACCAGAATATCAAAGTAGTGTTAATTATGCATCTGTGGTGGATATTTTGCCACAGAAATAGACATGAAAGTAGGTATCCTACTTCAAGCAAATGTCTATTGAAACTTCATTGAGACAAAACTATTGAGAAATAAATGAATTCATATTTATTAATGCTTGAACATTCCGTTCCTTTGATACAAATTTTTAAGGGGAATGCACTTTTTAGGTAGAGTTAGCCATACCAGCAATTTAATGCAACAAAAATATGAAATAGAGTACTAATTTTTGGAGTCGTGTCACCCATCTTCGAAGCATCTGATAAAATGGGATTTTCTCCCACGAAAGCTCATGCGAAAAATAAATCTGTTAGTCTTTAAGTGCCACATGACACCTTGGTTTTTTGTTTGTTTGTTTGTTTGTTTGTTTGGTAATCTCTATCTTTGGAAACATTTAAGGCCTGGTTAGACAAAACCCTGGCTTGGATGATTTAGTGGAAGTACTCCTGCTTTTAGCCAGGGGTTGGACTAGAGGACCTCATGAGGTCCCTTTGAAACCTATGATTCTATGATTCTACGTGATATACTGGTTCCCCTTCTTACAGAATCTGATCTTTAATGGGGGAGAACAAACATTACACACCGTACTCTATGTCTAGGTCTACACTATACAGTTAGTTCAGCATAACTATGTTGTTCAGGGATGTGAAAAATCCACGAAGATGAACAATGCACTTACACTGACTTAAAGATCGCTCCCATATAGACAGAACACTATTGGAAGGGAGTTTGTCCCACTGACATAGCTGCTGCCTCTAGCAGAGGTGGAGTTATTAAGCTTAAGCAGAGCTCTCTCCTTTTTGCCCAGGGCATCAAAGTGCTATAGCAGCTGCATCTATGCATGTTTGTAGTATAGCCCTGTCTCTATCTCTTACTGTTACAGAGAAGGTCTCAAAATTAATGCTGTGATATCTGGTTGTGTTTACAGAACCTCCAAGAATGGTTTTGAGAGATGTGATCTTCCCCATTCATCTGAATGGTGGCTAAATCAGAGGCCTAATGACAACAATTTAAATGTCAATATTGTTAACTTTTTCACAGTTCATCAGAGTGAGTAAGGGAAGAGAGGGAGGATCATTCTATGAAGATCGGTTGGTGATATCATATTTTGGAGAGCTACTCCAAGATCAGCATCATATGTGAGCCCTTGCAAAGGGGACTAAAACTCAGGAGGCCCAATCTGTATGTGAGCTTCACAAGGGGAACCAAGAATAGTCCCTCACTGTGTATGGAAACTACTGAGTGGGAACTTAACAAAACCAAAGAAAAAAAGGGAGCATGCACACCCATGTCTCCATTCTGAAACCCATGTCTCCATTCTGAAAGTGCTTATTTTGTGTGCTGAAACTGGAAGAATATTACCAGCTCTTTTACTTCCACAGTTTGACCCTTGAACTAATCATATTTGTATGTTCATTTCCTGGGTCCAGTACAGGGTAGGGTTAAGGCTCTTTGACATTAAAAAACAATGTAAAAAATCAGTTAATGTTCATGCAAAGGTAAAGTACATATAGTGTGCCCAGAGTATGATGTTTGTTATGAAGTTAATTGTAATAACCCTATCTTTGACCCTAGATTACTAATATATACCTTTAACTTTAATTTAATCTAAATAAAGTTTTATCTGGGATAATAAATTATAGGATATTGTTTTCAAGTCCAGTGGCATACTTCAGTATCATTAGTCAACTAAGAAGCTTTATGAAACTCCTACTCCCATAAAACTAATGGAGTTGACCATTCAGCTCCAGCTATAGTTGCTCAGGCCTACGAATCAAGGATCAACCTCTGTACATGACCTATTTAGGAACTGGAAAATATTTAAGCTATTATGTAGGGGAAAAAAGTCTGATAGCTGTGTGGCTGAATTGCAAAATGAGAAAGGTATTGGTGTCAGGGCATATGATTATTTATGTAGATTCAATATTGTGCTTAGCATTTTATGAACAAGTATCACTAGAATGTCTCTGGCTGCTGGAATTTGCAATCTAAATATTGCTACTAATATTTATACTCTTTGAAAAGTAATAATCATGGAATGTAGTGTCACTGCACTAGAGTGGGCATTTCTGAATTTTGAGTTTCTGCCACAGACCAAAATTACATGCTTCTATGGCAGTTACTTCTGGAGCACCACATTTATACCAGGTTTGATATTATTTACAAATAGAGCCTCTAATTAACTGAACCCTCTTCCCAAGGTCTTCCATGACTTTTCTTTAGCCACTATATCATGCCAAATTCCTCAGCTGTGATTTTGTAACCCAGATTTAGAAGCATTGTAGTCTGCTGTGACCTCTATTTATCAAACACCCAGTCATCTCACTTTTACCTTATGATCACACTGACTTTTTCGTACCCACATGTTGTCTCATTGTAAACATTATGTACATTATATTGTACGTCCTGTAAGCAATCCCCACCACCACCACCTTTTTAAGCTCTACCATAGTTCAATAAATACTTGCATACTGGCACAATTTGGCACTACGATGTGTGAAGCCCACTGTACAAAGTGTACATTCATGAATGAAAGGACAGGGGAAGACAGCTTTTTTAATAAAGAACATATTCTATACCCAAAACCACTTTTGTAAAAGCATGATTTCTGATATAAGAAATCTCACATACAGGGAATGAGAATTGAGGGGATAATATGGGCAGTACAGGTAATACTTCTAGAGCTGAAACCTTGAGAGTATAGTGACATTAATAGATCACAACATAAGAATGGAGTCAGAGTGAGTCACCATTGTTGGTGACAAACACAAATTTGATGAAGTACAGAAGGAATATATAAGTACCCTATAACGTTCAGTAAAAGAACACATTCTCCCCTTGTTTAGCTTTCAATTCTAGTCACATAAGATGACATTAAAAAATCTCCTTTATTTTCTACCTAACAAAGTTTTGTCTCACGATAACAGATTTGTAACTCCTTCTTTGTTGGCTGACTTCCCTAACACTGAATTTTCTCTTAAGTCGATGTTGTTCACAAACTGAATCTTTCTCATTTTGCTTTTTAGTACTTCATTAATTGCTCTGTTCCAAAGTCTCATCCTCAGTATATCGAAGGCCAGCTTTCATCATAGTTAAAACAAATGGCACATTCTAGATAAGTATAAATAATTCATTCTGAAATATCACAAACCCTTCCAAAACCATGGACCCCAAACATTCAAAAATAATTAAACTACGATTGTCAAATCTCTTTAGAAATATTATGCCATTTGGCTAGCAAAAGGTGGTATTTCACCTGAACTACTTAGTCAAGGTGGATAAGTGGGAGAGCAGAAACTGATCTAAAAATGATGGCAGTTGTAATATGATGCACAACAACCAAAATCAAAAGCTGATAGCAGAAATAAGAGTAAGGAAAAAGTTAACCTGATAACAGAGTTAAATTGAGGTTGTTTAGCATAAAGTGAGAAGCAAGGGAGATAAGCAAATGAGAAACTTAGTGGAGAAGGGAGAGCCTTCTACAAAGGTCATTTTGAAAACCTCAAAATAAAGAAAGGTGAGTTTATGCAAAGTTATATCAGTGCAACTGATAACCCAGTACCTTTCACTTAGAGTAATAGTTTACACCTTTGGAAAAGGGCGTACAATATATCATTATCCACCAGAAGTGTTTCATATTTACATTGCATGAATACATGTAAATAGATTCATAGATTTTAAGTTCAGACGGCACCAATAAAATCATCTAGTCTGACCTCCTGCACAGTGAAGGCCGCATAATCTCCTGCCCACCCCTACATAACTAAACAAAGTACAAAATTATAAGGAATCTGGGTCAGTGGTTTGATTAAATACAGTACCAAATTTATTTGAGTTTTCACACTCTCTCCCACATAGGAGAAAAACCAGAACATTTAAAGAATATAATCTTTCTCTTCATGCCACATATTTTAGTATAGCTGTGAAAAAGTAGCTTTTTAAAACAGTCTAAATTTAAAGGGGTTATTTCTATTTTATATATCTATATAACGGCACAACCAAGTAGCTGGCATTGTGTACAGGAACATCTGCACAGTGTATGGGCTAGACCCTCCCAAGACCAGATGGGAGATCCCACAGAAGGTCGTGGAGAATAACAGGGCTAAGATCCTGTGGGACTTCCAGATCCAGACATACAGGCAGGTACTGGCCAATCAACCAGACATCGTGCTAATAGACAAGGACCAGAAGACAGCGGTGGTGATAGATGTAGCAGTGCCAAGTGACAGAAATATCGGGAAGAAGGAGTATGAGAAGCTGGAGAAGTACCAGGGCCTGAAAGAGGAACTAGAGTGGATGTGGAAAGTAAAGGCCAAAGTGGTCCCACTGGTGGTAGGAGCAATCGGGGCTGTGACTCCTAAGCTGGGAGAGTGGCTCCAACAGATCCCAGGAACAACATCAGAGCTCTCTGTCCAGAAGAGTGCAGTGCCAGGAACAGCTAAGATACTGCGCAGAACCCTCAAACTCCCAGGTCTCTGGTAGAGCACCCGAGGTTGAGGATGACACATACCACCCATAAGGTGAGAGGGGAATTTTTTTTTATACATATATATTACCACGATGATGTCGGGGTATATATATAGGGGAATTTTTTATATAAAAAAAAAAAAATTCCCCTCTCACCCCTATGGGTGGTATGTGTCTTCCTCAACCTCGGGTCCTCTACCAGAGGCCTGGGAGTTTGAGGGTTCTGCGCAGTATCTTAGCTGTTTCGAGCACTGCACTCTTCTGGACAGAGAGCTCTGATGTTGTTCCTGGGATCTGTTGGAGCCACCCTCCCAGCTTAGGAGTCACAGCCCCGAGTGCTCCTACCACCACTGGGACCACTTTGGCCTTTACTTTCCACATCCACTCTAGTTCCTCTTTCAGGCCCTGGTACTTCTCCAGCTTCTCATGCTCCTTCTTCCTGATGTTGCTGTCATTTGGCACGGCTACATCTATCACCACTGCTGTCTTCTGGTCCTTGTCTATTACCATGATGTCTGGTTGCTTGGCCAGTACCCGCCTGTCCATCTGGATCTGGAAGTCCCACAGAATCTTAGCCCTGTTATTCTCCATGTCCTTCTGTGGAATCTCCCATCTGGTCTTGGGAGGGTCTAGCCCATACACTATGCAAATGTTCCTGTACACAATGCCAGCTACTTGGTTGTGCCGTTCAGTGTATGCTGTTCCTGCCTGCATCTTACATCCTGCCACTATGTGTTGGACTGTCTCTGAGGCCTCTCTGCACAGTCTGCACCTTGCGTCCTGTCTAGTGTGGTAGACCCCTGCTTCACTGGATCTGGTGCTCAGTGCCTGTTCTTGTGCTGCTATGATCAGTGCCTCAGTGCTGTCTTTTAGTCCAGCCCTTTCCAGCCACTGGTAGGATTTCCCAATGTCAGCCACCTCAGCTATCTGTCGATGGTACATCCCATGCAGGGTCTTGTCTTGCCATGGCACTTCTTCTGCTTGATCTTCCTCCCATCTCTCCTGCTGCTGCCTCAGGCATTCTCTCAGCAGCTCATCTTTGGGTGCCATCTTACTGATGTACTCCTGGATGCTCTGGGTTTCATCGAGGACAGTGGCTTTGACACTCACCATACCCCGCCCGCCTTCTTTCCGGCTGGTGTACAGTCTCTGGGTGTTGGATTTGAGGTGCAAAACTCCGTATATTGTGAGGAGCTTCCAGGTCTTCACATCGGCAGCCTCCATGTCCTCCTTTGGCCAGCTCACTATACCGGCAGGGTATCTGATGACTGGCAGGCCGTACCTGTTGATGGCGTGGATCTTGTTCTTCCCATTGAGCTGGCTCTTCAGGACCTGTCTTATCCTTTGCTGGTACTTGGATGTTGCTGTCTTCCTTGCCTCCTCATCGTGGTTCCCATGTGACTGTGGGATGCCAAGGTACTTGTAGCTGGTTTCTATGTCTGCTATGTGGCCAGCTGGTAGTTCCACCCCATCAGTCTTGACTACCTTCCCTCTCTTTACTACCATCCGGCCACACTTCTCCAGTCCAAATGACATCCCAATATCCTCACTGTGGATCTGTGTCAGGTGGATTAGTGAGTCGATGTCTCGTTCATTCTTAGCATACAGCTTGAGTGGCTAGCACCTCTGCTTAACATGCAGAAGGTCCTGGGTTCAATTCCCAGGGGGTTGGACTTGATGATCTCACGAGGTCCCTTCCAGCCCTATGATTTGATTGATTGATGTCATCCATGTAGAGGAGGTGGCTAATGGTAGTTCCACTCTTGAACTTGTATCCGTATCCAGTCCTTGTGATTAGCTGGCTCAGGGGGTTCAAGCCAATGCAGAACAGCAGCGTGCACAGCACATCACCTTGGTATATGCCGCACGTGATGGCCACTTGTGCAAGCTCTCTTGAGTTGACTTCCAGTGTTGTCTTCCACAGTCCCATTGAGTTCTTGAGGAAGGTCCTTAGTGTCCTGTTGACTTTGTATAGCGCCAGACATTCACAGATCCATGTGTGCGGCATTGTCTTGTAGGCTTTCCTGTACTCAATCCAGGCTGTGCTCAGATTGGTCTGTCTAGACCTTGAGTCTTGGGCGACTGCTCTATCTATGAGCAACTGGTGTTTTGAGCCTCTGGTGTTGTTCCCAATGCCCTTCTGAGCTGTGCTCAGGTACTGGCCCATGTGGTCCTGTAGCTTGGCAGCTATGATGCCTGATAGGACTTTCCATGTGGTGGGTAGGCAGGTTATTGGCCGGTAGTTGGACGGTGCTGTTCCCTTGTGGGGAACTTGTGTCTTTCATGATCAGCACTGTCCTTCCTTGTGTTAGGCAGTCTGGGTGGGAGCCTGCTGCTAGCAGCTGGTTCATCTGTGCTGCTAGGCGTTCATGCACTGCTGTTAGTTTCTTTAGCCAGTAGGTGTGGATCATGTCCGGTCCAGGGGCTGTCCAGCTATTCATGTTCTTGACCCGCTGTTGGATGTCTGCTACTGTGATGGTGACTGGTTCCTGTTCTGGGAGATTGCTGTGGTCTGTTCTCAGGTCCTGCAGCCACTTTGCACTGGTGTTATGAGTCTTCTCTTTCTCCCATATGTTCTTCCAGTACTGTTCAGTTTCTGCTGTTGGTGGCTCTGCTGTTATTGTGTTGTTGCACTGCAGTTGGGAGTACACCTTGGATGGCTCTTTGGAGAACAGGGCATTTATCTTTGTGGCCTGTGCTTCTCTAGTGTATCTCCTTAGCTGGGTAGCCAGTGCTGTGAGCCTTTGTTTAGCAGTCTCTAGGGCTTCAGATGGAGTCAGGCCATTGTATTTTTTCAGTAGCCAAGTCTTATCCTTAATCTCTACACCCTTCAGTAGTTCCACCAGCTGACTAACTTCTCTCCGCGTTGCCTTGATCTTATACTCCAACCTCATTTTCCAGGGGGGGGCATGTACTGCTGTTGTTCTTGATCGTGTAGCCAAGCATCTCCAGGATTACAGAGGCTGTCGCATATACCAGTTCATTGGTTTCAGTGATGGTGGTAGTAGGAATTGTCATTAGGGCTCTATTGGCATCTTCTAGCATACTATCTGATGGTACTTCTCCAATGAGCCTTGGTAATCGGTCTCAAGGGTTGACTGTAGCTAGTTTATCCATGATCTTATGCCTCCTATGAGCTGCTGTGCTCTGTAATGGAGGGGGTGGCAGGGACGGTCCAGCTGTTCTGCTGGGTCTTCTTCTTGAGTCCTCGATGTAATGTGGAGTTGGTCTATCTCAAGTTGCGAGAGCAGCTGCATCTTTACTATGTTGAAGCGTTGGGTAACTAGCTGTTTCTCGGTTAGTGTGGATGTAAGGTCTTTTGTCCATCCATAGTTCCCTCATACATTTCATATATCCCCTCTCATTAGGTCTACTGTTGTTGTAGCATTCCGTCAATTCCACGTTCTCTTGTCTCGTCCATGCATGGTTTGTTCCAGTAGCCCACTTATTGTCAGATTGTCCTGGTTCCCCAACATCTGGTGCAGACCTTGTTAATCCGGGCGACGTCCGAGCCAGCATGACTCTCCTAGTTCGTATCACTCTCATAGTCGAGGTAGGCAAGTGAGGCGTTAGGGGGTCTTTTGCCCAAGGGCCCCTACTGGAAAGGTAGACAGGTACCCACCAGGATTTGAACCCCAGTCTCCTGTATTAAAGGGCATTGTTCTTAAACGCCACGGCGCTCTTAAGCGCTATGCTATCCAGTCACTAATATATATATTTGGACGCAATTGAATTGCTCTGGATTTAAAAGAATATAATGTAACTGAGATCAAATATGATTCCAGAGTTTTTTCTAGATTTATGGAATCCATTTTCCAACCCCTTCCAATATCTTTATGAAGTTGGATTAGTTCACCTCTTCCAAGAACTCTATACCAATCAGAAAAAGGTAAACAATATCACCTGTAGCTTCAGTATATTTAATATTTTCCTGTTCCAGGATGAAAAGTACTCTGTAGATATCCAAATGTTGTCAGTTGTATGTAAATACCTTCCCACTGTAATTGCTCGGTACTTTAAAATTAATAAATATTTAAATATGACATTGTCATTATTCTGGTGTGCAATCCAGGCCAACAGGGATTGTGTCACCACTTACTCTGTAACCCTAACCAGGGCCATCCCTAGGGGGGAGCGGGGCCCAGGGCAAATCAGTTTGTGTGTGGCCCCCCCATTTTAAACTTTGCAGCGCAATGTTCCCTCTAAGCCAGTGGTTCCCAACCTGTGGTTCGGGGACCCCCAGATGTCTGCAGACACTTTGCAGGGGGTCTGCAGAGCCTCTCCCTACCCTGGGCTGGAATCCAGCTACAGCCCTGATGCTCCCTGCCAGGGCTGCCTTTCCCCTTCTGTGGCTGTCTCCTGGCAGGGGGATGGAGCCACAGCAGCTCCCCAGCAGGGGCAAGGGCAGGGGACCACAGCTGCCGCGGCTCAGCTCCCTCGTGGCGCAGGCAATGGTGGTGGCAGCGCTGCTCACCAGCTCTCCAACTGGTGCGGGCCCGAGCCTGCTCATGCAGGTCAGATTACATAATCAGCTGTGGGTTCTGCAAAGATTTTGTTTGTTTGTTTGTTGTTTGTTTTGTTACAAAGGGGTCCCCAACTTGAAAAAGGTTGGGAACCACTGCTCTAAGCTGATTATGCAGCTGAGCAAGTTGCCTGCTGGTTCTCCAGGCCTCAGTAGGCTTCTTACCTGATGCCCGCTGGCTCCCCAATAACTTGTGCACCCATAACTTGTTCAGCTGCATCATCAGCTTAGAAGGATCCCTGGGCAGTGTCATAATTTTTCTTTAATAAAATCATAAATTTCTAGCCCTTAGGCTAAAAAGTTGCAGAAAAAAGAAGAAAAACATGACTTGACTTTATCCTAAAGGCTCAAAACCCAGAAGTCAGAAAAAATAGCTCCCCCCCCATGTCTTATTTCTTTCAACATCTCTTTATTTTTAAGTGAGTTTTAATGATATATTTAAGCCAGACTTGTGACTATTTTTGATGTTTAGGGTGGGCAATACTGAATATGTCATGTTGATGTTTCATCAACCTCACAGCCAAGTGGACAGGAGCATCTGGAGGTACCCTTCTTTGTGGTTCTGGTTTTCTGTTCAACATGGGCACACAATTTTACAAGTTTAATAATTTTTTTTAGATCAAGTTTTTGTTAAACTGAAAATTCAGAGAGAGCGAAGCTATTTTTGAATGATATCAAGAAATAAATTCAGGTCCTTTCTCACCTTAAAGCACTGGATTCCAATTGTCTAATGTATCTTATTTCCTTTATGCTGCCTGACTCTCTCCTTTCCCATCTTATTTTAATACATGTATTCATACATTCCTCATTGCTTTGCAGGTGATCTAAGTAATGAAACTCAGGTACTGTTTGAGGATGAGAGGAAGAAACAAGAGACCTTTGGCCTCCTCTCAGATACCCTGATGTAAAACAAACAAGGAGTCTTGTGGCACTTGTAAAAGCTAACAAATAAATACGTTTGGATTCCTTGTTTGTTTCGCTAAACTAGACCCACATGGCCACAGTTGCTTTCCTCTTTGCCATGCTTTGGAACTGGTGGTCTGACTGCAATCAGTGACAATGAGGCTCATTTACAGTGCAGAAGGAAGGACAAAAAACTTCTTTAATGTGTTGATTGATGGCCATTAACCCTAAAAACCCAGTATTTCCATATGAGTGCTAGCCTGGGGTCTTCTCTCACAGGTATAATAGATCATTATCTGCACAGAGAAGTTTGCTCAAAAAGCCATCCCTGAAGCCTGAAAACTCTTGTTAAGCGTAGAAGGAAAAAAGTTCCTTAATATCTTAAACGCTTTCTAGAGATGCTGATGTAAATTCAAAGAGACGGTCCTGTTTTGTAAACTTTGGGGATGTGATATTCTCCTGACTTTGTCCCCGTTTGCTTGACTGAGGCTGGCTCCATAAGTTTTATCTCAACACTTGCCCTTTTTCTTCCCCTCAGGGAGCAACTGTGGGAAGGTGGCTACTTAAGAGTTACTGTAAACGAACGCTGCCTGTCTGAATTCCCTTCCCCCTTCCATGACCTGCAGGAGCTGCTCCCTAGTCCCACAGCTTGAAAAAGCTCCCTGCTTCCTTACTGCAGCCAGATACATAGGATCCCCAAAAAGCGCGAGGCCCCCCAAAGCGCAGAGCCTAGTGCGGTTGCCCCTCCTGCCCCCTCTTAAGGACGGCCCTGACCCTAAGTGCCTCAAAATGCTCTGCTGCTGAAATTATTTTGTCTGGATGCTTCCAGCCAGTATATAAATGTGCACTGAGTGTCTATGGCTGTGTTCACACGCACAGGGTTATTTCGAAACAAGTTGTGTCGAAACAACTTATTTCGAAACAACAACTAATTTCGAAATATCTTAATTCGAATTAACAA
>ML681993.1:20977002-20987561 GCA_007922195.1 Podocnemis expansa | reverse complement strand
TTTAAGCCGGCGGGGAGCAGCGCTGGGCTGCGCTGAAGCCCGCCGCCGGTGCCCGCAGCCCGGCTCTGCAGGCACCGGGTGGATTCAGCGCCGGGCAGCGCTGACCCCCGCCAGTGCCTGCTGGCCAGGGGACACCCCTCAGCACCCTGGCCAAGGTGCTGAGTGTTCCCTGGCCAGGGTGCTGAGGCGGCAGCCCTTTAAATGTTGTTTCGGAACCTATTGTTCCGAAACAACATGTTCACATGTGTTGTTTCGAAACAAGTGTTTCGAAACAAGGTTGTTTCGTCCCCAAATGGGGTTTAACTTGTTTCGAAACAATAGAGTTGTTTCGAAACAAAGGCTTCCCCTTGTTTCGAAACAACTGTGCGTCGTGTGAACATGGCTTTTTTTGTTTCGAAACAACGAGGTTGTTTCGAAACAAAAGTGCCGTGTGAACACACCCTATGTGTTAAGCCCCGGTTCAGTGCTCTGAGCCCAGCAGCTTGCCTACAACATAAGAGGCTGTCTAGGGCCCACTTTGCCAACTATAAGCAAACACTCCCCTAGCCCAGATTTTCCCAAAATGGCGTGTTCTACAGTTTCCATCTATCTCTTGAACCATACAAAGAGATACAAAGATATATTTGTGCCTTTTAAGAGAAAAAATGTTCCTTACAGCTTTTACTGTAACTGCAGCAAATACACCCTTCCCTTCAAGTACACAATTGACTTTGTTCATTTTAAAAATAAAACAAGCTTATTAATAAAAGGACATGGGTTAAATGATACCAAGTAGCAGGAAATAAATTAGAAAGGGTTACAAGGAAACAAAACTAGAATACTCTTTTGATTGGCTAAGATCAAATTTGAGAAGCTACAATCTTTGTTCAAGGTAGATGCCTTAACAATCTTCCATTCAGGAGACTTCAAACCTATTGGATAAAAGACCCTCCTTCCTCAGCTTACAGAAGCTCTGGTCCATTGTGTCTTCCTAGTGATGGGTTCCAATAAAGCATTGTCTTTCTCCTTATATCTTCTCAAACTTTTAGGATATGTTTAATCATCATTTATCCTGGCAAAATTTATGTTGCTAGCTGTATAAAAAATATACCACTGAGCAACATAAGCTTCACTAGCTATGATATTCCCCTCTGCAGTCTAGATTGGTGAATGGCTAGACACTCCAATCCCCCACTCTTGAGTCCCATCTCACTTTGCCTTGCCATGTGAATTCCCTTTCCTGGGCAAATCACATATAGCCTTCAGAAAGCAAATTGACACTCATTCTGTGGGTGTGAATGCCTCTAACTAACCACTCCTGGGAATATGTAATGGTAAGATGCCATCCAAAACTCTCATTCAAAAATGCAATCCTGGAACTGCCATCCATCTTACAATTTTCAGGGCTGTTTACTGTACAGTGCAAGCACATATGTTTGTCAATCTATCAAAAAATTGATATTCACCAATCTCACCATTTCAAATTGAATATGTAACACATCTAAACAAAATACATTGCTTTAGATAAAATAAATATTTGTTTTGTTTTTTTTTCTTTTTAGGTAAAGAAAGATTTTAAGTGATTATAAGTCAGAGAAAAAAAGATTTTCTCAAGATAAACAGAAGCCCAACTCATTCAAAATTAATTTAGCACTTTCAGCAATAGACTCATATAGTCATAGAAACTGGAAGGGACCATGAGAGGTCATCAAGGCCAGTCCCTGCATTCATGACAGGACCAACCACCATCTTAAACTGTCCCTGACAGGTGCTTGTGTAAGCTTGTTTTAAAAACTTTCTAATGATGGAGGTTCCAAAACCTGCCTAGGCAACTTATTCCACTGGTTAATCACCCTGACAGTTAAGAATTTTTCTTAAAGGCCAACCTAAATCTCCTTTGATGTAATTTAAGCCCATTATTTTTTCTCCTTTCATCAGCAGATAAGGAGAACATCTTTTCTCCCTCCTCCTCATGACAACCTTTTAGATACTTGAAAACTGTTATCATGTCTCCTCTCAGTCTCCTCTTTTCTAGACTAAGCAAACCCAGCTTTTTCAATTTTCCTTCATAAGTCAAGTGTTCCAGACCTCTAACCATTTGTGTTGCTCATCTTTGGGCTTTCACCAATTTGTCCATTATCTTTCCTGAAATGAGCCACCCAAAACAGGACACAGCACTCCAGTTGAGGCCTAATCAGGGTGGAATAGAATGGAAGAATTACTTCTTGTGTCTTACTTACAATACACCTGTTCATGCATCCCAGAATGATGTTTGCTTGTTTCGCAACAGCGTTCCACTGTTGACTCATATTTATCATGTGGTCTTCTATGACACCCATATCCCTTTATGCAGTACTCCTTCCTATGCAGTCATTGCCCATTTCAAAGATGTGTGTAATGGATTGTTCTTTCCTAAGTAAGTACTTTACATTTGTCTTTATTGAATTTCATTCCATTTACTTCAGACCATTTCACCAGTTTGTCCAAATCATTTTGTCCAAATCATTTTCAACTGTGATCCTATCCTTCAAATTACTTGCAGACTCTTCCAGCTTGTTATCATTGGCAAACTTTATAAGTGTGTTCTCTATGCCATCATTTAAATCACTAACGAAAATATTGAACAGAACCAGACCCAGAACTGATCTGTGTGGTACCCTGCTCATTGCGCCCTTCCAGCATGACTGTGAAACATTGCTAACTACCCTCTGGGATCGGTTATTCAATCAATTTTTCACTCATCGTAATTCCATCCGGGGTGTACTTCCCAGGTTTGCTAATGAGATGGTAATGCAAGACTGTATCAAAAGCCTTACTGAAGTTTATATACACCATGTCTACCTCTTCACCTCTATCCACAGGGCTTACTATATATTTTATATATTCAAATTATTCTATGACTGATCTATCTCCAGCAAGGCCTTTCCCTTGTGATAAGTGTTTCAGTAGCTTCATGGTGTTTGGAGATGGAGGTGCACAAGAAATATTGCAAAATATCTTTCCTTTTTTAAAAATATTCCTACTTTTCTCTGGGGCCTGCCATTCAGGGTCAGGTAACAGTGTCCATTTATGGTTCCATCCATGCTCTGAGTCACTAAGGTCCTTTGTGAAGTCCTTGGTCAGCATCTTGGACACTCCTTCATTCCTAGATTGTTCTATACAAGTTTTAATGACATGCAAATTGCTCCTCAGCCCCATTGAGTTTTGCCTAAGGCTGTCTTAAATCATGAGACACATACTTGGGAATAAGCAGATTAAATAAATAAATATATATGTTGGGCTTTAAAGTGACACAGAACTCCTTGCTTCTTTTGCTGTAAAACAGCTGCCCCTTTGATACTTGGGGATATTACACAGTGAAACTTCATAACCATATACATGATATTGCAACAGACATATTACCGTAAGAATAACTTCCAATGAGCTTTCAAAAACATCATATATTTCATACTTTTCATTAAACAATACAAAATTACACTATCAGGATGAAAATGAATAATACAAAATCAGACCATAAAAGTTAGCCTGTGGGTGAACCATGTCCCTTCAGCATAAGTGTCAATATGCATGATGCAGAGCTCTTCTTACTGGCATACCTATTGCTACTCATTTGGGTATTGAGGTGGTTTTATTGTGTTGACAGGAGAGTTCCCACCCGTCATCATAAAGTAGTCAAACAAGCTATTTCACATCAGTGAAGTTGCATTGTCATAGCTGTGCCTCTATATAACAGGAGTGCCCAACCTTTTCGGGTGAGGGGTGGGTCACATTGCAATTCTTTTCTCAGTCGGAGGGCCAATGAGAAAGTTTTTGATAGATAAGACATACAAATCAATTACTTTCACAGCTGTACAATACAGGTTTTCGCTTGTTAATTAAACCACATTTTGGGACAAATTGTGGAAAAACATTTTTTTTTTTTTTTAATTTCCAGGATGCCTCACTGTGTACAGAGGACAAGGGGGGCAGGCGTGCCTGTGTGAGGGAGAAGGCAGAGGGTGGGGAGCAAGGCAGGACAGGGGAGCATGGCAGAGGAGAAGAGGGGAAGACGGGTGAGGTTGAGGAGGGAGCAGAGCACATGGGTGACAGGACTCAGCTACGTCCTAACAGCCACACTGCTCCCCTGCCCCTTCACCCTCCCAGAACTGACACAGTCTGTCCTGTGTTTCTCCTGCTGTGTTCTCCTCATCTCCACTCGGCACTGCTCTCCTTCCCCTGGACTCCCCTTGCCCTCAGGCTTAGGTCTCCTCCCCTCCACCACACTGGACTGGGCACAATGCCAGCTCAACCCACAAACCTCCACTCCCCAACACAGAGCACCTTGCTGGCTCAGGCTCAGCTTTCCTTCCCCCCGCCCCCCAACCCAAGCAGACTCTGGCTTTGCTCTCCTTCCCTGGCTCAGCTCTCTTTCTCCCACCCAACCAAGCACGCTGTTCTTGGCCACAGGCTCCGGGCTTCCCATTATCCTCCCCTCCCCTCCAATTCCTGATGGAGCTCACTGTCACTGCTGCTGGCTGACTCAGCTCTTCCTCTCCCACCCAACCAAGCAGGCTGCTGACTCCCTGAGCACTGGTTTTCCCTCCCCCATCAGATCCCCAACAGAGCTCACTGCATGTTGGATAAACATATTATATCGGGTTGATAGTATAGACATGGGCTTATTGTTTGTCTCCAGACTCAGGATGATCTCATGCTGTTCTTCCTTTCCTGTAGACCAGGCTTGTTCAACATTAGGCCTGGGGGTCAGAATGTAGCCCGCCAACAGCTTTCATGTGGCCTGCTTAGTGCTGCCGTAAGAGCCTGGGAACTATTGCTGGCCAAGGCTCTTGTCAACTTCCTGCCCTGCACACAGCTGCAGGGATGCATGGACTGGCCCGAGAGCTGTTTAGAGGCTGGGTTCAGCCCCTGCCCAGTGAGCAAGGGATGGGTAAAGGGGGAGTGCCCTGGGCAGTTTAAAATATCTGACCCATTGTTTGTGCTATCCACAAATTCAAGTGAAGCACCTGGGAGTTCAGGTGATATAGCTGGTTGATTACTGAAGGATTCTTGGGGCTGGATTCCCCTTTTGAGCTCCTTGTGAAAGGGGAAGTAGCAGGGGGAATGGGAGGTGATGAGAGGTGGGAGGGACAGCAGATCCAGTGGGGTGTTGGGGGGGAAGGAAAATGAGCTTGTGGTGTGCTGGGCAGGGGTGAGGATTGCAGAGCCAGCAGAGTTGTGTCAAGAACTGACTAAGCTCAGCCAACTGCGGCAGCAGCATGTGCTCCTGTGCTCTGTTGGGGAACTGTGTGGGGGCAGGGGGTGGTTCAGACCTGGACAAGCCAGCAACTGGCTTGGGAATGAGAGTATTACTGAGGCAGAGGGACTGCACTCTTTCAGGGATCTGATTGGGGGAGCAGGGAACCCTATGGAGGGAGCCAGCAGCCTGCTTGGTTGGGTGGGAGGGGAAAAACTAAGTCAGCCAGCAGCAGTGACAGTGAACTCCATCAGGAATGGGAGGGGAGGGGAGGAGACGGGGAAGCCCAGAGCCTGTGGCCAAAAGCAGAGTGCTTCGTTGGGTGGGAGGAAGAGCGCTAAGCCACAGAAGCATATCAAAGCCAGAGTCTGCTTGTGGTGGTGGTGGGGGAGAGTGAGAAGGGAAGGAAAGCTGAGCCTGAGTCAGCAAGTTGCTCTGGGGCCATGGGTGGTGGTGGTGGTGGTGGTGGAGGTTTGTGGGCTGAGTTGGCACTGTGCTCAGTCTGGTGTGGTGGAGGAGAGAAGAACTAAGCTTGAGGGCAAGGGGAATCCAGGGGAAGAAGACAAGTGCTGAGTAGGGGTAGGAACACAGCAGGGCAAACCATGTCATTCTGGGAGGGTGAAGGGACAGGGGAGCAATGCAGGTGTCAGGAAATAGCTGAGTCCTGTCACCCATCTGCTCTGCTCCTCCCCCTTCTTCCCCGCCACTCCTCTGCCATGCTCTCCTGTCCTGCCTTGCTCCCCACTCTCTGCCTTCCCACTCACACAGGCACCCCTGCCCCCCTTGTCCTCTGTACACAGTGAGGCATCCTGGAAAGTTAAAAAAAAATGTTTTTCCACAAGTTTTCACAAAACATGGTTTAATTAACAAGTGAAAACCCGTTGTGTACAGCTGTGAAAGTGACAGTTGCTGTAAGGAGGGTGGATATTACTTGTATTTCGTTATGAAATTTAAGTTTGAGTTTGTAAACTGGTTTATTTTTTGATTCTTTACAATTCACTCCACCTATAGTATTTTTTTACTCCCCCAGCAACTTGAATAATTTCCAAGACAAAGCTGGCATTATTTTATTAAAGTTTATTAATAATGATTGATTTGTATGTCTTATCTATCAAAAATTTTCTCACCAGCCCTCTGACTGAGAAAGGAACTGCAATGTGGCCCCTCACCCAAGATGTTTGCCTTATACTAATGTATATATAGTTGCAAAGAATCATAGGGTTAAAAGGGACCTTGTTAGGTCATCTAGTCCAACCCCCTGCAAAAAAAAAAAAGCAGGACCAGTCTCACTAAATCATCCCAGCCAGGGTTTTGTCTAACTGAGACTTAAATATTTTTAAAGATGAAGTTTCCACCTCTTTCCTAGATAGCCCATTCCAGTGCTTCACCACCCTCCCAGTAAGAAAGTTTTTTCCTAATATCCAACCTTGACCTCTCCAGCTGCAACTTGGAACCATTGTTCCTTGTTTTGTCCTCTGTTACTACTGAGAGGAGGTGAGCTCCCTCCTCCTTGGAGCATCCCTTCAAGTAGCTGAAGGTTGCTATCAAATTCCCCCTCAGGCTTCACTTCTGCTGGCTAAATAAGCCTAGTTCCTTCAGTCGCTCTTCATGGGTCTTGTGTTCCAGCCCCTTCATCATTTTTTTTACTCTCCGCTAGACTCTTTCTAATTTGTCCACATCCTTTTTGTAGTGGGGAGTCCAAAAGTAGACAGAGTATTCCAGTTGTGGCCTCAACAGTGCTAAATAGAGGGGAACAATCACATCCCTCAAACTGCTGCCAACACTTCTTCTGATGCAGCCTAGTATGCCATCGGCTTTTCTGGGAGCAAGAGCACAATGTTGACTCACGTCCAGCTTCCCATCAAACATAACCCTCAGATCCTTTTCTACAGTGCTGCTACTTAGCTGATCACTCCCCAGTCTGTAGCAGTGCATGGGGCTTTTCTGTCCCAAGTGCAGGACTTTGCACTTTTCCTTGTTGAACCTTATGAGATCTGTTTTGACCCACTGCTCCAATTTGTCTAGGTCTCCCTGAATCCTGTCCCTGCCCTCTAGCAAGTCTACCATTCCCCCCAGCTTGGTGTCATCTGCAAACTTACTGAGTGTGCAATCTATCCCATCATCCAGATCATTAATGGAAATGTTGAACAGAACCACCCCCAGGACTGACCCCTGGGGCACACCACTCATTACTGGTTGCCAACTACACATGGAGCTATTGATTACTACTCACTGACACTGTTGATCTAGCCAGTTTTCTATCCACCTGACTCTCCACACATCAAACCCATACTTCCTTAACCTGCCAACGAGAATGCTGTGGGAAACCATATCAAAAGCCTCGCTAAAATGAAGGTATATCATGTCAATGTCTGTTCCCACATCCCCAAATCCAGTCATCTCATTGTAGAAGGCAATGAGGTTGGTCAGGCACAATTTACCCCTGGTGAATCCATGCTGATTGTTCCTGATCACTTTATTTTCCTCCAAGTGTTTCAGGGTGGATTCTTTGAGAACCTGCTCCATGATTTTTCCAGGGATTGAGGTGAGGCTGGCAAGTCTGTAATTCCACAGATCCTTCCTTTTTCGCTTTCTTGAACCTAGGCACTATATTTGCTTTTTTCCAGTCCTCCAGGACCCCCCCCCATTCACCACGAGTTTTCAAAGATAATGTCCAGAGCTACTGCTATCTCATCAGCCAAATCTCTCAGCAGCCTTGGATGCAGGTCATCCAGCCCCATGCACTTGTGTACATCCAGCTTCTTTAAGTAGTGCCTAACCAGACCTTCTATCACCAAGGGCCTCTCTTCTTCTCACCAATCCGCCGTACCCAGTGTAGTGGGCTCATCTTGCTTAATTTAATTGGTGACATGTAGAGAGCTGTGATACTCTCTCCTTTTTGAGAGAAAACCTGCTTTCCTGTGCTTGGTCAGAGACTTTTCACCAGGGACTGGAAACTTTTGCCAACCTCCATACCAGTCCTTCATCCTCAACCCTCAAACAGTCCTGGTGGACCCTCAGATTAAAAAAAAAAATGGGGCAGTTTTCTGAAAATATGGTGGTGGGCACTGCTGGAGTCAGGGTGAAGTGGGCATGCTATGGAAAGGAGCTACTCATGGAAAGAAGCTGCCCAGAGCAGCTCTCCTCAATGGCATGCCTGGGGTCAGGGTTCCCCAGGCACTTCATTGAAAGAAACAGCTCCCCTTAGGGGTCCACAGTCACACAGCCGAAAGAAGCTGACTGGAATAGATCCTTTGGGAGGCAGCACACCAGGGAGAATATGCTCCAAGCTGCTTCTTTCTGCAACATGCCTGGGGCTTGGGAATGGATAGGTACTCTCTGTTCCTAGCCAGTCCCCAAAAAAGTCACCCCAAATCTCTTTCATGGTCAACAGTGGCAAATTCTGTGGCATTTCAGAGGGTCCTGTGTACTGCTCCAAATGGGCTCAATTGCCACTGTTGGCATACATGCCAGGGTCTTCCTATCACTACTTTAAAGTATAATATGATTAAGTATCTGTGTTTCCTAATATATTGTTATGCTATTATATGCATTGTACAATGGAATTAATCACTGATGTATGTTTAGCCTTTGGGGGGGATGTCACTGTATACACTTTTATAGTACAGAAATATTGTAGACAATACATTGATTTTTTTTTACTTTCAGACTCCCTTTTTTCATACTCCAGACAAATTTACTATTTCTGCTGCGGTGTAGACACCATAGTATTACCCCCCCACAATGGATTTTATTTTTATTATTTTTTATTTTTAACCTTACGTGTAAATAGGCCATGTTTGTCTCTGTGATGACCAAGCTATACAGACAAATAGATACACAATTTTTTGTCAGGGGCTCTCCAAATACATTTTAAGCACATAATTGTAGTATATATTAATAATTCTTTGTACACATCAGATGCACACTTCATTCAAGAATACTAAAGTTCAGTGAATTATTATTTTTACTAATGATATCTTGTTGCCATTGTTAGATATAGATTGTTATTAAATTTAAGTGTATAGAATATTCCAGGCCTGACAAGAGATGCTGATACCGATCAGTGAATCACAAACAATCCTCTGTGCCATACGTTATATATAAAGTGGTCAGATACTCAAATGTGTTGAATGCACAGCTCTCTTCATTGAAAGTTATAGACACATCATATCATTGAATAATATGTTCCTTGCTATGGTGTAGAGATACCCAGGGTCATTATCTATGTACAAAGTAGTTGATGCACATTAATTTTCTGACATAAATAAACTTGCATGCCATATGTCATAGGGTAGGCCCTCCCTAGTGCCTCCTCGTGGGGAAACGGGGGAAAGGATATCAGGGAGGGCACCGAGCAAGTCTCTGATCACACAGTTCCAGTACAGACACGGCCATGCAGTCAGGGCAAACTGGTCTGTTAACACAGCCTAACCGCCACAGTTAGTACACACAGAGTCTATAAGCAGTGCCCAGTGCTCAGATAGGGGGGCTCAGGACCTCCCACTCCACTGAGCTCCAGCCCAGGGCCCTAAATGTGCCGGGGGTACAGCACCCAGTCAGTGGGGATCCAAACCAAAACATGCTGACTCATTCTTCTGTGCACCCCCTTTAGGTCCCCTGGGCTGCTTCCTACCTGGGGCAGGGTACAGACCTAGTCTGATGTTGTAGAGAGACTGCGTCTTTCCTGGGCCCACGATCATTGGCTTCTTCGCAGGTCCTGGGTGTCAGTCAGAGGGCTCTCTTCTTGTGGTAACCACTCTGTAGGGTTCACTCTGCTCACCAAGCCTTGTCTGGAATGGGGCTCACCTAGCTCAGGAGCAGGAGCCTCCACCAGACGTCCTTTTCCTCCGCTGGCCAGCCCTGACAGAGCTGTGCTGCTCCCTCTGCCTGAGCATGCCCAGCAGGGCTTAAGGGGCGGAGCTTCTACCACCCACAGGGCTGGCTGGGTTACTGCAGTGTGGGGTGAGTCTGCCCCATCACACCATATCTACAATTTCAAATAACTAGGTGATATTTCTATCTTAACTACCACACTGTATGCTGTTGAAATAATGTATTTGTTTGAACAGTAGTACTGTATGTTTAAATTTATTTCAGACTGATATTTTTTTCCCTTTACACTATGCTGTCAGTTCCTGAAAACTAGCCTAACTGGCCTAATTCCAAGGCTGTGTTCACACAGCACTTTTGTTTCGAAACAACCTCGTTGTTTCGAAACAAAAAAAACAAACATGTTCACATGACACACAGTTGTTTCGAAGCAAGGGGAAGCCCTTGCTTCAAAACAACTGTGTTGTTTCGAAACAAGTTAAACCCCATTTGGGGACGAAACAAACTTGTTTCG
>ML681993.1:20961116-20976602 GCA_007922195.1 Podocnemis expansa | reverse complement strand
AACGAAATAGCATGTTCACACTGTGAACTTGCTATTTCGTTTCCCGCTTTTTTTCTTATTTCGAATTAACATTTTGTTAATTCGAAATAAGATATTTCAAAATAAGGTGTTGTTTCGAAATAAGTTGTTTCGACACAACTTGTTTCGAAATAACCCTGTCTGTGTGAACACAGCCCAAGTTACCTACATCTGTATGTACCTTTAAGCATACAAGTAGCCCCACTGAAAGCAATGGGTTTTTTCTATGCTTAATGTTAGGCAAGTAGCCAAGTACTTCCCTGAATATTTGAGGCCCTTCTTGTATTACTTTAAAATAATGTACTGTTTTTAAAAGAGTTTTCAAGCTGTCTTGGTAATTCATACCTGGATCATTTTTATAATTGACTTTGAACAGCATTCCACTGCATTACAAATTAAACTTTCCTAGACAATGTTATTCTGTGAAACTTTGCAGATACATAGTACTATATATTCTATTGCAAAAACTTTGAACTGGGATGGAAGTGATATATAAAATCACCTCTATGTTATTAGAAACACTATTTCAAAGCAACTAGATAAGTCTAAAGTGCTAATGAAGAAAGAGAAGTTGGCAGTTTGACTTAAAAATTCTAGCAAGTGTCAATCTAAGAAAATAGTACTTTTTATTTCTGATAGTAATGTGCAATTTCCTGTAACCACCAAGCCACTAAATTCATGATGCAATTTGAGCAGTAATACCTTTGGTGATGTCCATTACAAAATAGGACAGATCCTTTTTTTTTTTTTACACTTACACCTGTAAAATACATCCTTTTAAATTTGATTCTGGCAGATAAAATAGACTCTTGCAGAACAGAGCCATTACTACTTCCCTCTGTCAATGTGACATTTATCTATGGAAGTTACTCATTATTGCATTTTTAAGACACCACTATATTTAAGACTGATGTAGGCATTTTTCTTTTAAAAAAGTTATACCATCTGATTTTCTAAGTGTAATAAACAATATCAGCAATTTCTTGCTGGGTATAGAAGTTGCCATTCTACATCTACTTTCATGCACAGATATAAGAGAAACTAGACTGTTGATATTATCACTCATTAAGATTCCTATTTGCCTCCAAAATACATAATTCCAGACAACCTAGCCAGAAATATAGGTTCTTTGCTCCCAGATTTAAGTATGTTTCTTTTTTAATGCTCAGTGCCACAATACACAAGAGAAGTAGTGAGATTTTCCTAGATAAATGCAGCAATACACTGAAATAGGTGAAAGACCACACTGTTATCAGGAGGGATGAGCAACTATAGACTTTAATGGAGCCAAATCTCACCTAAGGTATATAACATTACTAAAATGGCCTTAAAAAAGAATCCCTATTTGGGAAGGGCACCAAAGCATGAATTTAAACGCTTTCCTGACACTGGGCCAGAGCAAATACCAAACTCTTCCCATGCGTATTACCTTAGGAAATGTATGTACCCAATGGGAAACTGGGGTGGAGGAAGTTTAGGTTGGGTATCACATCACAAAAGACAAATTCCAAGAGGGCAGCTGTGTTAGTATTTCAGTAAAACAAACAAGGAGTCCTGTGGCACTTAAAGACTAAGAAATTGATTTATTGTGTAAGCTTTTGTGGGAGAAAATTCCACTTCCTCAGATGCTTTGAAGATGGTGGAACTTACAGAATGCGAGGAAATAACTGCATGGAAGTGTAAGTCATGGTATCAGGTCACAGTGTAACAGCAAATCTAAGCTGTAGTAAAGATTTAAACACTGAAGAACAGCATATAGAGGAAGATGTTGTAATGAGAAAAAAATACAAAGTACCTATTAAGCCTTGAAGCAATACAGTCAAATTTGCAAATACATTCAAGCTCTGCAGATTCTCTTTGAAGCCTTGATCTGGTATTCATCTGTCTGAGCAAAGCAGTTAGTAAATCATCAATGAGTGATTAGGAAGACTGAAATGCTCAGCCACCAGTTTTAGAATGTTGTGATTTCTGATGAGGCCATGACAAGTTATTCCATGTTAAGCAGGGCAAGTTTTCTTTTATCAACAGAAAAGGTGTTAGGCAGTGTCTCCAATATCACATAATTTTCTTATCGAAATCTGGATCTCATTTCCAAAGTTACTCTTTTTTTTCTCAATACCTAGGTAGAATATATGCACAGTTATTTTTTTCCTACATCATCTCTGTACACTACTAGTTAGAGTCTACTTTCAATCTCTTACATACTCTGTGCAAGGAACTCCATTCATTCAGGCCCCATTCTGAACAATATTTAACCCAAAGTCTGATCCACTTTTGCTTGACCTCTAAGCCTCAAACTAAATTCCTTCTCCATCTCTGGTCAATGAACTTGAATCTTCCTTTTGTCTTGCTAATTGAGTTATAAAAAAGTTCAAGTGTTTTTTTTTTTTTTTTTTTATTTCTGCTGAAAAAAAGTTAGGCAACATAGTCACATTCATTGCAAGAAAGGTTCTGAGATGTTCTCTGATAATCTTCCATCCAATAAGTGAACAAAGTCATGCTTCCTTATATTGCGGGATTCAGTGCAATTTCAGTATAAACTATAAATTCAAGCACAACCTTCTCTGACCAACTACCTGGACCAGTGAAATAGGCAGACTTATTTTGTGGCTTTTCCCCTCCTATCCTAACAATCATAGTTTTCTTATCTGCATGCCTAAGGCATGAAAATATTACCTCCAACTAACAATGTCTTTTTCCATTCTACAGCTCCTTGGGTATTCCCTCTGCTTATCCTAATTATAATTTTAACCCCTATGATAGTAATAGAATAATAGAATCATAGGAATCTGGGACTGGAAAGACCTCAAGAAGTCTTCTAGGCCAGTATAGAACATCCCTAACAGCTATTTGTCTAACCTGCTCTTAAAAATGTAGTGTTGAGGATTCCACAACCTCCCCATGCAATTTATCCTAGTGCTTAACTATCCTAACAGTTAAGAAGTTCTTGTTAATATCCAATCTAAACCACCCTTCCCCAACTTTAGCCTAATACTTCTTGTCCTATCCTGAGAAGTATCCAGACAATTCTGTTCTGATCGTTAGCTATCATCTTAGATGTGTTTTCAAACCAATTGCTTAATTATTTCACACGGTATTGTTCTGGAGATTGAAGTTAAGCTGTGTGGTCTGTAATCTCCCAGGTAGTCCTTATTCTCCTTTAAATCGATTTGCACTGTACATGGCTTTTTTCCAGTATTCTGAAATCTCTCTCATGTTCCATCTTTGAAGATAGCCACTGACTCAGGTATCTTTTCCGTCTGCTTCTTCAGTATACTAGGGATGTATTTCATCAGGCCCAGATGACTTGAAAAGATCTAATTTGTCTAAGTAAACTGTAATTAGTTCTTTCCCTGTTTCAGTCTCAGATCCTACTTAATTTTAACTGGCATTCATTAAATTAGTTGTCCAAATACTACTGAACATTTTAGTGAAAACTGAAACAAAAAAGTCTATGGGTATGTCCACACATCTCTTATTTCAAAATAATGCTGGTTATTTTGAAATTAAAAAAAAAAAAAATTAGGTTCACATGACGTTTTCTTACTTCAGAATGACAGGCTCTCATTTCGAAATAAGAACCGTCATTTTGAAACAGCTTAAACCCCATTCATGTCGAAACGGATGTTATTTTGAAATGGTTATTTTGAAATAATGCTGTTTGGACATGTTGTTTTGAAACACCACTGTTTCGAAACAACTGTTTCAAAACATGTCCAAATGGCATTATTTTGAAATAACAGTTTCAAAGTAACAGCTGTTTTGATAGCAGGCTTTCCCTTAATTCGAATTAACATTTTCTTAATTCAAATTAACTTATTTTGAAATAACAATGTATGTGTGTACATAGCCTCTTAGTGCTTCTGCCATTTATATATTTTCTTGTATTAAATTTCCCACCTGAGTTATGGGCCTACCTTATCCTTGAACTTCTTCTTGCTTTTAATGTATTTAATGTGTAGTCTGTTGTTATCCTTTATGTCTCTAGCTAGTTTCATCTAATTGTGTGTTTGACCTTTCTAATCTTTACCTTCATATTTGTGTTATTAATTTATAGTCATCCTTTGTAATTTGATCTAGTTTCCACTTTTTGTTGGGCTCTTTTCTGAGATTCAGACTATTGAAGATCTCCTGGTTTAGTTAGGGTGGTCTCTTGCTGTACTTCCTATCTTTCCTATGCAGTTAGATAGTTTATTGGGGGGGGGGACACTGCCAACTTTCTTGAACTTCCTTCCTATTGGATCTTACATACCAACTCCCTGAGTTTTCTTGAGTCTGCCTTCCTGAAATCAATTATCTTTATTGTTCTGTTTTCTCTCTTACTAGTACCTAGGAACTCCTATAACGGACAGAACCCCACTGTGTATAGTCCAAGGATGCTGTTCCATAGAATAGAGATTCAAGGCACAGGCTCTGGATCTCTCCCCCCTCCCCCCCCCCATAGTGGCAGTCTTCCTACAGTTCCCTCTCCTCCCCCCTCATACTCCTCCCCTGGAGCTATGCCCCTTCCCTTCTCCCCCAGGCCCTGCAAACCTTTCTCCTGGGCTCCACACAACATTCCTTGCTGTCCCAGGAACTGTGCACTGAGCCCTAGACCCCCATCCAGCTCGCCAAGTCCTGTGCTCCCTGGACCTATGCACCATCCCATGGCCCCTCTCGGCCCCACGCAACAGGTTATCATCCCCACGCGCTGTCCACTGCCTCCCACCCAAGATCCTATGTAACAAGCCTCTGGCCCTGCACAATGAACCCTACACACCAAAGCCCCAAGCACCTGTGGAGGAATCCAGGGCTGAGGCCTAACAGTGTGCTGAGACCTAACAGTGTTGAGACACAGATGGATAGCTCAGTAGGCCTTGGGGAGGGGAAGCTGCATTTCTCTGTTCTGCTACCACACCTGGAAAAGGCCCAGTAGAAGTAACTAGCTGATAAGGAAGCTGTAGAGAGCCATGCTTCAAGGACAATGTACTGAAATTTGGAGACAGAGAAGGTGTTTGGATTTGCCTGCAGATTTCTGAAAGTCTGCCCATTTGGGTCAGCTCAAGGACTAGGCCAAAGTCTGTGGTGCAGGTGAATTATGATTGGAGGGTATGTGGGATGAGGCGGGTCAAAGGTAGGGGTTGTAATTGGGGGAATTTTGATGCAAAAAGAATGGACCCAGAACTTAATTAGCTATACAGTAATAGTTTATGCTTTGTAATATGATGCAATATATCACTGTATAAGAATAATGTACACTATTCTCAGGGCTCTTGGGTACTTGCCCTTGGGCCTGCAGTTGTGTAGAATAAAGCTCCACTCACTAAGTTTCTGGACCCTGCTTACTGAGAGTTCCTCTACACACCTTCCACTAGCTCACTGGCCCACACTGAGGTCCTGTGGCCCCTACTGCCGAGCACACTACTTACTGTCGCTGGAGCTCAAGGGAGATCCAGGAGACACTGAGCCTGCTCCCTCTTCTTCACATTTCCTGCCCTGTTCCACACTGGGCTAAGTATTGGGAATGCAGCTGGGTGGGAGATTTAAAACTGCTTTGCTTGGCCCAGCTCCCAGGAATAGCTCAGGGCACTCCCCAGAACATTCATGGACTGTCTCTCATGTGCTCAGTACACACGTACACAGTACCTGCCACTGGTACAGGTAAAGACAATTCCTTTCCAAAGGAGTTAGACTAAGTATTAGATAGGACATAATGGCAAAAGTGGGTGGTGCTAATAGAAGAAATTCATAATCAAATTATAAGAGTTTAGTAAACACATCTAGTCTTCATTCCTTGCAAATTAGTACCAGATGGTAGTGTTTTTGTAGGCAGCGCTATTGATGTAGTTTTGAAGGAAGAGTTTAAAGAGGATAAGGCAGCAGCTTCATGAATTTTGATGAGGTTTTCTCACAAGTAGGAGCATTACAGGAGAAAGCTTGGAAACTATTGAGGGAAAGTGGATAAGCCACAACATCTTTTTGGGATGAACACTGTGACCCAGACCTCCTGGGATAATTATCTGAATATGCAAAGACCAGGGCAAGCTGCAAAAAGTAGAGTAGATTCTCCCAGTACTGGTGGGTTACCTGAAGATAAATTCCCCAACCAGTCACAAACAATGCTTCTGATCTCCCACACTGGATATCAAGAAGCTGCCATAAAATATATGTAGCCCCCTTTACTGCACTCCAGTCAGTGGTCTCCAGTACAGCCACTACCTCTGGTAAAGAGAGGAGTTGCTTAAAACTCCAAGGGTATGTTCACACATCTCTTTTATTTCGAAATAACACCAGTTATTTTGAAATAAAAAAGATTAGGTCCACACAACATTTTCTTATTTTGAAATGATGGGCTCTGTCATTTCAAAATAAGAACCATAATTTCAAAACAGCTTAAACCCCATTCATTTTGAAATAGCTGTTATTTTGAAATGGTTATTTTGAAATAATGCTGTTTGGACACGTTGTTTCAAAACAAGATGTCCAAATGGCCTTATTTCAAAATAACCATTTCAAAATAACAGCTGTTTTGATAACAGGCTTTCCCTTATTTTGAAATAAGTCATTTCAAAATAAGGGTTTTATTTCAAAATAAGTCATTTTAAAATGACTTATTTTGAAATAAAACTGTGTGTGTAGACATAGTACAAGTTATTTACCCAAAAAAGGTTTCTCCTGATCTGAAAGGGTCAGCCACATTGCTCAGAAAAAATATAGGCTTGGATCTTACCCCAAATACCACATTGCCAGTCAATTCTTTAGTAACTAAAACTGAATGTTTAATATAAAAACAAAAACAAAGAGAGATGTTATAGGGTCAAAGTGGATCACATACATATAAAGATTTAGAGTCCATAGAGGATAAGTCCTTGAAGAATTTGAGTTTGCAGTTTTTATACATACATCCAATGCCTAGATGGGTTTGAGTCTTTGTTTCAAAACTTCATTTATTAGAAATCCAGCTTAAAGGAATATAGACCAAATAGTTCAAGTGTGCAGTTTGTTCTAATTTTTCCCCGAGAATTAGCAAGACAGTTTCCAGGCCAATGCTGCTTGGGATCTCAATCCTGCAGCCCAAACTTTACCTGGGAAGCTTTGACAGATGTGAGATAAAAGGATTATGTCCCTCACTCCCTTTTATAGTCTTAGCAAGGTGGGCATTTGCAGGTCATTTCTTCATGTGGGCTTTAATGACAGTTCTCAGGTACTTGAGTGGAGAATAGTAATGTATATTGTCCTTTGAAGTAAAACCTTCACCTCCTGGGCACCACAGGTAATTAGCTGCATTAGCACCATTATCAGACAGTTTACATTGATAAATCAAAGGTCCATCTAGATGTTAATCTTCCCTTTCAACTCCTTGCAATAGAATAATAGTCAATTTTAAAAGGGATAGCGGTGTTAGTCTAGTCCAGTGAAAAAACAACAAGGAGTTGTGTGGCACTTTAACAGATTTATTTTTTGCATGAGCTTTCAAAGGGTAATTTGACTTCAGGCTTCCCATCCTTTAAGCCTGTAAACTGCTCTGATTTGCTGTTACTTTATGACCTGATCCTATGTTTTACACCCCCTTGCATTTAGTTTCATTCCTTTCTGTAAGTTCACCCATCTTTGAAGCATCTGAGGAAGTGGGATCTTCTCCCACAAAAGCTCATGAAAAAAATAAATCTGTTAGTCTTAAAGTGCCACACAACTGCTTGTTGTTAGGTTCAAACCATGGGAAGCCTAAAGTCAAATTACCCTTTGTAATAGGAAAAGAATCCATAGTCTCGATTCAGACCAGCCTTCACATAATTTAGCTTGCATATTAATTTGAGTTCAGCTGTCTCTCTTTGAAGTCTTGATGTCCCAGGTACAGCTCTAACGACAGTCGTTAACAAATCCATCATCGAGTGATTAGGAAGATGGAAGTGTTCAGCAACTGGTTTCTCTGTTCTTTGATTTCTGATATCAGCTCTGTGCTCATTCAGTCTCTTATGGAGCGATCATCCTGTTTGTCCAATATATAAGGTGTAGGGGCATTTCTTGCACATGATGGCATAGACCACATTAGTAGATGAGCAGGTAAATGAGCCTTTGATGGAGTAGCAGGCTTGATTAGGACCTATGATGGTGTCTGTTGTGTAGATATGTGGGCAGACTTGGCAGCGTGGTTTTTTGCAGGGGCGTGTGCCTGCTTCAATGTTCCTGTTGTTAGATCTGTAGTTGCTGGTGAGTATCTGTTTAAGATTAGGGGGGTGCCTATAAGCAAGGAGTGGTCTGTCTCCTAATGCTTGAGAAAGAGAGGGATTATTTTTTTAGAATAGGCTGTAGGTCCTTAATGATCTTTTTCAGAGGTCTGACTTGAGGATTGTATGTGGTGACTAGTGGTGTTCTGTTGCTTTCTTTCTTGGGTCTTTCCTGTAGTAGATGACTTCGGGGAACCCGTCTAGCTCTGTCAATTTGTTTTCTTACTTCCCCAGGTGAGTACTGTAGTTTCAAGAATGCTTGATAGAGATCCTCAAGATGTCTGTCTCGGTCTGAGGGATCAGAGCAGATGCGGTTATATCTTAGGGCTTGGCTGTAGACAATGGATTGTGTGGTATGTTTAGGATGGAAGCTCGAAGGATGTAGCTAACTATACTGATCAGTAGGTTTTCGGTATAGGGTGGTGGTGATGTGTCTAACCCCGATTTGTACTGTAGTGTCAAGAAAGTGGATCTCCTGTGTGGAGTGTTCCAGGCTCAATTTGATGGTGTCATGGAAATTATTGAAATCTCTGTGAAAATCTTCAAGAGCATCCCTGCCATGAGTGCAGATGATAAAGATGTCATCAGTGTAGCGCAGGTAAAGAAGAGGTGCCTTGGGATGAGACTTGAGGAAACGTTGTTCTAAGTCACCCATAAAGATGTTGGCATATTGTGGGGCCATGCGGGTGCCCATAGCAGTGCCACTGATTTGGAGATATAAATGATCCTCAAATCTGAAGTGGTTGTGGGTGAGTACAAAGTTGCAAAGTTCAGTCACGAGCTGCGCTGTGTCATCATCTGGGATGGTTCTTCTAATAGCTTGTAATCCATCGTAGTGTGGGATGTTGGTATAAAGAGCTTCTACATCCATAGTGGCCAGAATGGTGTTTTCAGGAACTCACCCCAAACCACCATTGTATTATCCTATAATATATCTTTAAAGGTTAGATTTGGGTCATGAATTTTACAAGATGGCTTGGCAATGCCATTCCTAGCATGGCAAACACTAGAGTTTCAATGTTTAACAGTTGGCCTAACTTTCGAGTTCTCTCTTCTTTCCACTCTGAATTTTATTATTAATTATTATTATTATTATGTAAATCTTTTTTCAAAAGAAACATATATATATATATATATAAAGTTTGAGGGTTCTGCGCAGTATCTTACCTGTTCCTAGCACTGCACTCTTCTGGACAGAGAGCTCTGATGTTGTTCCTGGGATCTGTTGAAGCCACTCTCCCAGCTTAGGAGTCACAGCCCCAAGTGCTCCTACCACCACTGGGACCACTTTGGCCTTTACTTTCCACATCCGCTCTAGTTCCTCTTTCAGGCCCTGGTACTTCTCCAGCTTCTCATACTCCTTCTTCCTGATGTTGCTGTCACTTGGCACTGCTACATCTATCACCACCGCTGTCTTCCGGTCCTTGTGTATTACCACGATGTCTGGTTGATTGGCCAGTACCTGCCTGTCCATCTGGATGTGGAAGTCCCACAGCATCTTAGCCCTGTTATTCTCCACGACCTTCTGTGGAATTTCCCATCTGGTCTTGGGAGGGTCTAGCCCATACACTGTGCAAATGTTCCTGTACACAATGCCAGCTACTTGGTTGTGCCGTTCAGTGTATGCTGTTCCTGCCTGCATCTTACATCCTGCCACTATGTGTTGGACTGTCTCTGAGGCCTCTCTGCACAGTCTGTATCTTGGGTCCTGTCTAGTGTGGTAGACCACTGCTTCAATGGATCTGGTGCTCAGTGCCTGTTCTTGTGCTGCTATGATCAGTGCCTCAGTGCTGTCTTTTAGTCCAGCCCTTTCCAGCCACTGGTAGGATTTCCCAATGTCAGCCACCTCAGCTATCTGTCGACGGTACATCCCATGCAGGGTCTTGTCTCGCCATGGCACTTCTTCTGCTTGATCTTCCTCCCATCTCTCCTGCTGCTGTCTCAGACATTCTCTCAGCAGCTCATCTTTGGGTGCCATCTTACTGATGTACTCCTGGATGCTGTGGGTTTCATCCAGGACAGTGGCTTTGACATTCACCAAAACCCACCCGCCTTCTTTCTGCCTGGCATACAGTCTCCAGGTGTTGGACTTGGGGTGAAAACCTCCGTACATTGTGAGGAGCTTCCGGGTCTTCACATTGGCAGCCTCCATGTCCTCCTTTGGCCAGCTCAAAATACCAGCAGGGTATCTGATGACTGGCAGGGCATACCTGTTGATGATGTGGATCTTGTTCTTCCCATTGAGCTGGCTCTTCAGGACCTGTCTTATCCTTTGCTGGTACTTGGATGTTGCTGTCTTCCTTGCCTCCTCATCGTGGTTCCCGTGTGACTGTGGGATGCCAAGGTACCTGTACCTGGTCTGTATGTCTGCTATGTGGCCTGCTGGTAGTTCCACCCCATCAGTCTTGACTATCTTTCCTCTCTTTACTACCATCCGGCCACACTTCTCCAGTCCAAATGACATCCCAATATTCTCACTGTAGATCCGTGTCAGGTGGATTAGAGAGTCGATGTCTCGTTCATTGTTAGCATACAGCTTGATGTCATCCATGTAGAGGAGGTGGCTGATGGTAGTTCCACTCTTGAACTTGTATCCATATCCAGTTCTTGAGATTATCTGGCTGAGGGGGTTCAAGCCAATGCAGAACAGCAGCGTGCACAGCACATCACCTTGGTATATGCCGCGCTTGATGGCCACTTGTGCAAGCTGTCTTGAATTGACTTCCAGTGTTGTCTTCCACAGTCCCATTGAGTTCTTGAGGAAGGTCCTTAGTGTCCTGTTGACTTTGTATAGCGCCAGACATTCACAGATCCATGTGTGCGGCACTGAGTCGTAGGCTTTCCTGTAGTCAATCCAGGCTGTGCTCAGATTGGTCTGTCTAGACCTTGAGTCTTGGGCGACTGCTCTATCTATGAGCAACTGGTGTTGTTCCCAATGCCCTTCTGAGCTGTGCTCATGTACTGGCCCATGTGGTCCTGTAGCTTGGCGGCTATGATGCCTGATAGGACTTTCCATGTTGTGGGGAGGCAGGTTATTGGCCGGTGGTTGGATGGTGCTGTTCTCTTGTGGGGGTCTTTCATGATCAGCACTGTCCTTCCTTGTGTTAGCCAGTCTGGGTCGAAGCCTGCTGCTAGCAGCTGGTTCATCTGTGCTGCTAGGCATTCATGCACTGCTGTTAGTTTCTTTAGCCAGTAGGTGTGGATCATTTCTAGGCCAGGTGCTGTCCAGCTCTTCATGTTCTTGACCCGCTGTTGGATGTCAGCTACTGTGATGGTGACTGGTTCCTGTTCCGGGAGATTGCTGTGGTCTCTCCTCAGGTCCTGCAGCCACTTTGCACTGGTGTTATGAGTCTTCTCTTTCTCCCAGATGTTCTTCCAGTACTGTTCAGTTTCTGCTGTTGGTGGCTGTGCTGTTATTGTGTTGTTGCACTGCAGTTAGTTGTACGCCTTGGATGGTTCTTTGGAGAACAGGACATTTATCTTTTTGATCTCCTTAGCTTGGTAGCCAGTGATGTGAGCCGTTGTTTAGCAGTCTCCTGGGCTTCAGATGGACTCAGGCCCTTGTATTTTTTCAGTAGCCGAGTCTTATCCTTAAATCTCTACACCCTTCTGTAGTTCCACCAGCTGACTAACTTCTCTCTGAGTTGCCTTGATCTTATCCTCCAACCTCATTTTCCATGGGGGGTATGTACTGCTGTTCTTCTTGATTGTGTAGCCAAGCATCTCCAGGTTTATGGAGGCTGTAGCATATACCCATTCATTGGTTTCAGTGAAGGTGGTAGTAGGAATTGTCCTTAGGGCTCTATTGGCATCTTCTAGCACACTAGCTGATGGTACTTCTCCAATGAGCCTTGGTAATCTGTCTCAGGGGTTGACTGTAGCTAGTTTATCCATGATCTTATGCCTCATATCAGCTGCTGTGCTCTGTAATGGAGGGGGTGGTAGTGAAGTTCCAGCTTCAGGTATTGGCTGCAGATCAAGTTGTTCTTCTGTGGCTTCTTCTTGAGTCCAGGATGTAATGTGGAGTTGGTCTATCTCAAGAGAGCAGCTGCCTCTTTACTATGTTGAAGCGCTGGGTAACTAGCTGCTTCTCAGTTAGTGTGGATGTAAGTCTTTTGTCCATCCGTAGCTCCCTCATACAGTTCATATATCCCCTCTCCTTAGGTCTACTGTTGTAGTAGCATTCCATCAATTCCAGGTTCTCTTGTCTCATCCATGCATGGTTTGTTCTAGTAGCCCACTTATCATCAGATTGTCCTGGTTCCCCAACATCTGGCACAGACCTTGTTAATCCAGGCAATGTCCGATCCAGCATGGCTCTCCTAGTTCATGTCACTCTCATATTCGAGGTAGGCAAGTGAGGCATTAAGGGGTCTTTTTGCCCAAGGACCCCTACTGGGAAGGTAGGCAGGTATTCAGCGGGATTTGAACCCTGGTCTCCCGTATCAAAGGGCATCATTTTTAATCACTAGGGCGCTCTGAACCACTACACTATCCACTCACCTATACATATAAATATATAGATCCCCCTCCTTTTTATTTCCCTGAGTAAATAACCCCACCATTTAGAAGAGTCTCAGGTTATGACTATTTTTCCTCCCTTAAGAGAAGTCTAGGACAGCCTCTATTTTAGGAAACCCTGAATATTCTACTGTGTTTCCTGACCAAATTACCATTCAGCGTAGTTTTTACACATGTTCACTATTATTTCTATAGTTATCATCATATGGACAAGGCTTAACTTATCATACTACCACAGGGGTAGCCATACCTATGAAACTCAAGAGGCATACAAGTTGATTATTAAACATTCAAGAGCTGCACTGAAGCATATAGACATATACTTTTACCTACTCCAAAATTAATAAGTTTAAAATTCATTGTCTGCTTTAGTTTTGCATAAAAAGAGGGCAAATATTGATTCTACTAATGTCAGATTCTAATAATTACTTAAGGTTACCATGAAAATTAGGCCGATACAGTAAAAACCTAGGTGCTGCTCAATGTCAAGGGCTGCAGGCTAGTGGTGATTTTTTTAAAAATCCCAACCATGCTGTGCCTCTCCACATCATCCCACTCCCTCCTGAACTCCTAGGCTGGGGCTGCTTTCCTAAATAGATTTGCTGATGTTCTTGCAGGAGCCACACTTTTTCATTCAAGAGCCACATGTGGCTCCTGAGCTACAGTTTGGCCACTCCTGTACAACCATTTCAGCAACAACATTCTTAATTTGGGAGGACAGATTTAGACTCTTGTCCACACTCCGTATGCAGACAGAAAACACCACCATGATTACCAGAATATCATATTCCTTAGAGGTGTACAAAATCCCATTATCAACAGAAAGTCAGGGTAAGCATTTTGATGACATCTATTGGTATAATCTGTATGAAGATCACAGTTTACAGCTCTCTCTGCAACCTTACTTACCCCTCCACCCCAAGATTTAAATAAAAACCACTTTTTTCTGTTCCAAATTTCACCTATATTTCAACTTCTGGAAATAACTGACATTTGTATCATATTTTTATTGATAGATATAGATATTTCTGTTGTTTTTGGGCACAAGGCGGTGTGAAAACTATTCTTTGAATGTTTTCTTCAAGCATCTGAAAAGGAGAACCTGCATAAAACAATCAGTCAACTCTGAGTCATCATGTGTGTACTTTAGATTTCCATTTTCAGTTGGGTCCTTTCAAATATATATTAGATTACAAACTCTTCAGAGCAACAGTTTTAATTTCTTATTTTTTGTAAGTTTTATGCACGCCTCTCGTAGAATATAAAACTGAATAATCAAAGGGCACACTGTTCAGAAAGAATGGTATGACACTGCCATCCTTCACAGGTGTGATTTTATCAATATGAGAACAATATGAAAAAATAAAACATAGAATAACTGATTCCTTAAATATTTAGATCAACTTTAACACTATGTATTTAACAGACGTGGCCAAACTGCAGCTCGTGAGCCGCATGCGGCTCTTCCAAGAAAAATTGCGGCTCCCAGGAGAATGCAGGAGGGAAAGGTGGCATGGCGGGAGCCAGGGGCGAGAAATCTGCAATGGCACCTGGAGAGCAGCCTTGTGAGAGCTGCAGGAAAAAGCAGCCTCGTCAGAGCCGGGGAAGGGGCAGCACTGTGAGACTGGGCAGGGAAGAAGCAAGGTGGTAAGAGCAGGGAGGGGAGGGACCACATTGAGACATCCCACAACGGAGGGGCGGTCTTGTGAGAGCCTTACCAGCAGAAAAAAGCAGCGTGCTAAGAGCCAGGAGGGGAGGGGCAGCATTGTGGGAGCCAGCAGGGAAAAACAATGTCATCAGTTAGGTGCAGAGATGTGTCAGATTCTACAGTTGACCCACACAATATTAATTCTATCCTCCTTGTCTGTATGAATTATGATAGTCTAATTACAATGTCACAGGCTTCAATCATTGTACAAACTGGATGTACACAGGCAAAATTAAAATAACTCCAGCAAGAAGTCTGACCTTCTGAGTGCATGATTTTTAAAATACTTTACTTTTTGATATTGTTTTCTGGGTCAATATCTTTAAAACTGGCAACATAAATTGATCAAGAGCAAGTCTACAATGAACTACAGATAAGTGATGATAATCTAGCAATTTAAACTTGAAAAGCAATTGTAAATTAATTTTAAAAAAATCACCTGGCATTTCCAGATATTTTAATATAATGCAAAAAATTATTTGTATTTTGAGAATTAAATAAGAATCATCAGAAATGACTGAAAATTGACAAGTGTTACATCCAAAACTACTGACTACTGTCAAAAGGTTATTTTAAAAAATCTCTATTAATTTAAAGAATGTTACAAGTACTTATTATGGATCATGGTTCATTTTCAGAATGCAAAATGATTTGGACTTAGGATAGACCACCACTACTGAAAACTGGCTTTAGAAAAAAAATTCCTTAAGTCCATTGAACAAGTGGGCCTGAGATATCAGTTGGTGTGTTCACACAGCAGTCTCATTTTGAAACAACAGAGGTTGTTTCGAAATAAGAAAAGACATGTTCACACACTTCACCGTTGTTTCGAAACTACTTAAACCTCATGTGGGGATGAAACAATGTTGTTTCAAAATGATTGTTTTGAAACAATGCCATCTGAAAGTGTTGTTTCAAAACAACGGTGACTCGTTGGGTATGTCTACACAGGGTTCTTATTTCGAAACAACAGAGGTTGTTTCGAAATAAGAAGTGGCATGGCCACACGACGCACGGCCATTTCGAAAGAAG
>ML681993.1:20931994-20960716 GCA_007922195.1 Podocnemis expansa | reverse complement strand
TGGGTGCCTGCAGTCCCCTCCCCAGGCGAAATAGCAGGTCCACACTGTGGACCTGCTATTTCACTCCCTTATTTCGTGGACATGGTTTTTGTCCAGCGAAATAAGTTGTTTCGAAATAACATATTATTTTGAAACAGCTTGTTTCAAAACGTGTTGTTTCGAAACAAGCACTCCCCGTGTAGACATAGCCGTTTTGAAATAACAGTTGTCTGAACATGATATTTGGATTCCTGCTTTTTCCCTTAATTCAAATTAACAAACTTAATTCGAATTAACTTATTTCAAAATAAGGCGTTATTTCGATACAACTTGTATCAAAACAGCTTGTATCAAAATAACCCAGTGTGTGAACATAGCCAGTATGTCATCTGTTTGCAGAAGGACCTGCTAGCACTTTTATAAGAAAATTTTAATTAATATACCTGTCAATTACCAAGATAATTTACATCCACTGCAAAGTTCAACAGCAGCACTAGACTTCCACTGATTAAATAGCATTTATCATGTATTAATTCTTCTTTGTTATATACCAGTAGTCAAAATTCATTTATATTTCAGTGCAGTCTTCTTGAATGATTCTATGGGTATCTAAGCCCATTAGACAAGAGAGTAATTGTTGTGAAGGGCTGAGGATGGAAAATTGTGTTGTAAGCTTTCTGAAAAAAAATCTCTCACCAATAAAGATTTTACTTTGTATTATAAAAACCAAATAATGATATTTAGAGTTTATAGAGGGCCTGACCATAAACTGAATAAGCTCAATGGGATTTTTTCCATAATATCTTCTGTGCATAGACTCCAAAGTACTTACTGAAACAGGCTCTGATCTTGTACTTTCTGTTCCAATAAATTCTCATTGATCTTTTGTGATTCTGAACAGTTGAAAACGTGTCCCTGTGTGCATCTCTTCACAAGATTAAGATGAGAGCAGGGTTTTCCCTTATTGTTACTCTCATTTTAAAATTAATTGTGTCTGATTGAGTCCTCAGACCTTTTGTTTTCATTCTCCATGAGTATTTTAGTGAACAAGTTTACATGTAAAGTTCAGGGAGTGGAGTGTTTTTGTTCTGCTTTATTTTGCAGATATTTCCTTCTTTTCTTTCCAAAAAAATTAATGCATACTATCATAGGCTGTGTTAACACTAGAGGGCTCAGGTAAGTCAATAACATCAACTTAAAGTTGACTTTGAGAGTGCCTATTTGTTTAAGTCAACTTTATAAAGTTGACTTAATGGCTCTGCTGCCTTAAATCAACTTTATTAAACTGACTTTAATGGCCACATTTTGTTAAGTTGACAATAAAGTAAACCTTAAAGTCAACTTTAAGGGTGAGAGTTAAGTCAACTTTAGCAAATGCTTAAGTTAACTTAATGAATTCCAAATGTGACCCTGGAGTTGCTTAAGTCAACTTAAGCCTGATTAAGTTGACTTAAGTCTCCAGTATAGACATCCCATACTGTCCTCCAACATATGCCATCTATGTGGATCAGTCTACAACACATACCTCTATGATATGAGCTAACTGATAGAAGTGGTAGGCTGAATATGGTAATATAGTATTTTAAGGGAGTGAGACATTTTGCCTGTGGATTTCTCAGTGTGCTGGCAGTAGAGCACAGTAGAGATAAGGGGTTCAGTTCTAGAATGGAGCGTGTTGTAATTGACTACAGACTTACTTCCCCTTTTACTCATCACCCAATCTATATCTATCTGTCTATCACCACACATGTATTATTTGCATACCTGTAACACCTAAAGTCCCTAGTCATGGATCACACTATGTGCTAGACATTGCATATACAGAAATGAAGAGATTTTTCCCCCAAAAAGTTTACATTCTAAGAAACAGATTGACACAGACATAGATGGAGGAATTCAAGGAAACAGTGAGACAATATAGATGACCATTATAAGAAGTCACTTGAGCACACTAGTGGTCTAAGTAAAGTGGGGTTTGTTTGGTTATTTGTTTTTAAAGGTATCACAGCCAAGAAAAGTTTTAAGGAGGCCATCCCACTTTCCTGCATCCTTGGACAACTATCTCTACCAAATCATAGCTCCTGTCTTCTACTCTTCTGATCATATCCAGCAACATACATATGCACTTGCTTTCAAGCTTCTTATTCACCAAGCCTAGCTCCTGCCCCACTGCAGCCCAAAGGGGGCACTATAACAGGATCTAGATTGAGCAGTGACAACATGACCACAAGTGATAGAATAAAAGATGATTTTATTAGAAGAGGTAGAATGCTTATGTGCCTTTCAGCTACTGAGGACCCTTGAAAGTGATAGTGGGTAGGCTGTGAGATTATCTCCAAGTGCACCTGCTGCAGCTTCCAGTCTGTCAGTGAAGTCCAACATGCATTAGACTTTCCTACTGTTATATAGGATCACAGGAGAAAGAAACTTCTAGCTAACTACAAAATGTACACATGTCAGCATACAGGCTCTGCTAACAGGCATGCTTTGTAAGGTTAGAGGATGGTTACTCAGATAAACAAGTAGATGTATGCTTAAACAAACAGCAATCAGTTGTGGGATGTCTGGTTCAGAGAGGTGCCTGGCTCAGGGCTAGGTCACTCCCTGGTCTGAGTGAGGCCATTAACAAGGCATATGTGGGCAAGGTGATAATCATTCATATTCTAGGCCCATGATTTGGTCTGAGTGGGAGTGCCACTGTCTTTCATGTACAATCTTCTTCCACTTATTTTCCCTATATCCACTCCTCCTCTGCTAGTATCCACCCACAGGTTACAAGAAAGTTACACTTGAGAATGGTGTTGTGAAACTTCCATGATGAGTATAAAAAAATAAAATTGACATGGTTGTGTTTGTGGATGATTCATAGCAACATTTAACCTTTAATAACAATGAATAGCAATGCATGAGAAAAAACAATGCACATTTTTCATCATAATCTCATTATCTCAAATGATGGAACCATTTTAACTAAAATGCTCCCCCAAAATAAGCCTGAATTAGACACACATCATGGAAAGGCTCAGCCTGCATGGTTGAAGGTTGTGGAAGTGAAAAGCTACTAAAAGCAGTGTCTTATAATGAAAAGTGTCAGACAACATAAAGTTTAGTTTACAGTTTAAAGTTAGGTAACATAGATGTCAATGGCTATGTCTACACTATAGGGCTCAATTAAGTTGACTTAATAAGGCCTATTAAAATTGACTTAAAGTAGACCTTATTAAGTCAACTTAGTGAAAAAAATTGCATTAAGTAGACTTTATAAAGTCAACTTTAATGGACCCAATGCACTAAACTGACATTATTAAGGTGACTAATGACCACATTGTGTTAAATTGAGTTAAGTCAAATTAACCCTTAAAGTTAACTTTAAGAGCAGGAGTTATGTCTTAACAAGCAAGTGCTTAATTTGACTTAATGAAATCCAAATATGGCCAGAGCATTCCTGAAGTTGACCTAAACCCCTACAGTAGAAGTGCCCATTCTGAGGTGTGAAAAAACCCTGCATCCCTGAACAACATAGCTGTGTTGATGGAAAAATGCTGCAAACCTATATCAGCACAGTTACATGTCTCAGGCGTCTGAAAAATCCACACCACTATGACTATGTCTACACTAGGGTCTTATTGACTTACAGTGCCTTAGGTAAATTTAAGCAACTCCCATGCTATATTAGAAATTTGTTAAGTAGACATAAGCAATTGCTTAAGTTGATTTAGTAACTCCCTGACTTAAGCTTTTAAGTTGACTTTACATGGGAGGGCCTGCTCCCTGCTTTGCCCTGGGGCATGATCAGACACAAGGGCCCCTGGGGTCCGATCTGGCTCCTGCCACCTATGGAGAGAGGTTGGGGCCTGATTTGACTCCTAGCCCCTCTCTGTGGGTGGTGGGGGCTGGCAGCTGATTTCTGCCCTGGCCATTTTCGAGAGGCCAGGGTGGGAGCCCACTCCACATGCCCTTGGCTGCTTGCAAGCAACCAGTGCAGGAGTCAGCTGCTAGCCTCTGCCACCCATGGAGAGGAACTGGAGCTATATCTGGCTCCTAGTTCCTTACCACATGGCCAGGAGCTTGACTAGGCCACTGGGGCTGGATCATGCCCCAGGCCAGGGAAGGGTGCAGGGCCAGAGCCCAGTCTGGGGTATGTCTACTAATATCAATATACCTGAAGTTGACTTCACAAGGGTTAACTTAAAGACAGCCTTGTGAAATGGACTTAAAATAGCACCCTAATGTAGACATAGCCTATGAGTAATAGCTAACTTGATCTAACGCCCTGTGTTAGGCAGTGCCATGTTTAAAAGAAGAATAGCTACCGCATCTCTGAGAGGCAGATTAACTACAGTGATGGGAGAGCCCTTCTCGTCACTGTAGCAAGCTTGTACATGGAAGCACTGTAGTGGCATGACTTCAGTTCTGAAGCAGGCCTGCTTTAACATTTTAAATGTAGGCATAACTTTAGCCTATGGAGCTGGTTAGTCTTAGTCCAGGAGGACAAAAAAAAAAAAAAACCAAAACAAAACCGAAAAAAAAAAACAAACCAAAACCCACTTTCTGCTAGTGTACAGTAGGGTGACCAGATGCCCAATAATGGGACAGTCTGAATATTTGTGACCCTGCCAGCAGGTTTGAAAATTTGGGGATGCTGGGGGGCAATTACTGCACCAGTGGGGTACGGGATAATCTTTATTGAAAAAGGGTATGGGAGTAAAGTGAGCTGTGGGGGGTGCATGTGATGTGTGTGTATGAAGTTTGTCACAGCATCTCTGCAATGGAGTGTTCAACCTCGTGGGGTGCAACGAGTTGGGAGGCAATGGGGGTTCTCTGCTAACTTGACTAACTCTCAGCAACTTAAAGAGCATCTCAATACCATATAAGAAGGGGGGGGTGCCATGCAATTTTGTGTACTGCAGAGGTAGAGACGAGTGGAAACCAGCGGGAGAAGCGAGGATTTCAATGTTGGCGGGGGGGGGGCGCAGATTGGGGCTGTGGCAGCAGAAACGGGGCTGCGGGAAGCAGGGGAGAGGGAAACTGTAGCTGCGGAAAGCGGCAGAGGAGGTGAAAGAAGCCTCGTTGGCGGCGAGGACAGGAGGGAAGCCAGAGCCGTGGGAAGCAGTGGGGAGGGAAACCGGAGCCTCAAGAAGCTTCAGAGGTGGTGAGAACAGGAGGGAAGGAACCGCAGGAAGCGGCGGAGAGGGAAACCAGATCCACGGGAAGCTGCGGAGAGGGAAGTGACAGAGGTAGGAGGGGAAAAACAAGAGGACAAGGGTAGTTTAGGGGAAAAGCTTATTTAACCCAGGGGAGTCAGAGGGGAAAAGTAAAAGTACTTGGCCAAACAATTCTGAAGGGAACCACTAAATGACAATGTTACACACTATTACACTAAACAATGTTGCAGCTTACAATGACACTTAAAACAGCTAGAGAAGAGGTACAATAATCAATATAAGGCAGCAGCATACAATTGAAGGCCCAGGAACTGTCTTAAACAGTGAAGAGAAAAAAAGGCAGTAAGTTAAGACAAGTAAGGAAAAAGCAAACAAGCCTGCTCCTAGGAACATGGGCTTGGAGAAACTGAAGGAGAGCAGTGGCAAAGTAGCAGCACAAGGTGAGGTAACTTTATTAAGGAAAGCTGCAGGGGCAGGATCTTACCAATACCACCAGCAGCAGCCGCAGCATTACAGGCAGGAGAGAGACTTGTTACTTAGCCGGCAGTTCAAATGTGGGACACTCGGGGAAGAACTTGTGAGCGGAGGAGGTCAGCATCTGGGTGATCAGGCCAGGCAGGATGTCAGGAACCGTCCTGCCTGACCACCCCAAACTCTGAGCTTTTAAACTGTTTCCCGCCAGTGGCTATGATTGGCCACAATTACAGGTAAGGGGGAAACTCAGGTGGGCATGACGCATGCCTTCACTATTTTAAAGATCTTGCAATTAGGCAGCACCCGCCTACGCCCAGCCCTGCAAAGATCAATGGGGTGTCAACAGCCATCTAGTTTAGTTTAATGGGGCCATCTAGTTGAGATGAAGGGGCCATCTGCTCCCCTTAACATACTTAACTGATGGCCTGGGAGGGGTGGCCATCAAATTAACTTAATGGGCAACTGACAATTTGGGGCATGTCTTATATAAGTACCTATAACCCCATTCCAAGTTTTCATGCTTGGTATCCTTGTAGCATATGCTATGTCTATGCTACATGGTTGTACCAGCATGGCTAAGCAGAAATAACTATGCTGATATAGTTTCTGAACAAAGCTATGTTTACAGGTAGTCCTCACTTAGTGACCGGGTTCCGTTCCTGAAACCCGGTTGATAAACGAATTGGTCACTAAATGAGGAGCAGCCCTTACCGGTATTTCAGGCATAATGTACTTTACTGGTAGTGGGTTTTGTATCTGGTCGTCAAACCATATCACCAGCAATTTTTCCATTTCGTGAATGAGGCCTTTCTGCTGCCTAGTTATTATGGCTTTATATCCTTTTGATGATTTCACTGCTTCTTTCACTCAATCTTTATCCTTCAAGATCATTGATACAGTCGAATGCGCCAGCTCCAAGTCACATGCTATCGCTTTAACTTTCTTACCAGCTTCATATTCGTTTATCATCTTCATTTTTGTCTCAAGATCGATAGCCTTCCTTTGTTTCTTGGCACTTTCTCCGGGTGAATTCATGCCCTTCCTTTTCGCTGACATCTTGTACTTTGGGGTGCACAATAAAGTAGAAATACATAGATGAAAAATGCTAGTTCTGACTGCGGGAACGAGATGAATCTGAGAGAGCTGATGCGAATTCTCGTACATCGCCATAATACCAACTCGTCAGAGAGCTGGTCATAACTCTGAGGGGTCACTAAACGAGTAGGTCAGTAAGTGAGGACTAACTGTATATAGTTTCTAAGACACAGCCTTAAATACTACTAGATCCATCTTCAATATATACATAGATTTCAGACATTTTTATGCTTTTCCTCCTTCATTTCAAGTGCACTTATTCAAAGTTCCTCATTATGCACTATGACAATAAAATATATGGTTGACAGCTTTTCCTTTGCAAAGAGTGTTTTGAAAATAAATAAAATGTTTTCTAGAAGCTATCAATTTGTCATTAAAATAGAAACATTTCTCTAAAAACATTGCAATTTCCAGGAAAATACATACTTCTTGTCCATCATGAAATTTTACCATGCTTATAGGAAAAGCTCTATTCACTGATAAAAATAATTAAATGTAGCTGTGAATGAAGTGCATTCATTCAAACACATAAAAACCTTATTGTGCTCACAATAGTTATGAAGCTTGTCCGAGCTCCATTTTCAAGTGCAACTTTATTTGCTTTATTCTCCAGAGGGGGTAGCAGTGTTAGTCTGTGTACACCAGAAACAATGGAAGTTCAATGGCATCTTGAAGACTAATAGGTTTCTTTAGGCATAAGCGTTCATTGGCTCAACCCACTTTGTTAGATGCATAAAGTGGAAAGAACAGTTGAGAAGTATATATACACATGCCAGGATGGAGAAGGGCAAATGTTCACACAGTAAATTCAGAAGGCTGATGGGGCTTATTCACACCAGTTGATTAAAGGGACAGAATGTGTGAACACGGACAATTATTTTTGTAATGTACTAACCATTCCAGGTTCCTATTCAGACAGTCTGATTGTGTCAAACTTGCAAGCTTGCTTTATCTGCTTTTGTTAGGTTTCTCATAGGTAGGCTTAACATCATGAAACTTCTGGTTTCATAGGTGGCACTCACTGAAAAGTATTGTGTAGTACAAGTTGCATGGGCTTCATAAAGTTACAAATGAATATGACTGAATTTTTTTGTTCTCATTATACCAAAGTAAAGAAATCTTAAGAGTTATATACTCTTATCTCCAGGAGTGGGATCAATTTCACTTCCTGGCAGTTTTTAAATTGTGTTTGCCAATTGCTAGTGAAATTATGGAGACAGATGATCACTGGTGTTGACCTTTCATTATTCTAAGGCCATTCTGTGAAAAAGCAGTGTGCAGCTATTAAGCTTTTTCTGCTTTGTTTCAATTTACAGACTCTCAAGTTTCATTTCTCAAAGAACCAAATGAGATAAGTGTCTTGGAAATCTTATGGGATAAATATTGTTGCTATGTTAGAGATGCTGTTTCTTATTGTCTATGGCCTTGGCTTTTCTTGTATTTTTTTGTGCAGGACAATACCACCACTTCTTGTTAAGACACGGTCAGAAGGAGAGCCTGTCCTTTGTTATATCTAGCATCTCTACTTCACCTTCTGTTTAAGCACCTTAAATAAATTGTGACTTGGGTCTGTATTTCAGTTACCTTTTGTGCTTCTTTTAGCAGGAGCTCTAACTAAAGCAAGAACTTTTTGGTAAGTGTATATTGTTATGACTATAAAATAGCATTCAGTTCAGAAAACATCTTTCCAGGTCACACTATAATAAAGTCAAACTCTAAGGTCTGAAGGGACCAATATTACCATCTAATCCAGGGGTGTCAAGCTCAAATCACCAAAAGGGCTGCATGAGGACAAGTATGAGTACAAGGCCGCATGAGGACTAGTACGTTAGCCTGAGGGCCGCACCACTGAAACCTTTTCATACAACAATATTGCAAATATCAGTAACAGTAATATTATTGCAGGATACAGGAAATAGCTGTAGGGGCTGCATGTGGCCAGTGGGCCATGTGTTTGAGACCCTGATCTAATCTCACCTCCTCTACAATGCAGGTCACAGAATCTCACCCATCCACTCCTACACTCAAAACTATGACTGAATTAGCATAGCCCTCAAATCATGATTTAAAGATTTTAAGGTATTGAGAATCAATCAGCAATTGAGTCATGACCCATGATACAGAGGAAGGTAAAAAACCCTCAGAGCCTTTACCAATCTGTCCTAGGGGAAAATTCCTTCCCAAACCCAATCAGTTAAACCCTGAGAATGTGGCCAAGAGTCACTAGCCAGACACCCAAGAAAGAATTCTCTGTAATAACTCAGAATCCACCCAATCAATTATCTCATTCACACATCTACCACCAAAAGCTGAAGAGCAGGCAACTGTGAAACTACAAAACCATGAAACTACCATTACATCATCAACTCCATAAATGTATCAAGCTCTGTTTTGAAACCAGCTAGGTTTCTTGCCCCCACTGCTCCCTTAGGAAGGCTATTTTGAAACTTCAGTCCTGTGATAGATAGCACCCTCCATCTAATTTCAAGACTAAACTTCCTGATGGTCAGTTTTTATTCATTAGTTTTTTTCTTTCCACATTAGCACTGAAACTAAAATGATTAATCTCCCTCACTGGTATTTATACAGAGTAATCGTATCTCCCCTTAGTCTTCTTTGGATTAGACTAAATAAGACACACACTTTCATCTGTTCAGATAAGGTAGGTTTTTCATTCTTTGGATCACCCCAGGAGCCCTTCTCTGTACTTTCTCTATTTTAAATTCCTCTTTCTTAAACATGGGGGAGCAGAACAGCACATGGTATTCCAGATGAGATCTTACAAGTACCTTTTATAATGGCCTAACACCTCCCTATCTCTAATGGAAATACCTTGTCTGATGCATCTGAAGACCACATCAGCTTTTTTTCAGTGCCATATCACACTGGTGGCTGATAGACACCATCTGATCAACCAATACTCCCAGGTCCTTCACCTCCTCTGCCACTTCCAAATGAGGCATCCCCAGCTTACGGGAAGAATTTTTGTTATTAGTCCCTAAATGCATCACCTTGCACTTTCACTATTACATATCATCCTATTTCTATTACTCCAGTTTAGAAGATCATCCGTGTCTTCCTTATTATATCCCAATCTTTGTCTGTATTGGCAACACCTCCCAACTCAGTATCATCCACAAACTTTATTAGCATACTCCCACTTTTTGTGGCCAGGTCACAAATAAAAGAGTTAAATAAGATGACTGATACCAGAAGAACACCCCTAATAACCTCCCTCCAGCCTGACAACTCAACTTTCAATATGACCCTCTGTAGTAGCCTCTTTAACCAGGTCCTTTTCTACCTTTCAATATTAATATTAATCTATCCTGTTCCAATTTAAATAATAATTCCCCATGTGGAACTGTATCAAATTCCTTACTGAAATCTTAGTAAATTAGATCCAAGACTTTGTCTAAAATAAAACTTATGTTCTCAGAAAAGGAGATTGTTAGCCTGACAAGATTTACCTTTTGAGAAGCCATGTATTTTCTCTCAATTGCCTTAATGTTGATGTCTAACTACTTTTGCTTTCATTCCTGCCCTGCCCCTCCCCAAGACTTTGCCTACTACTGAAATCAAACTAACAGGCCTGTAGTTATCCATAACACTTTTTCTTCCTTTCTTAAAAATAGAAACTAAGCTGACAATTTTCTAGTTGTATGGTGCAGGCCCTGAATTTAAATTAAAAATCCTTGCTAATGGACTCTCAATTTCACATGCTAATTTCTTTAATATTTCCAGGTGAATGTTGTCCAGCCCCCATGTTTTAGACCAATTAAGCTGTTCAAGATTGGCTTCTACCTCGGATGTTGTAGTTCTCACCTTCATATCCTCAGTTCTATTAGCTACTCTACCACTATTGCCAAGCTCATCCTTAGTCTCATTAAAAAGAGAGGCAAAATATTTGTCTAGATATTCAGACAAGCCCAGATTGTCCTTAACTTCCACACCATCCTAAAGTTATGTCTACACTACAGGTTTGAGTAGACTTAAAGCCCCTTAAGTTTAAACAAAGCCCTGGTCACACTGGGAAGGTATTAACTTGACTTAAAAACTGTCACTTGAAAAGTCAACTCAGTGGTTAATTAAGTCTTTATTTAATGAAGACTTTATTAAGTTGACTTAAGCCAATGTAGCCCAGGATTTGGATTAAATTGACAATTTGTTTTCTAGCTTTATGAAGTTTGGGGATGGGTGCTGGAGAAGGCACAACACAATTGGGAGCATTCCCAGCTGTGTGCAACACATCCAAACTCCCCATGTCATAGCTGGAGCCCTGAATCCTAGGATTACAGCCCACATTGACTTCCCCCGACCTTATCTGGTGTCTTTCCCTCTTCCCAACTTGACCCTGCATCTCTCCCCCTTCTCTGCCTAACCCTGACTGTCTCTCCCTTTGCCCTTCTCAGCCTGACCCCATGTCTCTCCCTTCTCCAGTCCCAACCCATGTGTCTTCCCTTCTCAGCCCAACCCCCCCCCCACTATTGTTGTAAAACAAGGAGTCTTGAGACACTGTTTAAGACTAACAAAATTATTTATTGGATGACAGCTTGAAGATTGAGAAACTTACAGAATGGTAGGAAATAAATGCAAGGGAATGCAAGACATAGGATCAGGTCACACTGTAACGGCCAATCAAAGCAGTTGCTAAGATTTGAACATTGGGAAACAGAACAAAGAAAGCAAGCGATTTCATATAGATTGGATTGTGTAAAAGCAAGATTAAATCTAGAATATGGATCCCCCCCCCACTACAAGAGGTGATTTGACTTGACCTTCCTCTATATGCTGTTTCACAGTGTTTGAATCTTAACAACTGCTGTACACTGCCCTTTTGCTGGCAGTTGCCCTGCAGCACCTGGTCTGGAGCCAGAGGAGTTGGGGAAGTGCAGGGAGTGTGTGGAGTGCTGTGCTGGCACATTGCTGGGCTACATCAGGCTCCCTGACCTCCCTCTTCCCACAAACACTATGGAGGGTGGTGTGATCACTCACTTCTGGTAGTAAAGGAGTGGCTGGGAGAGCTGGGCACTTTTGCTGTGGTGCACTGTAGGCCAGCTACCCACAATGCACCACTCCTCAGGTAGCCAACCAGCTGTCAGTGTGGACATGGGCAGTCTACTGGCATTTTGAGTGTGGACACTAAACTGGCTTAATAAGGGCTACTTTAAGCTGCCTTAAAGTAGACTTTATTAATCCAGCTTAATAAAGCCCTGTAGTGTAGACATAGCCTAAGGCTATGTCTACCCTTAGGTTAGCTCAGATTAACTTAATTCAAGCTAATTAATTTGAAGTCATAATGATTAGTTTGAATTAAGTTAATTCAAATTAACATGGCACACTTGAAATCCTAATTCAAACTAGCATGTCCATACACAGGACTTGCTGATTTGCATTAGATAGGGGGTGCTATTGCATAGGGAAAAATCAAGCCGTGGCTAATTCAAACTAACATTTTGAATTAAAACAGCTACATTGTGTTAATTTCAATGAATAAGTTCAAATTAACCATTGCTTCAAAGTTAAACCAGGTTTTTTTTTTAAAACTTTGAAGTTAGCTTGCACCAATTCAAACTAAGGCACTCCTTTGTTCAAAGGAATGAAAACCAGTTTGGCCATATGTTTATTTAATGTGAATTGATTCTTATTAATTTGAATTAAATTGTAAGTGTAGATACCTTAAGTGACTAGCATTCCCACTATATTTCTTGCTTGCTTCCTTTATGGGTTTATAACCTTTAACTATTGGTTTTATTTCCCTTTGGAAGCTTCACTTCTACTTTGTTTCTGACTTTTCTTTGTCTCCACATGTTTGAACCTCCAAGAGGTAGTCTTCCTTGCTGATCCCTCCAATTTTCCACTCTTTGTAGACCGTTTTCTTTTAATTACTTGAGATGCTCTCTCATTCAGATTGGTCTACAATCCTTGCATATGATTTTTCCCTATTCTTTGGGATGAATGGTCCAGATATTTCCTGCAACTTTGATTTGAAGTTATTCCAAGCCTCCTTTGCCTTTAGATTTACAACTTCAGTCCAGTCCACCTCCATTTTTTTTTTGTTAAGATAATACTTTTGAAGTCAAAGACACTAAGCACGGCTCTATTTTTGTATATTTGTCCATTTTGTTTGACCTGAATTAAGTTGTAGTCACTTGAACCACATTTGTTCCCTAAACCAGTTTTTACAAGGTCATCTATACTAAATATCTATCAAATCTAAAATGGAATCTCCTCTTGTTGGTTCAATAACTATTTGGTGAAGGAATCCATCAGCTATCACATCCAGGAGAATCTGGGCCCTGTTACTACTACTAGCACTTGTCTTCTAGTCTATAAGGGAAATTAAATTGCCCCATAATTATGCAGTTCCCAGTAATTTTTACTTAATTAAAAGCCTTAAAGAGGTCCATATCCACATTCCTATCACATTGTGATGGTCTGTAGAAAACACCAAGAACTATTTTAGTTTGCTAGTGTGATTTTATCCAGACAGACTCTTATCAATTCTGTCCCATCTAATCTCCTTGCAGTCCACTTCACCATTGATATACAGTGCTATTCCACAACTTTGCCTTTATATCTGTCTTTCCTAAGCAGCACATATCCTTCTTAGTTGCAGGGCAATCATAATTACTATTTTTGCATGTTTCTGATATCCTGATATCTAGTTTTACTTCTACCTGTACCTCTAGTTCATCCATGTTGTTACCCAGGATTCTAGCATTGCTATAGACACTAATTTTTGCTGCTTGGCTTCCCTCATGTTGCTCACCTGATTTGATGCAGTGGCTATGTCTACACTGCCAACTTAGTTTAGACTAAGCAAGCTTAGTCCAGACTAATTTAACCCTTGGCCAGATTAAACTTTGCCTACTATAAACAAAGAAATTTCTTAGTTTAGAGTAGGCAAGCTGAGTCCAAACAAATAAGTACCCCTGGTTAGTTCAGACTTCCATGTTAGTTTGAACTAAATGAGGGCAAGACAAACCAAGGCTTAAACTTAAGTTCAAACTAAAGCATTAGTTCAAACTAGCTACATGTTCTAGTTCTAATTAAAAAGCCATGGTTAGTTCAAACTAGCCTGAGATTAATTCAGATTAACCTTGGACTTCTTTAGTTTGGACTACCAAATCTGAACTAAAATTACACATGTAGACATAGCCAGTGATTCCACTGACAATATTGTCTTTTAGGCTGGTATCTACACTACAATTTCTCTAAGTGTCCATTCTGCACTTTACTGCTGTGTACTTTCATACTTGATTTTACTTCCGCTTAATTGTAGTGTTCCCCACTACCAAGTGGGTTTCAGGTCCAGGATTCCAGTAGCAACCACCACCAAGATGCACATAGCAGGAAATAAGATGTTTTAACTGATTACTTAACTAAATACCTAGACAAAGTGATATACCCAGAGTTAAACACACAGTAATATAGACAGGCTTACAACCCAATCAGCAGTTGGGGACCCCATTGCTTGACCATGGGCCTCAGCAGGGGAGTGATGTCCTCTGATACAACCTTTAAAGTCCTATGCCAGAGTCCAGTGAAGTCAGGGAAACAAGCTATTGTTATAGCCCATTACTCACAGGGAGGGGTGATCAGGTCCTCTCCTTGTCATGTAGACTGTCTGCTGGGGTGTTGATTCCCACCACCTTTATCCTATAGTGTAGTAGCTAGATAAGTATTTGTTTACTACATAGTCTGGTAGAGTGGAAATATGTGGGGGCCTCCATTGCCCACTATTGTTATACTGTCACAAAGTCTTCCATTTGCCTTACATGTACAATCAGGCAGAGAGACTACCTGGGCATCTTTGAACCATTTTGCCCAACTTCTTTTTAAAAGTTCTTAATCAGGTGTGCCAGCTTCCATCCTACAGGAGAAACTTAACCTTCCTTGAAAGACAGGCTAGGTTATGTAAACAGACAAAAACTAAAACCAAGAACCAACAAAAGACGCATACACTTTCTCACAACTGAGGGCTATATTACACAGCCACTTTTCATACAGATGCTTCCTATCTCCATAAATTATTGTGCTTCACTAGTCACTGAGGCTATGTCTTCACTAAACTGATGAAGGACACAGCTGAACCACTTAAATGCAGACACTGATACAGAGAAGGGAGAGATTCTTCCACTACTCTTGTGGAGTTGGATTAACTAGAGTAGATACCTAGGTGAAGGGAAGCATTCTTCTCTTAACTTAGTACAATCTACATTGAGGGTGAAATCAGCTTCTTTACATTGCTCAATGTGGATTTTGCATACCCCTGAGGAACAAAGCTAGGTGAACTTAACATAGATCTAACCTTCAGAAAGAGCTTAGTGTTGTCTCAATTATAAGGCAAGTACAAGTCAATTGAGATACTGTTATCATTATGACATAAAATGAAATAATTTTCAGTCAAAATGTGAAAAAGAGAATTCCCAAGACTGCAAATTTTCATCAATTCATCTCTGTATTGATAATTTGCATCCAAGGATCTCAATGAGCTTGGAAAAATTTAATAAGTATTATTGAGTGCACCCTGTCTTCACATCCAACACACTGTTGTAGTAAATTCTGTATGAAGTTGTAAGGTATCATCTGATAACAAGTAACTGGTCAATAATATGACAAAAATCTATGTAGCAACATTATACACAAAGTTATAAACACAAGCTGAGATTATGACTGAAAAATGGCTATCAGACAAGTCTGGAAAATGGAAAAAGTTGTTTCTCAAAGGAACAGGACAGATGATGTCCCTAACAAGGTACCAACAAAACTGATGGAAATCAGTTAAATGGACAGTCTTGGGGGGGGGGGGGGGGTAGGGAGAGATCAATATACATTTTAGCAAAAAAACAGGATAACTTTTTTTTAACCATGAGACTCAATGGCTGTGTTCACACACAGGGGGTTATTTTGATAAAAGTCATTTTGAAACAACTTGTATTGAAATAATACCTTATTTTGAAATAACAGTCTGAATTAACAAAAAGTTATTTTGAAATAAGGAAAAAGGTGGGAAATGAAATAGCATGTTCACAGTGTGAACATGCTATTTTGCTTGGGGAGGGGGCTGCAGGCACCAGCAGGGTTCAGCACAGCCCAGCACTGCTCCCCGCCAACTTAAAGCCCCTAAAAGCACCCTAAAGGGTGCTGAGGGTTCCCTGGCCAGGGTGCTGAGGGGGCAGCCCTTCAAATGTTGTTTCGGAACACCTTGTTCCAAAGCAACAATACATTCACATGCATTGTTTCGAAACAAGGTTGTTTCACCCCCAAATGGGGTTTAACTTGTTCCGAAACAACGGGTTCCCGTTGTGTTGAAACAACAGCATGTTGTGAATATGTTTTTGTTTCGAAACAACCTTGTTGTTTCGAAACAAAAATGCTGTGTGAACACAGTCAATGACTTCTAGCAGGAATCAACTTTATCTAAGAGTAACCCTTAATGCAATGAATTGTGGAGGGTGACAGTGTTAACCCCTCACTGTTATAACACACCCAAAGGATATCTCCCTACTGAAATTTTTGTCAGTCATCTTAGATGACAAAAGGAAATAGTTATTTGACTTTGGAAAGCTAAAGTCAGCCAAAGGACTAGGAATGTGTAGTAAGAGTTTTATCTTGAATTAAGTCTCGTGTTTTGTTTTTTGGGGTTTTTTTTTATTATTATTAGAAGCTATTATATATTTATTTCCTTCATAACCATTTATGACTTTAGAGGACTCACTTAAAATCCATCTCTTTATATTTGAATACATTTGTTCTATTCTTTAACCAAAACTAATACAATGTTGTATTTAACCTGAACTGTGTGGATAATGCTACTGAAGATAAACAGCTATACATTGACCCCTTTGCATGGTCAATGGTCCTCTGTTATCTGGATTGTCCAGGAGAGGCCTGGTTAGAGCCACACATTTTAGGGAAAGTTCTGTAACAAGAGCATGTTGCCGTCATGATGCAGGTAGTAACCAAGTTTGCTGGGGTCAGTGCTGTTGACTGCCTGCAGTTACATATAGATGCTTAGGATATGAGGTATTCATGCTGTTTGGCTCTGTGTAGAATACAGATTGGAAGCTACAAGAGCAACACATTGTAAAGGAGTCCAGATTGCAAGGCAGACGAGACAGCCTTTCACTGGTCTGGATTGCACCCAGTGAGCGATGATTAAGCCACATAATGTGGTTGAGGAATCTGAAATAGAGGAAGTTTTAAATGACTTAAAAAAAAAAAAACAAAAAAAAAAAACTCACACCACTCAAGTTTGTGACCTAGAATCCAACTCATGATTCATAATAGTAAAATGGTATCAGTTCAAGACTATGGCAAGACATTTAAAATCTTTGTAAAAACAGCAGCAATGTGTGTTACAGTGAATCAAAAAATGTAAACAAAGCAAAATCAAATTATTTCTTTGAAATATGTATCTAGGCAAAGCAATACAGGCTAGCTTCACACATCTAATACAAAACTATTAATTGAAACTGTTTAGCAGAACACAGGGTTTTGAAATATCAGGAACATATTTTTATTGTGATAAAAGACTCTGAAGACAAATATTATGCAATTACTTGCTTGTATCACATTCTAGCCCATCACTCATACTTGTATTTAGATTTGTAAATCAGCAAAAGAAGCAGCTGTGTCAAACAGCTCTCTAAAGATGACATTTTGCAGTCCTTATTCAGCAAAAATACCACAAATTTCAATAGTAATTTTACTTGTGTAAGAACTACAGGTTTTGGGTCTAATGCTATACTTATCTAGGAGGTAAGTGGGATGATGTCCTCTAAGTGGATGGGGAACGTGGTCTTTATGCAAGATCTTGCTATATTAATTTTGAAAGTCTCCATTAACATTTACAAAGCCTCTTGAAATCCTCAAATGGAAGTCATTGTACATGTTATGTCTCTTAATATAAAGGCTCTGTCTCCAGATAATAGTTATGTTATTGAGCAATAAGAATATTTAATAATACCTTTAAGGAGTTGACAATCTCAATATATTTAGACTAATAAAACTGATACATATCTGTATCTGGCACTGCAGATGATATGTAATACTGAAATTGTATTTCTGTTGAAGAGTTTCATTTTTTTCCATACATATTTCTTTAACAGCATTCAGAAAAAACTACACTACTTACTTGGCTGACTGGGAATTCCTCTGGCTACTTGCCTCACTCTTCTAAACATAACTACTTTTTAGAAATTGTCTCTTCCTGAGAACCCCAATAGCCTTCCACTTCCAAGACACACTGGGGAGGAGAAGGGAAGGGGAGGAAGAGGAGGAGAGTAGAGTCATTTGTCATCTCAGAAGCTTTTCTGTCCTCGTCCACCAGAGAAGTCAGGGATTTACATACAAAAGGATATCAGGATAATGCAAGTCACCTACATACATATTTACTTCTTAGGGCTCCCATTGCTCTCACTCCCAGGACTGAACAAGAATTTTCTTGGATCCAGATTATATCCACTTGGACTCCCTGCAAGCAACAGATGTCTTATACTTCACTGCACTATTTGTAGGATTGATCTGTTTTCCTCATTGGTAAACTGAGTGAAATGCTTCTAGTCCAGGAAAATCCCCAAAAGCTGACATCCACCACAAGCTATAGAACATGTTGCAATTTATATCCAGGAAAGTTAAGAGGCAGGGGAAAAAGTGGATGTCCCATGTCACAGTGACTTCAGGTTCCTTCCTCCTCCAGATGTACATTAAGCCCAGGAGGATAATATTCAAGTCCAGTTCAGTGAATTTTGGGCGGGGGGGGGGGGGGGGCAATGGAATCCAGACATAGTACACAAAGCCCAGAGGGAATATGAGCCAAATAGATTAGAAGAACAGTGAAAATATCTAAATCAAATATAAAATTGCCAAGGTATTCAGAAACTTCAGAAGCAGAAAAAAATCATAAAAGCAGGTAGAAATTTTACATGCACTAAGCTCTCCCTTCACATGGGAAACTTTCCTTTTTGTACAGTGCTAGATACTTCAATTCCCAGTAACATAAACTGAAGTTCAGGCTGCACAACTATTTATCATTTCCCACAAACATTTTTAATGTGTTACGTTGAAGGATCCATATACTCTTCTGCAAATTGGGCCTAAATTCTGCACAGATTTTTGTGGCAATCTGATGTAGACATTGGATAGCAACTTAATACATCAGAAGCAACCTTCAAAAATTAAATTAAGTGTGTAAGTCATAATGTTAAGTCATGATATGCTATTTAAATATTGCCTTTGTTTATTTTTGTCTCCTCTCTGAATTTCATGTTTTAATAAGTTACAAATCCTTATTCTGGCAATGCATAATTTCATCATAGCTTGTTCTAAGGGGAAACTAGACTTTTATAAAGCATAGTTGAGGCACTTGATTCCTGATGACATTTTGAAGTCAGTTTGGGTCTAGCTAAGCACATAAGTTGGGTGGTTCTGTAAAAATAATCAGTGAAATAGTTCAAAATTATTTCAGTACTATATTTGGGCACATTTGGTCCAGCTTTTCAAAGTTTACTTTGTAACCTGGAACATTAGAGCCTCTAGGAAAGATCTTCTGCAGTGTTTCTGTAGTACAAAGGGAGTGGAAAGCCGACATTGATAGCTACTCTTCTTTAGGGTGTATGCCCAGATTGCAAAAAGCAATTATGCCTTGGTCTGTGCCACCTATTTTTTGTCCTCATCATAAAATATGCATTGGATCACATGTCATATGCAGAAGATATGTGGTAAGATAATTGTATCATTTTAAACTGGACACCAGGCCTCTACCTGAGTCATGGGCCTCTGTCAGGGTCACAGTTGTTATGGCAATGGGGGTCATACGAATGCAGGTTTTGCTTTCTTGTAATTGGAATTTTAGTTACATATCTTTTCTCTCCTCTCCTTTTTCATAGTTTGAGCAAAAAATGTAACTGAAAGAATGCTATTCTTTCTCTTCTGTGTAAGATCATTGGAGAGAACATCCTTATCTTCATCCCTGTCACAAGGTAAGCCCTCTCTAGCACCACCCCCTCAGGGAAAAACAGGGTAAGTGCTAGTTGGGAGGGCACCTCCACGAGCTTTTCACCACACTGTTAAACCATTTAAAAATCAACCCCAGAGTCAGGGAAGCATGGCCTAGTAGCTAGAGTCTATACAAAGTCTTACAGCAACTTTCAGGTCAGGGCAACGAGCCCTAGCAGCAGAGGCGGTGCTGGGGCGAGGAGGGACCTGGGGCATGAGCCCAGCCTCCGCCCCCAGTGGGCAGGCCCCACCCCCAGCCAGAAGGCCCCACCCCCTTGTCAGGGATGGGGCCGTGCTGCCATGGGTGGCTAAGCCGCAGCGCGGCCTGGCCAGAAACAGCTGCTGGAAGCTAGGCCTGTGCCCGCGACTGCAGGTGGCCAGGCCCCTGATCCCTGGCTGGGGGACAGGACCGCCATGGGCGGCCGGCCAGGGATCCAGGGCCTGGCCCTCCGGCATCCACAGCAACTCTTTTGGTGGCTGCGGCAGCCCTGTCCCCAGCCGGAGATCGGGGGCCTGGCTGCCCACGGGCATGGGCCTGGGCTCCAGCAGCTGCTTCTGGCCCAGCCCCACCGAGGCCTAGCTGCCTGTGGCGGCACAGCCTCCCCCTGGCCCTATCCCTGGCCAGGGGCAGGGCCTGCGAGGCAGCCAGCTGGGCCCCGGATCCCTGGCTGGGGACGGGGCCACCACAGCCAGCCAGGAATCAGGCCCCAGATCCCCAGCCTAATTGGGCTGGAGATCCAGGGCACTGGCATTGGGACCCAGGGCACATGCTCCAGGGTGCCCAGTACCAGCAACACCCCTACCCAGCAGCCGGAGTCTATACAACAAACTATCAGCAACCCTTGGGTCAGGGCAGCATGGCCTAATAGCCAGTTTATACAATGAAGTCTATCAGCAGTCCTTGGGTCAGGGCAGTGTGGCCTAGCAGACAGATTCATACAACAAATGATGGGGCACTGTGCCCAGGTAGGGGGGCTCAAGCCCTCCTACTCCACTGAGCCCCAGCCCAGGGCCTCATGGGTGCTGAGGGTACAGCACCCAGTCAGTGGGGACCCCCACTAAAACCCACTGGCTAGCTTTTTTCTACACCCCAGTTCCACCCTTTAGGCCCCCTGGGCTACTTCCTACCTGGGACAGGGTGAAGGTCTGGTCAGGTGTTGAATTGTGATTCCCTCTTTCCTGGGAGGGCAGTTGTTGGCTTTCCCTCAGGTCCTAGACATCCATCATGAGATTCTCCTTCTGTGGTAACTGCTTCATAGGGTCCACTCTGGTTGCTGAGTCTCCTATAAGACACATCTGGTGTAGCTCTGGAGCAGGAGCCTCCAGCACATGTCTTTTCCCTCCACTGGCCAACCCAGACTGAGCTGTGTTGTTCCCTCATATACTGGGACAGCAGCCTGAGCATGCCCAGCTGGGCTTAAGGGGCAGAGTTCTTTTACTCATAGGGCTAGCTAGGTTACTGCAATGTGGGGTGAGTCAGCCCTCTCACAGTCCCCCTTCTCCTTGCTTGCTAAATGCTTGTTTAGTAATTTATGGGCATTGCTATAACAAAAAGGAACACATTGTTAATTTAAACACCTGCACATGATTGACTAAACCTGTGAACAAGAAACAAAAGTGGGTATAAATATATTCACTACAGAGTTATTGATATTTGTTACTTGAGTGACAGTGTAAGCAAAAATGGGTCTTTAAGCAATTCTCATGAGTGTAAGTTTTTACATATTTTTAAGCATAAAAGGATTGTTATTAACCACCCACCACCACTTTGCTCACTTGGGGATTGAAAGGGACTAGCAGGCAATAAAGGATAATGTTTGATTCCATCCACCTCTGGGACTCCCTATTTTCTTCCTCTAACAATAATTATTACTTCCCAGTCACTGCCACCTGCCTAAGTGGTCCTAAGGGGCAATAATGAGCTGGCACAATTTAGAGCAGTCCTGAAAATCAGTCAGTGCCTGGCTAGCACAAAACTGGGTAGTGGATAAAGCAAAATGGTACCTCTTCAAAACCATCTTGGATTTGATGCAGAGCACAGTTCAACTTTGCCAAAGGATATGACTGCTTTGCTTTAAAGAAAAAAATATCAGGAGCAATGTGTGACTATTGAGCCCAATTTCATGACCAGAGGCCTGTTTAATTTATGTTTAGTATATTTAAAGTGAACATTTTTCATAGATGGTACAGTACTTACTTTCCTTATTGCTTTTACTGTTTGTATTATTGTAGTGCCTAGGGGGCTCACTTGGGGATCAAAAACACAGTGTGGTAGGTGGTAACCAAATGGAAAAGGAGACAGTCATTACCCAAAGAACTTAAAATCTCAGTACAGTATTTATAACTTACACGCTGATCACATTCAAAAAATACTGTGTAAGAGAAACATTTTACTGTTGTGCTATTTTTTAATGAGATGCCCAGTGAATTGAAAGGGAGTGTGCTCTTCTGGGTGCTCTAAAACATTTATTTAGCTTTCAACATCAATTTGACATGCTGACATTGGACATTGTTAGGTTTATAGGTTTTTGTGGCAACGATTCTATGAACAAGGAAAAGGATCCCATAAGGCTAGACATCTTGATATTTTCTAAAATAGTTTTGTCTGTGATGTACTTGTTTTCCTTGCCATGGATGGAGTTGAAATATTTGTTTATTTTAATACTGAAATTTGGGTAAGGGGAAAAATTTAAATTTGTATTGCTATTTGAAAGAAAATATCTTTCTTTCATGAGAATTTTGCTGATGATGAAAGGTTTTCAAAATATGCATGCAGTATACATCTAAATATAGACCCTTCACTATTTATTTCAGTTCATTTTTAAGAATGACTATTCCATTTACTGCCAAGAATTTGTTATGCTGCTGTATAAAGGGGATAAATAATCAGGGACCATATTGTAATTAAAAAAAAAAGCCCCTACAATTCAAAGAAATCATCTGTGAATGTACTTATTCATCCTTTTATAATAGTTGAAGTTTTGTATTTCATTTACTGTATTCCTTAATACAGGGGTGTCCAACCTTTTTGGGTGAGATGCCACATTGCAATTCTTTTCTCAGTTGGGGGGCCAGTGAGAAAATTTTTGATAAGACATACAAATCAATTGTTATTAATAAAAGAATGCCATCTTTGTTCTGGCAATTATTCAAGCTGCTGTAGCAGAGAAAAAATTAACATAAGTGGAGTGAATTTTAAAAAATCAAAAAATAAACTGGTTTACAAACTCAAACTTAAATTTCATAACCAAATACAATCAAGTAATATCCATCCTCCTTACAGCAACTGTCACTTTCACAACTTTACATGACAGGTTTTCACTTGTTAATTAAACCATGCTTTGTGAAAACTTGTGGCTATCCCCCCACCCCCACCCCGGGGAAGCCTGACTGTGTACAGAGGACAAGCAGGGCAGGGGTGCCTGTGTGAGGGGGAAGGCAGAGGGTGGGGAGCAAAGCAGCACAGGGGAGCAGGGCAGAGGAGTGGAGGGGAAGAAGACTGAGGTGGGGGGGAGCAGACCAGATGGGTGACAAGACTCAGCTAATTCCTGACAGCCACACTGCTTCCCTGCCCCTTCACCCTCCCAGAACTGACAGTTTATCCTCTATTTGTCCCACTGTGTTCTCCTCATCCCCACTCGGCACTGCTCTCCTTCCCCTGGATTCCCCTTGCCCTCAGGCTTAGGTCTCCTCCCCTCCACCACACACCAGACTGAGCACAGTGCCAGCTCAGCCCACAAACCGCCACTCCCCAACACACAGCACCTTGCTGGCTCAGGCTCAGCTTTCCTTCCTTCCTGCTTCACCCCCCCCCCCACCGCTGCCCCAAGCAGACTCCAGCTTTGCTTGCCTTCCCTGGCTCAGCTCTCTTTCTCCCACCCAACCAAGCGCTTTGCTCTGGGCTACAAGCTCAGGGCTTCCCCTTCACCTCCCCTCCCCTCCCCTCCCCTCCCATTCCTGATGGAGCTCACTGTCACTGCTGATGGCTGACTCAGTTGTTCCCCTCCCACCCAACCAAGCAGGCTGCTGGCTTCCTTGGCACTGGTTCCCCCTTCCCCATTCAGATCCAGGACAGAGCTCACTGCCGTTGCCTCAACAATACTCTCATTCCCAAAGCAGTGGCTGGCTTGCCCAGCTCTGGACACCCCCCCCCCCCACACACTTCCCTAACAGAGCATAGGAGCACATGTTGCTACCACATCTGGCTGAATTTAGTCAGCTCTTGACCCAACACTGCTGGCTCTGTGATCCTCAGCCCTACCCAGCACAACACAAGCTCACATTCCTTCCCCCCCAACACCCCACTGGATCTGCTGTCCCTCCCACGTCTCATCACCTCCCATTCCCCTTGCTACTTCCTCTTTCCCAAGGAGTTCAAATGGGGAATCCAGCCACTAGAATCCTTTGGTAATCAACCAGCTATATCACCCGAACTCCCAGGTGCTTCACTTGAAGTCATGGATAGAGCAAACAATGGGTCAGAGATTTTAAACTGCCCAGGGAACACCCCCTTCTCACTGGAAAGGGGCTGAATCCAGCCCCTAAACAGCTCTCCAGCCAGTCCACTCCTCCCTGCAGCTGTGTGCGGGACAGGAGATTGACAAGAGCCTCGGCCAGCAACAGCTTCCAGGATCTTATGGCAGCACTTGGTGGGCTGGATGAAAGCTGTTGGGAGGCCAGATTCTGGCCCCCATGCCTCATGTTGGACAAGCCTGCCTTAACAAATGTTTAAATGTCACTTCATTTTAGGTACTTCATTGCTATTTTAGATTTTACATGTCCTGTTCAATATCTGTTACTGTCACATCTATTATATGAACCTTGATATTTAGCGTAATAGGGTTTGGTCTTATGTAAAGGATATTACACTTGATTTCAGAAGACCTTGATTCTCTTTACTGGACAATTGATCAGCTTTATAATTTTGAAGGCAAGTCACTTCACTGCACCTCTGCATCCATCTTCTCTTTTCAGAGAAGGACTGTCAGTTATTATGGTCTTGTGTATGTTACAAAAAGTGCTACATTCTGTGTGACACAAACCCAAACCCAAATTTAAATGAAGACCATTCCTTTTAGACAATTAGCTAAGCCATTCTAATAAAACCAAGTGTTTTGAAATGCAAATATAAATTGTTAGAAACTAGAAGATACTACTAATTATGTTGACCTGCTTACCTATAACCTTCTTAGAAGTAAAAAGTGTAACCTGATTGTCTATTACTATGTTCTATTGATTTAGACATCAGAAAAGAATATTAATATTTAGATAGATGGCTGGGTTATGTTGCTGGGCAGATTTTGCAGCCCAGAAACCAGAAACTTCTGGCCAGAGGGTGTGGGAGCACATTGAGCATGCTCCACAAGTTTCATTGTTGTGTTGGAGTTGCATGGCCAGGGAGAAGCCTGAGAAGAGCAGCCTAGAGAGGAGCAAACAGAGAGCTGCAGAATACATCTGCTAAGGAACTTAGTGAAAGGAGCTGAGCAGGAGAGGACTGCAAGATGTTTTCTCCCAGCTTTGGACTGCTTTGCAGGGGAGTTGTCTGCAGTGAAACTGAGAGTTGGATGGCCAGTGACCTGATTGCATGGTGCTGGCTACACAGGAGGAAGAAAGGACTGCATGGCATCTGCCTGAAGATTCCTGCAGCTAGAGAAGATGAGGATTGCTTACCTTCTGCATTCAAGCCTCAAGGACTTAAAAGACTGCAATTGAGTTAAGAGTGACTCCACCTGAACTTTGGGACTCTTGGGTTTCTTACTGTTTTGTTTAAATGTATTATGGTTCCTTAGGATAAGCTCTGTTTAGTTAGTTAATAAAGTTCAGTGGTATGTTTATGCTGAGTGGTAGTTTAATGAGGGATGGGAACTCTGAGCAGTCTTTACTGTGAGTCCTGAATAGACTGGATCTTGGCTCTCCACCCACTTTCTACAGGGGTTTTCTCTGTGGGGCACTGGAGAGGGGCAGGTGAATGCATTTGAGCCCACCCTAGCAGGTTACCTATGCAGGCAGGCTCAGGAGCTCATGGCTGTCCTTAAACTATTTTGTCCAAACTAATATATGTCATGTGAAAGTTCAGTTTGTTTATGTAAAGTTGAAATGGTAGAAGAGGATAAAATCAGGCCAATAAAAGGTAGTGTCAACATTAACAATGGAGGGAATGTAATGGTGATTTGCTACTCCCTCCCTTATATCAGTTCATTTTTTTAAGTCATAATTTTTAATATCTCCAAAGCTAAATATTAAGGACTCAATGATATAAACACTTCAGTGTGTGAATAATTTTACATATGAGGATTTCAGTCAGAATATAATCAAGGATCCAGTCAATCAGGACCTTCATTTATTGTATTTTAGGATTGCCCTGATTAGTCCTACATTTCTATAAGCAGGGTCTGTTTCTCTGAGCTTTCAGAACTCCTGATAAGGACTTTTCTTCCTCTTTAACATAATTATTAAAATCACCTATGTTTCAATTCATCTATCTATGAAAATGAGATAATGATAATGCCACTTATTTATCCTTGTAATGTGCATTGAGATCTACCAATGATATGTAAGAGCTAGATATTATTTGTATTGCAGAAGAACCTAGGAATCCTAATTAAGGATCTTGACCGCATTGCATGAGGCATCGACCACAAGATGAACCTTGCCCCAAATTGCTTATATTCTAAGTGTCAGATGAGAGACAACTCATGGTCACAGAAAGGAGTCTGAAAGAAAAAAAAAAAAGGCAACAATATTGGGGGTTGGACTTGATGATCTCATGAGGTCCCTTCCAGCCTTATGATTTGATTTGATTTGATCTGATTTGATTGGTCAGCATGAGAAGCAGTGTAGTATCAGCATGCCATCATTAACAATTTTCTTGATAGGCATCACGGCAGAAGGATTTTAAGGGGGATCATTGATAAGGGAAAATAACGTATAGGACTAATGGCAGGTTTTTGGCCTCTGCAAAGAATATGGAGGAGTTTATAGTAAGCTGATAACTTTTTTATTATTATTATTATTAATAAAAGTAAGGTAGCATACAGCCCTGTGGCATTTGTCTGTCATTTCTAGAACCACAAGTTTAAATCTTATTTTGGTCAAAGTAGAAGTGAATTTAATGGTCTCGGGAGTCTCCTTAGTGAATCACTTTCCACACCACTGCACAGTTTGGCTATGTGTACACTAGGAAGAATTAGTTTGAATTTGTTAATTTGAACTAGTAAGTTAAACTTGAAATTATTAGTTCAAATTAACAAGTGGACTAATTCAACTTAACTTTAAGTTGAATTAGTCCACTTTGTTAATTCAAACTAACTGCCCTTAATTCAAATTTATTAAATTTGAACTAAGAGCTAATCCTAATCTACACCGTTCTTAGTTTGAACTAAGGATCAAATTAATGTCTTAGGTCAAACTACCTGGCAGGTCGCACTAATTCAAACTAAGCTTTCATTAGTTCAAATTAAGGAATTCCTTAGTTCCTTAATTCGAACTAATGAAAGCAGAGTGAAGACAGGTGCTAAGTTAATTCGAATTAAGCCTCCTTATGTCCAAGTGTAGATACACCCTTTGGTACAAGATAATGCACCTGAACTGGAATAGCTGGGGATCAGGAATGAGATTTTGTGAGAAAACTGTCTAATGAAGCTTATATAATATATGCTCATGGTATCGAGTGCTGCTAGTTACTCACAGGGAGGAGTAACTTCATTTACAATGATGAAACAAAAATTAATCAAATTGCATTTAGTATAATAACCTGCATTTGATTATTTCTAAATCTACTGCAAATATTCAAATCTATTAAATGATTTATTAGATATTTTGAATAGATAAGATGTTAACATTATTTTAAATCCATGAATTATTTCATGAAGTAAAATGTAAAAAGTGAAAATTCTAATATCCTACAAAAGGTATTTGCAATAGACAGCTCTGCACATTACAGGTAGTCCTCACTTAGTGACCGGGTTCCGTTCCTGAAACCCGGTTGATAAACGAATTGGTCACTAAACGAGGAGCAGCCCTTACCGATATTTCAGGCATAATGTACTTTACTGGTAGTGGGTTTTTCAACCATCGGTAGATAGTTTTAATGTCACCTTTGCATCATTTATAACATTTTTAATATATATTTTAAATGTTTTAAGCTCTAATGTACTGAACTTAGTTTGCATAGTGTACTGTAAATATAGGTAATCTGAGAGAGTTGATGCAAGTTCTCGTACATCGCCATAATACCAACTCATCAGAGAGCCGGTCATAACTCTGAGGGGTCACTAAACGAGTAGGTCACTAAGTGAGGACTAGCTGTACTGTCAATTTCAAAAGGATAGTCGTGTTAGTCTAGTCCAGTAAAAAAACAACAAGGAATTGTGTGGATCTTCTTCCACGAAAGCTCATGCAAAAAATAAATCTGTTAGTCTTAAAGTGCCACACAACTCCTTGTTTTTTTTATTGCACATTACTATCTGCACTGTGATTTGGATTGTTACAGCTGCAGTATTTTCATGTAGCCAAGTTAAAATTTAAAATAACTCAGTACTTTATTGTTTCATTTAGGTCTCAACAAGTTCACCACCAGTAAAGGGCACTTAGTTCTTTACATGTCTGGGCCCATTGACTATCAAGATTGTGCTCTCTAAGGCTGTATTCACACACAGATGGTTATTTTGAAACAACTTGTTTCAAAATAACGCCTTATTTCGAAATGACTTAATACGAATTAGCAAAAAGTCATTTTGAAATAGGGAAAAAAGCGGGAAACGAAATAGCATGTTCACAGTGTGAACATGCTATTTCGTTATGTGCTGCAGGGGGCTGCAGCCCCCTGGGGGTGAGCCGTTGCTGGCTCACTCTGCAGCCCCACAAAGGGGGCTGCAGGCACCGGCGGGGGGTGAGCCGCTGCAGGGTGGCTCAGCCCCCCGCCAGAGCTGCCCCCCGACACTGCTGGCGGGTCGGGGGTGTGGGGCTGAGCCCGCAGCCTGGGCTGCTCCCTCGACACTGCCGG
>ML681993.1:20866387-20931894 GCA_007922195.1 Podocnemis expansa | reverse complement strand
GGGGCTGAGGGACAGCCCTCAGCATCCTGGCCAGGGTCCTAAGGGTTCCCTGGCCAGGGTGCTGAGGGTCCAATGTTGTTTCGGAACACTTTGTTCCGAAACACCATGTTCACACTGCGTTGTTGCAAAACAATGGTTGCAAAACAACGTTGTTTCGCCCAGAAACCAGGTTTAAGTTGTTTTGAAACAACACAGTTGTTTCGAAACAAGGGCTTCCCCTTGTTTTGAAACAACTGTGTGTCGTGTGAACATGTTTATTTTTGTTTCGAAACAACCTCTTTGTTTTGAAACAAAAGTGCTGTGTGAATATATCCTAAGCAACAAAAGACTCAAAAAAGCCAATGGGACCATCCAATGGAAGTCATTTTTTCTAGAAAGTGCTGGAGAAGATTTTTATATGTGTGACAACACCATCTTCATATGCTTAAACACCAAGCTTCTGTGAACCTTAAACATATTTGCACATCTTCACTTAGGAGCCAAAATTCTGTTGAGAAAACTATGACAGCCTCTTTACATTTAATTGAACAATGATAAGAGTTTTGCCCAATGTACCACTTGGTTCCCTTCTGACCAGGTGAGCAAAGTACTGAAAAAAAAACATGGCTAACTCTTGCAAACCTAACAAACAGTAAAGCTCTGGCATTTGATGACATCACCAATGCATGTTTATTTGCAGCTCAAATTTGGCAGACTTGGAGACAGTCCTAAGTGACTTGATTCTAATAAATATCTGACACAAATACTGCTTTGTAACTGATATGAAATGGGCTAAAACACATTGGCTAAAATCCTGATACATCTTATATTCCTTATTTGACTTTCAATTACATCAGTTATATAACTTGCTAGACACCGAATGAATCCATTTTGTGATTATCCTGAGAGATTCATGACACTGGATGGCATTTAACTTTTTAATCAAATCTAATGTCTCTTTGAAATTTCCTTTGTGCCTTGAGCTGCTTCCCATTGAACACAGAAAAGTAAGCTCAGCTTCACCAAATAATGATTTCTACAAGTCTGATCATGTAGTGTCTCTTCCTCCCATAATTTCCTTCACCTTATCCTATTCCGACTAGTGCATAATAACACCCTTATTAGTGTAAGATTTATTGTGGCAGTGTACGTGAACAACATACAAACCTTAAGATAATGGGAGCTTTCTGACCAATTTCCTGCAATAGTTTATGTTAACCATGAGCCATTTCTTTCCTAAATGAAACAGGAGGGATTTGGGAACTTGTGTTTAGGAGTGACTAATTCATATTAATTTTGGCATCACTGTGGGCCAGATTAATTCATTTCCTTCATCTCCTTCCTTCAAGAGGAAAAAAAAATCCAGATTTAGTGACTAGACACTTGAGAGGAGCCCTTTAGGAAGGGAGCTACAGAAATGGACAACATGCATGCTGTGACTTCATCCTTCGGAACCCCATGAAATCTCTTTCTCAGATGTTCTAAAGGAGCTTGCTGCCTTGAAACATGGACACGAAGTGAGGGAAGGCTTTGAAGGATCATCTCCCACAACTCTTGTTTTTCAAAACCTATATAGGAATCTCATATAAAAATGCTGTTCTAGTAAGAATCATTTCATCACTGTATTGAATAAAGCAAAGGCATGGTCTACACTGATGGGAAAGTGTGTTGGCTGTCAATGGGAGTTAGACAAGCTACAAAGTGAAGCTTGCATAACTCCCATCAACTTTCTAATTCCTCTTCTGAAGAATGGCATCTTCACTGTGCTGCTCCACTTGAGGGGGTGATTTTAGTAAATCAGTTTCCAGGTTGATTTAACATGTCTTAACTGACCACAAAGTCAATCTGAAAAGATCAGTCTGATGGCAGTGACCTTGTCATCATCAGTGTAAATGTAGCCTCATTTACCTTAAGGAGAAATAACCTGTCCATATGTCAAAATCAGTACAGAATGTTACAAGTAATTCCTGCTAACACATATAATTGCCCCTCAAAGTATAAATAAATAAATAAATAAATAAATAAAAATAATTTAAAAAGCCCACCAACCACAAGCAGCAAATGCTAAACTTTACAGAAAATATCACTCAGCAGGTCTGCCCCTATCACTATAAATAGCAATTTGAAAGGAAAACAGAGGTGAGCATAGGTCAGGTATCAGCTGAGGTAGTTTATTTTAATAATCTCAAGACCAGTCTATGTATACCAGAATATATAGGAAGACCAAGTTAAACGGAACATTGACAGACAAAATATTTTGTTAAACTAGCATTAATCTAATTAAATTACTTATATGGCCTCCATCACAATGTTGTCTGGGTACCTCACAATTTTTTTTAAAATATATTTATCCTAATGGCAACTCTGGGAGCCACAGAACTGCTATTATCCTTTTTTTTTTCCAGATGACAGACTGCAAGATTAAGTGACTATATCATTATCACACAAGTGCACACTGTTGACTTATATACAAATTCTTACCCACAGTAACACCCCCCGCCCCCGGACTCTCATATAGGGACTATCCTTAAAAATTGGGACATCTGGTCATCCTCGAACATTGTCATGCCTTGAGACAGCAAATGGGCACAGCTGCTCTTTGAGGGCTACAAACAATAAAAATATTATGAATGTGAAATAGCTTACACATCACACACACAGGCACAGAATAACTGCTAAGTGGCATAGATATTTACATTAATTTACTGCTATGTATCATAGATTCAAGAATGCTAAACAAGCCTATTTTGTTGACAGTTTGTTTCTCCTGCTCTTACATATGCCTTTCTGCTTGCAGGCCTCAGCTCCTTTCCCCAGCCTCCATTTGTGAATGGTTGGGTTTCTCTCCCTTCCCCCATTCACCCTAAACTGCACCAGGAGAAATAAATGACAAATATTGGAGTTGAACCCCAAACTTTGGAATGGTTTTTAGCACTGTAAGAACTATTTAAAAGAAAACTATGACACCTATCATAATAGCTTTGGAATGTCACTCAAATATTTAATTTACTAAGAAATAGGGAAGTAATCTCATTTTTATGGGTTAGGTATAAAGGAAGATGAAATAAATTGCCTAAAGTCATACACGATGTTTGAGGCAGCAAAGGAGCCAAACCCAAGTCTCCTGATTCCAAGTCTAATGCCCTGATCTTTTGACCTGCCTTCCTCCCCTGACTGAAAGACATGCCTACAGGAAGCTATTTGAATTGAAACTGTCAATAACAAGTTTTATTAATACTACAGAACTACACCGCATGTTCCTCTGCAACATCTACTGTCATTTTATTTATTTACTGACTATTTTCATAGCAGTAATTTTTTTGTTAGAACTTGTGGAAGATGAGAAAGATCCCAGGGGACTGAAAAAGGACAAATATAGTGCTTGTCTATATGAGGCACAACCAATGAATTATAGACTGGTCATCTTAATTTCAGACTTGTAAACATAACAGAGCACAGAATAATCAATTTGTAAGCAACTACAAAATAATAAGGTAATAAATAATATTCAACATGGATTTGTGAAGATCTATCTAATCCTGTCAGTCCAACCCAAATATCATTCTTGCACAAGGCAACATATTTGGGGATATGGGGAAGCAGCAGATGTGATATTTTTTAACTTTAGTAAGTATTTTAATGTCTCACATGATGACAAGTTCCAGAAGTGTACCTGAGTTCAGCAATATAAGAAAGGAATCTTGGAGCACATTTAAAGACTAACACTTATTTTTTTTGCATGAGCTTCCATGGGTGAAGTCCCACTTCCTCAGATATCAGAAAACTGGAAAAACAAAACAAAACAAAGCAAAACAAAACCTTACAGCATGGGAGGGAAAGATAAATCCTATGTTCACATCATTCATATATTTCTTTCTCATTATCTTTCCCTCTCATACTATATGTTCCTTTCCATTTTCTGTCATCAAATGAAGTGGGACTTTACCCATGAATGCTCATATGAAAAAAAAAAAAAAGTTAGTTGTTAAAAGTGCCACAGAACTCCTTGTTCCCCCCCACAACATGAGTGTCTCACTTAAAAAAAAAAAACCAAAAACAAACCAACCTTAAGAAATATAGCCTTGATTAGCTTACTATAAGGTGGGGCACAGTGGGTTGGACTACCATGCTCACAAAATGCCAATCATTCACTGTCAAACTTGAAGGGCATATAAAAAAAAGCAAACAGAGCATAGCAAAGGGCATAGCAAGAGCATAGCAAAAAAAAGTGAACATCCTGGGATGTAATAGCAGGAATGCTATAAGCAAGATAACATTAGAAGTCATTTTTCTTCTCTACTTAGCATTGATAAGGCCTTGGCTAGAATGATCTTTCCATTTCTGGGCAAAACGCTATGGGAAATATGTGGACAAACTGAAAAGACTTCAAAGCAAAACAAAAAAAAAAAATTAAAGGTCCAGAAAAAAATTATCTGAATGGAAGACGGGGGGAAAAAAAGAGGGTTGTTTAGTCTGAACAAGAAAAGACTGAGTGGTCGGGGAGACCTCCCAAAAGCTTTTCAAGTACGTACAAGGTCGTGATAAAGAAACTGATAAACTATTCTCCATATTCACTGAGGACAGGAAAAGTAGTGATAGGTTTAAATTTCAGACAGGGAGATTTAGATCAGACATTGGAAAAATGTTATTAGCTGTAAGGGTAGTTAAGCACTGTAATAAATTATCTAAGGATGTTGTGATCTCCAAGAGTGAAGAATCTCTCATGGATGGTCTAATTAATACCTAGTCCTCCCTCACTACAGGGGATTAGTCTAGATGTTCCCTTCCATTCCTACCGGTTTATGATTCTTTGATAGAGGTATAGCTATCTCTGAAAGTACATACATTAAAAAAAAAAAAAAATCTTTCTCCAGCTGCTGCTCTCAGGAATAAATTGAGCAATATCTACTCTCCTTCATGCAAATATTAAAGCATCAAAATTTTCTTAAACAAAAAAAACTAAGACATTTTGTATCCATGCCAAATGAATAATTCCAAGTATAATTTTAAAATAAATAAAAGGTGTTCATGGCTCTGACTTATGAAATATTTTTAATAAACAAAAGTATTCCCAGAGTGTCTATTGTTTCCCATATGTTGAAGAAAAAAGATATCGGAGTGGAAAGAGATGATATAGTCTTATAAAAACTGCTTGACCTAAATTAAAATGGGATTTACAAAGCTGCCAACAGGATTGACTGCCCATAGCAATATTTTAAAGTTATAATAAAGTGTGACTTTTGGAGACGACTGACAGAATATATCGGAAAAGGCATAGACAGGTCATGTACTACATCAGTGACTTTTCTTGGACTCTATTTTATGTCAGTTGATAGGGGCCATGGAATTCCCTCTATAGAGAATTGTATTTGTTGTAGGACATTTTAATTTTAAACTCTGTGTTGCAGCTAGTTCCAACTGGAAGTGGGTTTTGGTAGACACACACACACACACACACACACACATGCACGCAATTTAATACCTTTATAAATAGAGAGAGTTAAATATATTGGAAACATAGGTAAAATCACACTTGGGGCCTTAATGTTACACATCTGATTCCGTATTTAAGTACCTAAATGCAGATTTACTAAAAATACTTAGAACTAATGCACATCAGAGAGCAGTTTAAATAACAATTTCAATAAACATTTGACACATCATCTCTTATCCTCCATACAGTACTTTGTAAATAAACAATATGTTGAAATGATTTCACTATAAACTGGGCAGTCATTTACATTTATTTTATTTATTGTGCATTCTGTTTTGTTTCTGAAAAAAGAAAGTTGTAAGCTTATATTATTCACAATTTGTACTCTATGACTAGCCACATAAGTAGCCCTGGTTGGATAAAAGAAACTTTAAATGAAAATAACAAATGATTATCCATTAATCCCAAATAGTAAATAATACACTTCTGAAATGAATTTAAAAATAAATAATCATCATGCTAACTGTTGTGCTACTTGGGGATTTGTAAACATTTTTAGGTATGTCTACACACATATTTTAATCTGACCTAATAAACATTACATGAAATTTAAAAAAAAGGATGGCTATACAGTGTTTTGACAATTCGAGCTAAGGCTTCCCTTAGGTTGAATTGAAGAGATGACGCTTCAAAGTTATAAAAACTCATGGTAACTGGGAAGGAAGCAGCCCTCCAGCAAATCTGCATGGGGCTGATGGGGTCCTGGTTCCCTGGCTGGGGATAGGGTTTTTGGGGACCCCTAACTCCCAAGCCCAGCTCCAGCTGTGCTCACTGCACACAGGGATGGGACTCCTGCATGCGCCTGGCGCCCCACTTGTGGTCGTGGGGAATGGGGGCTCCAGTCATACATGGGGATCCTTTCACCGTGCTGGCAAAGTGGGGCTCCAGCAGTGTGCAGGGGTCCCATCCCGCACCAGAAAGCCCCAGCTGGGTGCAGGGGTCCTATCCCCATGCCAGCAAGCGTGGTTGGAGCCACGCACAGGGATCGCTTCCCCACACTTGGCAGCACTGCTGGAGCTGGGCAGAGGAAATCCCTTCTTCGCCCGCCTGGCCAGCACTTTCAGAGCTGGACGGTGGGGATTCCCTGGCTCCACAGAGCCTGACAGGGGAAAACATCCCCTGCCAGGCTCTAGCCTTCCCAGTGTGGTGTGAGGAAAAGCATCCCCTTCACTGTGGCTAGAGCTGGGCAGCTGATGCTTTTCCATGTGCAGGGCTCAGAGGGCTGGAGCCCAGCAGGGGATTGGTTGGTGGCACGGCCCTTCTTGTGGGTCATGTTGTTACACGTCCTATGGTGCCCCTCTTCTAATTCGAACTAGCAAGTACTGTCCATGGGTTTTCCTAGTGTGTCCATGTTAGTTTGAATGAACTGAATTTGAATTAATAATTATTAGTTTGACTTGATTAGTTTGAATTCAGTTCATTCAAACTAACGTTCTAGGTGTAGACATAGCCTTTGTGACCTTCCAGTAGCCAGACTGTATAGATTTAAAAAAAAAACAAAAAACTTAAAAGTCTTATATGTAAAAAGATGTAAATTGCACCTTAGCCTATAAAATCTAGATGTTTCAGTTTTTCCACATCTGAGTCAAGGTTCAAACTATAGGATATTTGGGAATTTGGTCTGGTCTTCACACAAAGAGAGGATCTCTCTGCTGGTTTTCATAGCAGGGAGCGTGGAAGGAGGAAGAGTAAGCATCTCCAAGGTCAGATCACCCCTTCCAGCCCCATCCCTGCCTTCTAAGTTCTGCTTTCTCATCCATTATCTATCTGAAATCCCCTTGGAGCTCCTGAGTAGTCCCCTCAGAACTGCCTCCTTCCCCCACCACTTCTGGAAGTGGAGAGGAATGGCATAAGGAAGTACTGGATGCTGATCTGAAGGCTGGAAGCCCAGTGTTACAGGACTCTGGAATACCTCACATGCCTGCTTTTCTGATTCTTTGGTGGTTTCTATTTTTATTTATTTATCTTTTTAAGCTTCTTTAACTGAATTAGGGGATGTTTGCTACTGTAATGTCTCCAGCTGCTGCTAGAGAGAACTCACCATGGAACTCAGAACATCCTGGGTAACTTTTAACCCATTAATTTTCTTTAATAATCAACTAATTTTCTCCTTTAAGCCACTCTCACTGCTGGCTGTCCTGAAAGGCAGTCAGAAAAAGCCATGCAGCCTGTTGGACAGCTTTACCCATGGCTAGTGGTAGCCAATCTAACACCCTATTTAAATTTTGGGGTGACCTATTTCCAATCTCCAAGCTAAATGACACCACCAGGATCATCTGGTTCCACTTTTGTACCACCTGGCTTCAGGTTAACATGGCAGGCCAGCCTTTTAGTCAGCTCTCAATATTGCCCCCATTTCTGTCTTTCCTCTGAAATAATGTAAATATCCTGTTTGTATCACTGAACCCTGGTCTCTGCACCAAGTGTTACAGGACTCTGGCTGCAAATTATAGCTCAGGTCTTAAGGTTTGATAGGTTTGCAAGGCACAGCACTGGAAGACAAGGTAAAAGGTGAAAACAAAAAAGTTTTATTAAACAAACAGAGAAGAAAGAAAAAAATAGGAATGTACTAATTCTTATGCCCTTTCAGCAGATGAGAACCGCACTAAAATGACTGCAGCCACAGAGGAAGTTGCCCCAACAATGAAGTTCCAAAGAAGGGGGGGCCTAAGCACTAGCTTTTATGCACTATTTTTTTTGCTAAGGGGAAAAATAGCATGCATATCTGGTTATGTTTACACTTATTTACCCCATTCCTTTGCCCCAGTCTCATTTTACAGAGCTTGCAAGTTGTTTGCTACTTCATGGGAGCAAGATACAACCTTGATTAAAATTTATGGTAGCAGCTCAGCTCAGGGTTAATTAATGGTGACATCACCTACTAACAGCTCTTCGCATAACAAAATCTTCTGTTGGGCCCTACATCCCGTCTGACCATTATGTGGTGCAGCAAGATGAGGTGGCTGAAATATTTATGAAGTGGCACTTTATTGCATGTAAAAGCTCTGATGAAAGTCTTAATAAAATCTTAAGAATAATAAGAATCATTTATACCCACTACACCTACTACTACAATGTTGGAAAACTTGTAAATTATTTGCAGTATAAAGTTATCTTGAATACCAATATTGACCAAAAATAATTGGATTACGTGAATCATGTTCTCCACAAATATATGTTAGCACAGCTGTACTGACTTCAATGGAGTTATGCTGTAGCCTGATTGTGGTAACAATGCTGATTTATATCAGATAAATATCCAGCCCCACATATCCTTCTTTATATGATCTCTACTTAGCATTGGTCACGGAATGTACAATGACAAAAATAATAAGCTAAATTAAAATGATTAGTAATTGCAAAGTAACTGTTGCCATTTAAGCCTTCTGTAATACCTAATTATCCTAATACAAGTACTGTCCAACCATATTTGTAATTAATTTGTAAAGGTAATCCAATGTTAACATTATTGCAATATGCATTATCTTCATAAAATGAATTGTGTGACTGATTAGACAGAGATATTATCAAGGTAAAGAATGTTAAAAATAGGAGAAGCTAAATTAAATTGTTTGCCTTTTCTTTCTTAGCTGAAAGAATAGTTGCTGTACTTATTCTGTCAGTTGTAGCTGTGGTGTTAAAGTGCTAGTTTCCTTTTGATACACCAATAGCAAGAGAAAAGAAGACAAGATTTCAGAATCTGCTCTGATTAAATAAATATAACAGACATCAGTTATATAAGAGGAGTAAACATTTCTTTCAAATTACTTTCTGTGTTAGATGACATGAGTGGAATGTTAATCACTTGTTAAAGCATTATAGAATGATTTATTGTATTATTTTTTTTCCCTGGAGGTGACCAAAAGTCCATGATTTTGCTTTAAGCAAGTGAATTGTTCTAGCTGTGAATTAGCTATATTGCCATGTCTTTATGAGTTTTGGATCTCATTAGAGATTATTATACTCATGGGATACTCAGATCACACAAACAATCTAAGCAATGCCTTTTCAACCTTAATTGTGTTTTTGGTATTCCCAAACTAATGTCTGAGTACTAGATGGACTAAGAATATAAAAAACCCCAGAAAATAACAATCTGCCATTACAAATTGTTTCTGAATTACATTGTGAATAATATAGCAATGAGTACCACTTTTTTTTCATTGTTTCTGCTAACTTAAAATTAAATCTGACTTGCATTAACCTCCATGGATAAATATGTGAAACTTCATTTTTCAGGAGATTTCATTTTTATTCAAACTTGGGTTTGAACAGCCATATTTCCTGGCTTTCTTTTTATAAACAACCAACCCCCCCCCCCAAAAAAAAACAAAAACAAAAACAAAAACAAAAAACAAAACAAACAAACAAACAAACAAACAAAAAAACAAAAACAAAAACAAAACCACCAAGGAGTCTTGTGGCACTTAAAGACTAACAGATCCTTGATTTTTTGCTTTACTAGACTAACACGGCTGCCCCTTTGGAACTTTTTTATAAACATTTATTGTCACTTTTCTCAGCCTCATTATCAGTTTGAATCCAAACAAACTGTTTATACTGAAGGCCTTTAGTGACGCTTTTAAAGTGTCCCTGAAGCATTTTTTCTGGCCCCCTTGGGAGCATTTGCCTTGTTGGAGTTCACCATATAGCAGTTTCTTTGGTAGCCAATGATCTGACATTCTAGCCACATGACCTGCCCAACGACGTTGTACTTGCATCAAGATGGTGTAGATGCTGGGCAGGCGGCACGAACAAGGATCTCGGTATCTGGGATCCTGTCTTGCCATTTGATGCCAAGAATTTTTCTAAGGCAGGTGACATGGAAATGATTTAGTTTTCTTGCATGACATTGGTAGACTGTCCACGTCTCACAGCCATAGAGCAATGTGGAAAGAACTATGGCATGGTACACCTTGATCTTTGTCACTGGGGTGATGCCTCTCCTATTCCACACATTCTTGTGGAGTCTGCCAAAGGCAGCACTAGCTTTGGCGAGTCTGGCATTCACCTCGTCGTCGATGACAGCGTTTCTGGATAGTGTGCTTCCAAGGTAGATGAACTTGTCCGCCGCGTTCAGACGCTGTCCATTAATAGTGATGTTGGGTTCAACATAATGCTTTCCTGGGGCGGGCTGATACATTACTTCGGTCTTTTCTGTATTGTCAGTTCAGCCGAAGTTTGTGCAGGCCGCAGAAAACCTGTCAGCGACATATTGCATGTCAGCTTCAGAGGCAGTGTTAAGGGCACAGTCATCGGCAAATAAGAAGTCAACAACTGTGTCTGTCATGATCTTAGTTTTAGCTTGAAGCCTCCTGAGGGTGAAGAGTGAGCCATCAGTACGATATCTGATGCCGATGCCTATTTTCACATGTCTGAAGGCATCTGTCAACACGGCGGAAAACATAAGGCTGAATAGAGTGGGAGCAAGAACACAGCCCTGCTTCACTCCATTTGAGACAGAGAATGGTTCGGATGTCTCTCCGTTATCATATACTCTGGCCAACATGCCATTGTGTAGCTGTCGTATAATGGCAATAAATTTTCTGGGACATCCGTATTTCGCCATGGTCCTCTGTAGGCCATCCCTGCTGACTGTGTCAAAAGCCTTGGTCAAATCGACATAGTTGGTGTATAGGTCAACATTTTGTTCCTGACACTTCTCTTGAAGCTGTCTGGCAGCAAACACCATGCTGATAGTCCCACAATCTTCATGGAAGCCACACTGGCTCTCTGGCAGGAGACCTTGCTCAAGGTGTGCAGTGAGGCAGTTGAGTAAAACTCTGGCCAGAATCTTGCCAGCGATGGATAGCAGAGAAATTCCACGATGGTTGTCGCAGACCTGATGATTTCCTTTATGCTTGTAGAGATGTATTATGGAGACATCTTTGAAATCTTGTGGGACTGTCTCGTGCTGCCAGATGTACTGGAACAGCTGATGGAATTTCTCTGCTAGTGCAGTGCCACCTTCTTTGTAGACTTCAGCTGGAATGGAGTCTGAGCCAGGTGCTTTGCCATTGGATAACATACGAGTTGCCTCCTGTATCTCCTCCGTAGTGGGTATAGTGCCCAGTGTCTCATTAACTGGAACTTGAGGCAGCTGATCAGTGGCATCATCATTGATGTTAGAAGGGCGATTCAGTACACTGTCAAAATGTTCAGCCCATCTTTTGAGAATTTTCTCTTTATCGGTAATCAGTGTAGACCCATTGGCACTGAGGATGGGAAATGAGCCCGAGGTGGTAGGGCCATAAACTTCTTTCAGCCCTCTGTAGAAGTTCCTCATATCGTTCCTGTCTGCAAAGCCCTGTATCTCATCAGCTTTGTGGCTCAACCAGGAATCCTGCATGTGACACAGTTTATGTTGAATAATGCTGCGTACGTTCCTCAGCACATCTTTTTTTGCTGTTGACTTTGGGTCATCCAGATGAGCTTTGTAGGCACAGCGTTTGTCCTCTAGTAGCTGTTTTATCTCTGTGCTATTCTCGTCAAACCAGTCGTTATGCTTCCTGGTAGAGGGTCCAAGACACTCCATGGCCGTGTTATACATTGTCTCACGTAGTGCGGCCCATGCTGCTTTCACGTCCTGATTGTCCAACACGGTGGACTGCAAGCGTTTGTCTAGGGTATCGACAAAGTGCTGCTTGATATCGCTGACCATCAGCTTGTTGACATTGAGGCATTTTGAAACTTTCACACCCTGTGGACGTCGCTTGGGCTGAACATGAAGCTTAAGCTTGGAGACAATAAGGCAGTGGTCAGTCCAGCACTTGGCACCACACATGGCCTTTGTGATTCATACATCCTGCCTGTCCCTCCTCCTGACGATGACGAAGTCAATGAGGTGCCAATGCTTAGAGCGAGGGTGCATCCATGATGTCCTATTATGAGTGGGAAAATGGAAGATGGTATTCGTAATCAAAAGACCATGTTCTGCACAGGTCTGAAGGAGCAGCAGGCCATTACTGTTGCAGTTACCAATACCATGCTTTCCAATCACTCCTTCCCAAGAGGTGCTGTCACAACCAACTCTTGCATTAAAATCACCAAGAATGATGAGTTTATTGCCGTTAGGAACAGCAGTGATGACATTATTCAAGTCTTCGTAAAACTTGTTTTTAATCACATCTGAATTGGTCATAGTGGGAGCATAGACACTAACAATGGAGGCAAACTTCTGCCCTCCTAAAAGGGGGAGTCTCAACGTCATTAGGTGATCGTTCACACCTCTAGGTGGGCCAACCAACCTGCCAATAAGTGTTTTCTTTATTACAAAGCCGACTCCAGCTACTCATCGCTCTGCAGGTCCTCGTCCACTCCAGAAGAAGGTGTAACCTGCGCTTTCTTCACAGAGTTCGCCCTCTCCCGCCAGCCTGGTCTCACTTAAGGCAGCGATATCAATATTGTATCTGGCAAGCTCACTTGCAATAAGTGCTGTGCGTCTCTGGGGTCTATCTGAACCGTCTCTGTCAAGAAGCGTGCGAACGTTCCATGTAACAAGGTTCAGAATTGTAGTCCTTGCTTTTTTCCTTGATGATTTGTTTCGACTGCATATGTAGGGTTCCTGCCAGCCACAGTAAACCGGCTAGGATAACATGGAGCAGGAAATTTTTAGGGCACCTTTTCTAGCCCCTTCCTCAATACCAAGGAGGTGAGCAGTGCGGTCCTAAACAGGGCTGCTCAGTCGCTCAGACGGCTGACTTGGGGACAATGGAATGGGTAAAGAATGACTGATGACTTGTGTGAGACTTTAATTAAAGTGAGGAAGAGTTGCGCAGTGTCGACCTCGCTCTCTCATCCAAGACCATCAATTCCTAGTGGCAGGAACAAGTCAAGACGACTGGGGATGGGGATGGATGCAGTGGACAACCAAGATAACCTACGTGCCTCATCTTGCTCTCTGCACTCCACAGTGCACTGCTGTGTCCACCTTTCTCTCCATTAAACCTGATAGAGGTTACTTCCGCAGAGTCGGCCGGAGTCCACTCTTTGCATGCAAGGTAGGCAAGCCAGGGAATACTGAGGGTATAAGACCCATCAGCTACCCTCACCTGGTTTAGCCCGCCAGTTGAAGCGGTTTGCCGGGGTGTGGTTGCTGTTGCATGCAAACAGCTACTTGGAGCCACAGGTGAGAGTTGGGTGCCAGGTGGGGACCAAAGCGGACGAATCACCCCGAAGGGTGCAACTAGACCATCCGACAGAGATACAACCCCTGACACTGGCACCCCATACACCCCAAAAAAATAATACAGCAAAATGGTATTCTCAGCTCTGCCACCCTACAAAGAACCGGTGCCAAAGGCTGACAATAGGTCTAAAAACACTAGCATGCACAATGGGGGCAGATCCCCAAAGGGTACAAATGGTCATAGTTCCACCGAGGTCATACCTTATCTCCATACCATTAATGGATTAAACTGCTATTGAGTGCATGCTACCCACGTCAAACTCAGTACAGAAACTAGATGGGAAAAAGTGAGCATTGGCATCTTTCCTATGATTATGTTGATGATGATAATTGTATCTCAATGTAATCACTGAAATTGAAAGACATCTCTGTCAGTGTACCAATATTTCCTTTATGTTTTATAATTATGGAGATGTATTTTCTGTATTACATTTGTTAAATTGTCTTTACTGAGCTGAATATGCATGATGTTACAAAACTGAGGTGAGGCCCTGTTGATTGCAATTCAGTACCCATTTTCTTCCTTCATTTAATTGTAGGTTTCTTTATTGAGAGAATATGGCTGGCTCTTTAACTAAAAGGAAGCTTTGCAAAGATTTATCAGTGGTAGGAATTCATAGAGGCAAGGTTATCTTAAATTACAAAACATTTTCTATATGGTGTAGAAGACAGTAGTAGACAGGGTACTGGTAAGACATTAATTCTGTTCTAGGCTGTTCAAAAGACCTGTTGCATGACTTTGTTCAAGTCAATCCAACATTATCTGTCATTTTTTTTCCCCACTGATTTTGATAGTAAGCTTTATAGAACATCAGTCTCTTAGTACATATGTGTACAGTATTTAACATGATGAGGCCTTAATCTTGGTTGGGTTCTCTATGTGATGCTGTAATAACAGTGGTAAATAAAATTAAATATTAAATCTGTCTATTTAAAAAAAAAGATTAAAAATCTAATACAGTATTCAGTAGAATCATAGGATGAAATATCTATAATCTTCTAACCAAATCATAGACAATAGGGATTAGAAAGGTTTCCTGAGTCAACAAAGTCATCATCCACAAGGAAAAGTATTTACCTCTACACTAATAAAGTGAGATCTTGCAAACCACTATGCATTGGCATTGTTCTGTTTCTTTGTCTCTACATCTCTCTCTCTCTTAATATTAATATCCTGTCTTAAGGTGTGGGGGATTGGACTTTTTTCATTTTATTTAAGTTACCCATCCATAGCATTGTAAATCTGCACTATTCCTTTACAATAAATAAGGAAATTCACCTGGAAAATTCTCACTTTAGCAAAAACAATGGTAGATGAGAGTTCTCTGTAAAATATCACATTTCCTGAACCTGTTTCAGAAATATTCAAATGTTCTTATTCCCTACTCTGCTCCATTGTGGTTACATAATGAAAATTTGAGGCTTAATTGTAAATGTCCATCCTTCTTGGGAGTTTAAACTATAACTGTAATATTTTCAATGCCATTTTGGATATGAATAGAATAACTACTGAAAAATCTCACTCTATATCCCAGATTCAAATCCTTTATAACAATAATGAAAAAGCTACAAAGTCAGCCTCAGTCCCTGTGGATTATCTTTCAAATATTTCATTTTATAGACGTTGTTCACTCCTTAAAGTGTGCCAGTAGTCTAGCGAGCCAACATTATTTTATGACTCCTCACCTGGCATATAATTTTTCATTAGTTAAGATGCTCTCATGAAAATATTATGACAGGATGTTTTCATAAGTCACTGAAAATAAGATGGTGAATACTTATGTTCCTAATTACATTTAAAGGAAACAAAGTGTTCTGCACAGTGTCCAGATAATATACATAAACACTTTTAAATACAGAATAGTATTTCAGTGTTCATATGGCACTTCTAGAAGGAGTGAGCTCTACACCTACATGTTAGGTGTAGAATCAGAAGCATGTCAGGAATTCCAAGACAGAATAATTATATTCCAACAAAAGTCTCAGTCTATTAGGAAGCTCTTTCAGGATATTTTTATCCTCATCTGCTGAAAAATTGCTAAACTCTTGAGGACCATTGATCCCTAATTTATACAATTTTCAAATGAGCATTGCAAAGGCAGACAGAAATACTATTTTATACAGCAACAGATAGCACATAAGCTGAGGCTGAGGGTACTAAAAATCAGGAACATTCCAGGTAAATATATCAAGTCACTGAGTCACACTTAAACCAACTGGTGGCAAGTTCCAAAGGAGTAGCCCTGTTAATCTAATTCAGCAAAACAAACAAGGAGTCTGATGGCACTTGAAGACCAACATATCAGAAATAAATTTGTTAGTCTTTAAAAATGCTATAAATAATTTTGTTCATTTTTAAAAGTGCTTACCAGACTCTGTTTGTGTTTTGTTGAACCAATTGAGTATGCAATACAAAAATACCACCTCCTAATTGAGGCTCAGTGAACCCTGAATTTGTTGCATATGCAGATATGTCAGATACCTAATAATGTATTAATTGATTATATGTTGTAGTTGAATTTTTTGTCATGCTAGTATTAAGAACAACAGTTTTCTGTACTATAGTACCTGTAAATCTCATATAACCTTTTCAACACGGGCAGATTATAGGCTAATGCTAGTCAAATAATTGCAGTTGCCAAACATTTGTATTCCATTCTGGTATGAAAAGTGTGAGCGTCCTTTTTTATTATTATTATTATTATTATTATTATTATTATTATTAGTCCACTTTTTTTAACTATAAGTAAATATTTTAGTGTTATGTCTATAGTTTCCAGGAGGGGCTAGCATTAGAGTCCCTGGGGCCCAGGGTAGCAACTGAAGAGTTGGCTCCTATAGTAAAGAGGCAATTTGGTTAATGCAGGAAAATGCTTAGACTATAATCTGAAACTGGAGTGACAACTTTAATGTTTATTGCTGAAAGCAGCTAAAATGGGGGCTTTCTGAAACCTTAGCTCAACAAATAGACCAGGAGAAAAGGGGAGAAGTGAGTGACCTATAAGGAATAAACATGACCTTGTACCGTCCTGACTTGAGCTTTTTGGTGAAAAATGCAGTTTTGTCTGACAAACATCAATCATTGCTATATGATACACATTTGGTTCACTGATGGAAGATTCCCCAAACTGACAGATGTAAAGTTTCCCACCTGACAGACTGGCAAAACTCTACACTTAGTTTCTGCTCAGTGTTTTTTCTTTTTCTACCACATGCTCACCTGTGCCACCCCTGATGAACAAGGTATGCAATAGTAATAAATTGGATATAAAAAGAGAAAAAAAAATCTGAGCTTGATGGCAACTTGAACACATGGATACTTTTCAAGTTCTTTTTCACAGGAAGATTGGCTACTTGACCTATACATTTATCCACTTAAATCTTCCTCAAGAGCTTGGGTAAACATGAATCTGGGGTTAATTTGGAATGCTCTACTAATCTGTTGTGGAGATCTGTAAATGATGGAGACTGAATAAAGGAAAGGCTTTGAGTGAAAGTATTTTTGTTCTCTTGCTTACATCACCTACCTATCAGTTGGATGTTCTCACTGATTTATTTTCCACCATCACCTTATAGAGAGTAAAGTTACCAAGAACTCTGGGTTTAGCAAAATCTCATATAACGGCACCCCACTTATCTTTCCTAAACACTGGATTTTTGCAGCATTTCTGCAGCTGAAGCCCAAGTCGTACTGTACTGGACTGAAGCTGAAGACAGAGCCCTACTGTGTAGGGCACCATATGACATGCAATAGTCTTGCTTGCTATTCCTTAATGCCGTCTCTGTTTCCAGGCAGCAGCAGCAACAACAACAACAACAAAATGGTTAAATAATGGAAACAACTGGGTTTTCTCTGCTCTGTGTTTGGTATTCTACGGGGCTTTAGACGGGGTGAGGAAGTCTGTGGAAACTCAAATTTTGCTGCTCCTCACTGATTGTCCCCTAGCTCCTCTTCAATCATTTTTCAGGTACTGTGGAGACGCTTGGATATTACAGGAATATTGGGGGCCATGCAATGGTTTTGAAAGGGGTCCTCTTCAACCTTTCTTTGTCTGATTGTGTTCTTATGCAGATTATTTGACCATGGTTAGCTCTCTCAGGTAACTTTATTCTTTTAGGGGCATAGTTAGAACTCTTTTTTAGAGAAAAGATACTTTCCTCCTTCAAAATACATTTAGCAAAGCTGAATGTAACTTTTTTTTTTTGCATTATTTGTAGTTAATATTTATAGTATGGTGCCAGCCCCATTGTGATAACCACTGTGCACACATATAACAGAAAGACATCCATACCCCACAGATCTTACAAAGTAAGTAACTGGAGCATAGATCACTTTAAATAAATTTCAGAAAATGGCCTTTAATCTCTCTTCCTCATTAAAGAATTTGACACCACCCACACCACCAATGCCTCTTCATAGAATTTTTAGAATTAGTGGATATTAGAGACCTAGAAATGATCAACTATAACATTTTAGGTTGTTTGAATTGCAAATATAAGGAGAAACAGAAGTGATTTTTTTTTTTTTTAACTTTAGAATATGAAGGATTGAAATTCTTAAATACCTAATCTGGAAGCTAGCCAGCTAGCTAGATAGCCATGCTTTGTGGGTAAAGGAACTAAAGGCCTGATACTAAGCCTATATCATACTTGGTCTCAGTCAAATTTGCCATGACCTCACAGGTTTAGATTGTTAACTTGTTCCATTCAAAAAACGTATTTGTTTCAGTTATGTTGTCATGCTAGCTCTTTCAGGCTCTCTTTCAATAATGGGGGTATATTATTTGACGGTGTCAGGTTTCTGTATTCCTGTCAGAATGCAGCCATACGGACTAACGGTTTCATGTTCAAAAAACGGCACACTTCCTCACCCCCCATATTCAATCATACATCAAGCTTACACATTCATATTTTATTGAAAAGTTATGAATGTTTGTAAAGCAATTCATTCAGTTATATTAGAAGTATACTTGGACCGTTTTTCTACAGTGAGGTTTGAGTCATAATATAAGATCTTTGTTTCTCCTCTTCCAAAACGTGAGATCAAACTTGTTATTTATGTGACTGCCACCTCCCGTGATCTAAATTAATGGCAGATTTTTCTTTCTTTCTTTTTTTTTTCCTTCAAACAAGTTCACTTCATTTATAATTGGACTTGGATATGTAAAAATAAATTAAAATAGTTACATAAACTCAAGAATGCTTTGCCATCTTTGTCAGATTAATAATGGCAGTTTGCAATTCTATACAAAGCACTTATATATTAATAAAATATCACATAATCTTTTCCCAGTGTTACTCTTAGTTCTGATTTACCTGTATCGTAGCTCCATTAAAACAACTCTGGATATGATCTGGTAGACTTTATTTTGCAATGAATAGGAGTCAAAACATAAAAGCGCCTCCCCCCAATCCAAATCTAATTTCAGGAACTTGGTAAAATGAATCGTCTACTCCCCACTGCTGCAAATGGAACTGGGGAGGAGCCTTAAGTTTTCAATAAAATGTACAAGTTAGCATGGCTTTGACCTTTAAAGCTGCATTTTCCTCTTAGTTGCACTAGGACAACCCAATTCATTTCACTGAAAAGAGGCATGTGATCATTCACTTTAATGCTGACTCTCCAGCAGTGGCAGATTAGGGGCCTTTAGGCTCCTGGGCCTCCTGCACTGGTGGGCCCCACTCACATTGTACATCTGCAGCCCCCCTCCACTCTACATCCCTGCCCTCTAGGGGGGCACTGGGGCCTGGCTGGATGCAGCTGCACTGATTGGTCCCCCCAGAGCAGCTCACACATGTGGGGCAGCTTCTGGTGTGGCCTGGCTGCACTAGAGGCTGTGCTGTGCAGCTGGCCCTGCCCCCTGGGACAGACCAGGCAGCCCAGGAGCAGGGCAGGAGAGCAGAGCCTGGTGTCTGGACCAGCCCTTCCTGCCCCTGGGGATGTTGGAGAGGAATGCAGAGCCCAGCCTCCAACCTAGGGCAGCCTTGCTCCTTCCCAGAACCACTGGGCAGAGGACCCCCCCCCCCATTGTGTGAGCCTAGGCCTCATAGGCCTGTAGGTTAATCTGCCCATGCTCTCCAGGGTGTTTTTAATCCATTCTTTTTTTAACATGGTATTAGTATTGAGACCCACCATTAATTTGTAAGGTGCAAAGTGTTTCAAAGATGTATTCGCTTTACAAATACAGAGATAGAGCAGACACGAGTAAACCACTTTAAGTTTCATTTTACTGCCATACACTTCATCTGGATGGCCAACTTTGGGAGCAAGAACATGGGAAGTAACAGTGCTATGGCTCCACCTTCTGCCTGATGTTGAATTTCCTAAAGCACTGGGAATGCAGTGGTGATTGGACAGATCCTCAACTGAAAAGAATTATATAAAGCCAAATTATTGTACGCAGTAGTAAACCAAATATCATAATCAGGCATACTAATTCCTCAGTAGTCAGCTGTTTTCATTTCAACAGAGCATAATGCTGTTTAAAATACATAGATGCTTTGTAACATAAATATAATTTTGCAGAATTGCATTTTACTTCCAAAAATCTTGATTTCTATATTTCCGCCACAAAAGCTGAAGGGAAATAATGTTGCATTGGCTGACAACTATCCTCAAAGAAGCCATATTTTTATATAATTTATCTATCTAAAATCTGTCATGTAACATCAATAAAAAGGTTTTAATACATATTTCATGAGTTTAATAAACAGAGAAGAGTTTAATAAACTCTAAGAAATACCTGATCCAAATGTAATCTAATTTTCTAATTACTGAAATCAAGTTCTGCCAACTTCAAACATGCAGAAATCATGTCTGACCTCCCCCTAGTCCCAGAATCATGAGATCAACTTAAAACTCATAACATTAAAATACATTTGAGACTTTTTTATTCACCTTCTCGATTTTGAAACTTTAGGGCATGCTTGACTCACATTTTTAAGCATCTTTCTACAACCATCAGGACTAGAAAATTACTTATCAAGAAAGTTGATATTTCTATGTACTTACATGGTCCTAGAAATAGGTACTTAAGAAGTATACCAAATATCACAAGAGATGGACAAAAACTGCTGAACATGTGAGAATAGTACTAAAACTGGAAAGAAGGCCAGGAAATTGCCCAACTATATGATACCAAAAAAATGAATGTTAGAAATAACCAGACTCACTACATAGCCTTTGATGTAAATAAAAATGGAACTGTTAAGTTCAAACAACATAATAACACTAGAAACTAATGAGAAAATCTTTTTATAAGGTCATGTAAATTAAATACCTCTATTAAGAAAATATTTGAAATTACAATGGCTGCTTTTGACAACAACTCATAGAAATTGGCCGAATATTAAAGCAAAAGCGAGGGAGGCAATTGGTAGTTGCTAAGGAACAAAAGCGCAGTAAAGAGAAGAGCTAAATACTTAGTATTCCAAACTGAATGAATATGATATTATTACAGCAGAAAGATTTTTAAAAGGCATTATTGCCCCCTTTAACTTAAATTTATAAGGAAAAAAAAATAATTCAGTGGAGTGGCTAACAAAGGCTCATCCTCATTCAGTTTTGTTTGTATCAGGACTAACCAACATAATGTCACCAAATTTTCAGAAGCAGAGATTTTCTGGTGAAACAGATTTATGCCCCCTGGAACTGATTGAAGTGCTAGCATGATATAAGAATGACTAGATGTAACCCATCAAAAATGATGGGGGAGAATCGTAGTTTCTTCCCTGAGTGAGGACCACATACAATTGTCTGAAGAGTCAGCATGAAATATTGGAAACATCTGAAAGCTGTGAAGGATGGCAGGGGAGGAGATGGGGGCAGAGAAAGGGTGGGTGGGGGCAGGAGGTGGGATGCAACTACCTTTCAGTATCATATGCATCAGAAGGATAAGGAAGGTTGGGGTAGGAGGCGTGGCAAAAGTGAAAGTGAGGGGCACAGGGTGGGGGTATACGGGGGAAGGATGAGGCTACAGGATGTGGAGGGTGGGATAAGAAACAATGGAGCAGAGGCAGGAGGTAGGGTGTTGAAGGGGTGGCTGGAGGCAGGGGCGGGAGAAGGGGGCAGTGAAGGGGAGAGCTAGAGCCAGGATGTGCCAGGATGGTGAAGGCGGCCATGGGCAGTGGATAGGTTCAGAGAAGGGGTGTGTGGGTGCAGGAGATAGAGGCTGGAGCAGGAGGTGGGGTTATGAAGGAGGTCATGGGGAGAAGATGGGGGCAGAGAAGTGGTTGGCGGGGGCAGGAGGTGGGGGAGCTCAGGCAGGAGGTGGAGGTGGTGAAAAGGGGCATGAGTAGGAGATGAGGGCAGAGAAGTGGTGAGTGGGCGTACCATGTGACAGGCCATTGTGACGTCAGAGGTGACTCCTTGCTCCCTCCTTTGGAGCAACCCTTGAGAGCAGTTGGTTGACTTACCTCTGACATCACAATGGCTTGTCACGTGGTACACTTCATATCACACACTCACCCCCCCCAGTGAATTAGTATAGCAGATCACCTTCATCTTCGTCAGTACCCCAAGACTTGAAATGGGAACTTCCAGAGTTAAAAAGCAAAAGCCACTATAGCATGAGCTAATGCTAAATAACTGCTAACTGGAAAAACTCTTAACCATTATGAATTGGCACAGAGGTTAGGGTTAGGGTTCGGGTTAGGATTACTTGGTGCCTCTGCTCAATGGAAGTTTATCCTGAACATATGAAGCCCACTGCTATTTGCATCCCTGATAAATCCACACTTGTGTGATGGTTGCCATCTTGATGGACACACTAGGTTTAATCTCTTCCAGTTTAATTACAACTGGTTTTATTTGTTCTACAAATAGCAACTTTTTTGGAGAGGAGGGGGACCTAACTTTGGGCCAAACTGATATATTTTGGCAATTAATTCTACATCTGAATAATAACCTTCTTTGCTCCCATCCTGAGTTTGAAAAGTTAGCAATAGCAGAGGATGGAGACCCACTTCCTCCATATACAATTCCCACTCCCACCAGAATCATAGGAGCTACTGAATCAGAGTGAAGTAATGGCTTATTTATTCTCTGACAGTGCTCAGTGGAAATAGTTCAGTGAAAAACACATATGAAAGCCTACATCATACACAGGTTTGGGAAGTTACTTTCTGGTTCAACATTTAGTGGTATTTGTAAGCTTTCAATATAGTTGAGTCAGCAGTATTTCTGTGAAAAACATTTACACTTTCTGACAAGCTGAAGCCTAAACACATTATACAATCTTCCCTCCTTTGACACATGGCCCCTAGGAAAATAGCATTTACTTTTCTGCAAGTTTCCACACTAGCAATGAGAAATTGTTTTCCCCACTCAGCCATAAAAGGAAGTGAGGAATTAATTAAATGAAGGGTGTGTAGTGGGAGGATAAAGAGTAGACAGTTTGGGGGGGAAATATGAAATTGTTGGAATTTGAAAGGAAGACATATATTACATCACATAAATTGACAGTTGTCCTGGACATTTTTGAGACACCCACTTGCTAGAAATTTGGCAGAACATCACTATTTCAAAGTATCCAATCCTTTCAGTAGCAAAGATAAGGTTTCTTTGGCATCCTGCTCTACAGTGAAGTGATCAAGGGCCTGATTCTGCAAGTTCAGAGTGCCCTTATTTCTCAGGAAGTGCTCAAATACTTACAAGATTAAAGCTCTAGTAAGAGTGGGTTTGTGAGGATAGAGAAAAGGTTGAGGAAAGATTGGCATTATTACTATTTCTTTCTTCCAGATTTTAAATTATCCTTTGCCATTTACTTGACCTACTCGTTTGCACATCAGGAGAGCTGTCAGAAATAATGGTGAGCGCTTATCCAAAAAGAGCATTTTTAAGCTCATGAACGAGGGCATTTTCAGATGTCAAGTAACAAAGTGACTCATGTGTACCACGGCTCATAATTTTGCGTAAATTATATCTAATATCATTTAATAATTCCAAAATTAAAATGACAAGTAATAGCTTCCCACATTGCATTGCTATTGTTATACAGGACAGCGTAGGCACATTTAGCTGTCTGAGCGTCAGTGAAAAAGCAATGTGAGAAAATAAATTTTATAGAGTACCATACTGGTGCTGCCACCATTTTTAAAGTTACTGAGCTTTATCTATTGTTTTAAAATAAGAAATATATTTTAATACCATTGACACAAGTATCACTGACATATTATGCTGTTCAGGTGTGGGTCCGTGCAAACAGAGGAGAAGCAAACAGAGAATTTGCCGAAGAACTGTCTGAGAAGAGCTAAGGTGAGAATTACTTAAGGGGGGCGGCGGGGGCTACATTGTGTTTTAGAGGGGTAAGCATTTCAGAGACCATTTGTGTGACATGTGCAGCTGCAGGGACTGTTTGACAGTCTGATTGTGCATGTTTATTTGAAAAGTGAATTGTAAGTGATTTGACTGAGGTGGGCCTTGATAGACCTTAAGCAGATTATTTGGACAGTTACCCTTTCAGCTGAACAACTGATTTGAACCTGCAACCTTATAAGAAACAGCCCATTGTGGAACAAGTGAGCAGCAAGAAGAGGAGCAGCAAACAGAGAGTTCGCCTGGGAGTTCACCTTGGATGGTTATGTCTTTTAGCCTAGCTAAGCATTAAATACAGCATCTGAACAAGGTCTCAGAGAAAAGGTAATATGGAAAGAGAGCAATCAGCTGTTGTGACCTGCACAGGCTGTTCTATGTTTGCCTTTCTCCCAGAGGACAGAATCAACTTTATTTGTATAAAATGCAAGAGGAGGAAAGGACTATTAAAGTATTAGAGAACCAGCTATTGACCCTGCATTGCATTAAAGAAAACAAAGATTTTCTAGACGGAAGTCATGATTTATTACTGCAAGAACAGCATGTGGCAGAATCACAAAGGGGAGTGTAGGGGAGACTGAAGACTGTGGAAAAAGACTGGCAGCATCTGACCTCCAGAAGAAAGAGGAGAGCATGTGTACCCCAAGACAAATAGGCAAGAAATCATTTTCAGGCTCTTTGCACAGATTCTGTGGTAGACAATGGTTCTAGAATATTCATATGAGAGAAGGAATCAGAAGGAGGCCCCATCTATCAGAAAGCATGGGGACCATTGTTTAGGGATGTAGTTTCCATGACCAATACTCCCAAGAGGAAGAGTTAGGTGGTGGTGGTCAGGGAGTCCCTCTAAAGGAGGACAGATGGGTGTACATCTGCTATCCACACTGGGAAACACAAGAAGTGTGCCACTTGCCTGGGGAGACATTCAGACAGTGAAAGAAAGTCTGCCAAGATTTATCAAGCCCTTGAACCACTACCCTTTTCTACTTCTCCATGTGGGTACCAATGACACTGCCAAGAATGACCTTAAGTGGGTCACTGCAGAATACATGGCACTCAGAGGAAGAATAAAGGAGTTGAGGCACAAGTGGTGTTCGCATCCATCCTCCCAGTTGAAGGACGAGGCTCATAAATGGACTGTTGAAATGTGGAAGTAAATGAATCATTAAGTAGGTGGTGCTGGGGAGAGTAAATTGGATTCTTTGACCCTGAGATGTTGTTCCAAGACAAAGGATTGCTAGGAAGAGACAGAACCCAGCTAGCTAAGAAAGAGAAGAGAATCTTCACTGGCAGACTGGCTAACCTAATGAGGGATTCTTTAAACGAGGTTCAACAGGTGGAGGGATCTAAGCCCAGAGAAAGTGGTATATCAGGAGGAAATGCACAGAAGAGAGCGCAACAAGGGAAGCCTCTTGGTAGGGGACAGCCACATTTTCTGACACCTGTGCTGGCCCCTCTTCCCTCACTATTAGTCAGTGCTGGCAGCCCTCTCCACCAAGAAATTTGGCTGCCATCTCTGAAGTTTGGAGTGAGGGAAGGCTTCTCAGTGATGTCACTAAAAGGAGCCACTCTCAGCAAGAAACCATGCTGGACATCTTTCAGAGGCAGTGTGCCTGGGCATGGGTCCCCATGGATGCCACAGACAGAAACTGCCTGGAACAGTTCCCTTTTGCAGCAGCTGGGGTGGGATCCACAGCCACATCACTGAAAAAAGCCACCTAGAAAGGCTCCTTTCAGAGGCACTCACTGAGAGAAGCCAGGGAAAGCTTAAGACAGCTTATTTTCACAGCATGCCACTGAGAGAAGGCACTCTGGGTGGCTTCCGTAACATATCTGAGGACTTCCCACACACCAGCCACCCCTGGAAGATACTGTCAAGAGTGACTTTTTGTGGCAAGAGCCGCAATTTCAGTGGTGCTGCAGAAGGCACCACATACTGTTCCAAATGGGTTTCCATACCACTGTCAGCACACGTGCCATGGGTTGGCTACCCCTGAAGTAAGGAAACTGACTAGTGACTTTATATGCCTGTAAATGAATGCAAGCATCCTGGGAAACAAGCAGAAGGAACTGGAAAACCTTCCACAGTCAAGGAACAGACATGTTGGAGTAATTCACAGAACTTGAACACTATCAGTGCAGAATCCTAAAATCAGGATGAAAGAATCCTGTGTGCTTCCACAGATTAATGACTGATTGGCTAGATAGCAGTTCTTAGATATAATTATATAGATAGATAGATAGGTTTAGTTACATGATTACATAACCTTCTTTTACACAAGGGGTCTCAAACTCAAATCACCTCGAGGGCCGCATGAGGACTAGGATATTGGCCCAAGGGCCACACCACTGAAACCTTTTCATACAATGACGCGGAAGTACAGTAAAAAACTAAGAGTAATATAGTATGCTAATAAAAGTCAATTTACTAACTTTTTTGAAAGTGTAACATGAACTCTGTGCTAATTTTGACAGTCTTTCCAAAGCCAAAACACACGTTTCCTTTTAGAATTGTTTCCACTCAAGATGGCAAAATCAACAAAAAGACAAAGAGTAAACAAACAGACTTAAAATTTTACATTATAAATCAGTGATTCCCAATCTTTTTTGGTTTAGGGCAAAAAATATACTTTTTCAAACCCAGAAGGACCACCAATTAATTTAATTAAAATTAAATTAAAATTTAATTTATCAAATTCAAATTGATGTTAATTGGAATTAATTTTTATAAAGGTTTTAGTTTTTTAAATAAAATTAAATAACTTTAGAAAATTTTGGGTCTTTTTTTGTTTTAGAAAGAGGGGGCTACAGGTATCCCCAAGCCAGGAGGGGAGGAGAGCAGCCACATCCCAGGACCGGGTGCAAACAGGTTGGTCAGACCCCAGGACTGTAAATAAGCAGCCCCCTTCCTGGCCCTGGGGGCAGCGCTGGGACCAGTGGTGAGGAAACACCCTCCCCACCACCTGCTCAAATTTGGTCACGCTGGGGTTGGCAGAGGGGGAAAACACCCCCCGCCCACCTGTCCACTCAAATTTGGTCCCGGTGGGGCTGGCATAGGAGAAAACACTCCCCGCCCACCTGCATTTAGCCACCCTGGGGTTGGCAGAAAGGGAAACAACCCCCACCCACCTGCCTGCTTGAATTTGGCTGAGTGGGGCTGACAGAGGAGAAAACATCCCCCGCCTGCCAGAATTTAGCAGCACTTGGGTGTGTGGAAGAAAAAACACTACCCCACCCTACTGGGGGGAAACACTCCTTGCCTGTGCCAGGACTAGCAGCTGGGAAAGCCCTGGGGGTCATGCTGTGGCTAGTGGTGGGGCTTTCTGGTGCACCCCCAAAATGGAGCACCCTGTGAACCATCCCCACAGACTCAGGGCTGCCGTCCTTTAAGACCCCCCTCCCCTCCAAGCTTTCTCTGGACTTCTTAGCCTGCTTCAGCTGCTAGATCAGTTGCTCTTGTGGACAGGGCAGCAAACAATCAACTGGTGCATGTGAATAGGGCAGCTCCCAGGCAGCAGTTCAGCTCCTCCCTGTCAGTGCTGATAACACAGGGGGGAGGTGAAGCTGCTTGGTCTCCGTCTGCAGAGAGGCTCAGCATTTGAAAACTCCAAGGTTGGAAAGGTGGGAGCCCCAGGATTCTGGGGGTTATCAGGGGCCACAGGAGGCAGCTCTGCAGGCTGCATGCAGCCCACGGGCTGTGTGTTTGAGACCCCTATTTTACACCATCCCCAACTTGCACAGTAGACACAGGGGTTGCATGCTGGGAATTAAATAGGATTCAATAGTTAATGAATAGGTTAATTTGAAGAAATCATAGAAAAGTGAGCTGGATGGTTAATGGTCATCCAGATCCATGTCCCTGCACTGAGCCAGGATGAATCGCATCTTGACTTTTCCAGGCAGTTAGTAGTGGAATGCCTGTCATTGAAGGTTTTTAACAACTTAATGCTACATGCCTTAGCTATCTATGGAACTTACAGATGAGGAAGAACATCGTACTTCAGCTGCTGTCACCATGCCCACCCACCCATTCCTGCACCCACACCCCCTCCCACCCTTCTCCCCTCTGTCCCCAGCACAAAAAATAAAATGATGTATGAGACACATGGTTACAGTCTAACATGGGCTTTGTTTACAAGAGGGATGTGGAGGGCAGGTGAGGGGGTGCAGGTGTGGCAGCTGTGGCACTTCTGGGTTTGGATGGAGTGAGGGGGATTGGGGGAATCAAGAGGGTTGAGGGAATAAGGGGGGTTATGGAGGGTCAGTTCCTAGAGCCATGGGGCAGGTGGGTCCTGGGTTTACATCTGGCCACCCCGATTCTGGAGCCTGCAGCAGTGGTGGGGGACTGATGCTGGGATCCTGGGAACAGGGATCTATGGCCCACCCAGTACTCTGGTCCCATGCCAGATACTCCAAGGCCTGGCTCTGGTGCTCTATGATGTGGATCAGGGGCTGCTTGAAGCTGTGGTAGTCACCCTCCTTCTGCCTTTGTCAGTCCCATCAGGCTCGTTTGACCAGCTGAAGGTGGTCTTCCAGGATTTCTTCTTTGAAGCGACTCCCTCTCCTCCTCCTGATCAGCTGGGTGCCCCCAGGAGTGACTGGTGTCAGGGTCACTGGGTGTGTGTGACATGAGTAAAGAACAGGAGTTCCCTGACATTAGGTAGTGCAGACTGTAGACTGACAGCATGTGCTGTCCCATATCCATCACTCTGCTTCCCACTCCCCCTGTCCTGTGGGACCCCTTAGTACACACTGCCATGCTCTGCTGCACAGGGTGAATTCCATGCCCAGAAGGGTGAGCCCCAGGCAGCCCTGTCCCAGAAGTCTCTCCTGAGGCCACGTGCCAACGGTGTTGAGTGAATGCTGCCTGGCTGTGGCTTTCCCACCATCACTGCCTCCCCCCACGTTCTGCCAGGGTATTGCACTGCTTGGTTACAGGTTCTGCCCTCCCCCTCTGCCTCTGTGGGAGGGCCTCTGTGACCGCCAGACTCTTACTGTTTCTGAGCCATGCCCCGCCCCCGCAGTCCCTGTCTCACCTGCCTGTCCAACCATGCCAGCAGGGAGGGAACACTCACTGGCACTTGTAAGAGGAGTCTGCTGTGTTGTCCCCTCACCTGGGTTGTCTGGGATGGGAGTAGCCTCCTCCTGGGTCCTTGGGATGAGCTTCAGGTACACACTGGCCAGGGCTACGGTGGTGGCTCATCTGTGATGGTGGGCCTCCCTGTGGTTCAGCACCATATCTTCCTCCACTGAGCCCTTCTCCTGGTCATCGTCCTGCAGGGGGAGGGGGGCTTGCAGAAGTTGGCATCCCACGGAGCTGGTTGTAATAGAGGCAGGTGGTGCCAGCTGCCCCAAGTGCTGCCTGGCCTTTCAGGTCTTGTAGTAGGCCTGATGGAGGTCTTTCATCTTCACCTGCACCTGCTGGGTTTCATGGGTGTTGCCTTTCTCTGTCAGGCCCTTGGACATGGCCTGGTATACCTCTCAGTAGGCACTTCCTGGGTGCCAGGAAGGTTTCAGTTGGTCAGGAGGCCAATTAAGTTGACTTAAGCCTAAAACTAATTCCACTTAACAAGTGGCAGTTATTGAGTCAGCTTAAGCAGATGCTTAAATCAACTTAATAAATTCCAAATGAAGCATGGACGTTCCTTAAGATCACTTAATGGACTTTAAGTTGACTTAAGCCCCTGGGTAGACATAGCCTATGAGTCTAAATATGGCCAATTTATAAAACCTTTTCTTTTAAATCATGTTTCCTAAATCCCATATTGCTTTTGTTACTCTTTTCTGGACTCTTTCCACTTTATCCACTGATCATGCAGTGCTCAAAGCTAATATTCCAGGTAAGGCCTCCTCAAGGTAGTATCAAGCCAAGTGGAATATTACATTTCAAGTCGTACTTGCAACAATCCTGTTAATACATCTCTAACAGAAATGTGTCCTTTTGACAACAGCATCACACTTTTCACTCATGTTTAATTTGGGACTCTATAACCCTCAAATCTATTTCTATAATACCTCTGCCTAGGGAGATTTTTTTTTTTTTTTGTTCATTTGATTTCTCCTTCCTACGTGAAGTGCTTTCTGTGTTTTTTTCTTTTTTTCTTTTTTAATGACTTTCATCTTGCTGATCTCAAATCAGTTCTCCTATTTATTGGAAGAATTCTGATCCTGTCCTCCAAAGTGCTTTCAAACTCTCAGCCTGGTCTCATCTGCAACTGTCATAACTATACTCTTCACTCAGTTATCTAATTCATTAATCAAAATACCGAACAGTACCACATCAAGAACAGACATATGAGACCCCAGTAAATGTGTCATCACAGTCAGAGGGTAAGCACTGATAACATGATTATGTTGATTTTTCTAACCAGTTAGGTGGCCATCCCCCTCCCCCCAGAGTTTGGAAAATAAGCAGTGAATGCATGAACTTATGGTTTAAACAGTTTAAGGGTTCAACAGTTGAGACAGCTGCTTTGGAAAATGGAACCTACCCCTGCCTTTGCAACAGAGTTCCTTCTGGACAAATCATGTAAACCATTTATTTTACATATGGATACTGTGTGTTTCTCATTTTCTGGAAACCCAGCTTGAGAGACCTGGGGTCTGATCTCCATGGACAATGAACACTCACAGCTGCAATTGAAGCCATTGGGAACACTTCTCTGAACATATAAAAAATTGTAAAGTACTATGGATTAAGAAAAATCAGGACCTAGGGTTCTCAAATTCAGTAACAAAAATGGGTGGACAGTTTTGGCCTTCACCTCATTATACCTGCATATGTACGATGAGAATAATAATGCCCACTCACCTTGTAAGGGTGCTGATACATTCATTAACGTCTATAAAACACTAATACCATAATGAGAACCATTCATAAGAAAATTAATAATTTGGGGTTCAGTACATGATTTGGATGTCACGTAAATAACGCATGGTGTGACACACTAAATGCTGTGGCTAAAAAGAAATAATGAACAGCAATGCATTGAATGAGCACCATCCATTATTTGCACTAAATGAGGCACGGGTCTTGTGTGCAAAATATTTTTTGATTAAGACTTCATCATAACATGCATGCACAATGAGGCCAGATTAAGGTTGTACATTAATTCTAGCATTTGAGTATCTGATCCTTCAAACTTGTGTAATTTTCTAAGTGTAACAAACAACATACTGCAAACTACAAAAATGCTGCTATGTGGAACCATCTGACCCACCATACACACATACTCCACAGAAGGCCACATATACTGCCAGGAGATTTTGGACCTATTTTCTATACAGCCAAAGTGATATTCAATACAGCTTAAAGCAATTCAGGAATACTGTGCTCTGTGGCAGGTTCTCTAGTACAATATTCTCTAATGGGTACAGGCCTGTTTGATTCTCTCCATCCTCTCAAATCGCTACCTCACCATCCCCTGACCTCCACAGTATTATTGTAATTGTATGTACCTGTTCCTGTATTTGGCCCCTGCCCATATTCTCCCTGCTCCTATTATTCATAACTTTACTCAGGAATCCTGCCTGCCATTGACACCTGCTGCCATGTTTCTATTCTGTGTTACTTGCAGCTCTCACCATGTTCCTGCCCCTCCCTTTTTTTCTGTTCCTATCACTCTGTCCTTCAACTTTTCCCTACACTCCCATTCCTGATCCTAACTCCCACCCTAATAGTTTACCTGTTTCACTCCTTCCTTTAAAACCCCACCCAGTTCATGAGTCAGGATGTTGCCTCTCTTCCTTCATATTGTGTTGCCATGACCAGGATAATACATTAGAATACAGTATAGACAACCTTCCATACCTCAAATCTGCTGCTTAAAACCAAGTCAAAGTAGGAAGATTTTCACATGGACAGAAACGTATCATGAGCAGTGGAACTGGAGTCATATGATTCATGTTCCATAAAGGTATAATTACTGATGAGATAACAGGGGAACTGAAAACAGAAAGAGTGTGGGTGAAAACAGGCACAAGAACAGAGTAGTTCACAGGGGTTAATAAAATTCCACTTCTTCAACTTAATCTACATTCAGCTTCACTGTTTGCAAATGATGCATGATGAAAGTGTGTGAGCTGTGAACAGGGCTGGGTCTACCGTGAGGCCAGAGAGAGGAGTGGCTTGTGGTGAAAGTTGCTTAAGTCCGTGTTCATGCAGCCTATTGTAACACAGAATCAGCCTTTAGCAGAGATCTTTGCAACAAAGGTGAGCCATTAAGATAAACAACGAGGTGCTAACTGTTGTTCAAACAGCCTCTATGACTCCTCTCTGAGTCACTATCTCTTTGGACTTCTCACACTCATGTGAAAAGGACTGAGGTGACTGGTAAGCAACCTTTGTGTTTTTTATCAATAGATCCACTGAAGAAAAGACCAAAAAAAAAAAAAAACCCTTTGAACACCCCCTTTTTCCACCATTTCTGAGATATGGGGATTGAAGTTACTTTTGCAAATTAGGATTTGCCTCTTTTTTCAGTGGTTGAGAATTCTCTTGCTTACAACAAAAGTTATAACTTATAGATTTTAATAAAAATTCCAGAGATTTTTTTTGACTGATAATTAAAAAGAGAAGAGAAAAGCAAACTGTTCAAATAGGAGCCCGTGTTAGAAATTATGGTGTTTTTTTCTACAATTAGAAAGCCTAAGGAACAGAATAAAATCCAGCTCAGGGATATATCTGCTGGAAGGAGAAGTTATAACAAGGTCCTAATCCGAAGGGGGTAGTGGCTTCCCCCGCATTGTGTTGCTGCCTTATGCACATTGACAGCAACAGGGGTCACAAGACCAAGCAGAGAGGGCTAGAACCCCTTCAATCACAATATTGTGGACAATTGTGTATTCATAGAAACTCATGCAGACTCAGGGAGCAGACAAAGCACAGAGGTGACAGTGGAACCCAGAGGGGCTGCTCCAGTTCCTGGGATTTGGCAGTGGAGAAGGGAGTAGGACCTGGAGGGACTTGTACAGGTTCAGCAGCAGATATAGGGTTACCAGCTACCAAAGCATGAACAGAGGACAGGGAAGTATGAAAAGGAGGAGATGGAAGACACATGGAGAAAATGTAGTATTAATGTAATATTCTTCTGTTTTAGGGGGTCCTGGAATGCTTCTGTCTAAAAATAGGGTGTTCCAGGGCATTCCAGCATACTTTAACCCCTCCAAGTAAAAAACCAGGCAAAAACCATATTATTTTTAAAATGCCTGCTGGATGAAGGACATGAAGATAAAAAGCCCTCCTTTTCCCTGACATCTGGTAACCCTAAGCAGATAGGATCTTCCAGGACCTTTCTTTCCAGCCTGGCACTGGCTTTCTTCTCCTTCCTTTGGCTCAGCACTTCAATCTCATTTCTCCAGCCAGGTAGCCACCCCTCAATTTGCAAGGAGCTCTCTCACACACACTTCTGGCTACTACATGCAATTTTAGAGACCTGACATACTTCGTGATTTGAGAAAAGAGTATGGCATGTGGTATCCCTCTCTGCGTGTTCCATGTAGGTGATCTCAAATTAGATGTGTAGATTTCAGAGATGCAATAGAAGCCTTAAAAGAAAGGATGAAAGGCATGAGGGATTGCCACACCCCAACACCTCCCACACCCACAGTCATGGTCACTGTTCGATTTTCTTATGGCGGCCACTTTTTTTCAGTGGAGGGCTGCCACATGGCAGAGGGGTCCAGAGTTAGGTCCCAACAAAAATGTTTGACAACCACTGGCTTAAGGGTGGCTGAGAAACCAGACCCTGCACTACTGTTCTACCCCTCCCTACCCTGAGCCAGCAACTCCGGGCTGGGCCAGTGGCTGGGCTCGTCTCTCTTGCTCCGTCTCCCGGCTGGCTCTTACCACCCCAGGGCAAAGCTGGCCCAGAGCGAAGGTCTGGTTCTGCCCCCCAGGCGGGCACTAAAGGAAAAGCTGGCTTGGGGCACCATAGCTCCTTGATCTGGCCCTGGCTGTGAATACTCTCTACTGCAGCAGCTGCTAGCATGAGCTTGGAAACTCTGTCTAAAACCCCATGGGGACATGGTTTCACAGACATAGACCTAGCCTGATGATGGAACCATTGGAAAGAGACTTTCATGTTGTATACAGACCTGGACAGAGAAGGACAGCAACAGCAGGAAATAAAATTATCATTTTAACTTAATGGGGAACAAGGCAGACAGGTATGCAGCACTCTGAAGCTCACTGCTGCCAAAAATGTAACAGCAGTCATAGGATCCCTGATGAACTATTGCTTACCAAAGCTAAACCAAACTGCGGAGGGACACAGATTTTCACTGGATACCAATTGTAAGGGAAAGGGAACAGATCCCTGTGCTACTGCCTCATTCAAATTTCATGCTATATGCAATTCTGAGGACTTGACAGACACCCTGATTCAGACTGAATAAATATCAGATGAGGGTCAGGGTATTTGTTATTTGTTTTCAATACTATATTAAAATGGTTGTAAAATAGGGAAGATACAATGTGATCAGTTAAACTGGAATCAGAAGCCCAAAATTCCATGGAAGTAGTGTTATTACCAAGATACTATAGGACCTGGGAAAAGGTGGAGTTAGACTGGGTGCAGTAGTCAAAAGAAAACATAAGTTCTCAGCCTATGTTTACACCAGCAAGTTACTTCGAATTAAGGACCCTTAATTCAAACTAATTTAAACTCTCTATACACTAGGCTTTGCCTAGTTTGAACTAAAAAAAAAAAAAAAAAAAAGAGTCCAGACTGACTACTAATTTGCATTTTTATGTTGAATTAGACCAATGGAGACACACTAGTTTTAACTAAATAAGTGAGAACTAGCGGTTAGTTCAAACTAAGCACTTTTTTTAATTATTATTTTGAATTAACTTTTAGTGCAAAGTAGTCACACTTTTTTAGTTTGAACTAAAAGTTAGTTCAAACTTAAAAAAAATGTGCTTAGTTCAAACTAAATTTCAACCTACTTAGTTCTGACTAAACAAGTGTGAAATAAGATTTTAAGAGTAGACGTAGTCTTAGGGTATGTCTACACTTAGAATTCAGTGTGAATTGATGCCAATCAATTTGAATTTAATTAATTGCAGGGCCACGCTTGCTTTCTTCAATTTGAACTGAGGAACTCCTCAGTTCAAACTGATGAAGGGCAGGGGCGTCACTGGCACTGGGCACGTGCCCCAAACCCCAATGCCAGTGCCCTGGATCTCCAGCCCAATCGGGCTGGGGATCCAGGGCCCAGCCGCCTGCAGCCACAGTGGCCCCGTCCCTCTATGGGGATCCGGGGCCTGGCCGCCCGCGGCCCTGTCCCCGGCCAGGGATCCGAGGCCTGGCTGCCGGTAGGGGAGAGGGCCTGTAGGCTGGGGCCGTGGCCTGCCAGCCAGAGATGGACCCTGGGCCCGTGTCCCGGGTCCCTCCCCCAGCCAGCGACTCCCCTTATGAAAGGTGACTTTGAATTGGTCAAACCTCATTTGACATTGAAGTCACAGTCAATTCAAACCCAGTACTTCAAATTGACCCAGTGTGGCCATGTCAATTTGAGCTAACTGAGTTTGAACTGACAAGGGTTTACCTTCTTTTCAGGGTGCCATGCACCCTGGGAGGAAGACCTGTGCTATAGCACCTGGGGCCAGCAGCCCCAAAGGTGCCTCCACTCCCCCCCAGCCAGATTGAGTTGGGGGGTAATGGGGTTCCTGCCACTGGCTGGGGACAGGGACCCAAACCCTTGCCCCTGCCACGCTGGCAGCACACCGGGAAGGCACCCTGGTGTGCTGCTTTTCCTAGCCTGGCCACGTGCAGGCGAGGGCCACCCCCACATGCAGCTCCTGCCCAGTTGGCCGTGTGCAGGGAAAGCACCCCCATGTGCTGTTGCATCCCCACTGGATACGTGTTTCTGGCAAGGGTGCAGCCACGTGCAGGGGTGCCTTCCCTGCAGGTGGCCAGCTGTGGACACAGCCACATGCCAGGGTGCCTACCACGTGTGTGGCCTGCTCAGGAGAAGCTTCTTGCAGGGGTGCCTTCCCCGCCTGCGGGCAGCTGGGCAGAGCCACGTGGAGGAGGGTGCCTTCCCACTTCAGGGGCTCCTGCTCTGCCAGGATACCTTCTCCCCGCCTCCACTGCACTGTCAGCACTAGGCCAAGGGATTCCACTAATCCCGTGTATTAACAGTGCAGCTGGGGAGGTGGAGAAGGGATTCCCCCAGCCTGCGCTGACAGCAAGGAGGCAAGGATTCCCCCAGCCCTGCACAGACAGCACAGCCATGGCAGGGGAGAAGGGATTGTCCTGGCTGCACTAACAGCTCTGGGTGGGGGAATCCCTTCTCCCCTGCCCCCACTGTGCTGTCTTGGGGGATGGGGATGCCCTGACCCCAGGGAGCTGTGGGAGCGGAAAACATCCCCTGCCAGATTCCTGCCTTCTGAGCCTGGCATGGGGAAAAACATCCCCTTTCTAGCTCTAGATGCACTGTGGCTAGAGCTGGGCAGGGGATGCTTTTCCTTTTGCTGGGCTCAGAGTGTTGGAGCCTGGCAAGGGATTGAGTAGTGGCATGGCCCTTCTAAGGGCCATGTTGCCACACCTCACATAGTGTCCCTCCTTCAATTCGAATTAGCAAGTCCTGTTCGTGGACATGCTAATTCAAATGGGAGTTTCTTGTGTGGCCACGTCAATTTAAACTGACTCAATTTGAACTAATATTTTTTTATTTGAATTGAATAGTTCAAATTCAGTCATTTGAATTGACATGGTAAGTGAAGACACAGCCTTAGAGACAACCTACATTCAGCTTCAGGCTTTTGTTAATGAAATTACCTTACTCCATCATTCCAGATGACAACGTTGCAGCCTTTTCTTCTGGATGTAAACCTAATTGTCTATGCATTGTCTTTGTAATCTTTATTTTACACTGCTGTACACTTTACATGAGGATATTCTTTAAGATCATTCCAACAAACTAATGTAGAATGTGACTTGTAGTTTACTATAACAGTAAGATAATTTTAAAGAAATATCAATTAATCTCTATGAAGTTAAATTAGACTGCATAATATTCTTGAAAGAAATTAACCCATTTTTTCCTGAATCATTTATTGATTACAGATTTCAGGAAAAAGTTGATATTTTCCCTCATAGAATTTCTTGAATCCTTCAATTATTGCAAATTTAAGGGTTAAGCTGATGTTTTCCCTTACAAAAAAAACTAATGAGATAAACATTTGCTCAACCACAAAATTATCTGGAATAATCCAAACCTTAATTAAATTTAAAAGGAAACTGCGCTTTCATCACAGTCACAAAAGAGTTATTTTTGCATCCAACATATTTTTCAATACAAAACACAATTTCAGGAAGAATGTTCCCTTTCTACTCCATCTTTAAATCCCAAACTACCATTTTCTGATGTCAAAGTCATCTAGCAAAATACCCAAGTATAGCAAAAAATCTATCTACTCTTCTGCTCGAACAAGCTTCGTGCAGTTTTCTTCTTTTCTTTATTTAAATTTTAATACCACTTTCCACAAGGTGTGTTTGATGGGGTGGTGGCCTTGCACTGGCCTTTTTGGTGTTAATAAGGGCCAGGGCATTGCAGCCAATGGTCTGAAAGCAGGAAGGAGCCAGTCACAGGCGAGCAACCAGCAACCCTATGGGTATGTCTACACTTGCAAGTTAGTTAAATTTAGGCAGGTTTAATTTGAACTAATTTTGGTACCTGTCTATATTAGGCTTTCATTAGTTCAGGTTAAGGAATTCCTTAATCTGAACTAATGAAAGCTTTAGTTTAAATTAGTAGGACCCGCCAGTTAGTTTGAACTAAACCCTTAGTTTGATCCTTAGTTCGAACTAAGGACGGTGTAGACTAGGATTAACCCTTTATTTAAACTCAATACATTCAAATTAAGGGCACTTAATTTGATTTAATAAAGTTAACTAATTTGTCTTAATGTTAAGGAGAATTAGTCCACTTTGTTAATTTGAACCAATAAGTTTGATTATATTTCAAACTAAACTCAAATTTATTAGTTTCAGTTAACAAATTCAAACAAACTTTTCCTAGTGTAGACGTAGCCTATATAAAAAGGAGTATAAGGGCCTGTTACATCAGTTATCCTGTGGAGCCAGAGGGAAATGTAATCCCTCTAGCTGAGGAAGTCAGAACCAGTGGCTATGTCTACATTACAGGGCTCAGTTAAGTTGACTTAATATGACCTACTTAAAGTTGACTTTATGTAGGCCTTATTAAGTTGACTTAATCAGGCCAGATAACATTAAGTCAACTTTATGAAGTTGGCTCAAATGGCCCCACTGTACTAAGCTGACTTTATTAAGTTGACTTTAATAGCCACATGGTGTTAAGTTGACTTAATAAAGTTGATTTAACCTTTAAAGTCAACTTTAAGGGTAGAAGTTTTTAAGTCGACTGAAGGAAACCCTTAGTCGACGTAATGAACTCCAAATATGTCCAGGGCTTTGCTTAAGTCCACTTAAGCTTCCTTAAGTCAACGTAAGCCCACAGTATAGACATACTCAGTAAGAGCTACAGGGAGCTACCTGGGAGTCTGGAGGTCCTGAAGGTGTGGAAGACAGCAGAGGTCTAGAGAGTGGTACTGAGGAGAGGGGCTATGTGAGACAGGGGTGCAGACATTCCGGTGGGACAACAGGACAAGATGGCTGTAGCAGACCTAAGGGGAGGGCACAGACTGGACTGGGGACTGTGAGGAAAGTGGCCAAGTGAGACTGGAATGACTGCGAGAGACTGGAGAGAGGCAGCAGCGATAGGGCCAAAGTTGCAGCACTTCAGGGCCCAAAAAAGTGAGTGGACCTGGGTTCCTCCCTACTCACCCAGAGTACCAGGGGCAGCACAATGTTCATGGCCATTGAGGTCATGTGGCCAGGATGTACAAGTGGGATTTTCCCCCAGAAGAGAGGCATACGCTCCAGGTACTCATCCTGAGGGCCAAGTAGCCTGAAGTACACTGCTGGGGGGCATAGCACATGGTCGAGCGGTGGATCACAAGCTGAACAGGGGACCAATTAAACAGCATTCACCAGTAACACCTCACCAGGATGTGTCTGTCCGGTGGCGGAGCATGAACTATATCACAGGGAGTTGTTAGTATATGAACATAAAGAACATAAAACAGAAAGAACATAGAGAAACTCAACAAGCACTTTTTTCCCTCATGAGAGGCTGAGAGAATAATCATAAAAATGTTTGCAATTATAATTAATGTTTTTAAATATGTTTCATTTAGCCTATAATTTAAATCCTAGAATGTGCTGGACATATTATACAAATTAATAAAGAAAGCATACATCTTAGCCCCAAAACCAAGACAATAGACCCTAACAAATAGTGTAGATAAACATTTCCTTAGGAAACCAACAGCACAAAACAAAAATAACAGTCTTTACGATCTGTCAAAAATGAGAGGCTATGTTCAAACATAAACTGTTATTTTGAAATAAGTTATTACAAAATGAGTTATTTCGAAAGAAAATCTTTATTTTGAAATAAGTTAATTCAAATTAAGAAAATGTTAATTTGAATTAAGGGAAAGGCTGCTATTGAAATGGCTGTTATTTCAAAATTGTTATTTCAAAATAAGGCCGTTTGGACATGTTGTTTTGAAACCGCGTGTCCAAACACCATTGTTTTGAAACAGCCGTTTCGAAACTTCGGCTATTTCAATTTCAAGCGAGGTTTTACTATTTTGAAATAACGGCCATTATTTTGAAACAACGGGTGCAGTTGTTTTGAAATAACGGAGCGTCATCTGGACATAAGAAATTTTCTTTCAAAACAACGGCTGTTGTTTTGAAATAAACATCTCGTCTGAACACAGCCGGAGAGCAATGGAAAGAAAATGTAATCGTACCCAGAAGTTGGAAAGAAGAAAAGAGGAATACAAGAAGTGAGAAAAGAAAAGAAAAAATCTTCACTATTTTTGCAAAAATAATTTTCTCATCAACAAAGTTGCATGACTGTAGATTCTTCAACAAAACTAAATCTTGCTAATAACAAAGCCTGCAAAACTATAATTAAACAGACATCTACCAAACTTTGCTTGATTTTTTTCCCTTTGAACTTTTTTTGTCCCTAACTCCTTCCTTTTCTCCTCATCTTTTATGTATATCGTCTCACTTTACTTTCTCTGCTTCCTCCTGTTTAATTCTTAATGTGAAAGACCAGTACTCTTGTAAAACTCTACATAGTTTCCACATATCTCATTAATTCCACATTCCAGATAGCTGTATTCTTTTATTTTCTCCCTATCTCAGAACATGTTTCCTTCATCCATCTCTATCATTTGGCCTCAGCCAAAATCCTTCCTTCCCTCATGGTTTCATTGGCAATAGCTGAAGTGACAAGCTGGCAGAAAGTGTAAGAAAGATCTTTTATGAACATACTTAATGACTTGTGTTACATGGTAGGATTCATTCCAGCTTTACCAAGAAATGTGCTCTACTGGGATAATGGCAGAAGCAAGAAAGAAGCAATTTTTAGTTGGGCTGGCAATAAGGCAAAAGGGATTGCAGAATGCAACTGCAAGATGAGCAGAAGCAGTGCAGAATTTGCAATAGTGACAACTCCCACAATTTTAATGCAAGTCTCACAATATTTGGCATTTTTTGTTAAGCTCTGCTGATTTTCAGAATCTCACTAGTTGTGGTTTGTTTTTTTTTTGTTTTGTTTTTTTGTTTTGTTTTGTGTTTTTGTTTTGTTTTGTTTTGTTTTTGTTTTTGTTTTTTTTTAAATAAAAAAGCAAGTCTGTGGAGACCCCGAAGTCTCTTAAAATCTCTCCATGGATTTTTGCACCAATCTCTTCATTTGAGGTCCTTCTTCTGATTCTTGAATACTTAGGCTTTGCAATGCTGAGTTGGTATTGGGTAGTGAAATATGTACAGTGACCAGAATTTTGATTTTGCTGTTCATTTACTGCTGGCCCTTCTGCTTCTATTGTTTGTTTGCCTTGCTCAAAATTTATTTTTCCCCTTCTTATCTCTAGTACATCTTCCTTTTTTTGTTGATTTCTTCTTTAGTCTTTTCTTCAATTCCTCCTTTCCTTTTCCCACCTCTTTTTCCTCATTTCTTTCCCTTCAATCTACTCCTCCTGCAGAACATGCTACTTACGTTAGGTTTCTTTAGTGCAAAACTGATCAAAATCTATCTATTTCTGTTCGTGTTTGGCTACTAGTCAACTTGAGGCTATTCTCAATTTTTGTCTCCATATTCTTATCCCAATCCAGAGATGATAGCCTCCAGGCATCAAGCTATGTGTACTAAATTTATACAGTTTATGATGCTTTCTTATAGCAATTTGATATTAGATTTCAATTCTACCTTCAACATAGTTCCTTCAAGGCTATTCATAAAGCTGAACCTTGATGCCTTCTTGGGGTTTCACTGAAGTCCGTGATTATTAGGACTGAAGCATAAGAACCTAGGGTAACTTAATGATGAATGTCACCGGGATAGGTTCTTACACTAGCACAAATCTGTCCTCACTAGTAATAAAGTGCTGTACTTAGTTAAACCAATTATAATTGCAAGAACAGGAGACAACTTGTATAGTGCCTCATTCAAAGTCATTCATCAAGTATATTGAGTATTTTTGCTATATACATTTTTATTAAAAGTATTGGGATACTAAGAATTGGATGATAAATATTGTCATTGAGAGACATTTTGTTTACCCTTAGACTCATTGGGAATCACTAGAAAAAAGGATAGATAATAAGACAGAAAATATCTCATCACCTTTTATAAATCTATGCTATGCCCACAAGTTGAAGACCACATGCACATCTGGTCACTCCATCTCAAAAATTATATTTCAGAACTGGAAAAATAGGTACAGAAAAAGGCAACTAAAATGATCATTAAAAAAAAACAAACTCTTATACAAGGAGAGATTAATAGAACTGGAATTTTTCAGCTTGGAAAAGAAACAAATAAGTGGGATATGATAGAGGTCTATAAAATCATTATTTTAGTGTGGAGAAAGTAAATAGGGAGGTCTTATTTACTTCTCATAATACAAGAACTAGGAGTTATCAAATATAATTAGTAGGCATTTTCTTTTCTTTAAGCATTTCTTTATACAACACACAGTCAACCTGTGGAACTCCTTGACAGAGTATGTTGCGAAGGTCAGCACTATAGCCGGATTCCAAAAAGAGGTAGATAAGTTCATGTAGATAAGTTCATGATTCTGGGCTAGATGAATCATTCATCTGACCAATATGGGCATTCTTATGTTCTTACAACAACACTGTTCTACTGCTTATGTTTTAGCATCTATCATGTCCTTGCTCTTCTAAAGGTCAAAGACAAATGCTGTGTTCACACGGCACTTTTGTTTCGAAACAACCTCGTTGTTTCGAAACTAAAAAAAACATGTTCACACGACGCACAGTTGTTTCTGAACAAGGGGAAGCCCTTGTTTCGAAACAACTGTGTTGTTTCGAAACAACTTAAACCTAGTTTCTGGGCGAAACAAGGCTGTTTCTGAACCATTGTTTTGAAACAACAAGTGTGAACATGTTGTTTCGGAACCAAGTGTTCCGAAACAACATTGGATCATCAGCACCCTGGCCAGGGAACCCTCAGGACCCTGGCCAGAATGCTGAGGGCTGTCCCTCAGCCCCCGGTGGGGGGGTGATCCCCTGCCGGCTGCTTCAGCCCGCAGCCGGGCTGCAACCCTGACCCCACCGGCGGGTCGGGGGAGCCGGGCTGAGCCCGGCTCTCCAGACCCCGGGTGCAGCTCTGGTGGGGGGCTGAGCCACCCTGCAGCGGCTCACCCCCCGCCAGTGCCTGCAGCCCCCTTTCTGGGGCTGCAGGGTGAGCCAGCAGCGGCTCACCCCCAGGTGGCTGCAGCCCCCTGCAGCACCTAACGAAATAGCATGTTCACATTGTGAACTTGCTATTTCGTTTCCCGCTTTTTAGCCTATTTCGAAATGACTTTTTGCTAATTCGAATTAAGTCATTTCGAAATAAGGCGTTATTTCGAAACACATTGTTTCGACACAACGTGTTTCGAAATAACCATGTGTGTGTGAACACAGCCAAAGTCATTTTTCATGCAACAAACATTTTCCATAAAATGTGCTCAAGTGATATGGCTGTTTTAACATTCACATATTGTAATCATGTGCAGTTTCTTGGAAACTACAATTATGATAGCATGATTGTAATTTCATCCAACACAATCTTTGCTATTTGAGTCTTATGTCATGATTACTTTATACTCATGATGGGAAAATATGTTCAGCTCATTTTAACCTGCAATGTATTGATAAAAACCCTTGAACCTTCCCCTCCTTCCATTTATAATTCTGTTTTTGCTTTTATTCCTTAACATTTCCTGTTTCTCCAGCATTACTGCTGCCCTTCCCTGAAATGTCTATGCTAAAGAAAGTTCTATTGAAAACAACACAGAATGTCAGTAATTTAGTAGGTACATGTGCTGCCATAGGAGATAAGGTCTTTGTTCCTGGTGTTCAAGGTAAACTAAAAGGGTCTGCTCCTTTTAAGAAATTCCATTTCAGTAAAAGTTTGAGCACTGTTAACCTGATTATTGATAATAGTAAAATCAGTTTTACAATTATATATACATGTATAAACATTGAAATCAATAGGAGTTTTGCCATTTACTTTAGCATGCTCAAGATTTCACCCTGTATTTAGAAAGTATTACTGCATCAGAAGAAGTGTTGCCAGCAGATCGAGGGATGTGATCATTCCCCTCTATTCTGCACTGGTGAGGCCACATCTGGAATACTGTGTCCAGTTTTGGGCTCTCCACTACAAAAAGGACATGGACAAATTAGAGAGAGTCCAGCAGAGGGCACCAAAAATGATCAAAGGGCTGAAGGAACCAGGCTTATTTAGCCTGCAGAAGAGAAGACTGAGGAGGGATTTGATAGCAACCTTCAACTACCTGAAGGGTTGCTACAAGGAGGATGGAGCTCAACTGTTCTCAGTAGTAACAGAGGACAGAACGAGGAGCAATGGTTTCAAGTTACAGCTGGGGAGGTCCAGACTGGATATTAGGAAAACCTTCTTACTAGGCGAGTAGTGAAGCATTGAAATAAGCTATCTAGGGAGGTGGTGGAATCTCTGTCTTTGGAGGTGTTCAAGGCCCAGCTGGACAAAACCCTGGCTGGGATAATCTAGTGGGAGTGGTCCTGCTTTTTTGGCAGGGGGTTGGACTAGATGACCTCGTGAGGTCCCGCCCAACCCTATGATTCTGATTCTATGAACAGAGAATGTAGTTAGAACACAAGTGGGTAAATTTTTTGGATTCCACATCTGTTATGTGACATACATACAAAGGGGGGAGGGGGAAGGGATGGGTCTGGTAGGGGAAGCACTGCCATGCTTGACCAGAAACTACTAGGCCCATGTGGAAAAAGTAGGGGAGGTAGTGACCACTGTGCTACAGTCAGTGTGCAATAGCTAGGCACACATGGTTAAAAAGGAATGGTGGCCAAACAAAAGCCAGTGTTTTGCTGCTGGGTCCATGTGATAGGGACAGTATAGAGCCTGGAGGATGGAGTGGACCAGCTGGAGGGCCATAAGAATTGCTCCTGTGGGCTTCATAGTTTGCCCACCTATGAGATAGAAGAACACAAATCAAATGCAGAAGATATGTGAAGGAATATCAAAAGTTACCAATGGAAAAAAAATAATTAACATGGATTTGCCTGTGGAGAGTTCATGATGTCCTGTTTAGTTACAAGAAATCTTTCCGCAGCTTTATCCTAGAAGTTTGAAGACACAGTACACCCATAGACAAAATTGCTGCTGATCTGCTGTTTCAAGCTTTTCTTCTTTATCCTCCTCTGTTGTTCTCCCTCATTTCTGTTGGTCTTTTCTTCCTTCACAAGGTTCAGCTGCAGGTGTCTGTTTCAATGATTGCAGCTCTTGCAGCTGTGTGTAGACATGTCTATTTTTTTGCAGATAAGGAAATCTACCCCTCTTTTCCAAGTCCCCACTGGGCTTATAGACCCCTTTACAGCCCCATTGTGCTATATAGATGTCAGAGGATGCACATCTGTGCATCCTGGGTTATGATTTATATCAGTGATTCCCAACATTTTCTCTGCAGTGGCACACATTACTACCTTTAATTACTTTGAAGCACACCACCATATAGTTTCCAGATGAACTCTTGAATACCCATGAGTCAATGAGCTAATCCTGAGCTCTTTGAGTAGTTTTACGAAAAAAAAAAAAAATGTGGCACACCTTCTCAGACCTGATGGTACACCTGTATACCGTGGCACACTGCTTGGGAAACACTGATCTATATGATTTTCCTGTTCACTTATACACTGGGATTGCATGTTTTTAAGTCAATTGCACAATGCAATGTTTCTTTATGGATTCTCATAACTTAGTCTACATGATTACTATGATGATATGTTTCCTGCAGCATCATGCATGTGCACAGATGTTTAGCATGTTTATCATGGCTCAGGGGGCTGGGAGACAGACAGAGATGTCTTGCAGCAAGCAGACAAGCACCTGATGAAGACAGCAAAAAATATGCTAATTGAGGTGGTGTGGAAGAGATAATGTGATCACCTCAGCCCAGAAAGGGAGGTGTCAAGGGAATTTGGAAACAAAGAAAAACACTTGGAAAGTTCTGAGACTTTTGGCCTGGGACTCCCCATCTCGAAACAACTCCAAGTAATATCTGGGCCCTGTCTGGTAACAGACAGAGACTAACTGTATGAACATCTGACAGCCAAACACCTTGAGCATGAACTTGAACTAGAAGGTCAGGTTAAATAGAGATATTAAGATCGTACGTGTGTTTTGCCTTTTATTTGCTCATGGTCTTCCCTGACTCATTTATATTGTGACTCCGCCACGATTGGCCATGTTCTCACTTAGAAGTATAATCTGATCAATAAACTAGTATTTGTTTTATCTAAAGCTGTGTGGTCTTTAGAAGGTGTGAGTAAAGGAGGCAGGGCACAATCCATTTATTTGTTAAATAGATGGACTTGAGTGTATGGTGATTGGGAGTAGGTCCCAGTCTCTGTAGACAGTGGTTTCCACAGTGGTGCCTGGGATCAGGGGGTGCTTGCTAGGGGACCATCCTTTGAGCAGCCAGATGGCATAAACCCACTGCTTGGAAACTGGTTGCACTCCAGAGGCCAGAGTGGACAGACTCAGGAATTAGTGGTCACTTTGCAATGCATGACAATCAGGGATCAGGAGTGGGAATTGGGAGGTCACAGTGGCATATCAGACTGTATCCGGGAAGCAGCCTGTTACAATAAAAAATAAACATAAATCCCTACTGCAGAGAGATCTCAATTTGATTCATGACGAGATGAAGTGGAAGACAGGAATGGGAGAAAAAAGATAAGAAAATGGTAAAATGAGTATGTATTTATGTGAGAGGTAGGCATGTCTTATATACATTGTATTGTTGTGTTAAACGTTAGCTTGTGTCAATAAGGACATAGCGTTATAATCACTGCAATGTTCTTTCAGTTGTTAAAACTTTTCTACTTTTCTGACAACATAAAACTATCTATAGAGCTTTTCATGGCAAACTTATACCAACAAAGGGCAGGCGGGGAAAAAGAGGAGGAGGAGTAGTGCTATATGTAAAAGAGCTTTATGACTGCTCAGAGCACCATTATGGAAGTGGTAATGAGCCAGTTGAAAGTCTGTGGGTTAAGTTTAGAGGAGAGGACAACAAGGGGAACGCTGTGGTGGGTGTCTGCTATAGACTGCCAGACCGGAAGGAGGAGGTAGATGAGGCATTCTATGGACAACTGGCAGAAGTTTCTAGATTACAGGCCCTGGTTCTCATGGGGGACTTCAATTACCCTGACATCTGCTGGGACGCCAATACAGTAGTGCACAGGCAATCCAGAAAGTTTCTTGAGAGTGTTGAAGACAACTTCTTGATACAAATGCTGGAGTAATCAACTAGGGGCCTTGCACCTCTTGACCTCCTGCTCACAAACAGAGAAGAACTGATTGGGGAAGTAAGACTGAATGGCAACCTGGGCAGCAGTGACCCCAAGATAGTAGAGTTCAAGACACTGACTAGTGGAAAAAGGAAAGAAGCAAAATGCAGACCCTGGACTTCAGAAAAGCAGATTTTGGCCCCTCAGGGAACTCATGGGCAGGATCCCTTGGGAGGCTGATCTGAAGGAGCAAAGTGTTCGAGAGAGTTGGCTGTATTTTAAAGAAACCCTGCTAAAGACAAAGGAATATACCATTCTGATGAGCAGAAAGAACAGCAAATGTGGAAAGCGCCCAGCAAGGCTTAACAGAGAACTCTGCCCTAAGCTAAAGCATAAAAAGGAAGCTTACAGACAGTGGAAGCTTGGACAGATGACTAACAAGACATAAAAAGATATTGCTCAGTATTGCAGGGATAAAATCAGAAAGGCCAAAGGACAACTGGAGTTGCAGCTAGCAAGGGATGTGAAGGATATCAGGAAGGTGTTCTATAAGCTATGTCAATAACAAGAAGAGGATCAAGGATGTTGTAGGTCCCTTACTGAATGAGGCAGGTATCCTCATGTTGGAGGATGAGGAAAAATCTGAAGTGCTCAGTGTTTTTGGTTTTTTCACTTCAGTTTTCACAGGCAGGGCCAGCTCCCAGTCCACTACACTGCATACGGAGGTTGGACAGAAGAAGAGGGGCCCTTGGTGATGGATGGTCAGGTTAGGGACCAGATAAAGGAGCTGGATGTGCACAAGTCCATGAGGCCAGACAAACTGCACCTGAGTGTGCTGAGGGAGTTGGCCAATGTGATAGCATTACTACTGGCCATTATCTTTAAAAACTGGTGGTGAACAGGGGAGGAGCCAGAGGACTGGAAAAAAGCAAATATAGTGCCTATCCTCAAGAAAGTGAAAAAGGAGGATCCGGGGAATTACAGACCTGTCAGCCTCACCCCAATCCCTGGAAAAATCATGGAGCAGGTTCTCAAAGAATCCATCCTGAAACACTTGGAGGAAAATAGAGTTATCAGGAACAGTCAGCATGGATTCACCAAGCTTAAATCTTGCCTGACCAACCTCATTGTCTTCTATGATGAGATGACTGGATTTGTGGATGCAGGAAGAGCTGTTGATATTATATACCTTGACTTTAGCAAGGCTTTTGATATGGTTCCCCACAACATTCTGATCGGCAAGTGAAGGAAGCATGGGTTGGATATGTGGACTATAAGGTGGACAGAGAACTGGCTACATCAGTGGTTTCAGATGCTAGGGATCAATGGCTCCACGTCTAGTTGGCAACAAGTAACGTCTGGTGTGCCCCAGTGGTCAGGCCTGGGGTCAGTTCTGTTCAGCATTTTCGTTAATGATCTGGATGATGAGATAGATTGCACGCTCAGTAAGTTTGTGGATGACACTAAGATGGGGGGACTGGTAGACACACTGGACAGCAGGGACAGGATTCAGGGAGACCTGGACAAATTGGAGCAGTGGGCCAATAGAAATTTCATGAGGCTCAACAAGGAGAAGTGCAAAGTCCTGCACTTGGGATGGAAAACCTCATGCACAGCTACAGGCTGGGGAGTGAACAACTAAGTACCAGAACTGTAGAAAAGGACCTGGGGGTCTTTGTGGATGGGAAGCTGGATATAAGTCAACAGTGTGCTCATGCTGCCAAAAAGGCCAAAGGAATACTAGGATGCAACAGCAGAAGTGTTGCCATCAGTTTGAGGGATGTGATCCTTTCCCTCTGTTCAGCACTGGTGAGGTCTCATCTGGAATACTGTGTCCAGTTTTTGGCTCCCCTGTTAAAAAAGGACATGGACAAATTAGAGAGTCCAGTGGAGGGCAACAAAAATGATCAAGAGGCTGGAGCACAAGACGTATGAAGAGAGACTGAAGCAACTTGGCATATTTAGCCTGAAGAAGAGAAGACTGAGGGGGGATTTTATAGCAACATTCAACTACTTGAAGGGACGCTCCAAGAAGGATGGAGCTTGGCTGTTCTCGGTAGTAACAGAGGACAGAACAATGAGCAATGGTTTCAAGTTTCAGCTGGGGAGGTCAAGTTTGGATATTAGGAGAAGCTTTCTTACTAGGAGGGTGGTGAAGCATTGGAATGGGCTAGCTAGGGAAGTGGTGGAATCTCCATTTCTGGAGATATTTAAGTCTTGGTTAGTCAAAACCCTGTCTGGGATAATGTAGTGAGAGTGGTCCTGGTTTTTTGGCAGGGGGTTTTACTAGATGACCTCATGAAGTCCCTTCTAACCCTTTGAATCTATGATTCTATGATTCTAAATTCTCAGTGAAGACACTGCACTTGGTTATGATGTTGTAAGTGGCCTCCAGTAGATGTCCTACAATGCACACCCTTACTACTCTGATTAGCAGTTTGAACTTCACTGCCCTGTGTCCAGATGCATAAGCATCTACTCTTTCCCTTTTACAGCTGTGGGAATTTTTGAAATTCTATTTCCTGTTTGCTTGGTTTGGAGAACTCACATTGCCTCTTCCCAGCAGACCATGGTCGCTCCATGGAGAAAACAAAACTCCAGAACTGTTTGATCTGCTAGTTATATAGGGAGAGATGGCTATGCAGTCCCAGCTCTTTTTCAGCCATTGGTAATTTAATGCCATGAGAAATCTGGCTGTAGGCATGTTGGAGAAGGGGTGCAAATGGTATAAACACTACTGTGCAAAGATAAAAGAGTTGAAGCAGGTGTACCCGAAGGCAAGGGAGTCAAACCAATGTTCTGGTGCTCTCTCAAAGAACTGCAATTCTATAAGGCTATGTCTACACTAGGCTTTGCCTAGATTGAACTAAGAAATTTCTTAGTTTGAACTAAGCAAAGCTTAGTCCAGACTAATAAGTTTGCCTGGTTAGTTCAGACAAAGCACTTAGTTCAAACTTTAAGTTCAAACTAGGTGTGATATAGACATGAACTAAGGATTGATTCAACCTAGAAAAGTTTGAACTAAGACATTAATTTGAACTAGCCATGTCTCCTAGTTCAAACAAAAAAGTTAGTTTGAACTCATCATGAAGCTATTTTGAATTAAAAAGTTGGGGTTAGTCTGAACTAGCTGTTCCCCATTTTAGGAAAATTCTCTGTGACGGTAGGTAATCACTTGTGCAGAGATCAAAGTGACACAGATGCAAACAGCTTAGAGACCTGATCTGAAGCCACACACCTGCAGGAGATGCATCCTTGCTTACCTTTAGGAGTGAGATACTTGCTTCAATGACCCCCAGCTGTAGCAAATGGTAGTAGATTGTTGTCTCTAGTGTCACCTGTAGAGATCCTCTTAAAAATAATCTAGATGTTCTTCAACACCATAAGCACTGTGTTTAGGGTATGGATCGTTCTGTGTGCTTGTAAAGTGAAAATGAGAAAGACGTGTATTTTACTATAATGTTATTGGTTCAGTGCTCTGAGTTCACTAATAATCATTGTTTGATTTATTGGGGTTTTTTTTTTGTTTGTTTTTTTTTTAATCACTGCAGACATGACATTCAGGGAAACATATACTCTGGTGAAGCATCTCTGCCTTATAAAGAAACAACTGAGGAAGATCAAGGAGGACATGTATCTAGAGGTGGTTTAATCCCCAGTGGCTGAAAAACAAGAATGCAGAGTGCTGAGAGAGCCTTTAAATGAAAATTATAAAATAGACAAGTAGGATAGAAAGGGAAGCCAGAAACAAATTTTCATCATCCAGGAGTAGAAGATAAAAGTGATGGAGGACTAAATGGAGATGGGGAAATCCCTAATCATTTTGCAGGCAGTATGCATGGGAGCTTCCCCACCCCTTAGAATAGAAATATTTCCAAGCCTTTCCCAAATTCCTCACACACATTGATTGGAACCTCCTAGGGCATCTCATTATCCTGTTCACTACATCATTTTGGACAGCTTCCAACACAATTGCTGAACTTACAGACAGATATGGGAGCCTACATGTCCCTTCATTATTATCTCCCTTTCTACCAAGCATTTTCTGGCTGTTGTTAATTGGTATTTAATAAAATCATACTCTCTGAAAGATAATCAATCATTATTTGTCCCCTACACGTCAGCTGCTGCTGCTGCTGCAACTAATACACAGTGGCAATTTGATTATTTGCATACTATAAATCATGGTCAGAAATTATCAAAATGTTTATGTAAGGTGTCAAGTTAAAAAAAAAATTGTGGCAGAATGCTGTATAGAAAGACATATTTACTGGTGCTCATTGTCAAAATGGTGCCTCAAAGCTTCCCTGATTCAAACAGACACTCTATTGTGCCCTTCTAATAGCCTTAGGATCTGGCTGATCAAAATCAGCTTTCAGATGATCAACATCCTTGCTCCACCCTGGGAGAAACTTTTCATTCTTGGCCTCACAAAGATGATTGAGTGCAAAGCTACTATGACCATGGGAATGTTTTACTTAATTAAATCTAACCTGTCATGAAGTTAATGATTTCCAACTAGTAGACACACATTCAGCAGTCATTCTGCAGCTGCTCAGCCTGTTGTTGAAGCACTCCTCCCTGCTGTCCAGGTTTCCAGTGTATGGCTTATGAGCCAGAGGAATAAGGAGGAGGCTGGGTCTTCAAAGATCACTACAAGAACTGAAACATCCTCCATGGGAATCTTCTGCTCTGAAAAGAAAGTCCCTATTTGTAGTTTTCTGCACAGTCTAAAATTTATGTAGAGGAGTGCATCATGCAAGCATCTTCCCTAACCACCATTTGCTGATGTAGTGAAATGCTCATGTTGATCCTCAAGCACCTGCAATGCCATAGAGAAAAGGATGGTTACCTACCTGTAATGGCTGTTCTTCGAGATGTGCTGCTCACATCTGTTCCACTATAGGTGACTGCTCTCTCAGTGCATGGACACCAGAATGTTTTTGCCTTAGCCTACTCCCCATAGCACCAGCAGTGGAGGCCCCTAGAGTGGCGCCTACGCTGCCCAGTATAATAGCTGCTGCTGGCCTCACTCCCCCAAGTCCGTTCTTTCTGCTAACTCCTAAAGTGGGGACGGAGGGTGGGTGTGCAATGGATGTGAGCAGAGCATCTTGAAGAACAGCCATTACAGGTAAGTAACCAGCCTTTTCTTCTTTGAGCAGCTGCTCACATGCATTCCACTATAGGTGAATAAGAAGCCTCAATCAGGAAGGTGGGCAGAGTTAAGGTCTAGCTGATTGTAGCACTGCTTTCCCGATGGCTGCATCATCTCTGGCCTGCTGAAGAATGGCATAATGAGCAGTAAATGTGTAAACAGAGGACGACGTAGCTGCCCTGCAGATTTTCTGAAGTGGACCTGGGTGAGAAAGGCAGTTGTGGAGGCCAGTGCTCTTGTTGAGGGGGCATCTATCACATCAGGCAAGGGAGCTCTTGCCTGTATGTAGCAAGCCCTGATACACACTGCTATCCAAGCAGAAGTTCTTTGGGAAGATACCGGTTGGCCCTTCATCCTATCTGCCACTGCAATGAAAAGTTGCGATGATCTCTGGAATGGTTTTGTCCATTCAATATAAAATGCTAGAGCTCTTCTGACATCCAGCTTGTGCCACCTTCACTGCTCATTGGAGGTATGTAGCTTAAGATAAAAAACACGTAGGCAAATGTCTTGGTTTGCATGAAATTGGGAAACTACTTTGGGTAAGAAGGCTGGGTGTGCTCTAAGTTGAACTTTATCCTTATGGAACATGGTGAACAGTGGCTCTGAGGAGAGTGCCTTAAGCTCTGACAGTCATCGGGCCAAGGTAATAGCCACAAGGAATGAAACCTTCCAAGAGTCAGGAGTGGATACGTCACTAGAGGTTCAAACGGGGGTTTTGTCAGGCTATGCAGAACCAAGTTAAGATCCCACTGAGGGGTAGGTGGGCAGACCAGAGGGTACAACCTTTCTATGCTTCTCAAGAATCTAGCCACCATAGGATGTGAGAAAACAAGAGATTCCCCCACTGGGGCATGAAAGGCTGAAACAGCTGCCAAATGAACCCATAAGGAAGATGAGTACCGTTGGCCATTATCTTTGAAAACTCGTGGCGAACAGGGGAGGTGCCAGAGGACTGGAAAAAAGCAAATATAGTACCTATCTTCAAGAAAGGCAAAAAGGACGATCCAGGGAATTACAGACCTGTCAGCCTCACCTCAATCCCTGGAAAAATCATGGAGCAGCTTCTCAAAGAATCCATCCTGAAACACTTGGAGGAAAATAGAGTAATCAGGAATAGTCAGCATGGATTTACCAAGGGTAAATCATGCCTGACCAACCTCATCGCCTTCTATGATGAGATGACTGGATTTGTGGATGCGGGAAGAGCCGTTGATGTGATATACCTTGACTTTAGCAAGGCTTTTGATACGGTTTCCCACAGCATTCTCATTGGCAAATTAAGGAAGTATGGGTTAGATGCATGGACTGTAAGGTGGATAGAAAACTGGCTAGAACAACGGTTTCAGCGTGTAGGAATCAATGGCTCCATGTCAAGTTGGCAGGCAGTAACGAGTGGTGTGCCCCAGGGGTCGGTCCTGGGGCCAGTTCTGTTCAATGTTTTCATTAATGATCTGGATGATGGGATAGATTGCACACTTAGTAAGTTTGCAGATGATACCAAACTGGGGGGAACGGTAGACACCCTAGAGGGCAGAGACAGGATTCAGGGAGACCTAGACAAACTGGAGCAGTGGGCCAAGAGGAATCTCATGAGGTTCAACAAGGATAAGTGTAAAATCCTGCACTTGGGACGAAAAAACCCCATGTACTGCTACAGGCTGGGGAGTGATCAGCTAAATAGCAGCACTGGAGAAAAGGACCTGGGAGTCGTGGTGGATGGGAAGCTGGATATGAGTCAGCAGTGTGCTCTTGCTGCCAAAAAGGCCAATGGCATACTGGGCTGCATCAGAAGAAGTGTTACCAGCAGATCGAGGGATGTGATCATTCCCCTCTATTCTGCACTAGTGAGGCCACATCTGGAATACTGTGTCCAGTTTTGGGCTCCCCACTACAAAAAGGACATGGACAAATTAGAGAGAGTCCAGAGGAGGGCAACCAAAATGATCAAAGGGCTGGAGCACAAGCCCTATGAAGAAAGACTGAAGGAACTAGGCTTATTTAGCCTGCAGAAGAGAAGACTGAGGGGGGATTTGATAGCAACCTTCAACTACTTGAAGGGTTGCTCCAAGGAGGAGGGAGCTCGACTGTTCTCGGTAGTAACAGAGGGCAGAACGAGAAGCAATGGTTTCAAGTTACAGCTGGGGCGGTCCAGGCTGGATATTAGGAAAAACTTCCTTACTAGGCGAGTGGTGAAGCATTGGAATAAGCTGCCTAGGGAGGTGGTGGAATCTCCATCTCTGGAGGTATTCAAGTCCCAGCTGGACAAAACACTGACTGGGATGATCTAATGGGAGTGGTCCTGCTTCTTTTGGCAGGGGGTTGGACTAGATGACCTTGTGGGGTCCCTTCCAACCCTATGATTCTATGATTCTATGAGGACAGGCCCTGCTTCTTGAGCAACAGGAGGTATTCAAGGATTTCCTGGACTAGCAGTGACATTGGCTCCAGACCTCATGATTGCACCCACACTCCTCTCTTGACCACATCCCTTGAGTACAGAGGTTTTGACTGAGCAATGCCCCCGAGCCCACATCTGAAGCATCCACAATTAGCATGAGTGAGAAATGAGACTCTCCAAATGGGATCCCTTGAAGTACAGACCTGGGATCCTGCCACCAACAGAGCTATTGGAGAGCCTTTTGAGGAACTGATATCACCCTGTGAAGCAGGTGATGCCTGGGCTGGAACACTGTCCTTAGCCATGATTGTAGTGGTCTGAGTTGAAGTTGCACTAGATGCACCACATTGGTGGCCGCCGCCATATGTCCATAGACAAAGGCACATCCTTGCTGTAGTTGTTGGGCAATGGCATAGAACTGAGATCATGTCAGAAATCGCTCTGAATCTCTCTTGATGTAGGACCACCCTCCCTTGGATTGAGTCCAAGACCACTCCAATAAACTCTATTCTCTGGACTGGGTTGACCTGAGATTTTTGCAGGTTGATCATGCTGAGGTGATTGCACACCCTCATGGTGAGCTGGACACTGGATCTCACCTCATCTCTGGAACGACCTCTGATAAGCCAGTCATCCAGGAATGGGTAAATGTGCACCCCACTTCTTCTTACATGGGCCACCACCACAGCTACACATTTCGTGAACACCCTTGGTGCTGATGACAGACTGAAGGGAAGGACAGTAAACTGGAAGTGCTTGGACCCCCTGACAAAACGCAGGTAATGTCTGTGGTCCAGCCTTATGCCTATATGGAAATAGGCATCCTCTAAATCGAGGGCAGTGAATCAATCCCCAGCATCCAGGGAAGCAATGATGTGATTGAGAGACACCATCCGAAACTTCCGTTTTCTCAAGAACTTGTTTAGATGCCTTAAGTCCAGGATGGGTCTTAAGCTCCCTTGTACTTTGGGGATTAAGAAGTACCGGGAATAGAATCCCCCTTCCCTCCTCTTCTCTGGGGACTGGCTTGGTGGCCCCCAGGGCTAGGAGGTTCGCCACCTCCTGATCCAGTAGTTGTTCATAGGAGAGGTCCCTGAAGAGGGACTAGGACAGGGGTGGATGGTTGGGGAGGGAGTAAACTGAAGGGAGTAACCAGCTGAGATGATGTTGAGCACCATTGGTCTGTGGCGATGAAGGACCACTGCAAATAGAAGCCAGCCAGTCTGTCCCAGAATGCAGGATCTGGACTGCGGAAAGGAAATGGTTCGCTGTCCTCGAGCAACGTGTCAAAAGTTTTGCCTGTGGGTCAAGGTCCCTTCCAGCCCTATGATTTGATTGATTTGATTGATTGATTGACCTACGGCTTGAGCCCTGACCCGAAGCTGCAGAAGGATTCCCATGCCTCCCTCTCTGGTGCCTGGATCTTTCTCAGTCTCTCTGCCTTCCAGGCCTGAAACTGAAGGGAGTTCTCATCTAAGGTTGTTGGTACATCTGAGGGTGGGATGGATGCCTTTGTTGGCTTTATCTGCAGACCTAGGGACCGAAGGGTCACTCATCAATCCTTTAACCCATGCAGCTTAAGATTGGTCTGATCTGAAAACAGGGAAATACCCTCAAAAGGCAGGTCTTGAATAGAATTTTGGACAAAAGGCATGAGACCAGAAACCTGCAGCCAAGACGCTGTAGAGGGATTCTCGGTAAGCAGGGGCCACAAACTTAGTGAGGAGTGGAGCTTTATTCTATACAGCTGTGGGCCCAAGGGCAAGTACCCAAGAGCCCCGAGAATAGTGTATATGAATCTTATATAGTGACATAGTACATTATATTACAAAGCATAAATTATTGCTGTATAGCCAGGTAAGTTCTGAGTCCATCCTTTTTGCACCAAAATTCCCCCAATTGCAACCCCTTCTTTTGACCCTCCTTACCCCCACATAACCTCCAATCATAATTCATCTGCACCATAGGCCTCTGGCCTTGCCATAGAACTGGCCCAAATGGGTTTTCTTTCATCTGGGGTAGACTGACCTTTTAGAATTCTGCAGGCAAATCCAAACACCTTCTCTGTTTCCAAATTTCAGTACACAGCTTGTCCTTGAAGCACAGACACAGACACAGTGAAGCTCCTTACAGCATACTTTATCAGTTAGTTGCTTATACTGGCCCTCTTACAGATGTGCTAGAGACACTGCAGCTTCTTCCCTGCCCCCAAGTCTACTAAGCTATCTGTGTCTCAATTCTGTTAGGCCTCAGAACAATGTTAGGCCTCAGCCATGGAATTCTTCCACAAGGCCCTCCTCATACTAATTGTGGTTGCTACAGCTCTTCTCGCTGAATCTGTCACATCTCATTAAGCTTGAAGGCTCATGCGGGTAACCAGAAGACCTTTGTCAAGGAGTGTTGAGAAGTCAAGATGCTGATCTAGAGGAAGGGTGTCCATAAATCATCTAATCAAATTCCATAGATTGACGGCATACCAGCTTAGGAGGGCATGGTGGTTAGCTATTCTAACCTGAATAGTTGCTGCTAAATAAGCCTTCTTGCCAAAGCATCCAGGGCCTTTGTCTCCTTGTTCTTTGGGGTGGTGGTGGGCTGCCCTTGCCGCTCCCATTGGTTTGCAGCGCCCACCACTAATGACGAGGGTGGAGAGTGGGAGAAGAGGTATTGGAAGTCCTTAGCGGGGACATCATACTTCTCAGATAATTTGGAGACTGTCAGAGTGATCTTATTATCCTTAGGACAGCCTCGTGAATTGGGAGTGCTACCCTGGCTGGGGAGGCAGAGGTTAGGACATCGAAGAGGGAGTCGGAGCTTTCGGCCACCTCCTCTGCCTTCAGACCTAGGTTCAAGGCCATTCTCTTGAGCAGATCATGGTGTGATTTAAAATCATCCATTGCAGGAGGAGTGCCACCAGACCCCAATGCTGACAGTGATGGCAGTGGGGCCGAAGGTAGGGCAGCAGATGTTCCCTCCCTGGGGTCGCAGGAATCCGTGGACTGTGACTGAAGAGGAGACACAGCGTATGTGGCATGCTGGGGAAGGGCTAACCTGGGAGGGAACCAGGAGACTCAAGATGTCCAATTGGGGGGCCAGGTCTGTGTAGGGAGGGAGGGTGGCAGAACTGACCTTCCCCCCATGTGCTCAGAGAGCAGGTCCTTAGGTTCCCGACGGAGAGGTGAAATCAAGGAAGATGACAGGACCTCTCTCGTCTTTCCCCTGTACTGGGACCTCTTTTGGGGCCGGACCCCCTAGGCTCAGAAAAGGAACTTTGATGCTGGTGGCAGTAGCAACCTACTGAGGATTCAGAGGAGGAAGAACCAGAGCAGTGACCTTTTTTTGGGGGGGGGGGTGAGGGGATGACACCCTCTGTGTTCTTTTGCGGTGCCAAGAATGGGAGGCAGAGCGGTGCAGCACCAGGGGGACAGCCCTGTGCTAGGTGGCTGGGACAGACTCAGAGAAATCTGAGCTGCCCTGTTCCTCCAGTTCTGATGTGGAGAGAGGTCGCTGCTGTGGCTCAGGTGCAGCAGGGGAAGGTCAGTCAGTAGAAGCCGCGGCCGTGGCTTGAACCCTCTGTCCCCACGCCAGTGAGGACAATGGTGGTTTTCCCCTTGATGGGGAGCGGATCTTTTCTCGGGAAGCTGCTGGGGAAAGAGGCAGAGCCATCAAGACTTTTGCTGCCTCCTATGCCTGTGGCATTGACGGGAGAGGCAGCGAGCCTTCCCAGGCTGGTCTTGAGCTTGAGGGAGTCCCTTCGCGGGATTTCACCTGGGGCGAGATAGGCATCTACGGCAGGGCCGTCCCTATTTGGGTGCAGGCCCCTGGGTGAATTGCCTTCTGTGGGGTCCCCACTCACCCCCCGGGCACTGGGGGGGGAGGTGGCCAGCCCAGGGGAGGAGCAGACCCCTGCGCTGGCCGTCCCATGCCAGGGACCGGGCAAGCCGGCCAAAGGCAGCGGAACAGGAGTGAAGGGTCTGCTTTCTCTGCCGCCCTTAAGCCAGTGATTATCAAACTCTTTTCCTTGGGACCTGGCTCCAGACTTCTCTGCCATGCAGCAACCCTTTGCTGAAAAAAAGCAGGTGCTGCCAGAAAATTGAACAGTAACCATGGCTGCAGGGTGTGTGTGGCAATCCCTCATGGCTTTCATCCTTTCTCTAGAGGCTTCTATTGCATCTCCGAAATCTACACATCTAATGTGAGATCACATACATGGAACATGCAGAGGGTGATCCCACATGCCATACTCCTGTCTCAAATCAGGCAGTATGTAGTAGCCTGGAGTGTGTGTGTGGGAGCACCTTGCAAATGGGGGTGGGGGGGTGACTGGGTGAAGAAAAGAGATGGAAGTACTGAGACAGAGGAAGGAGAAGAGAGCCAGTGCCAGGCTGGAAAGAAAGGTCCTGGAAAATCCTGTCAGCTGCTGAGCCTGTCCAAGTCCCTCCAGGTCCTTCTCCATTCTTCTCTGCCAAATCCCAGGAACTGAAGCAGCCCCTCTGGGTTCCACTTTCACCTCTGCACTTCATCTGGTCCCTGAGTTTTCAAGAACACAGAATTGTTCACAATATTGTGATTGGAGGGGTGCTAGCACTCTCTGTTTGGTCTATTGAGTCTGGCAGTGTGCATAAGGCAGCAACACAATAGAGCTATCCACTCCCCCCTTCAGATTAGGACCTTGTTATAACTTCTCCTTCCGGCAGGTCCATCCCTGAGTTGGATTTTATTCTGGTCCTTAGGCTTTCTAACTGTAGAAAAAATACTATAATTTCTAACATAGACTCCTACTCAAACAGTTTGCTTTTCTCTTCTCTTTTTAATTATCAGTCAAAAAAATCTCTGGTATTTTTATTAAACTGTTCAAGTTAACTTTTGTTGCAAGAAAGGGAATTCTCAACCCACTGAAAAACGAGGCAAGTCCTAATTTGCAAAAATAACTCCACAAATGGTGGAATAAGGTTGTGTTCAGTTTTTTTTTTCTTTTCTTTATTGGGTCTGTTGATGATAAAAAACACAAAGGTTGCTTGCCAGTGACCTCAGTCCTTTTCATATGAATGAGAGAAGCCCAAAGAGAGATACTGACTCAGAGAAGGCATAGAGGTTGTTTGGACAACAATTAGCACTTCATTGTTAATCCTAACAACTCACCTTTGTTGCAATGATCTACTGCCTTAAGCAACTTTCACACCAAGCCACTCCTCTGGCCCCACAGTAGAGTGAACTGGGCTGCCACTTTTGGCCAGCTCACCCAGTCCCTGGCATGAGGGACAGGCAGCGGTGTGGCCCCGTGGGGACCCCCAAAGCGCGGGGCCCTGGGCAGCTGCCCCTCTTGCCCTGCCCTAAGGATGACCCTGATCTGCGGTACCACTGGCAAAGCCGGTACCATGAGAGTGCCGCACTTGACAGCTGGCTTTTTCGTCAGCACTCTACCCCCCAGAGGCGCTGACTGAATGCTCCGGTTCACAGAGGACAGAGTAGAGGGTGAGTGTGGCAGTTCAGAAGCAGGGCACAGGGCAGCCTCCATAAGCAGCGCCCGAAGCCTCGTGTTCCGATCCTTCCTCATTCTGTGCTTGAAGGATCTGCAAATCTTATGTCTCTCAGGGTGATTAGCCTCCCGAGGCACTTCAAACATTCAGTGTGTGGGTTGCATAGAGAGAAGGCTTTGTCGCACAAGGTGCATGGCTTAAAGCTTGATGACCGCAGCATCACCACTTTCTTCTCTTTTTTTTTTCTTTTAAGTAAAGAGCAAGTAAGAATAAACTAAACAGGAAACTAACAGCAATTACAACTATGCAAACTACTAAGGCACTTTGAATTGCTGATGAGCCATTTCTGTGACTGTCACCTAAGTGCAGAAAAAAGGAACTGGGGAGTGAGGCCAGCAGCGGCTATTATACTGGGCGATTTAGGCACCACTCTAGGGGGCTCTGCTGCTGGCACTACGGGGAGTACACTAAGGCAAAAATGTTCTGGTGTTGTGCACTGGGAGCGCAGTCATGTATAGTGGAATGCATGTGAGCAGCTGCTCAAAGAAGAATTACCTCTCTTTATTGATTTACTCTTTCACAAGATGATCATGCGCTAAATTGGGATATACATGCCATCCATCACCTCACTGAAGTTAAAGAATCCCATTGCTGCTAAGCCATCAGTTATCTCACACACGTTTCCAGTAGTCACAGCCCCCCCCCTTTTTTTTTAACAGAATGTGATTAATGACCTTGCACTCTTGTGTTAATGCAGCTTCACCAGTGGACTTCCTGATTCCAAACTCTTTTGTGAACATCCAGTAACAGGCTGGGGTTGTCAGCTTCCACATAGCAGTTGACAGACACTTTTACATGAAGAGGACAGCTCTCATTTTGGTGTCGTTGTGATGCAGTGGTGGGGAGAAGTCCACACACAGTTCCAGGAAGCTAACTTTTCATAACCAAAAATTCTGTAGACCTTGCTCATCACTGCAGACCTGCAGAATGATTAATCTCAGTGTTCAGTGCTTGTTTTCTAAATCCAAAAGCAATGATCCATGAATGTTAAAAGTAACCTGGTATTCTTTCTTTTCATGGTACATAGCAGGCCAGTCACCTACGATACCTCCTGTGATCGGGAGCTCATGATATACTGCATGAGTATCTATGACTAGACCTACAGCAGAGGGCTCAGGTAAGTTGACTTAAAAAAGTCGACATAAAGTTGACTTTATTAAGTCAACATAGAGAGGCCTCATTTGTTTAAGTCACCCTTATAAGGTTGTCTTAAGCCAGGGGAAACATTTTAAGTCAGCTTAATCAAGTTGAGTTTGAATGGGTGCCCTGGCTTAAATCGACTTCATAAAGTCAACTTTAATGTCTCTCCTGACTTAAGTTGACTTTATTAAATCGACTTTAATGGCCGCATTTTGTTAAATCAACTTAATAAAGTTGACTTAGTCCTTAAAGTCAACTTTAAGGGTGGGAGTTATTAAGTGCTTAAGTCAACTTAATGAACTCTAAATGTGGCTCTGGAGTTGCTTATGTCAACTTAAGCCTCCAGTGTAGACGTACCCTATGATATGTTCATAACAGTGACCAAAATAGTGGAGAACAGTGCAGGATCCATCCTTTCAGCCTGAGATGGCAAATGCACAATGAAGAGGGGCAATCAAAAATGCCATGAACTGCATTTGAAAACCCATGGAATGATGAGACTGGAAAGAATGCATTCTGAGATGCTGAGTCTGCATGCATGATGCACTGCAATCTATTCTGCCTTCCCAAAACTCTATCTGCAGAAGGTAGTGAGTTGAACTATAGGATATCTACCCACAGTGCACAGCTCCTACTGTCAATACTAGAGCACCAGCGAGTAGATGAAATCTTACAGAAGGAAAGTTGTGTGAACGTACACAAATGATGTCATTATAGCTCTGTTTGATCATTGGCACAATGTGCATTGAGAAAACTGTAATATAGACAAAGTCTGACTTTGTCAAGAGATAGTATTCAATAACCATTAAGAGAAAAAGTAATCTGTATAGATAGATCTGATGGAAAACCAGATTGTTGAGTACCTCAGACCATTAAATCTATATGATTTGCATGTTACTGTCTGGCTAATTGCCTTGAAAGATAATGAAAGACTTCCAAAAGATAATGAATTTATTTATTTATTTCCTGAAAGACAGAACATGAAGTAAATTCAGGTTTTTTTGGTTGTTTGTTTTTTAAACTACTCAATACAGTTACCAAATTTTTGCACTGATGTTGATTAATAATGTCATGCTGGAAGTTGTTAATGGCTGTTATCAAGTGGGTCTTTTATCTACAGACATTCACAGAGTTCATTAAAACTGATCGCTCCCTTCTTTTGAGACTAAATGGAAGAGCACTTAGATGTCCCTCTATGTAGTGATAGTAGGAAACCATGGAAAGCCACCACACAACACAACAGGACGTATGAAAAAGCTGATCTGAAGTTGAGCCATGAAACCTGAATGAGTACTGTGGGACTTATTGTGAAACACAAGGTCATAGAGGTTGATCAGCTGCAGCTCCTTGTGTGTGAACAGAGAAAATGAGAGAAGCAGTAATGAACATGTTCTTGGGATGAAGCATAAAGGTAAAACTACTTCTGTCACAGAAGACATTGGATGGTTGAGCCAGGAGACTGCCTGCTGTTGTCCCTATTGTGTTCAGGGAAAATAAAAGGACCTTGCTTATGTTTTTTGTAAGTTTCTCAGAAGGGTAATAAAAGAGCATTACCACAAATACTGGCTTAACACATTGGACAAAAACAAGGACAACAGTATTTCTGCTTGTACTCTAAAAGAATTACCATTCAGAATGTCATAGTTTTTTCAAAGTTGACAGGAAATCCATGTGAAAAGCTATACAAAAGTTGTAGAATTTCATTCTGATTTCCAGTATCATGATAGAAAACACTTGCATCCTGGGGGGAAGAGGTGGGGGGTCTTTTTATGTCACTCTACATATGAGATCTGCCATCCTGCCCAGTCTAGATCTCTAGATGAGAAAATCACTTATAGCTACACCTAAGTAACACACTAACAAAGTGACAATTCCCTGAGTTGTTGCATATGACAGCAATCTGTACTCAATGCAGTTTCTTCTTCTGAACTGAAAGTACATTCATTGTAGTAAAATTAATGATACTTCCTAGTACTTCTATAGCTTAGGGACTCTGTTGTTTCAATTAACTCATTATCACAGAGTGTATACAGAAGAATATCTTTACAAATTTCAAAACAGTGATGTGAACTTGTCATAATTTTCAACTACGATACATTTAAATGAAAATGGCTCAACTGACATATATCAAAATGGTCTTGATTTTTCTTCACATTTTTCCCACTAATGAAAAATGACTTTGATTTACAAAATACAAAATGAACATTTTTATTTAAAAAAAAAAACCCACTTTAGTGAGATACGACTAAATAAGAAAAGAAAACAATTGCAGTTTAAAATTATCCCTTATGTTTATATTTTGCCAGGTTAATAAATATTAATCACCTTGCATAGGCTGTAGTCAGATGTTTGTTTAAAAGACCACTTGTTCACAGATTGTCTATGAGCATATTTATTAAGATTAATATATTATGTACATTTTAACCATAAGCACAATCAATCATTGTAACAGATTACCAGAGGATGTAGTAAGTTATCTGTATGCTTTATATCAAAATCTGGTGTCTTTCTTCAACATACACTCAAGATCAAGTAACTGAGCTAGATGCAAAAATCACAGGATAAAATTTTCCATATCATTTCTTATGTAGAGGTTCAGACAGGAAGTTCACAAGGGCTATGTCTACACACAGGCAGCTAAATCAATTTAGCTTTAATCAATTTAATAAAATTGATATAAAAATTATTAAATTGATTTAGATTAATTTGGGTTAACAGGTCCCCACTAAAAACTCAAATCAAGCTAGCATGTCCAGGGAAAGGACTTGTTTGTTCAATTTAAGCCAGGGGCACCGTGGGAGGAGTGGCAACATGGCCCCCAGGATGGACCATGTCACCCCCCCGAATCCCCTGCCTGGCTCTCACCCGGTGAGCTGGATGGTGGGGAAAAACATCCCCCCCCCAGCTCTGGGTGCGCTGACCTGTGGAGGGGAGAAGGATGCAGCCCTGGACACTCAGCCAGGTTTGTGGAAGGAGCCGCCATGCCTGGCTCCCTGTGTACAAGCTGGGTGGAGGGGAGAAGAGCCCCCATACCTAGTTTCCTCAGCTCTAGCGGGGCATGAGGAAGGGACCACCATGCCTGGCTCCATCACTGCTGGCAGGATGTGGGGGAAAGGGAGCCTTGTGCCTGGCTTACCTACCCCTAGCCTGACAGTGGGGGAAGAGTCTGCTGTGCCAGCCTCCCCTACTGCTGGCTGGGCAGTGGAAGGAAGAGCTCCTCTCCCCACCACCCAGCCAGCACTGGGGAAGCTGGGCATGGTGGTCTCTTCCCCTGCCGCTTGGCTAGCAGTGCGGAAGCTGGGCGCCAGGGGTCCCTTCCCCACCACTCAGCTTTCACTTCAGGCAGATGGGAAGGGCTACCTTTCACTGCGTTCAGCTGGGACAGGGGAAGCCGGGCATGGGGGACTCTTCTCCCTACCGCCAGGCCAGTGCAGGGGAAGCCAGGCACAGGGGACACTTCACCCGCTGCGCAGCTAGCAGTGGGCAAGCCAGGCACAGTGCTCCCTTTCCCCAGTGCCCAGCCAGCAGTGGGGGAGCTGATGGTGTGGTCCCTTCCACCCCTATCCTTCTAGACAGGGTTCTGAAGCCTGGCCCTTCCTTCCACAGTACCATTCACTCTGAGAGGAAGACGGTCAAATTGTGTTAGATCGATATAACAGTTATATCGAGATAACACATTCAAATTATGCTATATCAATATAAAGGTTTCAATTTAATTGTCATATTGATATAAAACTAGGTTTCATTGTATTAATATGACTTTCCTTATATCAAAATGAGGGAGCTCCTCATTTCAATATAAGAAAATATTGTGTGGACCTACCATTTTTTAAATCAAAATAACTAGCTTTATTTCACTTTAAACAGTGTGTGTAGACATGCCCATGGACTATAAAACCAATAAATGTATGAAGTTACCACCCTCTAAGAAAAATAAATAACTCAAAAGAATGTGGAGAGGTAGTAGAATCATGCGTCTTACCTCCTGTGTGCAGGGACGACTCTTTTTATAGGTGCATCAGCAGCAACATTCCCCATTGTTCACGTGGGGGTGTGGGAAATCATTCAGTCTTCTTAAGACACAATACCTTGTGAAATACCCACAGAGAAATACTACTGCATGTAAACTCAATACAGTTCCATGCCTTAATGACACAAACTTGTCAAAAAAGGGATTTTTGGAGTATTTGTAATCTTGTCAAACATTTCGTAAAAGAACAGTTTTCCAGTGGAATATATAATTTCAATGAGACCAAAAATTTCCTGGGAACATATATATTTTCTCAAAATTTTCAACAAAAATATCAAAATTCAACTATGTTCAATCTTTTTTAAGTGAAAGTTTTATTATTATTATTATTATTATTATTATTATTATTATTATTATTATT
>ML681993.1:20828569-20858012 GCA_007922195.1 Podocnemis expansa | reverse complement strand
GAAATAAGTTGTTTCAATATAAGCGTTATTTCGATATACGGTTGTTGCGAAACAACTATATCAAAATAACTGGCTGTGTGAGAACACAGCCATACATTCAATGTAGTCAAGAAGATATGAAAACCAGAAGGCATTGGAAATGGATTGACCACACATTTCAGGTAGCAGTTGATTCCATTACCAGAATATCAAAAAGATGGTCATCAGAAGGCAACAGAAAATGAAATTGCCCAAAAACAAGATGGTGAAGAGCTGTGAAATCTGAGCTGAGCTCAATTGGCACAGTTGGGAACCTATTGACAGACTTCTCAGAATGGACACAAGTGAAGAATCTTTGTTGCTTCTGTAAGTGCCAAAGGCATAATGGGCATAATAGCAAAACTAGCTAACTATACCTTTCTCTCTCTGTATTTTTGTTTTTGCATTTTTTTTTTCTGTACAGTTTATTTTACATTCCATTTGCTTCAAGAAAAGATTGTTGTAATTCTCTTTTTTATGAGCTGCTGGGTAAGGCTATCTCCAGATTCCAACATGTCCAAAATGCCTTGTCTCATATTTTAAATTTCATCAGTAAGAGATGGCATATTAGCTCTACTGGCTTTCCATTTCAACTAGAATTATATACAAAGGTATTAATTCTATTTTAAGTTATTAAATTGACTTTCATCACCCCATATCTCTGAGCTTCCAGCAAAACATATACCATCAACTTCACTCCTCTGATCAATGCCTGGTGATTTTTTTTTTTTTAATCTTTCAAATGGGGGAAAAAAGCCTCTGACCCAGGAGTTCTTAATTTTTTATTTTTTTGATCTTTATATAAACCAGTATTTTATATGTAGCAACTATAATGCAGATTTACAGGATAAATTTAAAATAACTGCAATCTTTTTTAATCTTTCTATATATTTTGAATGTGTTCTTATGAAGTGTGATAACTGTACACAAGAAGAGCCAAAATGGCAGATGTCTAAAGTCATCAAAATTTCTATGTGAAGATACAGGGCCAGATCATGAGCCGTTTAAATCAGCTTAGTTCCACAGAATTGAAGAGTAGTTTAATCTTTATGCCTACTTAATAATTGACTGGTCTATTGTGACTCCCAAGATGGGTACCAGTTTGATATTTGTTTTTGTGTTGTGGATTCTTGGCCACTGAAATAAAAGCATCCATTTCACATTAGGCAGTAAACAGCTGCCACTGCATTATGTCTTTTGCTCACTCCATTAGACTAGAATGCAGCCAGGGAATTTTAGCCATCATATGTTCTACAAGTTCTGAGAATTCATGCTGATAACTCAAACCAGCACTGAAAAACTGATGTTTAAATAGAAGCCCTTATTAAAATAGCTGTGATTCATAATTAATGTATAAATATCACATTTATAAGATTACTTGAATTTAAATGTAACTGTGAAGTGCATCAAGGCACTTTGGGTCCAATGGATGTTTTATTAACCTAACTAATGTAACTCATAGAATGGAACTTGATGCACATTAATAGATAAGATCACATGGAAGTGTCAAATTGACACTGCATGCAAGAGTCCAACCTTGGAACACTGATGACACTGTGATACATATGCATATGTGCTCGCCGTACTTTCTCAAACATACTGTGTAAAGCACTTTGCAAAAGTCAAATTGTTGTAAAACATAAAAAATAAAAATGCTGAAAGTTATACAGTTCAGAATTGCTTCTTTTTTTGTAGTTATTTAAGTCTCCTTCAACTCAGAAAATTGTTCTTATTAGTGTTGGGGCCTGCTCTTTGGAACAAAAATTGATTTCTAAGATTTTCTTTCATCTAGCTTCTACCTATGGTATTTCTGCTATTAAGAACCCTTTATAAATAATCAAAGCACACATTCAATGTATATATTTTCAGCAAATGGGTTTTTATATGTGTGGGATCAGAACATTTTAAGGAATGAGATAGGATGTAGACCTTCTTTCTCTCTCCCTTTTATAACACAATGAAAATTGGGGTATATTGTGCCATCCGCTTTCAAACAAAACTTTTGAAATCAATGGAAAATCCAGCTTGAAGAAGTACTAAATAATATACACTCTTTTTAGGAGATTTTTGCCGACTTCTTTTGAGGATTAATCTCTGGAATGATGAAGCTTATGGAAACTCCTGAAACATTGCTGTACATATAAGCTATGTCTCTGAACAATGTTCAAACTTATTGGTTTGAATTAACAACATGGACCATGTCAAATTACAGAACCTGTGTGAACTGCAGGGGTGGAGAGTCTCCCAGTTCTGGGAGGCCAAAGATGAACGCATCACCATGCGGTTCGAGCAGCCTGAGGCCTTGCCCCACATGTAGTGAGCCCAGACATGAGTGATCGGCAGCTGGGAGGCACTGAAGAACCAATTCTCCGGTGAAGAGCACTGAGCGCTAGGCCTGCCACCAGGCACCCTCACCTCTTCCACCCTCCCATGCCCCCCACCTGCTCCCCATTACCCAAACCAATAAAAACTACCAGACAAATGATAACAGTCTAATGGGTTTTATTTACAAAGGAAGGGGAGGGTTGGGGACAGTGAAGGGGTTTAGGACTTGGGTGGAAAATGAGGGGCTTGGGCTGTGGGAAGGTCAGGGTAAGGGGGAATGCTGGTTCCCTGGAGGCGTGCCCCAGCTTATCCCTCTGCCACCCCAGGTCTGGGGACATCGGCAGTAAGTGACAGTGGGGTCCCTGGGAGTGGCATCTTCAGCCACTGGGGAACAAAGTAGTTGGCCAGCCAATGGAAGCTAGCTACAAAGTACTGGACAGCCATGCTGCATGCAGCAAGGGTCTGGCTCTGCCACTCCAGGGCCATGGTGTTGTGCTCGTTGAGATCCACAGATCTCCAGAGCAGGCTTAGTGAGGCTGTCTGGTGGACAGCCCACTGCTTGCACCAGGCCTAGACGCAGTCTTTGACCACCTGGCCCCGGTGGACAAGGTTGCCAAGGAGCTCGTCCATGGTGCAGTTGGCCCTCCTCCTTTGCCTGGTGGTGGGTGGCAAGCTCCCTGGAGTCGCACGGCAGATGGCTGCATGATCTGCTGGAGGGAAGCAGAAAACAGGATTACTCCCATCAGCTAGCTAGTGCTGTGTGCAGCCTGACAACAGCAAGCAGCTGTCCCCTGACAGTCCCTCTGTTTCCATATCTGCATCCTATGAGACAAGACCTCTAAGGTACATGCTGCCATGCTGAGCTGCCTGGGTCAGGTGTGGTGCACACAGTGGTGAGCAGCTGTCAGCCTGCCCTGTGCCTGGAGCATCTCCTGAGGCCATGTGCCATTGGTGTGGGCTACATGCTGTCTGCCCTTTCTGGTTCCCACCACCTCATCTGCCAACAGGCCCCCCACCCCACCCACATCTGGGTTCTCCCTTCCACATGATCCCTGGCCCCTCTGCACCATGGGAGGGCCTCTGCACCTCCCCTGTCTCCAGGACCTTGCCTGTCCCAGGGTCATGCCCCCCCAACACCTCCTGTGCCATGGACAGTCCCAGCTCTGCCCACATGGAGAAAGGGAGGGAACACTCACCAATAGGTGCTGCCCATGTCCATTGTAACCTCCCCTCTCCAGGGTCCTCCTTGGAGGTGACTGGCCCCTCTTTGGGGGCAGGGAAGAGTTCTGGACTGGCTGCAATAGCAGCTGCTGGCAAGGTGCCCTCCAGGTAGTTGGCATCACCCATGTCCAGGTTGATGCATCTGATGAAGTGGGTTGGAGCCCACAAAAGCTTATGCCCAAAGAAATTTGTTAGTCTATAAAGTGCCACAGGACTCTTGCTGCTTTTGCCCTATACAGACTAACACAGCTACCTCTCTGGAAACATCCAGGGTGATATTCTTACCCAGGAAGTCCTCCTCCTGGGGCTCTATCATGGAGGGGGCTCCCTGGAGTCAACGGCCCCAGGTGGGAGGCCAGTACGGTCCCTACCTAGGACACTGTTGAGCTCTTCCAAATGGGGCAGCTGGTGACTCGAGCTGCCCCCCAGCACCACCTCGCCACTCAAATCCGGGAGTATACCTGCCGCAGGGCCTTGATATTAACCTGCACCTGCTCTGTGCTGTGGGTGTAGCCATTGGCAGACAGAGCCCAAGAGATGTTAGGGTAAATCTCCTGGTTGTAGTTGCTGCTCCACAACTGGGTGAATATGCATTCATCCCCCCAGATGGTGAGGAGGGCGAGGACCTCCTTGTGGCTCCAGCCTGGAGCCCTGCAGTGACCCTGGCTAGCTCTGCTGAAGCCTATCATTGCTGCTCAGGCTGCAGACATCAGGCTGTTTGGGCAGGCAGTGCCTGTGAGGCTGGGGAGGGGCAAGGTCCAGGGCAGGCATTTCCTTCCTGGTGCCATCCACCCTGGGAGGAAGAAAGTCAAACTGTGTTTAGTTAAAACTAAAGCAGCTCAATTGGGTTATTTCGAACTCATAAATTCAAACTAACTGTTAGTTTGAACTAAATGGCAGGTTTTACTAGTTTGAGCTAAGCTTTCCTTGGATTGAACTAAGGAATTACTTAGTATGAGCTAATGAAATCCTAGTGTGGATGGGGACTAATTTAATTCGAATTAATCCTCCTTAATTTGAACTAAATTGCCAGTGTGTACATAGCCATAGGTAAGAATGCATTAATATAATTTGCTCAATTTATTTATTTATTTATATTTCAAATTTCATGTACTGTATTAAAGGAGTTTGAAAAGACGGTCTCAGTGGTGGGTGGTGAAGAACTTCAGTATATAGCTCTGGTTCACAGACCCAGTAAAATTAATAATAATAATAATTATAATAATAACAAGCCAACTGCAAAATATGAATGCAGGTTTAACTAAAAGATACTCCCAAGGCATCTGGGATGTGGGTGTCCAGTTAAAACTATTCTAACAACAATACAATTAAAGAAAAATCAAAGACAAGAAATGCCAGAGAAAATATTTGAGAACGTTAAATGTGACCTACAAAAGAAAGAAAAACTGGAAAGAAATACATGTAATCTCTTCTGCTTCATTTATGTATATATAAATAGGACTGGAATATTTATGGTTGTTTGTTATATTTTGTTTTGTTATAACATTAGAAAATGCAATGGACAATTGGAGATTGTGACGTTTTTAGTCAAAGTGTTCAAAGCTTTTTCTAGTTGTTTTGTCAGCATCTATTTTAACTCAGGCAATGTATCCAAAGATGTCTTTGTTAAGGTTAAAACAATCCTGTTCCTTTCAGTTGGCCAAATTGATTGAGAAGTAATTACTGATTGACATTAAGAAAGAAATCAATCAAAATGCATCTGTAAAGGTCAGAAAAATGTATATAAAACAAAGAGGTGACAGGTAGAACCCTAAATATTCACAGATATCCACAATATATCCATGGATATCTGCATTATGGGTGTGATGCGGCTATTCATGGACAATTTCTTGTGGCCACAGATTGTCTACAGATCCATATATTTGTAACTGCATAGGACTTTACTGACAGGACTGGATATGGTGATTGTGACTGGTGGAGAATACCTATGGAGCAGCTAAAGTAGAAGACATCTGCAGGAAAATCTGAAGAACAGCTGCTGTTTTCGGAGATCAGAAGGACCATACGATGAGACAGAGGAATTAAATCAAGGAGAAATAAGTGTGATTTTCCTTAAAATAAAGATTGGTATGTGTATGATTGTAAATAAAAGGTGGATATCTGTGCTTGAATGATCTTTAATTTCTTCCAACCTATGACTGCCTGATCTACACTCACAGAATTCTAGTTTGTAACAGTGTTAGAATGTTACTATATACATGTGCATTGCTTACTACACTAATATGTTTTATATTGTACTGTGTTTTATATTCTACTGTGTATTTGTACGTGGAATTTCTGCTATATGCTGCTAAAGAAATTCTGTAATGCCTTGTGAATACCGCATTGCAACTTTAGAATTGTGTTACATGTAATGGTATAGCAATACAGCTTATAGTGTTTTGTATTGTCTTAAATAGCTTATTTCTATATGATTTTACTATAAAATTTTAATTTTAATAAATGATTATATTAGGCTTAATAGTTAATAAGGAGATACTTGTTAGCCAAGAATTTAATGTCTAAGAGTGCATCTATAGTGGAGCCTTAGGTCTACTTAAGAAAAGTTAAGTTGACCTACAGACTTCTGCGGCCACACTGGACTTTTATTAAGTCAACTTAAATGCTTTCTTAAGTCAGCTTAATAACACCACCTCTTAAGGTTGACTTAACACTTAAGTCAACCTTATTAAGCTGACATAAGCCAGTGAAGATGTGGAAAGCCCTTAAATCAGCCTAACTGGCCTCCAGCTACCCACAATGGACCACTCCTCCTTTTACCTAGCACCTGGCAGTGTGGACGCAGGCAGTTGACAGGAGTTTTCAGTGTGGACTCTCTAAGTCAACTTAACAAGGTCTACTTCAAGTTATCATAGGGTATATCTAGACTGATGACAGCAAATATGCCGCCAGCACCCCGGCATTCTGGGGGCAGTTCACAGTGAGTCTGAACTCGCTGTGCTGCTTCCTTAAGTCAGCACCAGATGTGCTGGGAGCCAGTGTGCATAGGGGAAAGCCGACCATAAGGGATTTGCAGTCGGCTTTTCCTGGATGTGTACTGGTGGCTTACAAAGTCGCTGCCAGTTACACAAGGAATTTTACGTTCCTTGTTTAACTGGCAGTCAACTGCTACTGAAGAGCTCTCAAGTATAGACTAGGGCATAACATCAACCTTCTTTAGTCAACTTAACAGAGCGTTCAGTGTTGACTTACCCCAAGGGTCTATCCTTTGAATAGAGGGCTGTATCTGTTCATCTCCAGTGCAAACCGAGGAGGGAAGGTTTAGGGAGTTTTCTCCATGATCTAAAATGAAACCCCCTAAAAACCCAGTAGCCAAGGTCTGTTTGTTCAGTCTTCTTGATGCCTCTTGAACTTTTTTCCTACTGTAGCTTGTCAACAGACTCTCCCATAACTTAAGTTCACTTTTCTTGCCGAGTCTCTCCGCAAATAAATCCCCCCTCACCCCAGATTGATCCATTTCTGACATCTGCATGCAAGAGTTCATTACTCTTCATTCCTCAGCTGAACATCTTCCTGGAAGATCTATTATCAGGACTCATCACTGGAATTTGTTCCAACCTGCTGGCTGTTCCTATCTCTCTTGGCCTTGTACCAGGTCCTGCTACTGAAGAGAGGATCCCAATCTCCTTGATCCTGTCAGTCACTCAAGATCCTGTTAGTCTTACAGAGGACTCCAGAGTGCTTCCTTGCAGCCTTCTTCCAATCTGTTCATCCCTTCTTTATAGTTATGGCTCAGCACCTTCTCCAACTGGGGATCCATCTTTAACTGAACCTGGTCCATCCTTCCAGTGCAGTCAGATAGTATAATTGGCCTCAGTGTCATATTGACCCTTTTAATGCCTGTGTAGGGTAATGATATACCTGCTACAAAGCCAGAATGCTACTTTTATTTATTTTTTGATTAACGTGTGCAAATCAATATACTAAATATAGATAAAATGCTTAGACAGAAATTAAACCAAAACATCTAATAATTGGCTAAGTGTCAAGAAATGCAATACATTTTTTGCATTAATTACTTTACAAGTTTCTTTATACCTGCATAATTTTAATATAACATCAATAGCTGACAAAAAAAAAAGAAAAGAAAAGAGTATCTCTACATGAAGTCTTTATTTTTAATGATAGCTGTGAGATGGTGAACACAAATGGTGATATTCAATTACTCCCTTGAGCATCAAAATGTTAGTAGGAAAAGCACAGTTAATTGCATCAAACATAAAAGATGGCAGTTTAATTTGCCTTGGTCCCTGAACTAATATATCTTTGTGGGAGATATCAGCAAGTATCTTACCATAGTCATTTAAAGAAGATTTTAAAAAGCGATTAAAACAACATTGCCTAGAAAACTGCTGCCTCTGGGTTTAGTTGTACTGACATAAAGAGGCTCAACTATCAGTCAAATACATATAAGCTCACTCCTTGCTCCTAATTAAGTCAATGAAAGTTGGATTTAAAAGATGGAAACTAGACACATTATAGCACCCTTCTTTTGATGACAGTGATGCAAGTTGTAGTAAGGTCATCTCATATTTTCACCTATAACTCCATCAAAGTCTATTGCATGATCCCTCTTTTAGCAGAGAGATAATTTGAATATGGAAATACTTACTTCCTCTTAATGTTTTTGTTTGTTTGTTTGTTTGTTTTTTGTTTTTTGTTTTTGTTTTTTAAATGTATTCTACACATTCTAGAGGTCAGGAACTAGCTGTAACTAGATATGTCTACCATCCTTTAAGAGAGATGGAGGGTTTTGTTTTGTTTCATTTTGTTTTGTCTTGTTTTGTTTTGGTTTTTTTGGCAATCTACATTTTCAGGGTTTGGTGCTGTACACAGCCCCAAACTGATATTAAATATTCCAATTATACTATAATGTGTGTGTGTCAATTTAATAATAATACATACAGATGTTTTCCTTTGTTTCTAAACTTCATATATCATAAATTGGTAGCTAATGATTACTTCTATTTATCTGGATATATTGACAGTGTTGACTATTATAAGGGCTGTGTCCACACGGCACTTTTCTTTCAAAACAACAGCTGTTGTTTCGAAAGAAAAGTTGCCATGTCCACACTACATTTCGTTATTTCAAAACGACGGAACTCCATCATTTCAAAATAATGACCGTTATTTCAAAAGCAGTAAACCTCATCCACTTTCAAAATAGCCATTGTTTCGAAATGGCTGTTTCGAAACAACGGGTCCAAAAACCCGTTGTTTTAAAACAATGCTATTTCGATAGCGGTTTTAGGTGACCTTCTTCCTCCCATGGTGCCCTGAGCCAGGAAGTGCCCTCTAGGCTTGTGCCCCATAGTTGTGAGGCTGGCTAGCAGCGCGATGGCCGAGACACGAGTGGCTCCCTCACAGGGACGGTGTAGGGGATCCGTATGGTCCCAAACCGAGACCCTTGCGCTTCTCTGCATCTGGGCAAGGGATGACATCCTGGAGTGTTTCAGGGCCAGCCAAAGGAATGTGGATGTGTATGCTGACATAGCCCAGGTGCTGTCAGATGAGGGCTTCAAGCGTACCACAGAGCAGGTGTGCTCAAAGGTGAAGGGGCTCTGGCAGGAGTATGCACAGGCATGGGATGCCAGGGATCACCATGGGGCAGCACCTGCCACCAGCTGCCGCTATTATGAGGAGCTCAACTGCTTCCTCAGGGATGAGCCCGGTGGCCCACTGCACCATAGGTGCCTGTGGGACTCCGCTGAGGTGTGCAGTAGCGCCACAGAGCTGGAGGGGGCCCCCTCTGAAGCAGAAGAGCCCCTGTATGTGGGCGAGAGTAGCCGCCCAAGCACGGCTCCACCCTCAAGCCTGGAGCTCATCACAGAAGGGGAGCCCTGGACCAGCAGGCCCAAGGAGCACCCAGGGGAGCAGGAGGCAGCTGAGTCCAATGGGACTTCGCTCCGGACATCAGGCATCCCAGTTGGTGAGTGTCCCCCCCCACAAGGCAGGGAGGCCCCGGAGTGCAAGGCATGGGTCCTGAGGGGGGCATGGACCTAGGACAGTGGGGCTTGGGCCCAGGGGAGGGGGGCACAGGCTATCCTGTGCAGGCATGCCACAGGGAGGCATGTGGAGACAGGGTCCCATGCCCAAGCAGGATGGGGGTCCATAAACACAGGATGGCAATAAGCAGAACTGGCATGCAGGGCAGAGAGCCTGCAGCGCAGGACTGGGGTGAGCTCGGCGATGAGGTGGGTGAAGGTCTCCCCACTAACCTAGAGGTTCCTCGTCTAGGACTTGTTGGTCCAGGTTCGCTGGAGAACCCACTCCCACCAGTCTGTGCTGGTGCCCAGTGCCCAGCTGGGCTGTGGCACAGAAAGGGACGGGAAGCTATCGGTGCTGTAAAGGCCACAGAGATGATGGTCTGGGGTGCAGCTCCAGGCTCATTAGTCTCAGGAAAAGTGTGTCCCACAGCAGGGCAGCACCCTGCAGGCTAGCAGTGGGTCGACCAAGTGCCTGAGGATGGCATGGGAGCTGGGGAGCATCTGTAGCCATCACTCTTACAACTTCTTTGGAGTTGCAATGGACAGGGAGAGACGGCCAGTTCATGCTTTTAGGTGATTGGCTGGCAACCTGGCTGGCAACATGGCCATAAACATGGCCCAGTGAGCCAGCCATGTTGCCACACCTCCCATGCTGCCCCTCTCCTAAAATGAAAATATCATGTCCACACACAGGGCATACTATTTCTATTTGAAGGGCTTCCCTTAATTTGAATTAACAAACTGTTAATTTGAATTAACTTATTTCAAAATAAGGATTTTATTTTGAAATTAGTTTTTTTCGAAATGGGTTCTTTTGAAATAACAGTTACCGTGTAGACATACCCAAGGTGTCACCCTGGAGTGGAATGATTGTATCTTAAAAAAAAAACAAAACAAACAAACAAACAAAAAAGAAACTAAGGCAATCAAAGATGAAAAGGAAGGAAGTGAAGATGTGGGAAACTGCAGCAGTCAGAGTCATTTTGTGGTAATAAATGACTTATAGATCCCCACCCCACCCCACTCTAAACTACTTTTAGTTATTCTACTTTGGATGTTGAGTCTAAAGGCACAAAAGCATCATCTCCACCTTTTCAGTAATGAACATATTTTCTGCTCCATTACCCTCCATTAACTAGCTACCATTAGTAGCATTGCACAATACCTCTGTCATTCATTCAGGCTGATATGAATATAAATTGTAGTATTTTGTGTGAAATACTTTGTGACATAAAGGAAAATAGGTAGGTCACTTCACCTTCAATGTGACAGGGGTCTTCACCTGTCAAGGAAATAGGAATTCTGAGTTTTGTTCCCATTCCACTTATCTCCCATGCACAGTAGAAATCTGACAACTTTTACTGAAGAAACAAGATATCTCTTTGGCATACTGTAATACATTTATCTTTTAAAACATTTTCCTTTCAATTTCTCTGGAAAAGAAGGTCATCAAGCATTCAAACTGAGAACACACTCTATACATTTTTAAAGGGATTATGAGCATTTCAATATATTTCAGTTCATTAAACATTGTTTGTTTGCCTGGGAAAATTATGTATGGCATGAAAATGCAAATCAAAACAGGGACATCAGTAGAAAATGTGATGTCAGACTCTGAATGGATTTGATTCATGTGTTTCCTTTATACTAGTCTGCAAAAGCACTTAGAGAACTATTGGTGCTCTATAATAAATAATTCACAATTCAAGCTAGAAAAGCTTAGGCAATTCATCCTGGAAAAACTTTGGTAATTCATGCTGGAAAAGCTCTGGGAAGTTTCTTATTTTAAGTGAAACTTTTCACTCATCCCAAATTATGGTGCTTTATAGGAGACTTGTATATGAACACAAATCTTGGATTAATAACCAGTCTGGAGTAAAAAAGGAGGTGAGAGGAATTTCTGAATGTATATTAAACATGTTTTCCAGAATCCCATATCTAATATTTTCCTCACCTGTCCATTGCAAACAATGATGACAGTAGAGGGGGATTAACAGTTTCCTGTGCGCTGATGAGATTCAAGTCCAGTTCTTGACTGAAAATATTGGCCACACTAAGGGCAGGAGATGTCCAGCCTTGTTGTATCTTAGGAGATGTTGACATTGATAAGTTGTTAATTGTTTCAAGAACCTCAGATACAACATTTTCCTGCTGTATATGGTTTTCTGCCAAAGTCTCCCATTATCCATATCAATGTCTACTGCTTTGAGATGTCTCCAAAGGATGCTTTCTAACATGTTACCAACTCATCAGCTGCAAAATTCCAGTCAGGCATATAGCTGGGAACTTTCAGTTCCCTGGACTCCAAATTCAGAAAACCAATTGCCTTCAGTCTGGCCACCCTGTTGCAAAATCTAGCAGTAGATCTCTTTGACTAAAAGACAATCAGAGTTCCTAACTTTTGGACTGGCCTTTAGGGGATGCATTAGGTATTATAATAATTGCCTTGATCTGTCCTTGACCACTTTAGTCTGCCGCAGTTACATGTGCAAAATGTAAGTCATGATCTTCAAAATAGTGTTACAATATCAATTGAATTTTTAGTTTTATATAGACATGTATCATCATTAAAAAAGTGTGTCTTTGGTTGTTTATTTAAAATCGTCAAGTATATTATTGGAATTAGCATCACAGTCTTTAAGATAGCAGATCAACAACCTACATATACTACGTTCACTGAATTAATATTTACTTTCATTTACACTCTTGCCACCTCTAATTCTTGACAATCAATGGTTTTCCCACATTTTTGCTATCTCTGTGTTCTTAGCTCAGATGAGATCACTGAGCATCTTTGTTACTCATCTTACAGAACATAAATTCTCATTAATATGTCATAAATTAATTTTATACATAGTAATTTCTTTTAAATTCATTTGTTTAAAAATTTAGTGTTTGAAGAGATTATAATAATGAAATCTAATTACATTTTAAAATTAAATATCAAATATTGATATTTACTGCATATAATAATAACATTATTATTATTATTATTATTATTAATAATAATAATAATAATAATAATAATAGTAATAATAATAATAATAATAATAATAATAATAATAATAATAATAATAAATAAAAGGTTAGTGCAAAATAACAATGGTGTTAAGATTCAGAGAAGATGTCCTTATTCAGCAAAGCACTCGCTTACCTTTATGCATGTCCTGAATAGGTATGGATTTAAGTACACATTTACTGGGTTTTCTGAGTTGAAGTTAAATTGCATTGCTGAACAAGCTGTGACATATTTTCATTAATATCTGCTCCGTGCACACCCCCAAACCTTCAAGTTACATTGGATTGACTCTGGGAGGGAGAACCCAATACCACTGAAATTAGTGTCAAAAACCATTACAATACTGTTGTGTTGGCTATACTGCATAACACATCTTTTCTTTTCCTTTAATTAGAAAATCAAGAACATATCAAGGCACTAATTAATAGGAAACCAGGAGCAGATAATATATTCAGGTTATATGATCAAGCTAACATATAAGACTTGTTTTAAACTCCCTGTGTTCTTCATTTTTTAAATTTCTCAGTCTTACGGTTGCCAGTGTGTGTGTGTGTGTGTGTGTGTGTGTGTGTTTTCCTTATCTTGTGGAGGGCAGGTTGATCTAAAAAGAGAAGTTCAGTAATTTCACCATTTATCTATTTCCATAACAACTCTGAATAAAAGAGTTTTAAGAGTAAAATTTTCAGGGAATCATCCTGGATGGATAAGTATAAAGTAGAGAGAGGCATAATCTGTGAACACAGTAGATCATGGGGATTTTTGGGAAATGGATGAGGAAGAACTGAACATGTTATTATGTTAATAGTAAGGGATGCCACACAGGGAATTCTGAAGTTTCATTAATATGTGCATGGTTTCAAAACAAAATCTATGCTGTTTTCAAGGAATAATATTGTTGAAGAGACTGGCTTTTTCCCTCATAGACTCATAGGCTATGCCTACACATACCATGTCAGTTTGAATTACTGAATTCAAATTAATCAATTGGAACTAATAATTATTAGTTTGAATTGAGTCAATTCAAATTGACATGTCTAGACAAGAAAATCCAATTCGAATTGGCATGTACATGGACTGAACTTGCCAATTCAGTTTGGAGGGAGGCACCATTGGAAGGGTGGCAAGATGGCCATGCAAAAGGACCACTGCCACAGCCAATACCTTGTCAAGCTCTAGCACTCTGAGCCCAGCACGGGGAAAAGTATCCTCTGTGCAGATCTAGTGCCAGGGCTGCTAGAGCTGGGGAGGGGATGCTTTATCCCATGCCAGGCTCAGAGTGGTGGAGCCTGGCAGGGGATGCTTCCCCTGCAAGAGGGTGTGAAATGGGATTCCCCCTGCTACTTCCCAGAAGGGCTGCCCCTGCAGGGAAGGTAATCCTTCCCCCAGGGATGAACCCCCCTTGCCTGCCAGTGGGCCTGGAGCCATGCTGTTGGCATGGCTCCATCGCAGCTAGCTGAGCATGAAGAAAGCAACCCCCTCACCCAGTTCTCCCAGGGCAGCTGCACATGGGGGAAAGCACCTCTGCACGCAGTTCCTGCAGGGCTGGCCATGCCAGAGGAAAGCAACCCCTTGCACGCGGCTCCTGAGGGGTTGGCCGCACTGGGGGAAAGCAACACCCCATGTGCGGCTTCTCCCTGGGCAGCTGCGGGTGGGGGAAAGCACCCACATGCGTGGCTTCTGCAGGGCTGGCCACATGGGGGGAAAGCAACCCCTGCACATGGCTTCTCCCTGAGCAGCCACACACGGGGGTGCTTTCACCCACCTGCAGCTTTCTGGGGGGAAGCCACGAGTGGGGGTTGCTTCCCCCCCACGTGGCCAGCCCCACAGGAGCTGTGTGCAAGAGGGGTGCCTTCCCCCAGGGGGGCAGTGTGCCTGAAGCACTGGCTGGGGTCCCTGTCCCAAGCCGGGGGAAAGGAACCCCATTCCCTACCCCCTCCGGATCTGGCTGGGGGGAAGGCACCTTTAGGGCTGCTCGCCCCAGGTGCCACAGAGAATGGCTCCATCCCTGCTAGCTGCTCATGGAGAAAGCAACCCCCCACATGGCTTCTCCCCGGGCAGCCGCACATGGGAGATAGCACCCCTGCACATGGCTCCTGAGAGGCTGGTCACTCCAGGTGGAAGCAACGCCCCACGCGCGGCTTCCAGGGTACCATGCATGCCATGGAAGGAAGGTCAGTCCATGCCAATTCTAACTTACTGTGAGTTTGAATTGGCATGGCCACACTGTGTGAATTCAAACTCCTCAGTTCTAACTGACTGGGACTTCTATGTCAAACGCAGTTTGACAAATTGGAAGTCAGGTTTCATCAATTCAAACTGAGGAGTGTCTCAGTTTGAACTGATGAAAGCGAGTATGTCCAGGCACTTAATAGAATTCAAATTGATAACAATCAGTTCAAATTCACTCGTAAGTGTAGACATACCCATAGACTATAAGGTCAGAAGGGACAAATATGATCATCTAATCCGACCTCCTGCACAATGAAGGCCACAGAAATAAATAACCAATAACTAAGTTACTACAGTATGAAAACATGGTTTAAAGACTTTAAATAAAGAGAACCCATCTGTAAGAATCCACCATGTCCCATGCTACAGATAAAGGTGAAAAATCTCCACTGCCTTTGGCAGTCTGTCCTGTGGAATATTTCTTCCCAACCCCATATATGACGATCAGTAAAACCCTGAACTCATGGCCAAGACCCACCAGCCAGACTCCCAGGAAAGACTGCTCTGTAGTAACTCAGAATCCACCCTCTCAAATGTCCCATCACAGTCAATTGGCATTGAGACATTCTGTGCCCCACATATACCTTTATGGTGTGATCTGTGAATCTTTCATGGTGACCATTAAAGTATAATTGTTTATTGCCTGATACCAAGTAGGTGATGTAAAAGGTTGTGTTTTTTTTTGTTTGTTTGTTTTTTTTTGTTTGTTTGTTTGTTTTTTTTAAGAATGTTCATGACATATTGAACACTACAGTTATGGTAACATTTTTCTTGCAATGTCATACCTAGGCACAGATATGAAACTCTGCCATGTCATGTCCCTAAATGTATGCCTCACATAGCTTGAATAGATGAACACATATAAACACAAAGCTGTGTTTCCACACTCAGCAGAGGCATGCACATAGGGACAATGAACTGGTCTAAGCACCTATAGCACATGGGGTCAAGTGGAAGGAATCACAAATCCATTGATGAATGGGGCCAGTCCTGACCCCAGGAAGTTTCGAGGAAATCTGGTAAAAGATGAGGTGTCTTTGTCTCATGGCTCTCCCATGAACTTCATCTACTGAACAACGCCAAGGATTGAGGAACAGGGGGTAGTCTGCTGCAAGATTAATCACAACCAGCCTGTGCAGTAAGCTGACATCAAAGATGATAACATCATGGATTGCAAGAGACTGGATATTTATCTTAGTCTAGTTGATGAGATATTTTTAGTCACTTGTGATTAGCTCCTTGACATTAATCTCTCACTTTATATTATCTGGATTTATAATCAGCTAAGATCTTGCCATAGTTAATACACTGGCTTGTTTTATATAAAACAGTGCATGTGGATTCAGTGTGTGAAGAGATATTGGAGTGACACTGCTAGTGAGTGTCAATTTCTTTGATAAATTGAAGGGCAAATGTAAATGAGTGTTCAGCACTCAACCCTGCAAGACAGAAATTCTCAAAATTGCATCTGGGATGGGGGATGTTTGCTGTGGTCCTACCCCATGAGGCACTGACCAGAGCAGTCCTTCACTAGCTGAGAGATAAATTACATATGGAAGGCTTAGCATGAGTTGACCCAGGAGTGTGCGGTTCATAAAGCAAAGTAGAGTAAGTTGTGGCCCAGGAGTGAAGAATTGGGGTGACACAGCTACATATCAGTTGAGATCGCAGGAGGGGTATGTCACAGGCATATCTACCATGTGTAGTCAAGATCAGTCAATAGGCAAACTAGACTCTCCCATTATACCATCCTCTCCATAAATTTATCAAACTCAATTTTGAATTCAACTAGATTATTTTTGCCCACTGCTACCCTTAAAAGTTTATTCCAGAACTTCACCACACTGATAGAAAGAACACATGCATCTAATTTCAAGCCTAAACTTCCTGATGGCCAGTTTTTATCACAGAATCATGGAATCATAGGGTTAGAAAGGACCTCATGAGGTCATCTAATCCAACCCCCTGCCAAAAAATCAGGACCACTCTCACTAAATTATCCCAGCCAGGGTTTTGTCTAACCAAGCCTTAAACGTCTCCAAAGATGGAGATTCTACCACTTCCCTCTTGTGTCTACATTTCTGCTGAACTTAAATAATTCCTTTCCTGCCCTGGTATTTAAATATCTGATGTATTTACAGAGAGCAATCATACCTTCCTTAAACCTTCTTTCAGTTTGGTTAAACAAGCCAAGATCAATGAGTGTCCTCTCATAAAACAAGTTTTCCGTTCCACAGATCATCCTAGTAGCCCTTCTCTGCAGCTGTTTCTGTTTGAATTCATAATTTTTTCAACGTGCAAGATGAGAACTGTGCATAATATTCCAGATAAGGTCTCACCACTGCCTTGTATAATGGTATTAACACCTCCCTATTACTATTAGAAATACCTTGTCTGGTGCATTAAAGGACTACATCAGCTTTTTCCATGGCCACTTCATTGGCGCCTCATAGTCACCCTGTGCTTAACCAATACCCCAGGTCCTTCTCCTCCTCTGTCACTTTCAAATGACGTGCCCCAGCATATAGCAAAAATTCTTGTTACTAGTTTCTAAATGTGTGATCTTGCACTTTCCATTATAAAATTTCATCCTATTGCTCTTACTTCAGTTTACAAGGTCAGTCATATCTTCCTCTATGATATCCCAATCCTTTACTGTATTAACAAAACCTCTCATCTTAGTCTCATCTGCAGACTTTATTAGCACATTTCCATTTTTGTTTGTGTCAAGGCCAGTTATACAAATGTTAAATAAGATTAATCCCAAAATCAATCCATGAGAAATTCCACTATTAACTCCCTCCAGCTTGACAGTTCACCTTTCAGTATGACCCATTGTAACCTTCCCTTATCCACCTTTCAATTTTCATATTAATCCCAGTCTCTCCCAATTTAACTAATAAATTCCCTATGTGTTCTAAATGATATACTGACATTTTGGTAAGATAGTTCTCTGCTTTCTCTTTGTCTAAAAAAATCTGTTATCTTCCCAAAAAAGGAGATCAGGTTGGTCTGGTACAATCTATGTTTTGTAAAGCCAAGTTGTATTTTATCCCAATTACTGTTAACCTTGAAGTCTTTGATTATTTTCAATTTCAGGTCCCCCTGCCCCCACCAACAGCATGCATACTACTGAGGTCAAACTAACAGGCCTACAGTTATCTGAATCCCTTTTCCCCTTTCTTAAACATAGAAACTATCTTTTGCAATTCTCTAGTCAAGCAGTTCAACCCCTAAGTTTATAGATTCATTAAAAATCCTTACTAATGAGCTTGCAATTTCATGTGCCAATTCCTTTAATATTTGTGTATGGAGATTCTCCAAGCCGATTGATATAGTCCCATTAAGCTGTTTGAGTTTGACTTTTACCTCGGATGTGATAATTTCTACCTCCATATCTTCATTCTCAATAGCCACTCCACCATAATCTCCAAGCACATAATTAGTGTCATTTAAAAGTGAAGCAAAGTATTTGTTTAGATATTTGGCCATGCCTAGATTATAGTTAACTTACACCCCATTGTCATTATTTAACAATTCCACTTCTTTGATTTTTTGTTTTGTTTTATTTTGTTTTCTCCTTTTTCTTTTCTCTCCCCCCCCCATTTATATGACTAAAGACTTTTTTAATATAGGCTTTAATTCCCTTTGAAAGGTCCAATTCTACTTAACTTTGGATGTTTTCACTTGGCTATTTTTACACTTAGAGTGTTAATTCAAAATGACTGAATTTGAACTAATCAATTCAAACTAATAATTATTAGTTCAAATTCACACATACAAATGATTTAGAGTCCATAGAATGCAAGTCCTTGAAGAATGTGCAGTTTCCAGGTTAGCCCAATTTCTCAGCTATGCACCCAGCACCTGAGTCTTAGTCCTTTGTTCTGTCCCAGAACAATAGCGCCAGAGGGTGATTTTTTTTTTTTGCAGACTGAAGACTAAAGATGAGATGGAGATGGGGCTCCAGCCTTTTATCACCCTTTGGCCCTCCCCATGTTCTCAAGGTCCTTGCCAAACCAAAATGGAGCTGAGTCACATGGTCAGCTTAGGTGACTGGCCAAACCGTTTTCCTCCTAGGGCCACTTCAACTGGGAGTTCCCTTGATGGGCCATCAGGAGGACAATATTTTTGCAGATACCCAGTCTGGGAATATCTTAAAATCAAATCACTTGGAACACACATAAAAAACAAATAGATTTCTAATTTCTAATACAGGCATACCTACATATAAAGCACATAATCACTCTTAGCAGATTACAGCCTTTCATTTGATACCAAACATGGAATATCACATATGTATCATTACAAATATAAGATATTAATATGAAAAATATCATAACCAGTCCCCTAGACCCAGAGAGCATCACACCATTTGTCATTTATACTGGTACACTTAATTTTTAATATTCACTGTTTCCTTTTTACCCTTAAGTGTATAAAATAAATCAAATCCACATTTGAATAGGTGACTTTACATCCATAAGTAATTTTTTCATGACCAAAAGTTTTAACTTCTGTTCAGATTTTCCTTGTCTTTTGACTCCTGCCTCTACACTTCAGAAACATTTGGCATTCTAACATCATTTACTATAATGTGTCTATTGAATTCCCAAAAATCCCCAGACATTTATTTCATATGTTCATCACTGAAGTTCCTATTAATTTGACTAAGAATGTATGGACCAATAATTTCATTCATGGCATACTTGGCATTTCATTATAAACTATCTATGGCAATAAATGTGCCACACACAACTCAGAGTAGCTTGTGCACACACAAACTTCCTGCGCCTGTTTAGTGTTAAAAGAGGAAGCTTGTACCAATCAAAATTATTAATGTCCTTGTAGCTGGGCCCACAGAAGCGCTCCTTGATCTATCTTCAAATTTCATGGTCTCGCCTGATCAGCTAGTTCACAGTAAGCTGTGGGGTAAGTATAAGGAGGTGACAGTCATCTTGAAGTCAGGACTTGTGGTGTTGTAATAAGAGCAAGCAGGAAATGAGAAGAGAATACATTTTTTAAAAAGTGAGAGAGAATCAGATACAGACTTTTTTAAATAGTCACAAGCATTGGTCTGTGCAAATGGGATAGAAGGCAGTACTAAAAAGTTGAAACAGGCAGCAAATACTTAGGGAAAAGTGTAGAGACTGTTCTCCCTCTCCAGTATTTCCTTCGAGACATCCTAATATCTTTTTTGGTTCTGTTATGTTTCTTATTGTAGATGGATCATTGTCACTATGTGAGAGTTTTTTGAACCAATCTATTTTTTTTTCTAAAGCTTTTCTGTCATCAGTTTCAACTATTCATGAGTCTACTTTATTTCAGAGTCGGTCCTCACTTTCAACAGTCCTTTTCTAGCTCCTTCATTAGATTTTTCATTGTTGTTTAAAGAGAAAGAGAGAAAGCTTGAAATATAATCCAAAATGAAAACGTTCAATGTCATAATCGAGATGAGATGAAGTTGAGAGAATGGACAGATATGGAACAAACAACCATTGCATTCATGCCTTTAACCCTTCCCTGTATAACCCACGTTTTGTACTGTAACGTTTGATTTTAAATGAATAAATAAATAAAAGTCCAAAGAAAGAGAGAGAGGAAATGTGGAGGAGAGATGGATTTTTATTTGAATACATGAACTGGTAGAAAGTATCTCTGCACATGAGCCGGACAGGACAATTTAACTAGAAGAACCCCCCAAAAATCTGGAGGATATTGTAGCCTTTGTCTATATCTATACTGAGTTTACATGCATATATTTCTGTCATTGTATACAAATATATCTTTATATATGCCTCAGAAACCATAGTTGTATAGTATTTTGCTTAGCAGAAGTAAGTAGGATAGCATTAGTTCTTTCTAGAAGCTTTCAGGAATCCTGCAGGCTTTGCAAGAATGAGAAAGCCAGTATGCAATTGCTCTGAAGTAAGAAAATAGATGATGCTTGCAAAGCATAAGTGAAAGGTGATCGCAGGTTTTGCAGATTTTGATGAAAAGTACCAGATAAACTATTTTGATCATGTTTTGCAGGCAAATAGGTGGAAAATATTTCTGCATACCCACCACAAAGCCCACAAGGTGGAAAATAGGAGAAAGGCAAAGTGGAACATTCTAGCGGGAAAAAAAATGTCAATTACACATATAAACCCCTGATCCAATAACCTGAAGGCATCCCAACAGGTTTTTTTTTGTTTGTTTTGTTTTGTTTCGTTTTGTTTTGTTTTTAAGTCAGGACCCATAATTGGGCCAGACAGAATGAAATAATTCAATTTATTTTTGAAGGGGTATAAAAGGTAAAAGCCTGTAGTGTGCAGAAAAAGGTTATTTAAGGCCCTGAAATTGGGAAAAATTTGAAGTGTCCATTTCCTAAACCTGAGCTCAGAGAAAGTCTTCACAAACCCATGATTCTACTCGACCTTACTTTCTTTAGATAGATGTTTCTTGTTTTATTTTAACTCTACTATTAACTCTACTATTCACTTAAACTCTACTATTAACTCTACTATTCACTTAAACATCTTATTTTGGGTGTGACTATAATAAAATTTTAACCTTGCAATCTGTAAGCTATTTTATAGTTTTAATAGACATCATAACTGGTTATTGCTTGTTCTCAACTGCATAGGATTTGCTGAATGCATTAACGTTTACTCTGTTATTTCATTATGCATTTATCAATTAGTTTGGAAGAGACAGAAGCAAGGCATGTGCAGAGCCAAAAATGCCTCAGCTAAATAGCTTTGTGGACTAAAACCACTTCCAAACAGAGTTTCAGACAGAAAGAGCAAGGTCTGCCACAATACTCTGTGAACCAGTTCCTAAGATAGCAATAATAGATGACAAGGTACTAAAGCCTTGTGATATGTAAGTTTGATGTTAAGGTTCCTGAGAATGTAACAGCAGTACCAATCAAAATGATTAGGGGGCTGGGGCACTTGACTTACCAGCGGAGAGTTAAGTAACTGTTTATTTAGTCTGTAGAAGAGATGAGTGAGGGGGGATTTCATAGCAACATTCAACTACTTGAAGGGGTGCTCCAAAGAAGAGAGAGCTAGGCTATTCTCAGTGTTGAAACATTCTCACTAGGAGGCTGGTAAAGCACTGGAATGGATTACCTAGGGAGGTGGTGGAATCTCCATGTCTGGAATCTTCTAGAGCCCTGTTAGACAAAACCCTGGCTGGGATGATTTCATGGGTGTAGTGCTACTTTTAGCAGGGAGTTGGACTAGATGACCTTATAAACTTTCTTCTAGCCCTAATATTTTATGATTCTATGGTTCTACCACTATGGATGTGGGTATATAGATGTGGGCTTGTATAGGTCTGCACTGTGGACTTTTAGAAGCAGGCTTGGCAAATGTGTGCCCACATAATCACACCCAAGCATGTTGGTACACACGGTAGAGTAAACATCCCCAGATATAGCCCTGTGGGCTCACATGTTAATCCACACAGGCCTAAGACTGATATCTGCATGTCTGCTGTGAAGACTGAATCCCAATACCTGTCATACGTTGAAACAGAGGAGTACTAATTCACCTTTATTTATTAAGAAAACCCTGCATTAGGATAACATTCAGCTCACCACAATAACTTGCATGGAACCACATAGAGACCTGGGGGGAGGAGGAGAAGCATTTGCCATTTCTCAAAAATGCACAGCCTGTGAAATTTATGTATCTAGCTAATCTGTCCCAACTATGTAGGGGGGGAAAAAAAAGGTAAAACGCAGTAAGGTTATGACGTGAAAATTCTTAATTGAACTAAGATAGATAAGCTGAGAAAATACTGAAATATGAGAATGGAAGTTTTATATGCTGAACACAATACCTGGACTACTTTTGATTCAGGCTACAGATTTTCTGTCTTGCAAGCAACTGAACAGACCAGTGAACTATTAACCTAAGGGCTGGAAGTGCATGAGTTGTTGGATCCCTAGACTTGTGTTTCACTGACAAGGCTCTGAAGTGTGGAAATTAACTGAGGTTGTGCCATTCTTTTCAAGGTCTGAAGAGTCCAGGTTACACACACTTCATATTATGGACATGCTATGGAGACTGAGAAATCATATCTGAAGGAAAGCAGAGGAGAATGTGCTTTGATGGGTGCTAAGGGGGAGAAGTGTAAATTATGTTGAAAGCTGACAGTTAAATGTATGTACTAGCAACAAAGTGGAAAAGACTAAATAAGAAACACACGTTCTAAAGAGACCCCCATGTGCAGCTGGAGCCCTGCTTGCCAACGTGAGAACAGGATCAGCGTGCTGGGCAGAGACCCCAAAGGGCGTGCATGGGGACGGGACCCCCATGCCTTTCCCACTTTTTGATATTTCATATTCTGTTTTTTTTTCAACTCCACTGATGTTCCATGGTATCTGTGTCACTCATTTTACAAAATAGAAACTCATAGTAATACCTACTAAATTAATTTTCATAAGTAGTCATTTAAAAAAAAATCCCCTTCCCATTATATCTACAGGCCAGTATACTTGCCTGCTGTATAATTTAAATTGTCACAGAATCCTTAGTGCCTGCTGTTACCAATGTTAATGCCACACTATACTAAAGATAAGGAAGACTGATACATAGGAAAAGCAGTCTAGCAGATGACAAAACTGGGAGGCAAAAGATTTGTGTTCTCTTACTAACTTTGCCACCTAAGCTTTGTACTTGACCTTGTATGACTTGTTTTTGGAATAGCGTATACCTGTATCTCAGCAGGAAGACTAATTACCAGTTTGAACACCCATAGACATGAAGAGATTTGATTGAGTTAATGTGCTAAAAAATTCAGTGTAGTCACAGTGATGTGAGTGGCAGCATGTTCTAGCCACACCAATACTTACATAGCTGCTTGGACATTTTATCTGGGCAGCTAGTGTAGAGCTAGACCACTGCTTGCTTTGCTCCAGCTACCCTGTTATTTTTAGTATGTTAGTTTAATCAAAACTAACACATATGTGACTATATTTCCAAAGGGAAAATGGGAAATCACATGGGGCTAACCTGAGCCTCCTTCCTACATTTGGCTGGCCCAGTCTGCTTACCCTAGTCAATCTCATTTGCTCTGGCCAACTTGCCCAATCAAATATATTTCTACTCCTTTATTTCGTAACTGACTTAAGCTTCCTTCTGGAGCTCCTGACTTCATAGTATAATTCATTGTAATTGAAATCAAGTTGAACTAGTCACAGTCATCAGTTTGTTGATAACTTATTTCTGTTGATGAAATATCCACTTACATTTCCCCAAATTTGTGAGCATTTGAAAAACAAAAAATAAACTGTTAGCAATATTTTTTGCTTTAGATGTTGGCTATTTGTACTGTGTGATTAGCCATTTAAATAATATTGTATCAGCCCTGCTGGATTGCATCCAAGTCCACAAAGACCTGTCAGGATGGCCAATGCACACTTCGATCTGTACTGCAATCCAAAGCAAATCAAAGATGGTTTAGCATTAACAAGCAATCAGAATAAAGTCACATCAGATTGGTTCATTCACAAGAAATGCAGCAATTGAAACTGTAATGAACTGATGTGAATCCATGCTGTCTTTTTATTCCATTTTTAAGTACTTTACTTGCTAATCATTGCATTTGCTTCCACAAATTAACTGCTCAGGAGAATGAGCATATATTCTATCATGCAATGTTCTGCTGTACTTCTGTAAAATCTAGGATTTGTGTTGCAGTGTGTTCTGACATGTTTACCGGAAACTAGGAATTTGGATGGGGGGGGGTTCTAAGAAATTCTCCTGGCTCCTATGATGACCTCCATTAATTTTGACAAGCCATTTTCAAACTACCGTCAGGAGCATGGAGGGCACACAGAATATCAAGATCATGACAATCATTACAATGAATATTTACATAAAGGATGCTGCGTGATACAGCTACAGGAAGTGGTGAAAGAGGATGAATAGGGCAATGACTTCTGCAAAGCATTTATATAGAACAACTTTAAATAGCTGAGCAAAACTTCTGGGGTTAGTCAACTAGCAATGGCTGGCGGGACAGGACAGAGAAGCAAAACTAGGCTGATTGTTAGTGACAGCAGAATTTCAGCCACAGTTCACTTTCCTAAAAATCTGAGCAGATCTCACGCTAGAACTTAACTAATTTTCAGAACCTACAGAAGTGGCAGTTTAAATGGTTCATGTTTGGTGTTTAAAACAGCAGTTCTTGCTGATGTAGATTAATACAACCAAATGTGCTCTCATTTAAAACTGTTGTTTATTCAATTTAAGAACACACAGACACAACCAATAAGTTTAGAGCATCCCAAATAGTTACCTAGAATCTGAGATGGCATTGAATAATCACAAGTTCCAATGGGGTAACTGTGCTAGTCTCGTTCAGCAAAACCAGCAAGAAGTCCTATGGCACTTAGGGTATGTCCACACGTATCTTTTATTTTGAAATAACACTGGTTATTTTGAAATAAAAGAGACTAGGTCCACACAACATATTCTTATTTCAAAATGATGGGCTCCGTCATTTTGAAATAAGAGCCGTAATTTCAAAATATCTTAAACCTCCTTTAAATTGAAACGGCTGTTATTTCAAAATGGTTATTTTGAAATAACATTGTTCAGATGTGTTATTTCAAAATAACCACTATTTCGAAATAACCCTTTTGCCCTTCTCCTGCCGAGGGTGCCTTCATTTTAGCCTGTATTGGGTGGGGGCATGGCCCAGGGAGGGGGCAATGTTACCACACCTCCCATGGTGCTCCTCTCCTAAAGCAAAATAGAAAGTCCTGTGTTCGGAAATGCTATTTCGCTTTGAGCTTTTCCCTTAATTCAAATTAACATTTTCTTAATTTGAATTAACTTATTTTGAAATAAGGACTTTATTTCAAAATAACTCATTTTGAAATAACAATGTACATGTGGACATAGCCTTAAAGACTAACACATTTATTTATTTATCACAAGAGTTTTTGTTGGAGAAAATACCACTTCGTCAGATGCTCATAAGATAAATAAATTTGTTTTTAAGTCTTGAAGTGCCACAGGGCTCCTTGCTTGTTTGAAATAATTACATAGGATCAGTGCTGGCCAGAAGCTTTCCTACTGGGAAGTAAAAGTGCCAGGGAAAGAATCTCTTAATAGCTTCAGAGAACTGCTCCCAAGCACACTGTATTGTATAGTTTCTTGGGTTTTTTTAGCACTAACTATCACAGAACACATAAATCATAATGACCTTTACTGGGTCATCACTTCACCTAACTTCAATATATTACTTATTAACAACACATTCTTAACAATCTCTGTCATAATAAATTTCTATGTCAAAGTCACCTAAATTCAAGGTTCTCATCCACTTGTTTTCTTCCATTCTCAGATCACTGACCTTTCTCTCCTTGCCTCTCATTCTTATTTACAGAAACCGCCAGTCTACAGCTACTATTTGACCTTGCCTCTAGAAACTCCGCTTGTTCAAACTGACTATTAATTATGTGGTGTTCTGTTTTATTCCTCATTGTGGCTGAATGTACAAAGTATGGTTACAATTAGCTTAAACAACTTCAGTGGAAAACACAACTTGAATCCAAGACCAACACTGAAACAGTAGAACATGGATAAGAAAATTCCCCTTATTGAAGAAAAGCATGATTTCATTGTCTGGAAGCTTGCCATTAGCAGTTGCATCAATCTGTAGTAACCAATTTGATGCTGTAGATTAGACATCCTGGCTGGTGTCAAGCAGGTGTGCAATGTCCTGAGTAGGATCCTTTTATGCCATCAGGGGTCTCAAACATGCAGCCCGCAGGCCACATGTGGCCCCTAAAGCTATTTCCTGTGGCCCGTGATGACACGATCATTACTGATATTTGTAATATCATTGTATGAAAAGGTTTCAGTGGTGCAGCCCTCGGGCTAATGTACTAGTCCTCATGTGGCTCTTTACTAGTCCTCATGTGGCCCTCATGATGATTTGAATTTGAGACACCTGTTATAGAACATGGCAATTTTCAAGAGGTTACTGAGGATCTATTGGGGCATGCATGTGAACTTGCAAATTCCTTTCCCCTCACAATAGGAGAAAGAATTTATCAAAAGAAATGGGTACACAAGAAAAAGAGTATGTCTCCACAATGCAACAAGGCCTGGTTAGCCTTGGAAGGTTTACCAAGATTAATGTGAGGTAATCTGGAAATGCCAGAATCTTTAGAAACTACTCTTGCAAAAATCTTTAGAAAACTCCTCTTTGCACTTCAGTTTTCTTTCATGGACTGAGCAGGGGACTTTTGTTTCAGAGACTATATTACACTGGACATTAATGCATATATAATTCCTCCAGGAATTCTAGGAGACCTAGGTTGCCTCCATCTTTCTTGGTTTATGAAGGCTTTCATTGGAAATGTGGACAAGAGAAAGGAGAGATTTAATGATACCCTGACTAATTGTAGAATATAAGTAGAGTGCATTTGGAAGAATGAAGGGAAGATGGCTGTGTTTCTCATTATGTGCCGAATGTGATAGTGCCTGTTGTATTTTGTACATTATCTGGGATAAAATGGGGAAAAGCCTGAAGAATAAATGGTAGCATAAGGTGGAGAGACTTTCTGCACATTATGAACAACTGAAAAAGATAACTGAAAAATGAACAGATTGGTCAGGGAAGCAGGGTCAAGCACGCACTGTGCCCATACTTGTAGACAAGCGGATAGTTGTGAGTAATGAATATACTGCATGGGGAACTTTGGATCCTTTCAAAATATTCCACGAAACCCTCCAGAACTCTGCCATTGTGGCTCTTTGTTCATTTTTTCCTGGAACTGATCTTCTCATATCTCCCCTCTCCCCCACCACTGAAGATTTGTCAGCCTATTGGAAGGGGGGCAATGACCTGCTTTGTGCAGTCCATAACATTGAAAGTACTGAGAGGAATAAGAAAAAGTGCAGGTATTTGTTGACCCAGTTCTAGTGTCCATGCTGACAGTGATAAAAGGTTTGTTTTCCGAAGATTGTGAAACACCAGTCTTATCTTCTAAAATACCCCCCCTCTCATATGATCCTTTTAACAGAATCTAAGTGCTTGGGATGAGAGAAGCAGTGTTCAGGGTACAAACCAGACCAGCTAGAGTTTGCATCATCCTTTGTTCTCGAATACTGGGTGTCTCAAAATTCTTTGTCTCTGTAACTTCCAATCTGGGATTCTCACAATCAGCTTGCAATCATGATAGTATGTAAAGTAGACAGTCCTTAAGTACCACCTCTGACCCTGATAGCCTATCTACACTACTAGCATTGGAAACAACCAGCAAGGTGACCCCAACCACTGTTCCCTCTAACGTGCGTGGCTGCGCAGCCACACAGTTAAGAAACGCCTCCCAGCGCAGGGGTTTCCAGTTCCCGTGCACGGGGAGGGGCAGGACTGGCTGGTACAGCCCGACAGAGCGGCTGAGGCTCAGCCAAGAAACGGAGGAGTGGTGTATCACTTTAAGACTGCTCCTCTTTGCCCTGCCCTCCTCCCTGCTCCAGGCATTAGAGCTGCAGTGCTACACGAGGTTTTGCTTTGTTGCTTTGGCTCCTCCCCCCCGGCTTCTTTCCAGGCTCCAGCTCAGGTCCTCTCCCCTTTCCCCGCACCTGATTTTGGGGAAGGTTTGATCTTATTTTTTGGAGGGGTTGGGGCTTTTCTTCACCTTGATGGGGTCTCTGAAGTGTCCAGAGAGAAAACTGTGACTCCTTCTTTGCTGCCTTGCTTGGCTTAGTTTCTGGGGAGGTTTCTTTCTCTACTGGCTGCGCTAAGCCAGATCTTTATTCCTGCTAATGAACTTTGGCTTTTGACAACAAATCTTTTGTTTAGAGGTCCAACAAAGTTATCTTTTGATTGTGAGGAGGTATGAATCTGTAAGATTTTCCTTTTCCCAGTGTGATTTTTCTCAGTTTGTTTCTCCTTTCCAAGGAGAGATTAATCCACTATAGATGTGCCCTTAAATTTTAGTAAGATACACAGATGTGCAAGTGTTATCCATTCTAAAGTAGCTGCTGGGCCGGGCCTGATCCTATGCTTTAAATGAAGTCAGTGGGAAATTTGATGGAGTAAGGATTGCAATATTTGTCCCTTTGTTAGTTTATCAAATCATAGAAAACAAGCAGCTTGCTTTTGCCTATGTACTCTATGGTTATTTTTATTTTGGTATATTTAGGAAAAAACTGATCATTGCATTCAAGAATAGGTGCTGTCCTCTTGGGTGGAGCATTTGATAGTCACACACTTCTACTTCACCCCCCCCCCCCCCGTTTGATGTGTATTTCACAGAAAAGCAAACAAAATGTCAACGGTCATAAAATAGATATATATCCATCTGTGGTTTATGGCAGACATAGTAGGATATGATGTTTCCAGACATTTGCATTTTAGGTAAAAGGTTATGTTTCAGGCAGGTCTGCACATAAAAACCAGCAGCTCTCATTTTTTTCTGATTTCTCCTTTCCTGTGTGTATAAAATCTAAAGAGCTTGTCTGTGATTTTTTTTTAAATACTGCACAGTGAGGCTCAAAACTGAGTCTCTAGACAGGGATTTCTGTACACTCCGCCTGTACCCCCCAGTTGTTGGCTAGTAACAGTGTTAGAGCAAATGAGTGAGCACCCCCTACCCCCCCCC
>ML681993.1:20787351-20828169 GCA_007922195.1 Podocnemis expansa | reverse complement strand
GGGAATTCCGGGGGCGGGGCCCCGGGGGCTGCCCCAGGCCCCACCCCCAGCAGGCACATCGGCCCCACGGGGGAATCCTGGGCCGGCGCTCTCTCCGGCCCCAGCAGCAGTGGGCTCCAGCCGCACGCCGGGGCCGCGCCCCCAGGTTTGGGGGCAGCGGGGGCTTTAAAGCCCCCCGGGTGAGGCGCCCTGCGGCGCCTCACCTGGAGGGTGTCTGCAGCCCCTGCAGGCACCGGCGGGGTAAAGCGCCCAGCCACGCTTTACCCCTAGGGTGCCTAGAATCCCCTCCCCTTTCGAAATAGCATGTCGACACTGTGGACCTGCTATTTCCCTGCCTTATTTCGAGGACAAAGTTTTTTGTCCTCGAAATAAGGTGTTTCGAAATAAAGAGTTATTTCAAAACAGCTTTTTTCGAAACCTCTTATTTCAAAACAAGCCCTCCCTGTGTGAACATAGCCAAAGGTTAACCATAGAATCATTTAACATTAGGGCTTGAAAAGTCATGTGCCCCAGGTCCCTAATCATTTTTTTTTGCCCTCCACTGGCCTCTTTATAATTTGTCCACATCCTTTCTGTAGTGGGAGGCCCAAAACTATGCACACCATTCCAGATGTAATATCAGGTAAAAGGAATATTTTTCAGCACCAATGTGGACACAAGAATAATTGGATGTAAATGTCAATAGGAAGCTTAGACTTAAATTAGATGAAGGTTTCTAACCATCAGAATAGAAGAGTTCTGGAAGGGGATCAGTCAGGGCAAGAACCCTAGTTAACTTCAAGACTGAGCTTGGCAATTTCGTGGAGGGGATAGTATGATGGGGCAGCTTTATTTGACAATTGATTGATCTTTTATTATTAGTAGTAAATAAATAATAAAAAAATATATAACAATGATCTGCAAGGAAACCTTAGATTATATGAGTTCTCAGTTACTATAGTCTCACTGGCTTGTAAATCTTTCTCACACACTCAGAGTGATCACCACAATTCAGGTCAGGAAGGATTTTTCCCTAAGGGCAGATCAGCATAGGTCCTGTGTTTTTTTTCATCTTCCTCTGCAGCATGGGGCACAGATCACTTACTGATGGATTCTCTGTATCTTGAAGTCTTTAAATTTAAATAATTATTTAAGGACTTCATAATTCGGTCACAGGTTAGGGAGCTGTTATAGGAGTGGGTGGAAGAATTTCTGTGACCTGTGCTATGGAGGAAGTCAGACTAGATGACTTTATAGTCTGTAAATCTATGAGAAAGATTTACAAGTAAAACAAAAGTGAAATAACACATCTAAAATTTTAAAGTTTAATTTAGAAATGTACAATATTTGCTTAAGTGGGATTCTCACATATGTAGTTTCCAGAAATTTCAATCCTTTTTAGTTCAAGAACTTTTCTCAGCTTACAAGAACGCCATTCTTTTCTGTGCATGTAACAGTGGATGCCAAAGATGGTTTCTCTCCTTTCTTATGTCTTCCAAAGTTTAAGCAGGATGACCTCATCCTATTTTTCCTTTCTTGTGGGCTTTCCATCCCTCTGGATGTAACTAGAGCTCCCATTGTTTTGCTTTCACTGTGCTTAAGTTATATAGAAGATTGGTAGGGTACATCTACACTGGAGCCTGAGGCTGACTTAAGGAAGCTTAAGTTGACCTACAAACCACACGATACCACTGGGCTTTTACTAAGTCAACTTAAGCAGTTTCTTAAGTCAACTTAATAACACCACCTCTTAAAATCAACTTAACGTTTAAGTCAACTTAAGCCAATATAGATGAGGAACAGCCCTTAAGTCAACTTAATCGGCCTCCAGAGCCTCTCCCACAGTTTCAGGCCACCAGGAAGTGTCAACCTAGCCAGTGTTGGCACAGAAATTTGAAAGGAGTTTTCAGTGTGGACACTAAATCAACTTAAAGTCAACCTTGTTAAGTCAACTTAACAGAGCCTCCAGTTTAGACATACCCGTAAATAGATACCTTCTCTAGTGTCTGGGAGAGAATATGTTTCTCCCTGTTTGGCTGCAGACTTTAATATATAATGCAATTAAACATCAATATTTCCTCATATAGTGTTATGACATTTCACAGAGATATTTATCAGCGATATATACCTTGCTTTCAAAAAATACTTCACTCTATACATTTTTATAATACATTAATATTTTATACAGTCACTAGATTTATTTGTCACTTGAGGTTCAGCACCATTGTCTTTACAGATCAATAAACCTTTGAAATGGATTCTTCTGTTGGTTACTGCTAAAAGTAAAGTTTGTTCAGTCCGTGAGGAAGGCAACATGGAATAAATAAGTAATGGAAACTCCAGACTTTATATTCATAGAATCATAGGGTTGCAAGGGACCTCATGACGTCATCTAGTCTAACCCCCTGCCAAAAAGCAGGACCACTCCCATTAAATTATCCCAGACAGGGTTTTGTCCAGCCAGGCCTTAAATAGCTCCAAGCATGAAGATTCCACCACTCCCCTACGTAGACCATTCCAATGCTTCACCAATCTCTTAGTAAGAAAGTTTTTCCTAATATACAACCTTGGCCTCCCCAGCTGCAACTTGAAACCATTGCTCCTTGTTCTGTCTTTTGTTACTACTGAGAACAGCCAAGCCCCATCCTCCTTGGAGCATCCTTTCAAAGAGCTGAACGTTGCTATCAAATCCCCCCTCAGGCTTCTCTTTTGCAGGCTAAATATGCCTAGTTCCTTCCATCTTTCTTCATAGATCTTGTGCTCCAGCCCGTTAATCATTTTTGTTGCCCTCCAGTGGACACTTTCTAATTTGTCCACGTCCTTTTTGTAGTGGGGAGCCCAAAATTGGACACAGTATTTCAGATGCAGCCTCACCAATACAGAATAGAGGGGAACAATCACATCCCTTGATCTGCTGGCAAAGCTTCTGCTGATGCAGCCCAGTATGTCATTGGTCTTTTTGGCAGTAAGAGCACACCATTGACTCATATACAACTTCCCATCTGCGAAGGCCCCCAGATCCTTTACTACAGTGCTGCTGCTTAGCTGGTCGCTCCCCAGCCTATGGCAGTGCATGGGGTTTTTCCGTCCCAAGTGCAGGGCTTTGCACTTTTCCTTCTTGAACCTTATAAGATTTCTATTGGCCCAATGCTCCAATTTGTCCAGATCTCCCTGAATCCTGTCCCTGCCCTCCAGTGTGTCTACCATTCCCCCCAGCTTGGTGTCATTTGCAAACTTACTGAGTGTGCCATCTATCCCATCATCCAGATCATTAATGAAATTGTAGAACAGAACTGACCCAAGCACCAGCCCCGGGGCACACCAGTCATTACTGGTTGCCAACTAGACATGGAGCCATTGATCCCTAGCCACTGAAACCATTGATCTAGCCATTTCTCTATCCACCTTACAGTCTACATATCCAGCCCATAGTTCCTTAACTTGCCAAGGAGAATGATGTGGGAAAGCATATCAAAAGCCTTGCTAAATTCAAGGTATATCACTTCCAAAGGGATAGCCGTGTTAGTCTAGTCCGGCAAAAAAGAAAAACAAGGAGTCGTGTGGCACTTTAAGACTAATAGATTTATTTTTCGCATGAGCTTTCATGGGAGAAAATCCCACTTCATCAGATGCTACGAAGATGGGTGAACTTACAGAATGGAATGAAAATAAATGCAAGGGGGTGTAAAACATAGGATCAGGTCATACAGTAACAGCAAATCAGAGCAGTTGTTAGGTTCCAACCATGGGAAGCCTGAAGTCAAATTACCTTTTGTAATAGGAAAAGAACCCATAGTCTCAGTTCAGTCCTGCTTTCACAGAATTTAGGTTGCATATTAATTCAAGTTCAGCTGTTTCTCTTTGAAGTCATGATGTCCCAGCCACATCTCTGACAACGATCATTAACAAATCATTTATCGAGTGATTAGGAAGTTGGAAGTGCTCAGCAGCTGGTTTCTTTGTTTTGTGATTTCCGATATCAGTTCTGTGTTTATTTATTCTTTTGTGCAGCAACTGTCCTGTTTGTCCAATGTATAATGTGTTGGGGCATTTCTTGCACATGATGGCATAGATCACATTAGTAGAGGAGGAGGTAAATGAGCCTTTGCTGGAGTAGCAGGCTTGATTAGGACCGATGATGATGTCTGTAACTCATAGCAATTACCTTGATGGCTGCCCCTCCCGGGCCATCACTAAAGTATAGAGAATGTGTGAAGGGAACAGATGGCCCCTTCACCTTAACTAGATGACCCCCTTGAACTTAACTGGATGGCCGTTACCACCCTGAGTGCCCATTGTTTTTGCAGGGCTTGGTGTAGGTGAGCTCTGCCTAACTGTAAGGTCCTGCAGGGTATGACTCATACCACCATTGTTTTCTGCATTCCCTGTAATCAGGGAAAGGCGGGAAACATAGTTTAAAAACTGGGGATCTGGGGTGCTCAGTCAGGATGGTTTTCAACATCTTGCCTGGCCTGATCACCCAGACGGACCTCCTCCGCTCACGAGTTCTCCCCAAAGCGTATCCACGAGTTCCCACTACTGCCGGCCGATTACGAGTGTCCTTCTCCCGCCTGTAATGTTGCTGCCGCTGCTGCTAATAGGAGTGGTAAGAGTTTGCCCTGCAACCTTTCTCTAAGAATAAAGTTATTCTATTTTTTACTGCTGCTTTGAAACTGTTTTCCCAGCTTTACAGCCTTGTGTGTGTCCTTTGCCTTCTCCTTTTCTGTTTCTTTGTTTGCTGCTTCAGTTTGTGTCAGGAGCTCGGGTGTCTGTAATTGCCTGTTGCTACTTTGTATCGCTCAGTGTATCTCCTTATCCTGAATCATTTGTGTTTGTTTTAATCATTTGTGTTTGTTTAAAAGTATCCCTGTAAGTTGCAACACTGTATCAGGTTAATTGGTAGCCTTAGAAGTCTTAAGTTAGCTGTTAAGATTGTTTCCTTTAGTTTGTAGCCTTTAGAATTGTTTTGTTAAGTTGCTTCTGCCCTCCCTTCTGTAACTTCCCCAACTTAAATAAACTTTTTCTATTTAAACTTTACTGGTCCCCTCTTCATTTCCGGGATCCCCTGTGTGCCTCAACTTTCCTTCTGTCCCTGTCTCCTTGTCTGCGGCTCCCGGCTCCCTCACTGCTCCCACGGCCACTCTTCCTGCCCCAGCCACCAGCCGGTCTTCCCCACATTCCGCCCATGCAGCTTCCGGCTCCCATGCCGCTCCTGAGGCCGCTGCCGGTTCTCCCTGCCCCGCCACTGCCTGCGGCTGCCCCGACCCCTGTTCTCCCAGCTCCTGCCGGCTCCGCCACTTTCCACGGCCCCCCGGCTCCCAGCCACCTTCCACGGCCCCCCCACCGCTTTTCTGTGGCCCTCTGGGCTGCCCTGCCGCTTTTCTACTGGCTCCCCTGCCTGTGGCCGCTTTTCCCACCTTTTCCCCCTTTCTGCGCTCCCCCTCTTTGCAGCCGTTTGCCTTCCCCTCAACCCTCTGACCTGCCACTCCCCCACTGGCTTTCACTAACCCTACCCGCCCCCCATTCCCGCTCTGTCTCCCCCTCTACTGTTCAGCCCCTCTTGCTCCCCCGAACACCCACGTGTGTCCCAACCCCTCTCGTGCCTCTGTCCCCCTGCCCCAGAGTCCACCTGCCTTCCCGTCCTATGGTTTCTAATGCTCTCCCACTTGCCCTCCTTCTCCTGGCCCCTTCCCCAACCTGGTATCGCCTCTCAACCCCCCTTCTCAGTTTCCCTCTCAAACCCCCAAGCTTCTGCTCAGCACCCCCGCTTTTCCTATTGCCCCGAGCCCCCGTGCATCCCCATTTTATTCCCCCTGAGTCCCTTTCCACTTGCCGTTCCTCTCCTTTGAACCCCCCTGTACTAACCTTCAAACTCCTGCTCCCCCGCCTGTTTCCACACTTCTCTGTTACTCCCATATGCTAATTTCATGCTGTAACCCCCTTTTTCTTGTAGGATATTAAAGCACCTTTTACGATATAGTGAGTAGGGCTATAGTAGTAAGCTAGATTAATTGAAGCCCCATCATTCCCTAACCTGCCCCACTCCTCAAAATTAAGTGCCCCCCAAAACTTCACCAAAAAAAACCCACTGTGACAAGCACCACGTATACACCCCACCACTCACCCACTCCCATACCTGTTTTAATAAAGTTTACCCCGACTCTACCCCGTACCCCATGGGTGCAGTGACTGCCCCCCAAGCTCCTCAAATTTTCGAACCTGCTAGCAGAGTCAGATGGTATCTATTGTGCAGATATGTGGGCAGACTTGGCAGCGTGGTTTGTTGTAGGAGTGTGTGCCTGCTTCAATGTTTCTGTTGTTAGATCTATAGTTGCTGGTGAGTATCTGTTTAAGATTGGGTGGCTGTCTGTAGGCAAGGAGAGGTCTGTTTGCCAAGGACTGAGAGAGAGTGGGATCATCTTTTAGAATAGGCTGTAGGTCCTTAATGATCTGTTGCAGAGGTCTGACTTGAGGGTTGTATGTGGTGACTAGTGGTGTTCTGTTGTTTTCTTTCTTGGTTCTCTCCTGTAGTAGATGACTTTGGGAACCCATCTAGCTCTGTCAATTTGTTTGCTTACTTCCCCAGGTGGGTACTGTAGTTTGAAGAATGCTTGATAGAGATCCTCAAGATGTCAGATCTAACAACAGAAACATTGAAGCAGGCACACACTCCTACAACAAACCACGCTGCCAAGTCTACCCACATATCTGCACAATAGATACAATCATCGGTCCTAATCAAGCCTGCTACTCCATCAAAGGCTCATTTACCTGCTCATCTACTAATATGATGTATGCCATCATGTGCAAGAAATGCCCCAACACCTCATTCATTGGACAAACAGGACGATCACTGAGCAAAAGAATAAATGAACACAGAGCTGATATCAGATCACAAAACAAAGAAACTAGTTGCTGAGCACTTCCATCTTTCTAATCACTCGATAAATGATTTGCTAATGACCGTCATCAGAGATGCGGCAAGAACATCAAGACTTCAAATAGAAACAGCTGAACTTGAATTAATATGCAAGCTAAATTCTGTGAACGCAGGACTGAATTGAGACTATTGTTCTTGTCTCATTAGAAAAGGTAATTTGACTTCAGGCTTCCCATGGTTGGAACCTAACAACTGCTCTGATTTGCTGTTACTGTATGACCTGATCCTATGTTTTACACCCCCTTGCATTTATTTTCATTCCATTCTGTAAGTTCACCCATCTTCGTAGCATCTGATGAAGTGGGATTTTCTCCCACGAAAGCTCATGCGAAAAATAAATCTATTAGTCTTAAAGTGCCACACGACTCCTTGTTTTTCTTTTTTGCCGGACTAGACTAACACGGCTATCCCTTTGGAAGTGATATACCTTGAATTTAGCAAGGCTTTTGATATGCTTTCCCACATCATTCTCTATTATTCCAATTATATTGTAGTTCCTTGTCTGTGCTGACACTACCAATTTTTCCTGCTTGTTTCTCAGTCTCCTTGTATTCATGTACAGGCACCTAAAATACCAGGCTGGTATTCCATTTGTTTTTTTGGTTTTTTTTGAGAAAACTTAATGGATCAGGATCTGCAGGGAAGTTAGGTAGAGGAACACTTATCTTTTCCCAATTTGTGCATCAGTCTGGAGCCTTGACTTCCAGACACATGATCTATGTGTGAACAGAGACAGAAATATAGGTGACTAAGGAACTTGTACCACAAAAATGTAGGCAGCAGGAGATTTTAGGTTTCAGTGGCAGCTGAAGTGGAGGGGTTTATGAATCTCACTTGGACCTGATTTTGGGATTTAAGCACCTAAAGTGGCTTAAAAAAATCCTTATTTGAATCTAGCCTTTAGTGCCTTAGCCTTCTGGCTGGGTCTGTAAGAGAAAGCAAATCCAACAAAAATCTATATCTCCAGGTTATTATTTTTCTTGCACCTTAATTGAAAAAATAAATAAATTTCTGCAGGAGATCACATGGTAGGGGAAAAACAAACAAACAACAAACTTGATTTCCATAATTAAGAAATATTTTCTTTTTTGCATCATACTGTATAACGATTAAATTTTCAGAGTTAGTACTCAGATAAGATGTTATATAATTGTTTTGTATTCATTTTTGTTCATTTAAGAAAATGACAAAGTGATTTATAGATATAGTTTTGTAGGTAATGATTGAAAGGATACAATAATTCAATTTCCACATAAATTTCTGGTAGCTAACACACCATTTTCCCTTACATTTGGTGAAATTTGGAAAACATTTCTATTAATTGCTAGTAACTGATCAAGCAAGACTGACTGATTTATCAAATGCAGAAAGAGATATGATTAAGTTGATTTAATTGTTACCATGGCAATTGCAACTCACATCACAAAATTACAGAAAGTAGTGAATAATGAGAGAAAGTAGATGCAGTAGCCCAATAAAGGATTGTGGATCAGATCTAGGATTAAGCTGTATTGGATACTGACAGTGGGAATATCCAGCTAATCATGCATTATTATGTTAAACCATGTTTTAAAATGGTTTTACTTTGTGTATGTGTGGAGAGGGCTATGGAATGCGGAAGAATTGTCTCTCTTCATAAACATGCTCATTACTTGGTATATAGAATAAAACAGCTGAAAATCTGTGAGCACTGCTGAAAACCCCCTGACACTTTTCCATTTGTGATAAATCCTGTTTTATAAGCTCAAGTAGGAAAGGTTTCATGACTGAATAATCTTTAAACAGTCTGTACTCATTCATTGTCTCCTGCAGGGAAAGATCTTCAGTAACAGCCAAAGTATCATTGGGAACCAATGGTTCATTTAAAGAGAAATGAGACAGTTGTTTTTTAGATAGTTGCCTTCAGGGAAGTCAAAGTTGCATATAGTTTCAAGTGCTTCATTGCTGTCTGGGGGGGAAAGGATAAAATATGCCTCCAGCTGTCACTGTGGGACAATGAAATCCTGAAGTTTACAGAAAAACCTGCTCCTGAAAGTTTATTCATGTAAGTTGAAGATACTAGGATAGTCCTAGTCACATGAACAATGTTTACTTTACAGAGCTATGGTTGTAATTGTCCTTCTCACATACAGATTATTACAACTGTTCTCATCAAGATAGCATGAATATAATTGGGATTGTAATTGTGGTAGCACGGGTAGCGGCAGCACAGGGATATGTGAACACTGCTAAACACATAAATGTCTATGGCAGTATGCACAGCAGCTGGTCTCCCTGCTACTCACCTGACTCCCCTTCTTTATCCCTGAAGGTACAATGACCCGAACAACCCCACTGATGTCGCTTCATCACCAAATTGGGGCCTGTGGACAATCTGGAGGCATTCTTCATAACTTTTGAGAGAGTCATCTTGGGTATGTCTACACTTACAATTTAATTTGAATTAATGAGGAATAAATGCGTGGCCACACTGTCTATGTCTACACTCAGAATGTTAGTTTGAATTGATGAAATTTGAACTAATCAAGTCAAACTAATAATGATTAATTTGAATTCAGTCAATTCAAACTAATATTGTCACACTAGGAAAACCAATTCAAACTAGCATGTCCATGGACAAGACTTGCTAGTTTGAATTGGAAGAGGAGTACCATGGGAGGTGTGGAAACATGGCCCCCAAGAAGGGCCATGCCACCACCCAATCCCCTGATGGCCTCCAGCCGCCCCGCCCCCCCCAGGCCAGCACAGAGAAAAGTACATGCTGGCTAGCTCTAGGCACAGTGCCACTAGAGCTGGGCAAGGAGATGCTTCCCCCCCAGGTGGCGCTCAGAAGGCAGAAGCCTGGCAGGGCATGTTTTCCCCTGGCAGGGCTCCTTGGTGCCAGGGCAACCCCCCCACACACACAGCACAGCAGTGGCGGGGGAGAAAGGGCTGCACGGGGGTCTGGTGTCCCCACCACACCACCCCCCAGCCAGGGGACCTGGCCCCATTGGCCCCCTACAATTTTGGTGGGGGGCATCTTTCTTCCAGGGTGCCATGAACCCTGGCAGGAAGGTCAGACTTTGTTAATTCAAACTGAAGGTTGTTTGAATTAACACGGCTAGACACTGTCAAATTGAAGTAGCCAGATCAAATTTTCAATCGCTTTGAAGTTATATGAGGTTTTATAACTTCGAAGCCTCCTCTCTTCAATTCGACCTAAGGGAAGCCTTAGGTCAAATCACCAAAACAGTGTTTAGACATGCATTTGTTTTTTTTGTTTTGTTTTTTGTTTTTGTTTTGTTTTTTTTAATTTGACCTAATGTTTATTAGGTCAAATTTAACTCTGTGTGTAGACCTACCCACTGGCTTTCATTAAATCAAACTAAGGAATACCTTCAAAGTGATGGTTAATTCAAACTTATTAGTTCGAATTAACCGAATGTAGCTGTGTTAATTCAAAGTAACTGTTAGTTCAAATTAGCCACAGCTTGATTTTTCCTATGCAATAGCGCCTCGTACCTAATTCAAACTAGCAAGTCCTGTGCATGAACATGCTAGCTCGAATTAGGGTTTCTAATGTGGCCATGTTAATTTGAATTAACTCAGTTCAGATTAATCATTATTAGTTCAAATTAATTAGTTTGAATTAAGTTAATTTGAACTAACCTTCTAAGTTTAGAGATAACCCTTGAGAGTAGATACAAACCCAATGTGTCACTTACCTGGCCCTTTACCTGAACACACTCAACATCATCCCAACACCTTCCAGAGCTGGTTTTGGTGGAAGACTTATCCACCAGATATCTGACTGCAACTCAAGAACTCAAGGACTCCTGCTAGCATTGGCTGTCTTGAAACACTGAGCTCACCAAGCAGATGGTGATGGAATAGTTCTTACATATCCTTCCATATTGGGGCCCCACCTAGTTCATGCAACACTGCCCCACCACCATGACATGACAGTCCAACTGATTGAAGATTTCCTTGTGAAGGAAAGTTCAGTAACCCTTGGAGTTGCAGTGGCAATCTGCAGCCTCCTGCTCAACAGAGAATCCTCCAGCTCTCAGGTAATTGTCAGGCATGACTCAACTTTTGATATCAGCCATGTGATCAGCCCTCAACCATGAATCACCCCTGCTCCCCGCATGTCATCCACTGGTTGTGCTGATGGAGGAAACCACTAGAAGCTGGACCTCGCAGAGACCTTATGGAGGCCTGCAACACAAATCAACACCACAAAGTTTGGAGTCTGCTTCATGTGCAGCCAGTCTGGACATCTAGAATGCCAGTCGCACACCATAGCTTTCTCAGCCAGGCATATTCCAGTGAGGACCATGACCATCAGTGCTTAACTACAAAGATGACAGTACCAGTGGAGCTCTCAGACAGAAGTTTGAAGACTCTGATTGATTTCTGATGTGGACGAACACGAGCTGGTGGTAACTGATACTGGAATGCAACAACCTGGGACAGGTCTACCTCCAGTGTATCCATGGGGAGGTAAAGATATGTGACCTTAACCACAGTTGGTGTGACCCAGAGAATGCCTATGAGTCTCACCCAGAACCTGCCTTACCTGGTTTATACTTGTCCATGGATGGCCTGAATTCTTCCAGATTCTGTGAATTATGAACATCCTTGACTCCCCCATACAGATAGCTCTGGAGAGGCATTCCTCCAATAGCACTAGTAGAGGACAAGAGGAGACAGATCCTGGGAACAAACCAACTCTAGGGGAGGGAGGAGAATGCTTGCTAGACCCAGTCAGCAATTTTGACTATGAGCAGAAGGAAGACCTCACACTTAGCTGAATGCCTGACTGCACTGATTTCTGAAAAGTTGTCTAGGGTGTGGCCCCAAGAGGGGCTGCCATAGCTGTTGGCTTCCTGGGGCCCTGGAGAGTTGCCAGAGATGCCAGCTGTCTGCAACCTGGAGTATTTAATGGATACGTATGACCTGGAGAGGCCTGCCAGCCAGCTGCAACCCCAAGGAACTGCCAGAGCTGCAACCTGTCAATGACATCAAAGGGCTGTGGAGTTAACCCCTAGCTTAGTGAAGGCAAGGCAGTTTATAGTTTTCACACACTAGGAATTTTGAAGTAAAGACTATGGTAGAACATAGCCTTTAGCTGGTCCAATAAAGTTACAGATTAAAATACAGGTGTCTGGCTTTCACTAGTACTTTACCTCATGATAGTTACTATGTAGTATCTAACTTGAGCTAAAAACCTATCTTTTCTTCTGGTGAGGAAAAGGCTTTAGGACTGCTATATACTCACTCAGAATCATATTCTGATCAATACACTAGTGTTTGTTTATCTAAAGCTGTGTGGACATTAGAGGGTATGAATCAGAGAGGCTGGGTGTATCCATTTCAATGTCAAATGGACTGACAAGGGTCTGTGACTATGTCCATGCTAGCAAATTAGGCCTGACCAACAAGGATTAGTCTGGGCTAATTTAGCTCATGGTCACACTAAGCTTTCCCTAGTTCAAACTAAGGAAGTTCTTAGTTTGAACTAAGGAAAACTTATTTTGAACTAGTTAGTACCAGCACTTAGTCCAGACTAGGTACCTTAGTTCAAACATTGGCTAAATCCAGCCAAGACCCAGAATAAGGTTTAGGCCAAACGTAGGAAGTTCGAACTAATCCCATTTGTTTGAACTAACTGAGTGTTCTAGTTCAAACTAAGCATTAGTGCAAACTAGAACGCGTGGTTAGTTTGAACTAAAAAGTTCACAATTCACTAACAAGTGCCAACTAACTGTGGCAGATGTAGACATAGCCTATGAGCCTATGGTGATTGAAGGATGGTCCCAATCTCCATAGGATGGAAGTTCTGGATGTAATGTCTGGGGGTACTCATTTGGAGACTGTCTCTTGAGTGGCCAGGGGTAAACATATACTGCCTGGGACTGATTACCTGTAGGAAGTGGGTGTGGACTGACTGAGTGAGTGGTCACCTGGCAAAGTGGGGAAAGTTGAGGTTTAGGACTGCAGATCAGGGGATCAAGGGAGCACACCAAACCGCATTCTGGGAGGGGACATCACATAGAGATACAAGTTACTTACAAAGCCTAAAAATATCTACAATATATCCTACTGATTAATCCTAGACAGCTAAGCAGTCACTCAGAAGACTGCATACAGGAATGTTTTTTTTTCCGAATCCCCACTTGAGGGGTCAGTGGCCTCTGGTCCAACTGGCCGCACCTCCTGCAGAATCAAGTGTCAACGGAGCATGCCCCTTTGTGTAAAAAATAAATTTTTATACCCTTCCCTAAAGAGCCTTTACCTAATTATCTCTCTACTCCTTATCATATATGGTAGTTACCTAAACAGAGTTCTTATCCTTAACTATATTCCATTCTCACCAGGATAATCAGGGCTGTCAAAACAACATTTGGTAATAAGTGAAACAATATAAAAATGAAAATGGCAATGAAAAGGATGTACCCCCACACGTTCAAGGTTAACTTGTTACTCCTATTATTATTGTCTACATGCAGCTACGAGCATACATGTGTATTTCATCTTGTGTGTTGTGGTATCCAGAAACGGAGACATCTACACGGTAACTCAGTTATCCTGTTCATCTCTGCCAACCAAAGGATGTCAACTACGGGGGGGTGAAAACAGCCAAGCAAGCAACTAAAGCTTTGTTAGTCCTGTAGAACAGTGGTTGGGCCACTCAAATTGCACTGGGCCTTAAACAATATGCAACAGCTCTATCATTTTATATGAAACCTCTACACATACCCAAACCACATGAACTGCTTTTAGGTAAATCAAACAAATAAGGTTTATTAAGTACAGAAATATTTTTACATGATTATAGAACAGAAGAAAGCAGGTCAGATTTAATCAAAAAGTAAGCAAAACCAAATCACATTGTAAACTAAGCTTAATATCATCAGCAACCTTACAGACCTAAGTAGTTCTCACCAGAGGCTGGGACATCAGCCTCCAGCTGGGCTTTCCCTTGTGGTCAAGCCTTCTGTTGCTTGGTGGTGTTTGTAGCTGGATTGTGGGAAAGAGACACGCCAACCAAAACATCCCTCTTTTTCAAATATTTCTGCATTCCTCCCAGCCCCCCTCAGGCCTCACCTATACCCCACATGGTCAGGTGACTAACAGTATTTGCTGCATGGCAAAACAGATATAGCTATGCTGGAGTTCACATTTCCCACTGGGTGGCAAAGACTAATTATAGTAAACATCACAATTTTGGGGCGGCTGCCCTGTTTTTTGATAGCCTGAACTGAGATAGATCCTCACAGTCCTCATTCCATATAGTGTGATGCCTATTACCTCTACCATTCTTGGAGGTCAGGGAGGGAGGTATATCAGGATTAGGGGAATTTAATCTTTTGCCAGGTATAAGCAACAGTAGAAAATTGATTATATGGACATGTAAGAAACAGCTTAGCTTAAATATATTAACACATATTTAACCTTAAATAAAGTTATGATTTTATTTGTATTTGAAGAACACTGACTGTTTATGTTTATATGTAGGTTGCACTGCAGTATAGGTTTACCAATTCATTTTATTTATTTACATTTATTTTGTTATTTATTTTATTTACTTAAATTTATTTATTTAAATATATTAACACATATTTAACCTTAAATAAAGTTATGATTTTATTTGTATTTGAAGAACACTGAATGTTTATGTTTATATGTAGGCTGCACTGCAGTATAAATTTACTGATTCATTTTATTTATGTAGGCTAAAATTTACAAGCCTTGGTTAGATTTCTGAACCTCATCAGAATCAAAGACTCTGAGCACTTACAACGCACATTTATTTCAACAGAATTTGCAAAAAACTCAGATTCCTTTTATTTAATGCCGCCACCACCACCCTCCATCCCCCCATGGTATCTCAAGGATGTAAATACCATTGGTACAAATTGACCAGTTAATGAAACACCATGTGAAAACAGCAGTAAACAATCAGGCAGTGGGGTCGGGGTGTAGAAGCAAATGCTATCTTGTGTCTGTACTGTATCTTAAGGGTCAGCATACAGAAAAGAAACAGCCTGGGATCTCTACTTTTTCCTGTAAGCCAAGATAGTGTCCCCCCTCCCCCCCCACTCCACCCAACTGTAAGGAAGAAGATGTACTTACCACATCCCCCTTGAATGAGGCAGTGAAGTTTGCAAGCTCAGTCCACAGACCTGGAAAGAAGCTGCCACCAGGACACATTGAGCTGCTGTTGTTATAACCAAAATTTGGTCTGGAGCTGGATGGGAGGTGTTGCACTTTGGAAGAGTTTTAAAGGGTCACAGCCCAGGCTACGCCAATGTGGCTCAATCCTTGCCCATGGCTGCTCTCCTGCATCCTGCCAGTGCTTCTGAGAAAGCAAGGAGCAGGCAGGGAGGGTCACTAGCAGCAGGCTGACACCAACTCTTTGTCATCTGCTGCCTTTGGAGCCTGCAAAACAGTGTCCAGACCAGACTGAACCCTGGGGAGAGATGGCTGAAGAAGAAAGTAAGTAGTGCTGACAGTGAAGGCCAGGCTTCCCAGTTCAGCAAAAAGGCAAAAACTAGGAATAGAGCAGGAAGGTGCTTGTAAATGAGGCAGTGTTGCCAGGTGCCATCTTTGCAGACATCTCTGCCAGCCTCAGCCAAAAGATATTGACTGCAGTGTACTCGATCATAATGTTTTGTTCAGAGTTACAGACATTTCAAAGTTACAAACAACTTCCATTCTTGTGGTGTATATATGTACATACACACACATACACACATGTGACACAGATTGATATAAACACTAATCTCCATGAACTGAAAATAAAAAGAAAATGTCATTGCTGGTAAATCAGGGTGTGCTGTGCAATTCTAGGGGAAAAAAAAAAAGTAAGGATTCCATGTTGAGTATTTAAAATAAGGATAAAATAAAGAACTGGGGAATTATCACCTCCATCAGCTTAATGCTGCAATGCTCAATCAAGAAATATCCATGATGGTTTCACTTGAACTAATTGTTGTCATTAGAATTCTGCCTACTGGTATGTCAATATTGCAGTATCAAGCCCCTAGTTGGCAATCATATACTTGTAAATGGTTGCCTCTTTTTTGTGTTTAGGAACATTGACTTTAACAAACAAACCTACTATGCTGATGATGATTCTGGAGAAGTAGAATACCTTACAATACTCATTGCAAAAGCAGTAGAAAATTAGGAAACACAAGTAATTTGAAATTATTAAAAAACAAACAAACAAACAAACAAAAAAAAAAAACAACCCAGCAGTGGGATTTAAGAAATGACTCACTCAATGTAAAAGCAGAGGCCTCAGACAAAAGTGATTAAATACATTTTTTTTTAAATGGCCAAAGTCAGCCAAACTGCCAGCAAATAAAATGCATAATGTAAAGGCTAAGTACATTTCAAACAGCTACAGGTTGTTCTTCTGATGCAAAAAAAGTATCACTCAGTCCAAAGGGAATGTGGACTGCCAAATTGCAATCTGTCACATACATCAGCAGTGAAGCTACTTTCAGGAAGTGTGCAAGCTCTGAATGCATTGAATAAAGTCCAAGACAAGGAGATTGCTTTTTAAGATCCTCTTGACATGAACAGAAACCCTTAAAATTACATGTTGTACTGAACTGAGAGGAAATTGAATTCTATACTGAAACGGCACAATTCACTGCCAAAAAAGAATCAGCAAACAATAAATTGCACATTATGGAAAGAAAAGACTTCCAGCCCAATAAATAATAATGAGATAGTTCAAATAACATCTGAACAAATGACCATAGTCATCACCAGCTTACATTTTAAGCTACTGTAACCTGTGCAGCAAAGGCCTTAAACAAATAGCAAAATGACAATAAATATGAGTTTAATTTCTATACCCTCCATGATGCTTTTGTAATCCTTTGAACCAGGTCTTCTCAGTTTAATAAAGGCCATTAAGAAGGGCCAGATTCTGAAACATTAGACTATTCTGTGGTCACAATCTGATTGTATTTCTTAACTGAATATGAGGCAAATCTTGGACACATGCACTGCAGTTTTCCAGGAAAATAAGATAAAATGGGAGTTTGTTTCACCGATTTCTTAATGCAGATGCTAGATACTGAATCACTTATGGTCCAGAATAAAATCAGAGGGTAACAACTGTATGAAGCAGATGAGAGGATTAAATGTGATTCATAGAGACAATTACTCTTCTACCATCCGTTTGCCCAGATGAGAAAATTGTATCACCCGTTCTTGCAGGGAGGCTGATTCATAGATCCCAAAGCCAGAAAGAGGTTACTGTGATCATCTAATCTAATCTCCTCTATAACACAGATCACAAAACTTTCTCCCTAGAATACCTGGAGCATATATTTAGAAATATACTAGTTTTGATTTTAAAATAGTCTTTGATGGAAAATCCATTACAAATAATGGTGAATTTCTCAAATGGTTATTTTCATTTTTTAAAAATATATTCTTTATTTCCAGTCCAAAATTTGGTTAGCTTCAGCTTCCACCCATTGGATCATGTTTCACTTTTTTTTGTGAGATTAAAGAGCAGATAACCAAATAATTGTAATTCCTTGCTCTTCTATTTGTTAAGTAGTTTGAACTCCATTAGTCTATCACTACAAGTCATTTCCTAATTCTTTAATTTCTAATTCTTATGACTCTTCTCTGAACATCTCCAGTTTATTAACATTCTACCTTAATTGTGGGCACCAGAACACGACAAAATACTCCATTAGTGGTTGCACCAGCACCAAATACAGAGATAAGAAGATTGCTCTAGACCCACTCAATATTTTCTAGCATTCCACTCCCACATCTTTTTAAATCATTGTTTATCAGGATAGAGTGCCCTATCATTTAAATATAGGTTACATTCTTTGTTCCTAGATGTACAAATTTACATTTAGTTGTATTGCATGTATTGTTTGCTTGCTTATCTAGCTTACCTAACTATCCAGAATTCTGTATTTTAGTGACCATCCTTTTTCACTTTTTATCAATCCTACAGTTGCTATGTCAACTTTCTTTTGTAATTCTTCTCAGTCAACTTTGGACTTAAATATCTTGTCATTTTGCATTGTCGATAAACATTACCACATCCAGTTTAACCCTTTTCCAGATCATTTATAAATATATTGAATATTACTCATTCTACTATAAAATATTTGGGAAATCCTGCTATTTAACTCTCTTCATTCCAAAACCTGAACTGTGATCCCCACCTTTTGTTTCCTATTTTTTAACCAGTTATTGATCCAAAAGGACCTTCTTTCAATAAAGAGGCAGTTAGCAGCTTTTGCGAGCAACTGAGCAGATAACATAAGGAAGCTGTAAAAAGGCATGATTCATGACCTCTTGGGGTGTCTAAAAAAATATAGTAAAATGGCCTGAAAATCCTTAACTAGAAATCCACATATTACAGGTGCCATAGTAACAGGTTGAAGGTGAGATTTTTAAGAACTGTTGAATATTAATTCAGCAAAAACACAGGATTTAATCAGGGTACACTGTCACCAACTCCATTTTTCCAGTGACTTTCTTGCAATAAGAAAATTAGTTTTTCCTACAACTGTTATTGATAAGAGATCATATAAATATGAGACTATCTGACTGTGGAATAAGCGCTTCCAAAGTCCAAAGACCGACCTCATCCTATACTGAAGAAAGGTATAGAGCAGAAGGCCCCTCCAAAGCAGAAACCTGACTGGCCATCAAGATTCACCTGGAGATTGTAAAACCAGTTGGTGAGCTATAGCTGTACTGCTGTATTCATTTTTCATTTATCTAATCCATACTTAGCAATTGTACAACAGTAGATTAATAAATTATAGTCTCTAAATCTGGCGGATATTTCATGCTCCTTCTCAAAACCCATTAACTCTTATCTGTACCTCATAAAACTAAGTCAGTGAGCTCTCAGGAGGGAGGAGTTATCCTCAGGGTGCTCTCATGATTGGGAACTTTAGAAAGGTTTTCCCCTCAGGGATCCTCCAGGAGTGAGGAAGCTAGGAGAAAACATCTAACCTTTATTCAGTGATCCCTCAGAGGAGGGAAGCTGATGGGTGTATTCAGTGATCTCCCAGGAAAGGGGGATTTGAATTGCAGGCTGTGAGCTCTCAGGTGAGGGAATCTGGCCTGCTGACCCAAAGTCTCAGGATAACACTTCTTATCCCATGACTTTTAATTTTACTTAACTGAATGACCTTGTCACAAACTTTATGAAAGTCTAGTACATTACACCTGGATGACCCTTACCCATGACTGTGGATCTCTTCAAAAAATTCCATGAGACTGGAGAGTTGCAATTTTTCCTTATAAAATCATGTTGACCCTTCCCCAATAAATCACTTTCACTTTTGTGTCTGATAACTCTGTTCTAACCAATTTGCACAATGCTGCAGGTACGCTTACTGGCCTATAATCAGGGGTTAAAGTATAATTTGATAGGCCCCAGAACCCTCCTATGTGGGTGGGCTCCCGTCCCACACAGATGGGCCCCCTCATACACCAGCTCTTGCTCCCCAAATGCTCACCTCCCACCCCAGCTCCTGACCCCAATATCCATTCCCATACCCAAAATCCAGCAGAGCCCCCACTACCCAACCCCAAAATCCACCCATAGCTCCCAACACCTGCCCCAGAATCTACCCCAATACACAGTCCCCTGTCCACAATACCACCCCCAGTATGAGCCAGCCACCCCAGTACTTACTGGGGGATGGCACGGCTCTGAAGGAGGCTGTATGCCTCAGGTCAGGCCAGCAGTGTGGCCTAGGCCTGGCTGGGGCAGAGGGTGTGGAGGCAGGCCCCAGTTTGGGGTGTGGCCTCGAAGGGGAATGATTTCAGGTAGGGTTTGGGACGGGGTTTGTTCCCTACCCCAAAACACTGTCGCCCCCTCCCCTGCCCTGCCAGAATCCTGGGGAACACCTTTATAGGGCCCACTATTTTTAGGAGCACAGCGTTCGGGCCCCTAAAAATAGAAAATGGTGTCAGAACACTGCGTTCTGGGGCCTGCTATTTTTCAATGGTGGGGTCCACCAACATGGCCGCCGACATGGCCCAGGGAGGTGGCCATGTTTCCACACCTCCCATGGGGCCCTGCCCCTGAAGTGAAATAGCAAGTCCACTGTGTGGACGTGCTATTCCGTTTCCAGCTTTTCCCCTTATTTCGCCTAGATTTGTCATTATTTTGATTCCAGTTATTTTGAAGTAATGTTCTTATTTTGAAATAAGTTATTTCGAAATAATGGGCTACATGTAGACATAGCCTATAAATTATTGTTTGGCCTGCTTAATTATAGTTTTAAACTGGATGCATAAGAAACTTTTTTCCTTTTTATTTTTCTAAGTAGGGTTTTACTTTCAACTTTTAAATATTTCTTTTTATCCCTAGCCTGACCATGTCAGTTAGTTGTTTAGCTATGGTGCTATATTTTGTTTTTGTCTGCATACTTTTTACTTTTAATTGTAAGCACGCATGCAAATTATGGAGTATTCTAAAAATGTTTCTTGCATTTCATGGGCATTTCTCTTTTCTAACTGTTCCTTTTAATTACCATTTAACTAGCCTCTTCATTTGTTTGTAGTTCCTATTTCTGAAATTAAATGATACTGTGCTGTGTTTCACTGGTATTTCCACTCCATTTCTAAAAGATGTTAAATTTAATTACATTATGGTTGCTGTTACCAAGAGGATTATCAATATTCAAATAATAGACAAGATCCTCTGTACAATACAGGACCAAATCAAGAAATGACTCTCCCCTTATGGGTTCCAGGACTAACTTCTCCAACAGTCATGAATTATATTTATATATATATTTTTTTCTCTGCATTACAACCTGACATATTCCTAATCAAGATGAGGAAAACTGAAATCCTACATTCTTATTAGTTTTCTGTTTTTGTAGTCTCTCCCATCTCTCTGAACATTTCACAGTCTCCATCACTATGGCTATGTCTACATTAGGAGACTATTTTAAATCAACTTCACAAGCTTGACTTTAAGTCAACCTTGTGAAGTCAACTTGGGGATGTCTACATTAGTAGACATACCTCAGCATGGGCTCAGGCCACACCCCCTTCCCTGCCCTTGGCTGTGGTCTGGCTCTGGGATCCTCGTCTGGCCATGGTGTCCCGATTCGGTTTCTGCCATACGCTGAGGACCTGGGAGCCCAATCTGGCTCCCAGACCCTCTCTGCAGGTGGCAGGGACTGGCAGCCAGTTGCTGCTGCCTGCAGAGAGAGGCTGGGAACCAGATATGGCTCCCTGTACCCCTCTGTGGATGGTGGGGACTGGCAGCTGACTCCTGCCCTGGCTGCTTGCAAGTGGCCAGGGCAGATGTTGAATCCATGCGCCTCGGCCAATTGCAGGAGTTAGCTGCTAGCCCCACCACCCACGGAGTGGTATGGGGAGCCATATCAGGCTTGCAGCCTCTCTCCACAGGCAGCAGGAACCGGCTGCTAGCCCCCACTGCCCACAGAAAGGGGCTGGGAGCCAGGTCAGGCTCTTAGCCTCTCTCTGCAGGCAGCATGAACCAGTTGCCAGCCTCTGGCACACGCGGGTAAGGGGCTGGGAGCTGGATCTGGCCACTAGTTCCTTGCCTCATTGCAGGAGCCAAATTGGGCCCTTGTGGCTGGATCAGAGTCCTGGAGCTCAATCATGCCCCAGGGTGGGGAAGGGCATGGGCCCTGCCCTATAAAGTTGATTTAAATGCTTAAGTCGACTTAAAGGGCAAGAGTTATTAAGTCAACTTAAGCAATCACTTAAATCGACTTAATAAATTCTAAATATAGCCTGGGAGTTATTTAACTTGACTTAAGGCAATTTAAGTCAAATGAAGTCTCTAGTGTAGACATAGCCTATGTTAGTCATACAATTAGGAGTATATTTCTTCTAATATTCTCTTATTATTGAAGCACAGAATTTCCAACCAAAGAGATTCTGTGTTATATTTTGAGTAATGTAAGATTTCTACTATATTTGACTCTTTGATTTCTTTCAGAGATAATGCCACACACCCCACTAGTATGAGCTACTCTTTCATTTGTATGTATTTTGAACCCTAGTAACACTGTGTTCCATTGATGATTGTTTTTCCACCAAGTTTCTGTGATAATTATTATATTAATATCCTCATTTAACCTCTGACATTCAAGTTTAATCATCTTAGTATGTAAACTTATATTATTTGTATGAAAATATTTCTAGTTTGTCAATAATTGTCTGCCTTCATGTGAACTTACTGGGAATCCTTTTTGTTTGACTGTTTCTCATTAGTACCTATTTTTTCATTATCATCTTCTATCTTTTCTTCTTTACTAAAATGTGTAGAGTATCCCCCTTAAATAAATTTTCCCCAATAAATCTTCTGTCAAACTCATGTGCTGCTACACACGTGTCATCTTTCCCCCATCTCTCAGCATAAAAACTCCTCTACAACATTTTTTTTAATTCTGCATGACAACAATCTTGTTCCCTTTTGATTTAAGTAAAGTCTATCCTCTCCTGTATAAGCAGCTTATTTCCCAATAGCTTCCTGGGGTCCTAATAAAGCTAAAACCTTCTTCCCAATACCATCATCTCATCAATGCACTGAAACCTGAAATTCTGTCTAACTGTCCCTGTGCATGGAGCTGGAAGAAATTCGGAAAAAAATAAATGGTACCTGTCAACGGAGGTGGCAGACATAATGGCCACCCCGCCCCCCAACATAGCCCTCTAGACTATGGAGCTCACAGGGAGGAGTGTTAAGTATCTATCTCCCCTGATGGGTCTCATCTCCGGGCTACCCAGATCAAGGGGAAGAGTGTTAAGGATCGATCTCCCCTGATGGCTCTCAATCTCCTGTGTGAGTTTCTGCCTCCCTAGCTTTATGTCAACAAGAAGGGGGGTGAGTTCCTATCCCCCCTGAACAGTTTCTCGGCACCCCCGTCACCATGAAGGAGGGGTCATTGTCTGGGGTCCCAGTTTTATCATTGGTCCTGACCAGGATCCCACTCCTAATTGGCTATTTTTACTCTGGCTGGGCAAAATTCTATTAAAACCCCCTGTCTCAGCTAGCTTGTTGTTCTCCCACCCTCGGATGCTAAAGGGCACGTCGTGACCCGGTCAGACTGATCCCCCAACTGAGACAGGGAGTACCCACCCCCGAGACACTCTTTTTTTTTGGGGGGTGTACACAGATTGCCGGCCGAACGATTAAGTGCTGAGATGCTGCAGCTGGTCTGCCTCCTCGCTTTGGGTTCTACTGCGGTCCTGGGACAGGTATTATAAATCGATATAGGCCTCCTACCTTCTCTTAATCATTCTACTTGGTACCATTTATATATAGTCTGTGATTCTAGCTTTTTCACCTGAGTTTTTCATAGTTTATGTAGTTGTTATTATCTTCTCTGTATCCTGCATAATCTTTTTATGGTATAGTTGTTTAAGGTCTAGCATAGTTTTGTGTTGTTAATTTGCCAGGTGTTTTGTTAGTCATTTGTATTTTGCATCCTTCTCACTGTATAATTGTTCATTACTCTGCTTCTGCTCTAAACTGTTGGCCCCAAACTTCACCAGTGTACACAGGGGGAGTGTGGGGGTTTATTTTTCTCTCATCTGACTTTTTTCATTCTGCCGCCCACCCTTCTTGGCTAGCAAGGAGGAATGGCTTCCAGGCATTGGTAAATACGCGTGGGGTGGGCTGGTCAGTGCCTATACCGATGTTGAGGCAGTAAAAGGCCAGAAAAGTCCTTGACTTCTTATGGCCACCCTCTTGTAGGTCATTAACACATACTGTTATTTAGCTATAAGTACTTTGGTAGGTTGTAAGTGTTTTGCATAGACTTACATGCTTTATCCTGTTGTTTGGCTGGAGGTGTTTTACAGGTGCTTTATATAGACTTTCTTGTTCCACACTGTTATTTGGTTATAAGTGCTTTGCATAGGTTTTTAGCTTTATATTGTCATTTAGTTATAAGTGTTCATTTAGATTTTGCTTTATGCTATTAGTTGGTTATAAGCGTCCTATATAGATTTTTGCTTCATATTGTTAGTTGATTACAAGTGTTTTTGTATAGATCTCCTTTTTTTACACCGTTAAGTGGTTAAAGGTGTTTAAGGTGTCACTATAAAAGTAGCTTTTTTGTTTACTTGAACTTGTGTCTGTCTCATTGGTGGGTGTTGCCGGTCCATCTCAGTCACATTGCGAACCCGGGGTTCAACAGTACCATGGAGAGCCTTGACTACAGTCTTTTACCTAGAAGCCTAAAGCTGAACTACAAGACCCTTCTGCTACTTTTTGCTGCATCATTGGTATCTACATTGACCATGACCAATGACTTCTCCTCAGTGCTGCACAGAACTTCTCCAGCTGTCTTGTGAGGTTCACAATCTTCACACTTGGAAAAAAATTCACAATGTGGTTCTTGTAGTCATCACAAAACTAACTATATTTCTAACAATTGTGCATCCATAACTATTACTAATAACATTAACTGCCTTCCCAGAGAGATAGCCTAAATGCAAGAGGATACCATGGTATTATCTAAAAAGAGGGTCTCAAATGTGGGATCATTTCCCCAACTCCAGATTTATGGCCTCCTTCCCCAAGACCTTCTTCCTCTTTAAGAGCACATATGCTGTCTGGCTTGGGATAGGCTCACTCTGTTGTGTCTCAGAAAATTTTGTCTATGTATATTTTGGTCTGCTTTATCTCCTCTAGTTAACCCACTGAACTCTCAGGAGTCCGTACTTAGTCTCTGAGGGCCATGAGCTGCTTCCACCAAAGGAATGAATATTACAAGGCAGGTATCCATATATGCTACATTCAATGAAATAAATTAGAGAACTCTCATTCTGCTGCAGGACTTTTGCCTGTATTATTTTAACTCTTGCAAGGTTTCTTATTTAATTTTGTTTGGTTTTGACCAGTATGTTGTAGCCCCCCCCCCCCCTTATTTTCTTTTTTGACCATGGTGTTTATAGGCCAAAGCTTAGAGACTGTGTATATTATATATATTGGCTCTTTGGCTCCCACTCTAAACGCCTTCACAAAACTCCCATGTCTGCTACCCTTGTTCACTAGATCCTCTGTTAATTTAGGAGAAGACGTTTTAAAACCATTGTTTCTCATGAGTTAGTCCTACTGTCTTTTAAAGTGATCCTAATGGGATTAGGGCTCAAAATATGAAAGCCTTGACTTTCAGGCTACTAAACTCAACACACAGCTCCCTGAATAGACCACAAAATAAACTTCAATCAAACATGCAAGCAAGAACACAACAACAAATTCACCCAAAGGGTAATATGGTTATTCCTTCTATATCTGGAAAATTCTCTTGCATGACTTCCCTGTTTGTAGCTCCTCTGATCACCTAAAAGTGTGTATATTATGAAGGTTCAGCTTCCTGGGAATGAAGGCAGTATAGGTATTTCCAGACTGCATATGGAGCCTCCCGGTGATAAAAAAGTGGAGGCCAAGCCTAGCAAAAGAACATTTATTGCTTTTTCTCTTTGACTGCACTGAGATTGTGTGAAATGAAAATAAATCTACATTTAAATGAGATACATCCTGTGTCAGAAGAAGTAGTGAAATGGCCATTTTACAATGCAAACTAGAAAGATATTTGCATTTTTTTTTTCTTTTTTCTGAAAGTTTGCTAAACACAGTAAGACACAAGTAAAATTGTGTTGAAGAAAAACAAGCACGTTCTTGATGTACTGGTATTAACATCCAAAAACACAGAAATAAGTAAACCTGTTTTTCTGGGTAGACTTCTCTCTTGCATAACTGTTTGAGATGGCAGAGCATTTCTCAGATTGGTCTTCTGTTTTGGGGTGGTGGACTAACCAACCCACATAGTGGTGGGTTCAACACCTGTGCTGGGTAAGACATAATACAAAACCTGTCAAGATGCAATATCATTTTATAATATTCTACTCACTTACTTATCAAGACTTTTTTCTTTTTTTACCATTGGATGGGTGAGGAATACTGTTAGTTTGTGTGCCGTGCCCAAAGACAGAAAAGGAAAATAGTTGTTATTAGTCACCATGGCAAAGGGAAGACTAATAGATATTGTTCTGAAACTGGTGAAGAGCTGGAATCAAATTCAGCTTTCCTTTGCATCTACATAACACTCTGGGATTTGTACAGACATTAGTGAGGGCAAAATGTAACACCTAACCTATACAGATTTGTGAATATTTAAAGGTGCACAGTAAGGTTCCATTTTCTTTTTTAAATGGTATATATTTATATCTATTTATATACAGTTTTTGACAGAGCAGACATAAAATATTATATTTTTAATTGTTGTTCTGCAGTCACTCACAAATTTCAAAAAGTGTATAACATTTTTTTTTCTTATTTAAACACAAGGTGCAGTGGGAAGAAAAAAAAAAAAGCTAAATGTTTTGGTTTTTTTTTTAACTTCCAAAAAGTTTTGTTCAGCTTTTGTGTGAATACTTGACTTGTTCCTTGCCTGATAATAGTCATTTCACCAATCTCAATAATTAGAAAACTTTTTAGTGGCCTCATGCTTTCATTAGAAGCATCATCTGAGTGATGTTTGGTTAGCTCTGACATCAGTGATACCCCAAATGATTAATATTGAAGTCTTCCAATAGCAGAGAGTCCTGCTTGTCTCATATAAATTTGTGTGATTACAAATTTAATCATCTCCCTCACTAAATGAGATCAGATAGTAATGTCATAAACACAGATTTCTCTATAAGATAGGTGAAACAGTACTTATTATTAGCATTCTTCAAAATACAAGAAAGAAAAAGAAACATTTTAATACTGGCACAGTGCTGTGTAACAAAATATAATGTCATACATGCATTGGATATTAGGAAAAGCTTTCTCACTAGGAGGGTTGTGAAGCACTGGAAGGGGATACCTAGGGAAGATGTGGAATTTCAATCTTTTTGCAGACTTTTAACGCCTGATTAGACAAAACCTTGACTGTGATTATTCAGTAGGAGTAGTCCTGCTTTTAGCTGGGGGTTGGATTAGATGACCTCATGAAGGTCCTTCAAGCCCTAATATTCTCTGATTCTATGATATATTATTATGAATAAATAGACCTGTTCCCATCTCATTCAAATTCAGTAATGAGGAAATACTTGCACGGTTTCAGTGGTGCAGAAATAGATCCTTATACTATAACAAAACATTTTTAAATGTACTTTTCACCTTTTGATTATTACATTTATTGAAAGATATAAAGGGGTGATTCTGCCAGGCAAAAGGCCTCCATTTTGTTTTTAATGGTAAAACTGAGGTGTGAAAAAATATGTTATAATCTCTGAGAACAGTACATGAATCAGAATAGACTGTATCCCAGCACACTAAGCACAGCTCTTATTAATAGAGAAATTTATTCTCCCTGCAAATCGAACAGATACGAGCTATATTAACAAATACATTTGCTGGTTTATGCTTGGGATTTTATTTCTTCCACTCATTCCACAAAGGGGCAATGAACATGATTATGGAAAAAAGATCCTTTAATGTAGAACTCTGATCTGAGCTTAAACATAAAAAGGAAGCTTACAGGAAGTGGAAACTTGGTCAGATGACCAAGGAGGCACATGAAGATATTGCTAGGGACTGCAGGGATAAACTCAGAAAGGCCAAAGGACAAATGGAGTTGCGGCTAGCGAGGGATGTAAAGGATAACAAGAAGGGGTTCTACAAATATGTTAATAACAAGAAGAGGATCAGGGATGGTGTAGGCCCCTGCTGAATGGGGCAGGCATCCTTGTGACAGAGGATGAGGAAAAAGCTGAAGTGCTCAATGCATTTTTTGCTTCAGTTTTCACAGGCAGGGTCAGCTCCCAGCCCACTACCATGGGTATGGCAGATTGGAGAGAAGAAGACAGGCCCTTGGTGACGGAAGGTCAGGTTAGGGACTGCTTAAAGAAGCTGGATGTGCACAAGTCCATGGGGCCAGACAAACTGCATCCGAGGGTGCTAAGGGAATTGGCCGATGAGATAGCAGTGCCACTGGCAGTTATCTTTCAAAACTCATGGAGAACAGGGGAGGTGCCAGAGGATTGGAGAAAAGCAAATGTAGTGCCTATTGTCAAGAAAGGGAAAAAGGAGGATCCGGAGAATTACAGACCAGCCAGCCTCACCTCAATCCCTGGAAAAATTATGGAGCAGATTCTCAAAGAATCCATCCTCAAACACTTAGAGGAAAATAAAGTGATCAGGAACAGTCAGCATGGATTTACAAAGGGTAAATCATGCCTGACCAATCTCATTTCCTTCTATGATCAGATGACTGGTTTTCTGGATACAGGAAGAACCGTTGATGTGATATACCTTGATTTTAGCAAGGCTTTTGATACAGTTTCCCACAGCATTCTCTTTGGTAAATTAAGGAAGTATGGGTTGGATAGGTGGACTATAAGGTGGATAGAAAACTGGCTAGATCAATGGTTTCAGCATGTAGGAATCAATGGTTCCATGTCTAGCTGGCAACCAGTCATGAGTGGTGTGCCCCAGGGGTCAGTCCTGGGGCCGGTTCTGTTCAACATTTTCATCAATGATCTGGATGATGGAATAGACTGCATTCTCAGTAAGTTTGCGGATGACACCAAGCTGGGGGGAACAGTAGACACATTGGAGGGCAAGGACAGGATTCAGGGAGACCTTGATAAATTGGAACAGTGGGCCAATAGAAATCTTATGAGGTTCAATAAGGACAAGTGTAAAATCCTGCATGTGGGATGAAAAAAACCCATGCACCGCTACAGGCTGGGAAACATTCAGCTAAGTAGCAGCAGTGTAGAAAAGGACCTGGGGGTCATGCTGGATGGGAAGCTGGATATGAGTCAGCAGTGTGCTCTTGCTGCCAAAAAGGCCAATGGCATACTGGGCTGCATCAAAAGAAGTATTACCAGCAGATCAAGGGATGTGATCATTCCCCTTTATTCTGCACTGGTGAGGCCACATCTAGAATACTGTGTTCAGTTTTGGGCTCCCCACTTCAAAAAGGACAGGGACATGCTAGAGAGAGTTCAGAGGAGGGGAACCAAAATGATTAAAGGGCTGGAGCACAAGGCCTATGAGGAAAGACTGAAAGCATTAGGCTTATTTAGTCTGCAGAAGAGAAGATTGAGGGGGGATTTGATAGCAACCTTCAACTACTTGAAGGGATGCTGTAAGGAAGATGGAACTCGACTGTTCTCGGTAATAACAAAGGACAGAGCAATAGTCTCAAGCTGCAATTAGGGAGGTCGAGGCTGGATATTAGAAAAAAACTTTTTTACTAGGAGAGTGGTGAAGCCTTGGAATGAGCTGCCGAGGGAGGTGGTGAAATCTCCATCTTTGGAGGTGTTTGAGGCCCGGCTGGACAAAACCATGACTGGGATGGTTTAGTGTGAGTGGTCCTGCCTCTGGCAGGGGGTTGGACTAGGTGACCTGTGAGGTCCCTTCCAACCCTATGATTCTATGATTCTATATGCCAGGTGGACTATGTGCAACTCTTGGAAATGTCTTAGAATATGGCTACCAAAAAAATGCAGAAAAAATGGAAGATTTAGGATGAAGAGTCAGTTTACATGGAAAGTCACTCATAATTTTCTGGAAAGTTTGATAAAATTCCCTGTACAATCATTTTAACATGAATTACTTAAGAGTCATTGAACAGTTATGGGCCGAATTCCATCTACTCCCAGAACCTTTCACATAAAAATAAATCTACAGATTTTGCAAATGGAAGTTTTTATTCCACTTTACACAGCTAAACCTTACATGAATGCAGTTGTAACCTTATGATTAGTAGATATAACCTCCTTTCCCTTTCAGTTGAGGACATATGAAACCTCAGAATGTCTATCAATTTTTATACCATTCTATTTCAATATTTTATCATAAAATGGAATTTCTAGCCACTTTTACCTGGAAAAAGTCATTTACCTGCTCATCTACTAATGTGATCTATGCCATCATGTGCAAGAAATGCCCCAACACCTTATACATTGGACAAACAGGATGATCGCTGTGCAAAAGAATAAATGAACACAGAGCTGATATCAGAAATCACAAAACAAAGAAACCAGCTGCTGAGCACTTCCATCTTTCTAATCACTCGATAACTGATTTGTTAATGACTGTCATCAGAGATGTGGTTGGGACATCAAGACTTCAAAGAAAAATAGCTGAACTTGAATTAATATGCAAGCTAAATTCTGTGAAAGCAGGACTTAATCAAGACTATGGGTTCTTTTCCCATTACAAAAGGTAATTTGACTTCAGGCTTCCCATGGTGTGAACCTAACAACTGCTCTGATTTGCTGTTACTGTATGACCTGATCCTATGTTTTACACCCTCTTGCATTTATTTTCATTCCATTCTGTAAGTTCACCCATCTTCGAAGCATTTGATGAAGTGGGATTTCCTCCCACGAAAGCTCATGTGAAAAATAAATCTGTTAGTCTTAAAGTGCCACACAACTCCTTGATTCTTCTTTTTTTTTTTTTTTGCTGGACTAGACTAACATGGATATCCCTTTGGAAATTGTTAGGGTATAGTTTATACACAATAACTCCTTAATTCTCAACCCAGTTCCATTTATTCAATTTAATGACATGTCAACTTGAAAGCATGGCTGGTACCATTCAAATATTCATATCATTAGGTAAGGCAGTATAACACTAGCTTTATTCTTTCCCTCACATACTGTGTATTCAGGAATTGTTCTCCTTTTCTTTGCATGATTTCCAAGACTGAGCTCCACTGTCAGCTAGATATCATTAGTTTCACTGACATTTTGAATACACTGGTTTTCTCTGTTATCATTCTATTTTCTGTTTTGTGGATTACTGTTTTCTGACTGAGTTGTGTTTTAGGCAAGATGTAGAAATGTTAGGAAGCTGGAATTGACTCCCTGATTCTTTGCTTAACGCTACTCTCACCAGTGGCCAAAGAGGTAGCTGTGTTAGTCTAGTTCAGCAAAACAAGCAAGGCGTCCTGTGGTACTTAAAGGCTAGCAAAATTATTATTCACACAAGCTTCCATGGGAGAAAATCCCTCTTTGTCAGACACTTTGAAAAGCATCTGATGAAGTAGGATTTTCTCTCACAAAAGCTAATTCAATGAATAAATTTGTTATTTGTTAAGTGCCACAGGACTTCTTGCTTGTAACGCCAGTGGCTACTCTGGTCTGTGTCAGTGTATGATACCAGCTGAGTATATGTTACCATATACAGGATGAAAGTTTTCCAAAGTTCCTGATACAGCAAGATAAGCCTGTTGTTGTATGTTTTGCTGTAGTTTAGCAAGCCACAGAAGTTAGTGATTTGCTATGACCTTGGAGCTGTAAAAGATGCTATAGAGCTGCAAATCATGACTTTAATAGCTATTGAAATATTATTGAAGGATAAAGGACTTCCCCTTAATCAAGTCCCACTGCAGAACCATATGAACTAAGCATAATGTCATTGGTTTGAACACAAAGGAATTAATTGAAGTAGTAAATGATTTAAAAAAAAAACTGTCAAAATTGTAGTTATCCTGGCAAACAACATACCACCTCCATCTTCCCTTCAGTACAATCCCTTTTTGACTGGAAGCTGCAAATATGTTCCTGTTGAACAAAAGTATCCAGTTTGTGTGAGAACTTAATACCTATTGTGTAAAATAAAATCATCTAGCTTCCCTGAAAATTTTGTCTTTATACAGCAATTTGTCTACAGTATTGTTTCTTTTTCCCTGATTCACCTTTACTGTTGTATTGAAGGCTTCCAATAGACATAATGAGAAAACGTATTTGTTTTTTTAAGCAAGTGAAAGATTTATTTTTGAGTGCATTTTAGATAAGTAAAAAGAAGTGGTGACATTAGAAGAAGTAATAGGAAAGCATACATGGTCAATTTGAGTCCTTACCTGTAACTGTTGTAATTGTTTCATGAGGTTTTGCTGCTTCTATTGCTACTTATCATTTTTGACCCTCAATGACTGACAAGTTAGCCATGTTAGACTAAGGATACACCAGCTAGGAAATGTTTTCTCCCATTGCATAAAACAATTGATGTTGTTTCAGACATCTGAGTGCAAAGATTTAGTGAATGACCATCAGTTCATGTGACAACAAACAGAAATTAGCACATTTCATTTGAAATATAAATCATTTGATTCCAAAGGGGTAGCTATGTTAGTCTATTTCAGCAAAGGAAACAAGGAGTCCTGTGGCACTTAAAGACTGACAGGTTTATCTATTCCATGAGCTTTCATGGGAGAAAATCCCACTTTGTTAGGCACCTTCAAGACGGGGAAACTTACAGAATGGGAGGAAATGAATGCAAGGAAGTATAAGCTATGGGAACAAGTCACACTGTAACAGCAAATAAGTTTTAAAGCTGAGGATTTCTGACCTAGGCACTTCCTAATATTTTAGATCAGGATTCACCTTTGTGTCCATGAATGCATAGGGCCTATTATATCAGTCTTCCTCTGGAATCTAGTGACTCCAACTTAAAAATAGATTTTGTTATACCTGATTAGACTACTGATGAATCTAGGCCAGAGTACGTCCTTTTATAGTACTAAATTTATCAGGAGAAAATATAAAACCTCTGTAATGAACAATTATGAAAATATCCAGAGGGGTGGCCGTGTTAGTCTGTGTACAGCAGAAACAACAAGAGTTCTGTGGCACCTTACAGACTAACAGATTTCTTCGGGCATAAGTTTTTGTGGGCTACGTGGCTTTCCACTCAGATTCCCCCAACCACATCTACTGATTTTTGGTCAATTTCATATCCTACTCCACCTCTACTTGATGCACTAGATCGTGTATGGTTTTATGAGAATTCTCCTTGATTAATTCAGAATACACTTCTCATTCCAACCCCTGTCTTCATTTACTCTACAATTCCATTTTCCAGTCTGAAACATTTCATACTTTGTCACTTCCCCAAAGAAATACATTTATTCATTGCAAAAACAGAAGGAAAACCTTTCAGTCATTTTGGAATTGAACATTAAAAATACAACCAAACTTACCTATGTTTAAACTATTTTAGCCACCTTTTTCTTCCTCCCTGCACTCTACTGAGAAAAAAAAAAGAAAAAAAAGATGGAAAATTAAAGGAGGGGTGAGGAGAAGGAATCAACGTATTTAAAAACATACATAACAATGTTATGTTCATAATTGATATGCATCAAAGACGAGAATTTATATGCCACTTTCTATCTTTTGTATATCTTTATTAGAGCCGAGTGAAATCTTCCAAACCAACTCTTCTTATCCAAAAATACTGAGTTACTGACGTTAAAATATGTTTTGAATTCATGTTGGTTTTGCTAACTTGTTTCAGTCTAAAATAACCATAAGACAGGTACCTGTGTCCCCTTATAGGATGCCTGTGAGGTAAGCACCCTTGCCACCTTATAAGGTGCCTGTCTGTGTGTCTTTACCCGCCAACATGCCCCTCAGGTGGGCGGCGGTTAACGTTCTGGACTCTACTCTGGTCCAGGCCAATGAAGGCAACTGTCTCTAACCTACAAGGTAGACCGTAAGACTTATTGTCCTTGGCCCCTCAGAGGGGCCAGGAAGACCAGACACAATAGTTCTATGAGTGGGAATCGGAAAGAAACTAGCAAAGTTCTAGAGGTGAGGAAAGAGAAGCTTCCGTCACAAGCCGGAAGCAGGGAGGTGGGGAGCTGCCACCTAATCCACATCCACTGTGTGTGAGCCCAGGTCCTGACCTGGTGTTGGCTCGTCCAGGACTTGGTCAGAGGGGTCCAAACTGCAACATTCCGGTATGGCCTCTGAGTCAGCCTCCCCTGTGTAGGGTTCCTGTCCCTAGTTGAAGCCCCGTTCCAGGGCCGCTACTTCGGACAGGGAGCCACTGTGGTCCGAACCACAACACGCTGGTCTGGCCTCGGGGTCAGCCTCTGCCATGTAGGGGTCCTGTTTCCTGTCTGAGCCTATTCCGAGGCCACTGCATTTGGGAGGGAACGGGGGGGTCCGACCCTCAGCATGCCAGTCCCTCCCCCAAGTCAGTCTCCTGGACGTGGGAGCCCTCCCTGCCCCATCTCCCCAACACATTTAGGGCCCAAAGTACCTGGTCTTCCTCCAGTTCTTTGGGGTAGGTTTGCCCAGGGTAGGTTATCAGACTGCTCCTGGTGATTATTGGGATACTGAAAGGCCAGCAAGCCAGGTACATCTGCAGAGGGGAGTTGCTCTAGGTCACAGCCGGCTTCCCCGGTGTTGTTGTCACTCGCCAGGGGAAGTTCCTCTAGATCATTGGTGATGGAAGGGTAAATGAGTGCCACCGCCAAGTTGGGGGCTGGTGGTGGGTTGGGGAGCTCTTGATACTCAGCTGAGTCAGCTCCCTGGGTGGACTACCCCGGCAGTCCCGGCACTAGCAGCTCCACCTGACCGTCCCACTCCATGGGCGCGGCCGGGCTTCTGGGGGGGCAGGCTTTCCATTGGGGTTCTACTGGTTATTCTAGGCAGGCACCTGGTTCCTGGCTTTCTGGTAGGCTCTCAATAGTTTAGGCCTTCCACCAGGGCTCCGCTGGCATATCCACAAGGCCATCCGGTCCCCAGGGTGCTGGCAGGTTCTCCGTCAGGCCAGTCTCCTCCTGGGCCTGTGGAGAGAGCAAAGGGAGCTCCTTCCCCTTTGGCTGCAAAGCCCTTACTGAGCACCATGGCTTGCCTCTTAGACTTCCTGTCCCTCCCCCTTGTCTCTTATCTGACTGACAGGTTGCATCTGGTCCCACCCCTGGAAGGGCAGAACGGCCCTGCCTGCCTGCCTGCTGTTGGGTGAGGCCATTTTGTTTCTGTATATAAGGGTGGCCATCTTGCCTCCTTATATACACGAGTCCATCTCTCCCTCTTACATGACCTAAAAAAAAAATTTTGAACTAATGATGGTTAATTCAAACTGAATTAATTCAAACTAACATGTCCCCGCTAGAAACCCAGCTCAAACTAGCATGTTCATGTACGGGATTTGCTAGTTTGATTTAGGAGGAGGGCACCATGGGAAGTATGGTATCATAGCCACCAAGAAGGGTCATGCCTCCACCCAATACATAGATAGAGGAATGCACCCTGGACAAAGAAGGTCAAATCATGTTAATTTGAGCTAACTGTTAGTTCGAATTAATGTGCCTCCATTTGGTAAATTTGAACTAATAAATTCAATTATCTCTTACTTCAAAGTTAAGTGAGGTTTTATAACTTTGAAGTAAGCATTCATTACTTTGAACTAAGGACTCCTTAATCTGAAGTAATGAAAACCTGTGTAGTCATGCATTAATTTAGTTTGAATTAATCCTCATTAATTCAAACTAAATTGTGTGTATAGACATACCCTAAGTGCGGCAGAACTCCTTTAAAATCATTTGGTGAAGGAATCTACAGAGAAAACTATTAGATTGGGGAGATAAAATGTTTCCATCCATGACTACTAATTTATTGTTTATTTAACCTCAGTTGGATTTCTGTCTGCACTCTTGCAAAAGAGAGAGCCTGGAGAACTGTACCTGGTATGAAACCTTACTGAGGCTTCAGCCATGTTCCGAAAAGGCAGGACACATCATGAACTGAAGTCAGGTCACATATTAAAGCAGATGTTTACAAGTTCATTGTGCAATACATGATGATAAGGGAACTGGTAGCTTGGCTAAAATGTAGGCACTTTTAGTTGTGAAGAATAATTAAATATTAACTTTATTACAACTACTGAAAAATTATTCCTTCTTGTTTCCATATACATATAACTTTGTTTTATGCTGGGAAAAGTTCATTTTTAATTAGTCTGAACAAGAGTAAATTCAGAAAAATTTTAATCTAAGTGTCTAGTATTATTTCTGTAAATCAGAGGAATTAAAAAAAAAACGATGTTTCAGGCAGTGAGCATGAAACTTATAGAAAAAGAAGTAGCTCAAATATCAAAAGCAAAACTGGTTTATTGCTTATTTTTGTCCAGTCCCAGCCATCTGTATGTGTGTAATTAGGTAGAAGCATGAACCTGCAAACTTCTAAGGAGTCAACAGATGTTTCATTCCTCACCTGTTACAAATTATGTGCCCTAGGTGAATAATTTCAACACATTTATTTGGATGTTTCCTCCATATCATCAATGGAAAGATTACTCAAGTGGAATGAATAGAACTATCTGCTGGTTATGCAAATCCTGCTGAGATTAGTTTATTTTATCCTGGTCCATTCACTCTATTTTCTACTCCACACTTGCAAAATGTGCAGTATATGCAGCATGATTTCTTGGTGCTTTTATTTCATTAAGATCCACAGTGCAATGATTTATGGTTGCATACTACAAGTCTATACAAAACATGCTCACCAGTAGTCTTGACCCCATTCACTTCAAATAGTTTGCATTTATTCCTGGGCAGATCTCATTCTAGAATTTGGCATGACATACAGGTGGCAAAGTAATGTAGAACTATTGTCTTTTACATATCAAAATGAAAGGTGTGCAATAAAATTATGTTAACATTACGATCAAAACGTTAACATTTCTATTTTGTAGCTTTGAGACTTCTAGTTGTAAAATTTTAACTTGCAAATTAAAAAAAAAATCACGCATTAACTTAGTTGGTATTGCTGACTGTTTACTTTGCATTTCACAACTTGGAATAAATGAGATTTTTTTTTTTAAATCTCATATTGTAATATAGTCGCTAAATGACTTCTTGTCAACAGCTTTTCATAAGCAATTACCGTATTAATTATTTTATAATCAGACAGTCCCATGCAACTGTCTTTTTAAAGTCTACCTAATAATCTCTATCATGTTGCCCATAGAGCTTTGTAAAGGCCTTAAAACACCATCAGTCTTCACACACTGAGAGGCATCTTGCTTTAGAAAACGTTTTCCCTTAATTTTCACCAAAAAATATATTTACTATTTGCTATTCTTATTCTCTACTACTTTTCAGATTAAATGAAATGGCTATAAATTAAGCTGCCATGACCTCAGGAAATAAACAAACACATTCTCACAAGGGAAATATTTTAAAACTCATTATCCCTTTGCAAAGTCAAAGATCAACAAGTCTGGGAAAATATTATTCAAATTGCTGTAAATAAGCTCACAATTTATCTTCTGTCTTGAAAACTGGCAAAGTGCTTATTTGCTGCTGTTTTTGCTGTATTCATACTGACCATAAAAATAAGATTTGTATTTGTTCACACTTTGTACTTCAATTTCTCCAAGACTCAACAAGCCATAGCTAATATGAATCCTAATCAATAAAAATGGTTTTGGCTTTTGCAATACAAGTTCTTCATGTTTCCTTCATTGGCTGGCTTGGGAAATTTATCCCTCAAAAAAAGAAAAATCTTAAGGTCTCAAAATGAATTAAGTATCTTGGTTAAATTACCATTCTAAGCTTCAGTTTGCATTTTTCCTTTTTTTTTTTTAAGCAATGAGATCTTTAAATAGACAGTTAGAATTTCCTAGTTTCATCAAAGCCTAGAATTCTGCAAATCATTACTAATCCTTTGATATTCTATATTAACAAGTGCCAGAGGGGTAGTGTATTAGAGAAGAGTCATATTTTTTCTTGGCTCTAGCACTGATATACTAAATGACCTCGGACAAGGCTCTTCATTGCTAGCATGTGCATGGAAGCGAAAGATACTCAGACTCAAACTATGTGGTTGAATAGTAGATACAACTTTTACTAATACAGTTTATCCTGTAATAAATTAATATTCTGGCAGCAACCGGTACAGTAAGATATCTTAATCTTGCCAGCAAAACATTAATATTTAAGTCATAGGTAACCCTGACAGGATCCATTACAAGGTTTCAACAAATACTGAAATATTCCTAAATTCTCTTCTATTTCCACTGAATCCAGGGTTCAGTAAAGGCTTTAGGTTTAAAGCATAAAGGAATTACCTCAGATGGCCTTGGTAACTGTAGGAGTATCACACTCCAACAGCTCTCAGGTTCCAAAGGGGTAGCCTTGTTAGTCTAGTTCAGCAAAACAAACAAGGAGCCCTGTGGCACTTTTAAAGATAAGAAATGTATTTACTGAATAAGCTTTAGTGGGAGAAAATACAACTTTGTCAGATGCTTGAAGTAAATGTCCCAGGATCAATCATCTGACAAAGTGAGATTTTCTCCCATAAAAGTTCATGCAATAAATACATTTCTTAGTCTTTAAAAGTGCCACAAGAGTTCTTGTTTGTTTTGCAAAAGCTTTCAGGAAGAACATACAGGGATGCCTCACCATCAGGGATGAATGAAATGGGTTGACTCTGCCTCACATTGCCATTTGTAAAATAGGCACAGTGATAAGTCTCCCTTTTTTGGTACAATCTTTCAATCTATAAAGAAAAAATATGGCCATAGAGATACCGCTTCATCCACCATTGAAGTGTGTCTGGCACACAGCACATGACTTTTCCAAAACCTCATAGCCATTCCCTTAGAGCATTTACTAGGTACTGAAGAAGAATATTATACGAAACTAAGATGCAAGGAGAATTTGTTAAGTGGAATGTAATTAACTGAGTTTTTTTCCAGAAAAAAAAAAAAAGAAGAGTCTTAGTTCTGAAAAAGCCAACAGAATCCCTTAAAAAATTATTTCTCTGATCCTGAAAGTTTCTGAGTGTCATCAAGTGCTAGATACTAAGCACATAACAGGATACAGTCACAAAAATGTGACTCATTTCAGAGGTGGCCTTATGCTAATAGCTTAATATTGACTTGTGAAGAAGATTGCTATATACTGAACTGTGGGTGGGGGGGAATTTCCTATAGCAGCAGACTTCATTAACAGCATTTTACTTATAAAAAGACATTATGGGAACAATAATTACCACAAGTGATTAGGACCTAGGGTTAATTCTCTTCTGAAGACTGGTAGAAAAAATACCACTTACTGAATCACCATAGTTATTTCTTGAAGCAGATGTTTCTTGGAGGTGCCCAGTCCAAATACTAGCTTGACTCATTCTCACTTTTGACAGCTTGAAATTCAAGGGTATTACCGTAAATTAAGTTAGCTCTGAAGTTCACATGAATTTGAACCACAGCTGAATCAAACTATTTGTATTAAAATGTTTTCTTAAGTGTCCTAAAGGGAAAGTTGCTTCTTCCTGCTCCAGAGCAGTTTAATTTGTTTTATGCAGGAAGCACTTTAAAGTCCCTCACTCTGTGTCAAGTTTAACCGGTGGTAGTCATATTATCTTACATATAAGGTCAGTCCAAGCACACACACAGGTATAATTTTAATATTGTTTTACTATCTGACTTGCAACACCTAATAGCTTGTGGACTCTCAAAGTTCTTGCACTGAATTTTATTATCAGCAGTGCTGAGGTACATACATTGTAACAGCATGGTATTCTTAAACAGACATGCCATGGCATTACATCACTTCCTAATTCCTAACCAATCCACTAGGACTATTTATAAGCCTTTACCTTTATCCTGGCAATAATCAGATCACCACTGCTGTACTCCAGACCTGTAGTGGTCTTCTTTTACTGCGGACTTACTTTAGGCAGCCTGCTTTTCCTTACTGTGGACTTACTATAGGCAGCCTGCTTTTCTCTACAGCAACGTTAGGAGTATCATCTTTAACAAAGGTTTCCAGTGGAGAACTATAATTTGGATGCATTTTACTATGAACAGTGTTCTTGGAATTACAGTGGTCTTGTAAAGTCTTTTCTTCTCTAAACATCCTTTGTTTGTGCCTATGATACTGAACAGAAGACAGGTGGTTTTAAGTCTTACCACTTTTGTCTTTTCTTTATTCTACTGTCAATAAACAACCAGAATTCCACTAAAAATATTTTTATATTTCTTTTTTTCCCCTGCATTTACCATTGGAGGATCATCATTTGCATCAACTTCCTTCTTCATGTTTTAATAGTTTTTTACTTCTCTTTACTTTCCATTGCAGAGTATTTTGATGCAACATTTATGGCAATCTTGAAAGGGGCACCCACCTTCAAGCAGTTAAAATTGATACCACTGTCTTTTTCTCATTTTTGGTGCTCCCTTTATACTTCTGTTTGACCTTGACAGATCTTTAGATCTTCCAAATGATTTTTTTTTCTTGAGATTAAAGCATCTAATAAGTAGTTTATTTGTCTTGAGTAAGATCTTCATCCCTGGCTGTGGTCACTTCAAATTCAGCTCTTTTTGTTTGTTTGTTTGAGTTCTGAAATAAATGCATCACCTTCTTGGGGTTTTACATGGTTTACCTGTGTCCACTAGGGGAACCTAGGCCTGTCCATCATTCCAGGTTCCATAATAGTTCTATAAACAGGAGCTATGAATTGCTTACTCCTATCCAGCACTGCTATTTCCCAGGGCCATTTTCTATCATGATCTTTTTATCTACAGTTCTTTCTTAGGTCCAGCATCTTCTGGTCCTTTTTCCTCTGCATTCACAGTTCTGGACTTTCAGTCAGCCATAGAATGACTACTTACTTTGCACCTGTGACCAGAGAGGTGCATTCATCTCCACTTTTCTGGGGCCAGCCTGTTCTTTTAATCTTGGCTAGCATGGCTCCAATTGGTTGTTACTGACCCCCCTAGTACTTGGAGGACCATGTCTCTGTCATTTTCAAAACAGCTGTTGGGGAGAGCCCTCCTTAGGCAAGCCTGGAGAACCCCCCCTTCACAGTTCTTTTCCCTTTAGCTCACTGCTACTTGTGATAAAGTATTGTAGGCCTCCAGGCCAGCACCAGGGAGTCACAAAACCAGAATGCATCTGTGCCATAGTCGTCCATAAGTGCTGGTCAATATGAGTATCCTCCACATTAGTGCTCTAACTTCTGCAACCTATGCATGTGTTTTGAATCCCATTTCTTACCTTTTGAGATTTCACATTAGAGGATGCCAGGCATACATGCATTACCATACATTTAGGCATAAATATAAATATAAATATAAATATAAATATAAATATAAATATAAA
>ML681993.1:20665634-20787341 GCA_007922195.1 Podocnemis expansa | reverse complement strand
ATAAATATAAATATAAATATAAATATAAATATAAATATAAATATAAATATAAAGGACTGTTACAGTAGTTCAAATGCTTCAGGGACAATCCAGCCACTAATTGGGGTTAGAAAACCACTTTCTTACAAGTATATTATTTTCATTTTGCATCTGATGCTATTGGTGTTGCAGTTCTGAGAGTAAGGTTGTTCAGAGAAGAGGGTACTGTGTTCTTGAGGTTTCTGAGAGCTGTGAGTGGAACAAGAGCCTGGGGATGGAATTTTCACCTCACCTTGTATTGCTATCCCTATCACTTTCTCCATCAATATATTCTGTTCCTTCATGGAACCAATCTAACAGAGAGAAGAACCCCTTGACTGTTATCTCAATAGGCACTACAGTATCCTCCATTAATTAAAGTCAGAACTGCATACAAATATCTGGTGTCTTCCTGCAACTCAGCAATAAAAATACAAATCCAGTTGGAATGGCAGGATTGCTAAATGTGTAACTATTACAACATGAATAACACTCAGCAAGGCCAGCGCTTTTATATGGTTTCCTCCAAAGACTTCTGTACAGGGCTGACCCAAGGCTTTTTGCTGCCCTAGGCCTAGAGGGATTATGGTGCCCGCCACTCCCCACTGGTGGGGACCAATGCAGCCCCAGACTGGCCCTTGGCACCCCCTAATTGTTGGTACCCTAGGCGACTGCCTAGGTTGCCTCTGTGGAAGGACTGGCCCTGCTTATGCAGTCAATATATTTTCACTGATTTCAATGAACTTTGGCTCAGGCTCACAGTACATAAATAGCCCAGCACAATCTAGACACAATGCAATGACTTTAGCAATGAGTTTCAGTCAAAAATTTTAGCCTTAGTTATTTGTTCCTTTGCTTTTGTGGTCTTCAATCAAACTTTGACTGTTAATATTGCAAAATGATAGTGTGGAAGCGATTCTTATTAATGTCAGGTAACACTATACCAGTTTACATATTTAGCTGTAGTTATTAACACATTTGAATTGATTAATTTTTCTTCCTTTTTGTTCGAATTGTGCTATATAAGTTTGCTATGTATGTTGCTTCTTTTTTTTAAACTGTGTATCAATGCTTTTTTTCTGCTAGAAATTAATGTATAGAGTGTATAGGCTACAGATTATAAAATGTATATGTAAGACCTTTTTATATAATCTATACAGTGTAATATGCTCTTAAAGTATAATGGACAAAGAGTGTATCAGCCATTTTATAGACTGTTTTGTTTGCAAATCTATTGTATTTACTCAGTTACTCAATGAAACCATTACAAATGTAGCCGAGTTCCAAAGAGGCAGCTGTGTTAGTCTACTTCAGTAATACAAACAAGGCATCGTATGGCACTTAAAGACTAACAAATTTATTTATTGCATGAAATTTTGTGGGAGACAAGCCCACTTCATCAAACACTTTGAAAATGAGGGAACTTACAGAATGGGAAGAAATAAATTCAGGGAAGTGGAAGTCATGGGATCAAGTCACACTAGCAGCAAATCAAAGTAATTATGATCCAGATAGTGGGGAACAGCATACAGAGGGAAAGGGGTCAAATCACCTGTTGTAATGAGAAAGGACAAATAGGACAGTCTCTGCACAAAAGAATAAATAGGCACAAATCTGACATCAGAAATCACAACATTTTAGAAACCAGTGGATGATCACTTAGTCTTCCTGATCATTCCACTGACAATTTATTAATTGCTATGCAAAGACAGATGAATATCAGATCAAGGTTTCAAAGAGAAGCTGCTGAGAAAAAAATATTTGCAAATTTGACTGTATTCCTTTAGGGCTTAATAGGTCTTACCCTGACTGGGCTTAGGGGACTGGTTATGATCATCTCTCATATTAATATTTCGTATTTGCAATAATCTATAGATGGTATGCCATGTTTGGTACCAATAGAAAGGTTGTGATATGCTAGGAATGATTACATGGTTTCTATGTAGGTATCATATTTGTATTAGAAGTTAGGAATGTATTTGTTTTATATGTATTCCAAGTTATTGGATTCTAAGGCATTCCCAGACTGGTTGGCTGTAAAACTACTGTCCTCTTCATGGCCCATTAAGGAAGCTCCCATCTACAGTGGGACTAGGAAGAAACCTCTTTGATGAGTCACCCAGACTGACCATGTGACTCAACTGCATTTTGTTGTGGCAGAGAATCTAAGAGCATGAGGAAAGCAGAGGTAATAAAAGGCAGTGTCCCCATCTCCATTCTGCCTTCAGTCTGTCTGTGACCAGCACCATCCTCTGAAACTATTCTTCTGGGACCAAACAAAAGACTTAGACCCACCCAGGTGCTGGGTGCATACCAGAGGAATTGACTAAACTACAAACTGCAAATTCTTCAAGGATTCTAAATCATTTGCATGTATGTGATTCACTTTGACCATTTAACATCTCTCATATTTTGCTTCTTTTCTTTTTATATTAAGCCTTTACTTGTAGTTACTAAAGAATTGGTTCACAGTGTGGTATTTTGGGAAAGATCCAAACCTATATTGTTCTGGATGATGTGGCTGGCCCTTTGGGGTCAGGAGAACCTATTTCTTTAAGAGTCCCAGTGGCTAGGTGGGGACCAGCAGAGTTGATGTACAATAAGGGGGGCTGTTTCTGTTTTCTAATGCTTTGTCGTGACCAGTGCAGGGAATGAGAAGCATGTTTTTTTTTTTTTCCCCCTGACTGGGCGGCTCCTTTAAGTATCACTCACCAGTGGTTTGGGGCTTTGGCTCCTGGTTCTGCAGCTTGCCCTGATTTTGGCACATTCAAAAGGTTATCCCAGGAGGCATGGGTCACAATAGGGACTTCAGATTTTTTTTCTCATTTCTTTCTGACAAAGTCGGATTTTCTCTCCGGAAAGCTCATATGTCTTTGTTGACATGGTGTGACAAGAACACCACACATTCAAAGTAGTGTAGAACTACCATGCATTGTAGAGTGGCATTATGTTTTTGGTTTGTTTGTTTGTTTGTTTGTTTGTTTGTTTGTTTTATTATATCTCCCTTTCCTAATGATTCCTAATGATTCTATTAGTTTTTCTTGATTCCACTGCATATTGAAAGGATATTTTCTGAGAACTAAACACAGTAATTCCAAGATATCTTTCCTGACTTGTAACAGCTAATTTAGACTCCATCATTTTGAATGTATAGTTGGGATTATGTTTTCTAATGTGCCATGTTGACCCTTGCCAGCACATCATGTTAATCTATGTGTCTGGTAATTCTGTTCTTTATTACAGTTTCAACCAATTTGACTGGAACTAAAGTTCATCATAGTGGCCTACAATTATCAGGGACCTTGTTTGTTTGTTTGTTTGTTTGTTTGTTTGTTTGTTTGTAGAGCAAGAGTACTTTAGCTATCTTGCAGGCATCTCAGACTTTTATTTAAGTTGTCGGTTAAATACCATAGTAAATAGTTCTGGAGTTTTGTGTTTGAGCTCCTTCATTGCTCTTGGGTGAATACTATTGGGTCCTGGTGATTTATTACTGTTTAATTCATTAATTTGTTCCAAATCCTCCACTATTGACATCTCAGTCTGAGACACTTCTTCAGATTTGTCACATTTGAATCTTGTGCAATAAATACTGATACAAAGAATCATTTATTTAAAATATTCTGATATATTCACATGAAAGTGTTCATTTAAAACAAAACACACACACAACAGAAAATGTAATTACCTGTTTCACACAGAAAACTAAGGAAACTAAGAGCAAAATATATGAGGAAACCAACTTGAATACTACCCTTTCCCAAATCTCCAACTAGCACTGTAATTTTTCTCTTTATCATGGTGATATAATGTCATGTACTTCAAGATTAGCTGGCTACTTCATTATTACAAATCTAGGCAAGCAAAGATAAATTAAAAAATATTGATTGCATAGACTTTTCTGCAAGTTATGTAGGAGAAGTTGTGAGGAGTCAGTAGGCACCACAGTGTTCATCTCTTAGAATTTCCTTAGAATGCTTCCATCAGGAAGGAAGTGGTTGAAGGAAGCAAGGGACATTGCCTAGGTATAATAGGCTATGTCTATACTTAGAATGATAGTTTGAATTAAAATTTACTTTGAATTAATTAATTTGAACTAATAAAGGTTAATTTGAAGTAAAGTAATTCAAACTAGCATGTCCCCATATCAAACTGGCATGTCCATGCACAGGACTTGCTAGTTCGACTTAGGAAGGGGGCACCAATGGAAGTACGGCAGCATGCCCCCCCAAGAAGGGACACACTCCTAGCCAATCCCATAAAACCAGGAATTGACCTCAGCCCCCTACCCATTTTGGCTGGCAAGAGGCAGAACAAGGAGGTCATGAACCAAGCCAAGCTCCCACAGCTTGCCACACAAGAGCCCAGCACCCGCACAAGCCTGTGCAGTGCTCTTACTGCCTGGAGCATGTTCTTCTTTGACCCAGAGAGCACAGATGCAGACACCAGCACCACAACCATCTTGGCCCTGCCCACTGCCACAGCCACCCTGCTGCTATCCCTGCCCCATCAATTCTAGGCATGCAAAACCAGCAGTGACTGGTGAGAATGGATAGGCCTCACCACATGGCTGCAGAACATGAGGATGAGGAAGCAGACTTTCTGTGAGGTGGCCCATGAGCTCATCCTGTTCCTGCAGTATAGGGAGACCCATCTGAGACCCACTCTCCCTGTGGACAAGAAAGTGACCATCACCCTCTGCAAGATGGCCATCCCAGAATCCTACCTGTATATTGCGTACCTATTTTGGATTGGGAAGGACACCATGGGGAATGACCTCCTGCAGGTCAGAAGGGCCATCAACCAAGTCCTGCTAGCCTGCTTTATCACCCAGGAAACCTGCAGGATACCCTGGATGGCATCAATGCCCTCAGATTCCCCAGCTGCATGGGCATTCTGGACACAACGCACATCCCTGTTGAGCTTTGGAACATTGAGACACAGAGTACCACAACTGGAAGGGCTACTATTCCATGCTCCTGCAGGCCTTTGTTGACCACTGGGGCATATTCACCAAGCCGTATGTCAGTTGGCCAGGGAGGGTGCATGAGGCCGGGGTCCTGAGGAACACCAGCCTGTACAGGCGCATGTAGGTGGGCACCTTCTTCCCCTCCCACATGATATCACCCTTGGGTTGTGCAGGTGTCCCTCCTCCTTGCTGGGGATGCTGCCTACCCACTGCTCCCATGGTTTATGAAGCCATACATGGACCACCTGCATGCTAGCAGGGAACTATTTAATAGGAGACTAAACGGGTACGCAGGTGGTGGAGTGCATCTTTGGGTGGCTTAAAGCCTGATGGAGGTCCCTCCTGATGTGCCTCTGTTTTGCTGAGGAGACCATCACTGAGGTCATCAGCACCTGCATTGCCCTCAATAACCTGTGTAAACCGCGGGAGGAGAGGGTCACCCCCATCTGGGAGGCTGAAGCAGAACACCTCGCCAGACACTTCAAGCAGCCTGAGCCTATGCTCCATAGGACGTAAACCAGCATCCAGGAGGCACTGAAGGACCTGTTCCTCAGCAAGGAACCCCAAGGGCTGCTTCTGCTACCCAGCACCCTTACCACTCAACTACACCCAGACCTGCTCCCCACCCCTATGTATCTGTCCCCTCCCCGTTCCCTACTCAGTAAAAACAATGAGATATAGGATAATCATTTATCAGGTTTTATTTACAAGGAAGGTGGGGCTTGAGGGTGGTAAGGGGACTTGGGGGAGAACTGACGACTTGGGGAAGAACTAGGTATTTGGGGGAGAGCTGGCAGAATGGGGACTTGGGGGGAATGGGGAGTTGGGGAGCTGGGAAGGTCACAGTGGGGGGCAGTGCCAGTGACCTGGGGAGCCATGCCCTGGCCTTGCCTGCAGCCACCCCAGGTCTGGGGGGCATTGGCAGCGATGGACAGTTTGTTCCCGAGGAGTTGATGCCTCTACCACAGGAGGCACAAAGTGGTTGACGAGATGGTGCAGGCTGGCCACTGCATCCTTGAGGGCCACACTGATGGTCACCAATGCGTGGCTCTGCCCCTCTAGGGTGACAGTCTGCTGCTCATCCGCACTGATGGACCCCTAAAGCAGGCATTGTGTGGCCGCCTGGTCTGTGGCCACCAGCTCCCTCCAGGCCTGAACACCTTCCTCAGCCCCCTGGCCCAGCTGCTCTATCTCCAGCAACAACAGCTTGTCCCTAGCCCCATGAGTCCTTGTTCTCTGCCCAGTAGTGGCTGGTAGGCTCCAAGAAGGCAAATGTCAGGTGGTTGCATGAGCTGCTGGAGGGAAGCAGAGAACAGGGTTAGTCCCATCAGCTCGATTGATAATGCTGTGTGCAGACTGACAGCAGCAAGCAGCTATGCCCTGACTGTCCCCCTGTGTCCCAATCTATGTTCCATAGGGCAGGGCACCCAAGGTACAGGTGGCTGTGCTGTGCTGCCCGGGTCATGTGTGATGCCTACAGTGGCAAGCAGCTGTCAGGCCTGCCCTGCACCCGGGGCGTCTTCCAAGGCCACGTGCCAATGGTGTGAGCTATATGCTATCTGCCCTTGACACTGCTGCCTCTGTGTCCTTCCACCCTCTCTGCCAGCAGGTGCCCACACTAGTTGGGACTGGGTCAACCCCGCCACAAATACCATGGCCCTTCTGTCCATTGGGAGGATCTCCATGACCCACCCCAGGACCCTGCCCATCCCCGAGCCCTATCCTCCAGCACTGCCTGTGCCAGAGGCAGGCCCAGCCCTGCCCACATGGAGAGAGGGAAGGACCACTCACTCACAAGTGCCGCAGATGTCTGGTGTGATGTCCCCTCATCAGGACCCCCTCTACAGGATCAGGCTCATCTCCCTCCTCCTCCTTCTCCTTCTTCAGGGTTGCTGGTGCTTCCTCGGTGTGTGGGGGGAAAGAGCTCCAGGCTGGATAGTGGAGTGGGTGGAGGTTTGCTGCCTTCAGGGCGGGTTGTATTGTTACCAGCTTTGCCCACCAACTTGGGGTATGCTCATTTATTAGGGTTGCTTTCTCTATGGGGAAGATGGTAATTCTATTAGTGTGCTGCTTGTGCTACTTGTGTTTCTATATAGGTGCGTCTGAGCGGACTGGGTCTATCAGCACTCTCAGCTGACCCCTTATGTGTCCCTGAACTCAGTAGGCTGGGTCACACAGCACTTCTCAGCTGCTACCCTTATATGCCCCTGGACTCAGTCAGGCTGGGTCGAAACAGCACATGTCAGCTGTCACCCTTATATGCCCCTGGAGTCAATCAGGCTACTATCCCTATCAATAAGCAAACCTTACAGGGTTGTGGGCATTACAGGGATCTTTGGCTAGGTAATAGAAGCATTGCTGCAAAGCAATATAAAGAAACCAAGACCACAAAGGAGAGGGAATGACATCTTAGAAGAGTCTGGAAACTGGCTTGATACCAAAAGGCATTTTATGGCTAAGTATCTAAAACTTGCACTAATAATAATAATTACAAAGGAGAGAAGAATACCTCCAAATACCCAGTTACAGCATTGATAAATATACAAGGAAAGAAAAACACCCAGCTACAATATTACCTAGATTCTACTGTATCAGGCCTAGAGAGGGAGTCATAATTAAAAAAAGAGGGAGAGAGGTTGGGGGAGAGAGAGACAGAGAGAAGTTGTGCGGGGGTGGGGGGAGGTCTCACCACTCTGTGTAGCAGAAAGATTTCCAGGTTGTGCAGATCAGGGTCAGAGGCTGGATGGAAACAAAGCTGCCACAGCAATCAGCAAGGAAGAATAGCCAAATCCCGGTGGAAATGATACAGCTTTAGATCCAAGCATCAGGACTCAGGACTCAATCCACACTCACACAGGATTCAGACAGGATCCAATCAGGACTTGCACAGGACATACACTACACACACACTACTGGATGTGGGTAAAGGTTTTTTTATAAGGACTTGTCTGTGTGGCCAATACACATTCCTGGCTGGGTGTTATGGTTCAGAGAAGCTCACAATATAGTCAGGCAGACTCAGTATTTTGGGTATCAATTATCATATCTGTGACTAGAATGGTCTGATAATTGCTGAGTTTGTTCGTGTTGGTGTGAGATCCCCCATCATTCAATGCTTCCCTGCTTCTTCAATCCCAGAGTTCAGTGCGGCTCCTGCTTCTTCAATCCCAGGGTTCAGTGCAGTTCTTGCTTTGGAGCCTGGGTCTCCATAGTCAATGCAAATGAAGCTCCATTTACTGTGCTGATGGCTTTTGGATATGGGTAGATAAGGATGTCTCCCATTTCCTACTGTTTTTGCTTTTCAGTTCAAGCAGAGGTTGGGGGATGTGTGTGTGTGGGGGGGAGGCACAGGCTGGATACTATGCTCTGATTCCTCAAGAACACAGAGCTAACACGTAACAGTGTCGCCCATCTTCAGGAATCCATCTTCCTCTGCGGAGTCCCCATCCTGGGGTGCAGCCACGGAGGGGAGCTCTGCAGAGTTGCAGGTCCTGGCTAGGTGGCCAGTGGGCTCCCCATTCAGGAAGGCATGGAGCTTCTCATAGTAGGGACAGCTTGTGCTATGTGCTGCCCCTGGAGCCACCTCGCCTCCCTGACCCAAATGTAGTCCTGCCTCAGGGCCTTGACCTTTGTTCACACCTGTTTGGTACTGTGATGGTACCCCTGAGCTGACAGAGCCTCCACAACCTCAGTATAAATCTCCTGGATGCAGTGATTGTCCTGCAACCAGGAAAGGATGTCCTCTGTGCCCCAGATACTCAGAAGGCACAGGAACTCATAGTGGTTCCACATGGTGGCCCTCCTGCGCTCATGAGTAATAGTGCTGGCCTCTGACACATCTGCCTGCACTGCTGCCAGCACGCTGTTTGGCCATGGTGTCCCTATGAGGGAGGGGAGGAGCAGTGTCCAGGGCAGGCACTTCTTTCCTGGTTCCATGCACCACGGGAAGAAGAAGGTCAAACATCATTAATTCAAACTAATGGTTAGTTCAAATTAATGTGGCTACATTTCCTTAGTTCAAACTAACAAGTTTGACTTAACCATTAATTCGAAGTTATGGGAGGCTTTATAACTTCCAACTAAGCTTTCCTTAGTTTGAACTAAAGGAATTTCTTAGTTCAAATGAATGTAAGCAAGTATGGCCATGCACTGGTTTAGTTTGACTTAGTCCTCATTAATGCAATCTAAACTGTAAGTGTAGACATAGCCATAGGGATGATGTGACAAAATCATAGAATCATAGGGTTGGAAGGGACCTCATGATATCATCTAGTCCAATCCCCTGCCAAAAAAGCAGAACCACTCCCACAAAATTATTTCAGCCAGGGTTTTGTCCAGCCAGGCCTTAAACATCTCCAAAGATGGAGATTCCACCACCTCCTTAGGTGCCCATTCCAATGCATCATCACTCGCTTAGTAAGAAAATTTTTCCTAATATCCAGCTTCAGCCCCCCAGCTGCAACTTGAAACCATTGCTCCTTGTTCTGTCCTCTGTTACTACTGAGAACAGCCAAGCTCCATCCTCCTTGGAGCATCCCTTCAAGTAGTTGAGAGTTACTATCAAATCCCCCCCTCAATCTTCTCTTCTGCAGGCTAAATAAGCCTAGTTCCTTCAGTCTTTCTTCATAGGGCTTGTGCTCCAGCCCCTTGATCATTTTGGTTGCCCTCCACTGGACTCTTTCTAATTTGTCCATGTCTTTTTTGTAGTGGGGAGCCCAAAACTGGACACAGTATTCCAGATGTGGCCTCACCAGTGCTGAGTAGAGGGGAATGATCACATCCCTCGATCTGCTGGCAATGCTTCTTCTGATGCAGCCCAGTATGCCATTGGCCTTTTTGGCAGCAAAAGCACACTGCTGACTCATATCCAGCTTCCCATCCACCATAACCTGTAGGTACTTTTCTACAGTGCTGCTATTTAAATGATCACTCCCCAGCCTGTAGCAGTGCATGGGATTATTTGCATCCCAAGTGCAGGGGTTTGCACTCCTTCTTGTTGAACCTCATGAGATTTCTTTTGGCCCACTTCTCCAATTTGTCTATGCCTCCCTGAATGCTGTCCCTGCCCCCCAGTGTGTCTGCTGTTCCCCCCAGCTTAGTGTCATCCACAAACTTACTGAGTGTGCAATCTATCCCTTCGTCCAGATCATTAATGAAAATGTTGAACAGAACTGACTCCAGCACCGACCTCTGGGGCACACCACTTGTTACTGTTTGCCAAGTAAGCATGGAGCCAGTGATTCCTACATGCTGAAATCACTGATCTAGCCAGTTCTCTATCCACCTTAGAGTCCACACATCCAACCCATATTTCCTTAACTTGTCAATGAGAATGCTGTGGGAAACTGTATCAAAAGGATTGCTAAAGTTGAGGTATATCACATCAATGGCTCCTTCTGCATCCACAAATCCAGTCAGCTCATCATAGAAGTCGATGAGGTTGGGCAGGCATGATTTACCCTTGGTGAATCCATGGTGAATATTCCTGATTCCTCCAAGTGTTTCAGGATGGATTCTTTGAGAACCTGCTCCATGATTTTTCCAGGGATTGAGGTGAGGCTGACCAGTCTGTAATTCCCCAGACCCTTCTTTTTCCCTTTCTTGAAGACAGGCACTACATTTGCTTTCTTTCAGTCCTCCGACACCTCCCCCATTCGCCATGAGTTTTCGAAGATAATGGCCAGTGGTACTGCTATCTCATCGGCCAACTCCCTCAGCACCCTCAGATGCAGTTTGGCCATCCCCATGGACTTGTGCACATCCAGCTCCTTTAAATAGTCCCTAACCTGACCATCTGTCACCAAGGTCCTCTCTTCTTCTCTCCAATCTGCCATACCCAGTGTAGTGGGCTGGAAACTGGCCCTGCCTATGAATACTGAAGTAAAAAAAGCATCAAGCACTTCAGCTTTTTCCTCATCCTCCATCATGGGGATACCTGCCCCATTAAGTAAGGGACCTACACCATCTCTGATCCTCTTTTTGTTATTGACATATTTGTAGAATCCCTTTCTGTTATCCTTCACATCCCTTGCTAGCAATGTTGTCAGATCAAGGAGTATTTGGCCTCTTTGATGGTTCCTTCTGGACCACCACCTATATCTTCAGAATGCTAATGGTACACAGTGAGAAAAGTGTCATTGGAACTGCATTCATTCCATGTGATAGCTTATCCTTACCAAAAATTCCCCATTCTGGCACTGAGCACATTTTCAGCCACTCAGTCTCAGTTTCCCACCTGGTTTTATGCTGCTTTCTTTGCAGATTTGTGTCAAAGAAAAACAGCTGAACCCAACTTCGGTGCAAAAACCAAACAGCTAATTGTTTATTGACACACTGCAGCAGGGGAGAGCAGATAAGATGCTGGTCTCCGTCCCTGAGATGCATTACAGAAACTTTTATAGCTTAACAGCAACATTAACATACATGCATATACATTGGCAACAGTAATAAAATCTAACATTTTCTCATTGGTGCAAACTAATATTATTTCCTTAAAAGGAACCAAGGTCAAAAGGAAAAGAATCTCACATAACAACTTAACAGTGTCAGAGTTAATGCCATCTAAACAGGTTTGATAAGAGAATGTTTAGTATAAGTCAAGGATGTCAGCGAAACTGTTGAAGAATAACAATGTCTGGAGCAGGCAGGCACAGAGAGACACTAACTAAGTCCTGAAGGCCGGCAGTTTTTTCACATATCTCTAGTGGCATGTTGAGTGCATTCTTTTACAATTTTCCTCCTCAGGTCTACTGAGCCATCTGTGTCTTAACACTGTCAGGCCTCAGCTACAGAATTCTTCCACACTTGTGTGACTTATCATATTCCCATTGGCTTCTATGTTCACATGCTCACTTCTTGCACTACACCTGCTCCCCACCATCACCTCTTCATGCCCTCAGCACCCCCCTTCCAATTAGCAGACCCCCAACTTCCAGACTTGAGTTGAGGGGGTTCTGCTGGATAAAGTAAAATAGATCTGCCACCACCACTCTTACCATCCCACCATCAAACCTGTACTGCTGGCTTTTGTTCTCCATTGTTAAATTAGTTGGGGGTGGACAGACAAGAACATAGGAAGCCAAAACACATGCCTCACACTGTCTTGTCTTGTTCCCATATTATTTTCTATATAGTTAATTAAAAAGAAATTCATTTATGAAGAGACCAAATCAAAAGAGATTAAGTAAACAAGGCTAGAGAAAACTGACAACAACAGCAGGACAGTGCTGGTTCATTTTGTGATAAAATTGGTGAGTTTTTTTTCCCAGTACATACACTCTTTTCATTTATTAATCTTTTTTTTCGGAACTGGTAGAGAGCAAGGAAATATTTTATGTATATTTACACCAAGCCTAGTACATATTTCAGTATATAACATCATGTTAATGGCACAACATCAGGAGCTCTAAAATAGCCTTATAACAAACTATTAGTATAGTTATACTCCTTTTCTAAGTGTTATTGGGACAAGGTTATTGTTACAGCTCTTATGTCTCTGCAGTTGGTTGTAAATTCAGCTGTTATTCATACCTAGCTATTAATATTTACTAGTTTACAGTGTGGTCCAATGATTTCGCTTGATATATATATATATTTTCCTATTTCATGATTCTGGTGAAATTTAGATTAATCCCCTTCCCCTTTTCATTGTTAATTGGAAAAGGTTATTTTGAGTACTCAGTGGATTGATTTCAAATGATGTATTAATTAATAGAGATAGGTTCAATGAGTGTGGAAGGAAAGCTTAGTTTGAAAACTTGTAAAACCTGCCTTTGATTCGAACGAACCCAATGGAGCTGTGTTAATTCAAACTAACTGTTAGCTCAAACCACAGGCAGTTTGACCTTCTTCCTGCCAGGGTGTTTCCTCTTCTTATGGATTGGGTGGGGGCCTGGCCCTTCTTGGGTGCCACGTTGCCACACTTTCCATGGTGCATCCCTCCTAAGCTGAACTAGAAAATTCTGTGCATGGACGTATTAGTTCGATTTAGGTTTCTAGTATGGACATGGTAATACGAACTAAATTATCTTGAATTAATCACCATTAGTTCAAGTGAATTAATTCAAACTATTTTAGTTTAAACTAACATTCTGAAGTGTAGACATAGCTGGAGTGTTTTAATATCATGTCCTACAGAAAGCCACAGGAGACATAAAGAGTTACTTGTGACTTGATTAGTGCATTAATGCCTGCAAAGTATATTCAGATCTTCCAGTGAAATACACTACTATATAGTATAGATCAAGGCCCAATGTGCTTCAACAACAGCAGAGAGAACTACAAGTTCAGGACTACAAACTGTGGTGTATTGAGAAAAGTTCCTAGTTTCGGCCAGGATGCATCTTCTGCAGTCAGTCCCTAGCAGGGTGTTTCTGCACTAGGAGCATGTGGCAGATAAGCAGGGAGGAGGTCAACAGACAATAATCCTATTAAATGTTTTCTTGCAGCTAGGAACAAAAGGGACATAAAGGGCACCCTGAAAGGAGTTTAAATGAGGCAAAAGGGCAATGTTGATTTGTTTATTTGGGGGTTCAGTTATTGTGGGAGTTAGGATTGGTTTGTAAGGAGAGTTTCATTACACAAAGTACCCTTTGCTCCCCCAGCAGCTAATGTTTACACTGATTGAAGCTGGGAGCATCTGGCAAGCAAGCAGGGAGGAGGCCAATGGACTATAATAGTGTTATATGATTCCTTGCAGAATAAATCCATGTTCCTGGTGATTGATCTGAGTGGATCTGGTCTGAGTGAATACACTCTGACACACAATGCAGAACACATACATGAACCTTGGGAAGTTTCTCAAAGCTATGTAAAAAAATCACGAGACAGACTTTCTCTATCTTGAACATTCCTTCAGGGTGGGTTAATAGACAGGAGGGTCTACACATGCAAAAGGTTCATTTGCACTGCACTGCATTATTTAGTAAGATAAATCACCTCTGTCGTTACCAGATCAAGGCTTCAAAGAGAAACTGTGGAGTTCAAATTCATTTATAAATTTGACTGTATTGTTTCAGGGCTTAATAGGAACTTCAATTTTTTCTCTTATTACAACAGGAGATTTGACCTCATCTTCCTCTATATGCTGTTCCCCAGTGTTTGAATCTTAGCAACTGCTTTGATTTACTGTTACAGTGTGACCTGATCCCATGATTTACATGCCCCTGCATTTATTTCCTCCCATTCTGTAAGTTCCCCAATCTTTAAAGTGCCTGACAAAGTGGGATTTTCTCCCATGAAGCTCTTGCAATACATATATTTGTTAGTCTTTAAGTGCTACAGGACTTCTTGTTTGTTTTACTGAACTAGACTAACGTGGCTGCCTCCTTTGGAACATAGATTAATGATGCTTCTGCTATTGCCATTTAGGTGTCTGCAGTCTTCATTTAATTCTACAGTTATTATCAAGCACATTTCCATGTGCATTTCCAATATTTTAAGTTTTTTGTAACCCATTTTTCAGTAGCAGCCATTTTCTTCTTTCTATACAACTACTTAAGAGTTTCTGCTTCTTTTTCTGTAGCAGTTTTGCCTGCATCTCCTAATGCTAAGCCTGATTTGAAACATGATTAAAAAGGAGAATGCTGCTTCTTTTTCATCCTCTCTTTTTAATGTTGTCTGGTCTTTTTTAGAAGTGTTTGCCTTTTGGTAATATGGAATTTTGAGAAAGCAGACACATTGTTCTAAACTGCTGTCTCTGTTTCTTTCTGCTTGAGATAAAATAAGAACTGCTTCTCTTTACTGTTTGCTGCTCATTACACTGTATTCAGTGAAAACATAATACTCCCACAAGCATATGCACACACACTGTCACCTTGGAGATTCAATATTGTAGTGGGGTGTGATCACCATATAATACATAATGCCAGAGCCACTGTGACATTTTAAGTTTATGTGTTTTCTGTTAATTGCACTGTTTTTAAGGATTCTATAATACTTTCTTTTCACTCAAACTGAGCAGTCTTGCATTTCCTTGCACCACATCATCCCCTGTGTGGTTCTTCACTAGGGAAAAGAAAAAAAAAAAACACTCCTGTGCTTTAACTTTTATGTGCATTGCTTCCATATTGATGCCATCAGAATGGGGGTAAAACAAACACAATCTTAGTCAACTTCCTCTATGGCTGCACTGGGAGATATGCTGTATATAAAGGAAGCAGAATTTTCTTCTTCTGGGATTCTTTTCAGTGGGCCTGGAAGGAGAAAAGAGACAATATTGTTTTGCTTCTTCATCTCATTACTTCAGCAGCAATTAAGGCCCATATCTGTCCTTGGACTGCTCCTTAAGGGGCCTTTGCCAAAGCAGCTTTGTAATTCATTAGGCCTCACACTGACTAGGAAAAGACCAAACTCACTGAATTCCTACTCTGCTTCTACTGCCAGGTGGTGACTGGTCCAGGAAATTAGTGTTTTCTACCCCATCTTCTCTTCTTCTAGATTGATTGGGCTGGCAAATGGGGTTCAGAATTTAGAACTGAAGGATCTTAAAATGCCACATACTTAGTTTATAACTTACCCTGGTGCTTCTCTGGTGATTGATTGTATTGATAAATATAGATTACTGATGTCTAAAACTTATTCCTCTAAGATGTTTTATCATTTCAGTGTACCTCATACAGACATCTTCGTATGTTCTCTAGCACTCAGTTAAAATACTCCTAGGGTATGTCTACACTTACAGATTAATTTGAATTGATGAGGATCAGTTCAAATTAAATAAATGCATGGCCACACTGGCTTTCATTAATTCAAACTAAGGAATGCCTTAGTTTGAATTGACGAAAGCTAACTTCAAATTTATAAAACCTGGTTTACCTTTGACGTGATGTTAAATTTGAAATAATTAGTTCAAATTAACCCAAAGTGGCTGTGTTAATTCAAACTCACTAATAGTTTGAATTAGCCATGGCTTGATTTTGCCTATGCAATAGCGCCCCCTACCTAATTCAAAATAGTGAGTCCTGTGCATGGACATGCTAGTTTGAATTAGGGTTTCTAGTGTGGCCATGTTAATTCCAATTAAGTGAATTTGAACTAATCATTATTAGTTCAAATTGATTAGGTCAAATTCAGTTAATTTGAACTAACCTTCTAAGTGTAGACATACCCCTAGAGTTCATCTCAGAGACCATGAACACTAACTGTACTGCTTTTGATCCTATTCACAGCAATTATGAAATGCTTTAGCTATTTAGTCTTGAAAGACTAAAAAGTGAAAATGCCCTGTTTAGTACAATGTATTGAAAAAATGGTAAATGTAGGAATCAAATTCTCCTAATATAAGTATATAGTGTTAAGATTCAGTTCAGATCACTCACACGGATGACACTAAGCAGTCCAAGATATTTTTTGAACATTTCCCTGGTCGAATTTTATAATAGAAAATGCTGTCTGACCTTAAGATATGGCAATATAAATGATGTCATTGTAATTATTTCGCGCTTCAAGTGTCACTATTTAATAATACACCCTTGTATGTTATCATTGCAAATACAAGACACAAAAAGCATGTCTCTCAGATTGTGAATGCGTAAGACTGACAAACAACCCTGTTCCCACAATAAAAGATTTTAATATTACATTTGAATTGCCTGCATTCTGAGCCTCTTGATGATTATTATTGTTCAGAAATTAGTGTTTCAAACAGAAATAGCAATACTCTGAGTGTAGTTTCAGAGTCAATTTTGTTTGGTGAAAATTATTGCATTTCTCATTTGTATTTCTATCATACAATATTTTTTCACATTAATACAAATCTGGCAAAAATGAATTGCTATGTATATATGTTTGTAATTATTATAAATATTTAAGTAAATTATAAGCAATTAAAATGAATGAATGGTAAGGTTGTGGACATTTAAGTGACTTAGGAACATGTTATTTTAAAATGAGACTTTTGCTCCTCAGTGATTTAGCAGCTTTAGAAGATTTTACTCATAGATTTTAAAGTCAGTAGGGACCATTCTAATTTTCTAATCTTTAAAAATATATGTAATCCAGTCCGTAGATTTTTCTCTGGTAATTCCTGCATCAAATTTCTACCTTATGGTTGAACTAGGGCTATTTAGAAAGACATCCAGTCTTCATTTAATGACTTCAGGTACTGAAGAACCCTCCGTCTCCCTTGGTAATAGTTCTTCCAGTGTATAATTGCTCTCACTTTAAAAGTTGTGCCTTATGGCTAACCTGGATTTATCTAGTTTCAGTTTCCATCTATTGGATCTTACTAGCTGTTTAGCTGCTAGATTAGATAGGGTTCTACTATCAGAAATCTCTATTTCAGATACTTATATGTCGTGTCCAGTTATCTTTTAACTTTATTTTAATCTAAATCTAAATCTTAATAGACAGAATATTTTAAATCTCTGGCTGAAGTTTTGCAGACCTTGGCTATGTGGCTTTAAAAATACCTTATTACCTGGGGAAGTGTGAATGAGAAGATTTAGCAGATTGAAAATGGTAACATATTGTCTCTAGTGATTTCATTCATCTGTGTGATCTATTGTGTTCTAGTGGAGTGCCCTGAAATCGGGGGGGGGGGGGGGAGTCCTGTTTTAGTGTTCCAATCCGAGGTCTGGCAAACACAAAGCTTCCCCTGGTGGTTCCAAACAACCATACCTGTAAAATGAAATGGGCATCTAACTCAGAAACCATTAGCTAAAGTGGGGTTACCATAGTGAAGAAGTGGGTCCTCTGCCAATTGACACATTTTACAAGGTTTTACCGTGACTTTAAATAACTCTGTATGACAGTCCAGAAGTCCAGTGAGAGCTTGAAGAGATGTGGAACCTCAGCACTTTTACAGTGGAATCATAATCTGCTTTAACTGATCTTAATCACTTTACATTTGCTATTCTATGTTTCACTTGATGTATTGTACTCATCATGATAGGCAAAATTGTATAAAAATCAGTTTGCATAAAGAAGGGAGAAAAATTAAGAAGAATATGAGGAAAACTAGTTTAAGCTTTGAACTGTTCCTTGGTGTTAATGGAATGTGCTCAAAGTTTCCCTATTATACTGTGTCCTAGATACTTGTATTTCATGCAGTGGGCGGGAGGGCACCTTGACATTTGTGGTTAATTATTGATAAAAGCATCTGGATACAGAGACATTTTAGTATTGTTACAGAAAATTGCAAGAACAGGATTATTCCATAGAGGAATTGTACCTTTTAAGACATATTTGATGAATTCCAACAGCATAACATAGGGACTGTAGAGGAGTTCTGTGGAGTTGAGAGTGCTGTGTGTGTTTGCTTTTCTGGTTTGTGTTTGTTTTCTGGTTTGTCTTTCTTTTCTTTTCTTTTTTTTTTTCTTAGTTTGTAGGGGCTGAGCGGTAGTTGGGATCAGGTGACCCCAATTAGGTGTGGAGCCTTCCTATTGGGGGAGCTACTCAAGAAAGCTGCAGCACTAGCTGCAGCAGCACCAGGAGCAGGCAACAGGGCTGTTTGAGAGGGAGTTGTTTGGAGGGAGAAAGACAGACTTATGGCAGAGGTGGAGCTAGCAGCAGAAATCACTTCAACAAGAGAAGAGACAGTGAAGATGAGAGGATGTGGAAGCTCTGGGATGTACATCATCTTGGAGGGTGTAACCCCAAAGAATTTTGTTTGTATGAAGTGCCGCCTCATAGAGCTGTTGGAGGAGAAAATCCAAGGGTTGGATGTGCCGGTGGCAACTATATTTGAGTTTAGTTTTGAACAGTTGATGGAGCAGAGGACTGGAAAGGCTGGAGACAAAAACTCAGACCTGCAGATGGAAACAAGGAGCAACCACTTCTGAGGGGAGACTGCTAGGTGAGGAAAGTGAGCAGTGGAAACATGTGACTGTGAGAAGGCGGCAGAGAAAAAGCCCAGCTAGTGAAGGTGAAATAGAACTCAGTAACAGGTTTGTTGAATTAACAAATGAAGGAGTCCAGCAGGTGAACACTGAAGGTGAGAGTGTGAGGAAGAAGATGAGAACAGCTAGTCTCATTCAAAGGGGAGTTGAGGCTCTGGTGATAAATAAGAGCCCAAGGAGCATTCAGGAGCAGATGCAGAGGATTGTGAACAGCAGCTGTAGACATCATGACTCCCGGACAGAGAGAACTGGGGATAGACTAGAGAAGCACACTGTTTCAAGGAAAAGGCAAGTGTATGTGACTGGGGATTCTCTGCTGAGGAGGACAGACAGGCCTATAACTAGAAGTGACCCTGAGAACAAGAGGGAGTGCTGCCTGCCTGGAGCTAAGATACATGCTGTGGATCTGAGGCTGAAGAGGATCCTCATGGGAACAGGAAAGAATCCTCTGATTGTCCTTAATGTGGGTACGAATGATATAGCTAGATTATCATTGAAACATATCAAAGGAGACTATGCCAGGCTGGGGAGGACTCTCAAGGAGCTGGGGGTTCCAGTAATCTTTAGTGGGATGCTGCCTGTCCCTAGAGGAGGACATCACAGCTGTGAGAAGATTCTGGCAGTTAACAGATGGCTTAGGCTGTGGTGTTACAAGGAGGGCTTTGGGATGTATGGGCACTGGGAGGCATTCATGGACAGAAGATTGTTTGCTAGGGATGGACTTCACCTGAGTAGGGACGGAAACAGACTTCTGGGAGGGAGGCTAGCTCAACTGATTAAAAGAGCTTTAAACTAAGGAGCGTGGGGACATGGTTGGGAGATACTCAGACAATCTCTATGCCTGATACAAGCATTGAGATGCAGGAAACTGAATTCAGAAAAGACAAAGATGTGGGAGGCAGTATAGATGATAGAAAGGAAGGAAGCACTAATACTGCTCTGATGGGCGATGTTGGCAGCAGTAAAAAAAGGCCATGTCGGGTATAGAATGTGAGCAAAGCCGAGCAGCAAAAGCTAAAATGTTTATATACCAATGCAAGAAGCCTAGGTGATTATGGGATTTTAACTTCCCAGATATAGGAGGATATGCGCTAGAAACAATAAAAGGGCCCAGATTTTCTTGGAGGTGATAGCAGATGAATTTCTCCATCAAGCAGTTTCCAAACCAATGAAAGGAGATGTGATCTTAGATTTGGTATTAGTCAGTAGTGAGGACCTCATAGAGGAATTAGTTGTAGGGGACAACCTAGGTTCTAGTGATCATGAGATAATCCAATTTAAACTGAATGGAAGGGTAAACAAAAATAAATCTGTGACCAGAGTCTTTGACTTCAAAAGGGCTAACTTCAAAAAATTAAGGATATTAGCTAAGGGCGTGGACTGGGCCAAATAATTCATGGATATGAACATTGAGGATGCTTGGAACTGCTTCAAGACAAAGCTGCAGGAACTATCTGAAGCCTGCATTCCAAAGAAGAGGGAAAAGTTTTCAGCCATGGGTTCTAAACCAACCTGGATGAATGTACATCTTAAACAGGTGATTAGGAGGAAACACAAGGCCTACAAATAGTGGAAGTTGGGAGGGATAGGAAAGGAGGACTACCTTTTAGAGGTCAAAGCATGTAGGAATCAAGTGAGGAAGGCCAAAAGCCAAGCAGAGTTAGACCTCACAAAAGGAATCAAAATGAATAGTAAAAGGTTCTTCAGCCATATAAATAGAAAGACAAACCAGAAGGAGGACGTTGGACCACTATACGCTGACGGTGGGTAGAAATCAAGTATAATTTAGGCATGGCTGAATATCTAAATAAGTACTTTGCCTCTGTCTTTAATGAGGGTGATGGTGAGACTGGGGACAGAGGTACGGCAGCTAACAGGAATGAGAATGTAGAAGTGGAAATTACCATATCTGAGGTGGAAGCCAAGCTTCAGCTGCTTAATGGAACTAAATCAGGGGGTCCAGATAATCTTCATCCGAAAATATTGAAGGAACTTGCACATGAAATTGCCAGCCCTTTAGCAAGGATTTTTAAAGTATCAGTGAACACAGGGGTTGTACCTCATGACTGGAAAATTGCTAATGTGGTCCCTATTTTCAAGAAAGGCAGTAAAAGTGATCCAGGTACCTACAGGCCTGTTAGTTTGACCTCAGCAGTATGCAAGGTCTTGGAGAAAATTTTGAAGGAGAAAGTTCTTAAGGATATTAAGGGAAATGGTAACTGTGATAAAATACAACACGGCTTTACAAAAGGTAGATCATGCCTGACTAACCTGATCTCCTTTTTTGAGAAGGTAACAGATTTTTTGGATAAAGGGAATGTGGTGGAACTAACTTACTTAGATTTCAGCAAGACATTTGGTACAATTCCACACAGGGAATTACTAGTTAAATTGGGAAAGATGGGGATTAATATGAAAATAGAAAGGTGGATAAAGAACTGGTTACAAAGGAGACTACAGAGGGTCATAGTGCAAGGTGAACTGTCTAGCTGGAAGGAGGTTACTAGTGTAGTTCCCCAAGGATCAGTCCTGAGACCCATCCTATTTAACCTTTTTGTTACTGACCTTGGCACAAAAAGTGGGAATGTGCTAGTTAAGTTTGCAGACGACACTAAGCTGGGAGGTATTGGCAATACGGAGGAGGATCGGGATAGCATACAGAATGATTTGGATGACCTTGTAAAGTGGAGCATTAGAAATGGGATGAAATTCAACAATGGGAAGTGCAAGTTCATGCATTTAGGGACAAACAACAGGAATTTTTCTTATAAGTTGTAAATGCATCAGCTAGTCATAAATCTGCTAGTCATATCATAGGGCTGGAAGGGACCTCATGAGATCATCGAGTCCAACCCCCTGGGAATTGAACCCAGGACCTTCTGCAGGTTAAGCAGAGGTGCTAGCCACTACACTATGGAAGTGATGGGAAAGGAGAAGGACCTGGGTGTACTGGTTGATCACAGAATGACAATGAATAGCCAATGTGATGGGGCAGTGAAAAAAGCTAATGCGGTCCTAGGGTGCATGAGAAGGGGTATTTCGAGTAGAGATAGGGAGCTGTTAGTACTGTTATACAAGATGCTCGTGCAACCTCACTTGGAGTATTGTGTACAGTTCTGGTCACCCATGTTTAAGAAAGATGAAGTCAAACTGGAACAGGTGCAAAGAAGGGCTACAAGGATGATTGGTGGAATGGAAAATCTTCCCTATGAGAAACAACTTAAAGAGCTTGGTTTGTTTAGACTTCTCAAAAGAAGGCGGAGAGGAGATATGATTGCTCTTTATAAATACATTAGAGGGATAAATACAAAGGCAGGATAAATACAAGGGTGGACACAAGCACAAATGGATACAAACTGTCCTTCAGAAAATTTAGTCTTGAAATTAGATGCAGATTCCTAAGTATCAGAGGAGTAAAGTTCTGGAATAGTCTACCAAGGGAACTGGTGGGGGCAAAAAACTTAGATGCCTTCAAAACTGAGCTTGATAAGTTTATGGAGGGAATGATATGATGGACAGTGTAGCTTGGCCATTGTCTCTCTTTTACTACTAGTAATGGGTATGATAGGGACGTGGGAAGGGGCATTTGATCAAGTGGGTTCTGAGTTATTACAGAGAAGTTCTTCTTGACTGGCTGTCGTGGACTTGCCCTCATGCTCAGGATTTAACTGATCTCCATATTTGGGGTTGGGAAGGAATTTTCCCCCAGGGCAGATTGGCTTGGGTGCTAGGGGTTTTTTGCCTTCCTCTGTAGCATTGGGCATGGCTCACTTGCTGGTTGATTCTCTGTATTAAAGTCTTTAAATCATGATTTGAGGACTTTAACATCTCAGTTATGGGTTTGAGGTTCATTGTAGGACAGGGTGGATGAGGTTTTGTGGCCTGCACTGTGCAGGAGGTCAGACTAGATGATCATACTGGTCTCTTCTGACCTTAGAGTCTATGAGTCTGAGTCTATAACAGAAGTTTCAGAGATTTGTGAACAATGGTGTGAACCTGCATATAGTGTGGCAGATTGTTCTCACAGGTTCTCTGGTCACACTGGCCTCTTGGGGTATGTCCACACAGGCTTCTTATTTCAAAACAACAGAGGTTGTTTCGAAATAAGAAGCGGCATGTCCACATGACACACCGTTACTTCAAAACAAGGGACCCCTTGTTTTGAAATAACGGCCATTATTTCAAAACTGTTAAACCTCGTATCTAATTGAAATAGCTGTTGTTTCAAAATGGTTGTTTTGAAACAATGGCGTTTAGACACGTTGTTTCGAAACAACACCATTGTCCGAACGAACTTGTTTCAAAGTAATCATATCACCATGGTTATTTCGAAATAAAAGAGATTGGGTCCACACTACATACTCTTATTTCAAAATGACAGGCTCTGTCATTTTGAAATAAGAGCCATCATTTCAAAATAGCCTAAACCTCCTTTAAAGTGAAATGGCTGTTATTTTGAAATGGTCATTTCAAAATAACGCCGTTTGGACGTGTTATTTCGAAATAACCATTATTTTGAAATAACACTTTTGCCCTTCTCCTTCCCAGGGTGCCTTCCTTTTAGCCTATGTTGGGTGGGGGCATGGCCCAGGGAGGGGGCCATGTTGCCACACCTCGCATGGTGCCCCTCTCCTAAAGCCAAATAGCAAGTTCTGTGTTTGAACATGCTATTTTGCTTTGAGCTTTTCCCTTAATTCAAATTAACTTATTTTGAAATAAGGACTTTATTTTCAAATAACTCATTTTGAAATAACTTATTTCAAAATATCAATGTATGTGTGGACATAGCCAAAGTGCGCTTGTCCTTCTTTCTCTGTAATCCCAGTTATGTAAGTTCAGCCACCCAGATACTAACTGCCTGTTATACTCTTTCAGATAACAAGATGCACCTTCTCAAGTGCCAGTTCCTTTTATATGATTCAGCAGGGCCCTGATTGCCTGTGGCTAGACCCTCTAGCCCTTGGATCATCTCTCTCAGGGGTATTTTATTTATTTATTTATTTATTTTTCCTGCAGTCTCCTCTCTAAGCAAGCTTGGAGGACTTACCGTCAGGATTTTTTTTTCTTTACACTCAACTTCCTGCTTCTTGGGATGAGATATACAACAACAGGGAGTTACAAAGATCAAGTTCACAGACTGTTTCTGATATCTTTTTTTTTTTTAAATGTTGCTGTTTACACTGATTCTAAGCTCACAATGGTATAAAACAGGAGCAACCCCTCTTAAGAAAATGTACAATATGACAGAACATGTTCTTGCAGCAGCTGTCCATCTATCTTTCTCTACCTGGAGGAGCCTTTTAGTGAGATACAAAGAAGTACTTCCTTAATAGTTCTTTTTTATCTCTTCCTTAATTTGGACCATGTTACAAGAATCTAAATCTAGATATGAATTGAATGTTGAGACATCGGTGGAATTTCTCCACAACAACAATAAATATGTTCATCAATTATAAAGAATTATTTACTGCTATGTTCTCGCTATAGTTTCTTTTCTATTGCCATTAGTTTATTGTAAAAGTACACTAATACATGGGAAAATGTTTTCATAAGTATCTTTTTTTTCTCTGTTAGAAAAATGAATCGTGATTTACTAATTTAGGACAAATCTTTACTGTTGTGCAGTCTAACCAGCAGGCCATTGCACTGTTGAGTTCTGCAGTACCAGAAAAGAAACAAAACTTTTCACGAACTATGGAGTGAAGCTACAGTAGGCCTCACAGCTTCATTGATCCCACTTCACAGGGGATAATGGTCTGGGAATTCAGGTCAACTGACCCATAAAGGAGCCACTTGCTACTGTTTTTCCTGTTTGTCTCTTTGCCACACAACTGCAGACCTAACAACAGAAACATTAAAGCAGGCACACAACACTGCAACAAACCAGATTGCCAACTTTGCCCACATATCTGCAAAAAAACACAGAACCTAATCAAGCCAGCTACTCTATCAAGGGCTCATTCATGTGCTCATCCACTAATATGATTTATGCCATCATGTGCCTGAAATGCCCCCTCACCTTATTGAAGAAACAGGACACTCTCTGCACAAAAGAATAAATGCGCACAAAGCATACATCAGCAATCACAACACAGAAAAAAAGCAGTTGCTGAGCACTTCCATCTTGGTGAATAACTTGCGAACAACTCTGCTCAAGAAAGTCAATGGAACATCAAGACTTCAAAGAGAAACAGCTGAATTAGAACTGATATGCAGATTTGGTTGTGTGAAAACAAGAATAAATCATGCCTATGGCTTTTTTCCCCATTAAAACAGGTGATTTGGCTTCACCCTCCTCTATGTGTTGTTTCTCAGTGCTCAAATCTTAACAACTGCTCTGATTTGCTGTTACAGCATGACCTGATCCCATGTCTTACACTCCTTGCATTTATTTTCATTCCATTCTTTAAGTTCCCCCATCTTGAAAGCTTCTGAAGAAGTGGGATTTTCTTCCACAAAAGCTCATGTGATAAATAAATCTGTCAGTCTTTGGCTACATCTACATTGCAGAGCATTTTTGAAGAATTTTATATATATATATATATATTTCAAATAATTATCTCCAAATATTTTTTTTTTCGAAAATGCTATTTGGGGAGAACAGTCCTGGGACAACTCCTTGTCCTAAAATACCACAACTTCTTTTTCCCCCAAAGTGAAAGTTGACACTGGACTTTCTTTTTTTGAAAAAAAAGAAAGCTAACAGAAGAGATAGGTGGGTTTTTCAATAAAAGGCTTTGCTGTATCTGGTGATGACTTTATTTGAAAAAGCTATCTTGAAAAAGACTTTTTCTTTTGGAAAACAATGTTGGGTTTAACTTTTTTGGAAAAGTGCAGCAGTATCTTGAAATACAAAAGCATTTTTCACCAATGTTAAACCCGGTTAAGTTTTGAAAAAAATACTTTTTCAAAATAGTTTTGGGGTTTTTTTTTTGAAAAAAGCCATTGCCAGATGTGGCAAAGGCTTTTTTTTGAAAAAGCCTGCCTATTTCTTCCATTGCCTTTCTTTTTTTCAAAAAAAAGAAAGTCTGGTGGAGACTTTCATATTTGGGGGAAAAAAACCCACAATTTTTAGGGACAAGGAGCTGGTCCCTGGCCTGTTCTCCCAAAATAGCATTTTTGAAAAAAGTTATTTTGAGATAATTATTCTGATTTTTTTTTTTTTTTGAAAAAGCTCTGCAATGTAGACATAAGCTTGAAGTGCTACTTCTTTGCTTCTTTTGCTGAATTAGACTAACACAGCTGCCCCTTTGGAATCTTCTGTGTAGAGAAACTTTGACTGACATTAACTCCACAGCATAGAAGCGTTATGCACCTGAGGTCGCTCTATCTATCTATTTATACACTTTATGCAATATTTAATTATTCTGTGAAACAGTAAAAAGTTGGAATTCCTGTAGAAGAAGCTGTTTTACAAAGACACTGTGTTTCAATGGCTAGGGCACTAAATTAAAAATCAGAGGCCTTATGTCCCCCCCCCGCCTCCCAGCTCTACCACAAACTTGCTGTATGACATGTTTGAGTCTCAGTAACCTGCATGAAAAATGAGGATAGCAATACTTTTTTCCTTTGGAAAGCACTCAAAGATCTGTGGATGGAATTCTAGATACAAATTTTATGGAAATGAAGCTATTTTATAGCTGTAATTCCTCTGTTCACCAACAGATTCTTCTTCTCTGGAGCTTGTATCCATTTGGAAATCTGCAAATATAAATTGTACATACAATTAAGATGGCTTTAAGATGGCTGTATTTTCAAAATGAAGAAAATGGAAACTTTTCTGGTAACATTTTTTGAGTTGCAAAATGCTCTAGCACTCTGTAGTGTGGATTTTCTTCTACCCCCTTCCCCATTCTATCTGCCTGAAGTAGATCAAAGAAAAGTTTATATCATCACCAGGTCCCTCTCTTCTTTCTCTTCTCTGTGTGGTTCTGGAGAGAATAGAGTGGAACAAAGAGGAACTGCCAAGCGTCCTGACCCCAAAAACCTTTTCCACACATCCCTCCAGAGAGATTTGAGCAGGTCATTGACTAGTGGCTTGTTCATCAACTCTTATTGCAATACCGTCTTCAAGTTACGACAAACATTTTTTCATGGACAATGGTTACGTGAAAGTCGCAATTGCTGTATGGTGTTAGTGAAATGGGATTGTAAGAAGTATTTTATGTTAGCACAGAAACATATCTTGAGCACAAAACAAAACAAAAACTTTTAAAAATGGATTAAATGAAAAGCCAGGACATTTCAGAAGTCCAAGAAAAGTCCTTGGGATGCCAGGACACTATATGGAATTCCAGGTGGTCACAGTAAAACTGGAGACACGACACCGGGGCACAATATGAAATTCCAAGGATGTTTCAGTAGAACTGGAGACACAAGTTGGATGAGATATTTTCCATTGTTGCACCAACTTCTGTTTGCCAAAGAGACAAGATGTTACCTCACTCATCTTCTTTTCTAATACCTTGGGACCAACACAGCTACAACAACACAGCAGCCAGTAAAACTGCAACTTACAGTCTCTTGTGACATATTCTCAAAGATTTAGTGTAGCTTTAGAAATGTATAGATATTTTTACAACAGAGAAAAAAAAATTCCTCTCTCACCCCCTATGGGTGGTATGTGTCATCCTCAACCTTGGGTCCTCTCCCAGAGGCCTGGGAGTTTGAGGGTTCTGCGCAGTATCTTAGCTGTTCCTAGCACTGCACTCTTCTGGACAGAGAGCTCTGATGTTGTTCCTGGGATCTGTTGGAGCCACTCTCCCAGCTTAGGAGTCACAGCCCCGAGTGCTCCTACCACCACTGGGACCACTTTGGCCTTTACTTTCCACATCCGTTCTAGTTCCTCTTTCAGGCCCTGGTACTTCTCCAGCTTCTCATACTCCTTCTTGATGTTGCTGTCACTTGGCACTGCTACATCTATCACCAGCGCTGTCTTCTGGTCCTTGTCTATTACCACGATGTCTGGTTGATTGGCCAGTACCTGCCTGTCCATCTGGATCTGGAAGTCCCACAGGATCTTAGCCTTGTTATTCTCCACGACCTTCTGTGGGATCTCCCATCTGGTCTTGGGAGGGTCTAGCCCATAAACTGTGCATATGTTCCTGTACACAATGCCAGCTACTTGGTTATGCCGTTCAGTGTATGCTGTTCCTGCCTGCATCCTACATCCTGCCACTGTGTGTTGGACTGTCTCTGAGGCCTCCCTGCACAGTCTGCACCTTGGGTCCTGTCTAGTGTGGTAGACCCCTGCTTCAATGGATCTGGTGCTCAGTGCCTCTTCTTGTGCTGCTATGATCAGTGCCTCAGTGCTGTCTTTTAGTCCAGCCTTTTCCAGCCACTGGTAGGATTTCCCAATGTCAGCCACCTCAGCTATCTGTCGATGGTACATCCCATGCAGGGTCTTGTCTTGCCATGGCACTTCTTCTGCTTGATCCTCCTCCCATGTCTGCTGCTGCCTCAGGCATTCTCTCACCAGCTCATCTTTGGGTGCCATCTTACTGATGTACTCCTGGATGCTCTGGGTTTCGTCCAGGACAGTGGCTTTGACACTCACCAAACCCCGCCCGCCTTCTTTCCGGCTGGCGTACAGTCTCTGGGTGTTGGACTTGGGGTGGAAACCTCCGTACATTGTGAGGAGCTTCCGGGTCTTCACATTGGCAGCCTCCATGTCCTCCTTTGGCCAGCTCACTATACCGGCAGGGTATCTGATGACTGGCAGGGCGTACCTGTTGATGGCGTGGATCGTGTTCTTCCCATTGAGCTGGCTCTTCAGGACCTGTCTTATCCTCTGGTGGTACTTGGATGTTGCTGTCTTCCTTGCCTCCTCATCGTGGTTCCCATGGGACTGTGGGATGCCAAGGTACTTGTAGCTGGTCTGTATGTCTGCTGTGTGGCCTGCTGGTAGTTCCACCCCATCAGTCTTCACTACTTTTCCTCTCTTTACTACCATTCAGCCACACTTCTCCAGTCCAAATGACATCCCAATATCCTCACTGTAGATCCGTGTCAGGTGGATTAGCGAGTCGATGTCTTGTTCATTCTTAGCATACAGCTTGATGTCATCCATGTAGAGGAGGTGGCTGATGGTAGTTCCACTCTTGAACTTGTATCCATATCCATTTTTTTTCTAGTTAAAAAGTGATATGTATTATTCATCTTTGGTCACTATATATATATAGATATAGATATAGATATAGATATAGATATAGATATATTTCTCTGTTGAGAGGCAGCTGTCTGTTGTGTCTGCCTGGCTGCCTCTCAACAGAGAAATATCTATCTATCTATCTATCTATCTATCTATCTAGTGACCAAAGATGAATAATACATATCACTTTTTAACTAGAAAAAAAAAACAATGATCAAGAAAGAGAATATATAATTTTGTTTCTGTTGCTGAGTGACAGGATTATTCAGAGTGAAATAGGACAATGCAGTTAAATTAAAATTATTATGTAAAATAAATCCAAACTAATTAATGTGCAGATCATAAGAGCAAAATAAAAGAAGAGAGAATTTTATCTTGACTGTTTCTGAATCTTTTTGCTTCAAACCTTTAATATTTTACTGAACCTGTCAAGGCCAAATTCATTTTATAGTTATCTTACTAACAGCTAAAATATGGATGTCTATAGCAACTGAAGACATGATCCTGCATTTACTCAGGTAAAACTTAATTGAGTACAACAGGAGCTTTGTCTGGCAAAGTGTAATAGGATCAAGACCTCATTATCACTAGATTAACATTTCTGTCTTTTAGCAGCTGCAAAAACATTTAATTTGGTATTTGACTTGTGCTATACCAATTGGGAGCAGTCACATCACATTATGGTAAAACCACTATAGACAAATAAAAGACAGTGCAATATTGCCAAGACATCCCCACCCTCTCAATAAATAAATAAATAAATAAATAAATAAATAAATAAATAGCCTTGAGAGTCTATATAATTAATTTAAAGCTATACTTATGGAAAACAAGCATTAATAACCCAGGAAATTCAGAATGAAGATTAAATTTAGCATTTTGTTTTCATTTGCACCTTTTCTGAGTCTAGTTACTTAATCAAGGAACATTTGCAAAAACAGGGTTGTCAGGAGAAGTCTGACACAAAGCAGTACTTTTATAGAAATAAAGATACAGATTAGAGAACAATGTCCTGTGTTGTTCAGAAATGTGCAGGACTAAAGATGATGGGTTGCTCGGAGTGATAAAAAAGGGATGGGAAGGTGCAGGCTGCGGAACCAGGAATTTAGCTTAGTCTCCAGAGAAGATATTAAAATATGAATCAACATAACTTGTTTCCTTAATTTTATGCTTCCATCTGATTTTCATAAGATCAATTTTTATAATTTGATATGTAATCTTTTTAAACTACTTCAATCTCTGAATTAGTAACTGAGACCCTGAATTAGATTCAGAAACTGTATATAAGTGTTAAGCACCAGGCAGTCAGGTCACTGTGGAAACTGTTAATACTCATGGCAGTCCACAGTCCAAAATGAGGGAATCTTCACCTCTGGGTTTGCTACTCTTGAAAATTGTTATTCCTTTCAGAAATTTTAAATCTTTTGAGTCTTCTCTGCCAGTTCCATTTCTCAGCATCTTTCTTAGCAGATTCAAGAAGACCAGGACAAAAGAGTAATGTAAAGAGACATTCTTGGGACATGAAGGTATAGAATTGATAGGAGGAAGAATTAACAGAAAATGAAGGAAGAAAAATTGTGAAGGGAAGGAAGAAAACAATGGAAAATAGAGGAGAGGACTTTTGTATTCATGGGAGGGTGAAAGATAGTTTTGTGGATTTTGTACTGGGATTTCAAATAGGAGATTTTAGAATTAGAGCTGGGTGAAGTTTTTCAGTCAAATACTTTATCTGAAGAAAATTTGGGTATGTCTACACTTACAATTTACTTTGAATTAAGGAGCTTAATTTGAACTAAATTAGCATATGGCCACACTAGCTTTCATTAGTTTGAACTAAGGAGTTCCCTTAGTTCAAACTCTGGAAAGCCTAGTTCAAATCTGTAAAACCTCCCTGAAGTGTGAAGTGATGGTTAATTGAAACTCATTAGTTTGAATTAACGCAATGTAGCTGTGTTAATTTGAACTAACAGTTAGTTTGAATTAACCACAGCTTGATTTTCGCTATGCAATAGCACCCTCTACCTGATTTGAACTAGCAGGTTCTGTGCGTGGACATGCTAATTCAAATCAGGGTTTCTAGCGTGGCCGTGTCAATTCAAATTAACTTAATTTGAGCTAATAATCATTAGCTTAAATTAATTAGTTTGAATTCAGTTAAGTGAAGTGCAGACATAGCCTTTTAGTTTTGGATGATCTAAAGTAAGCAATGAATTTGATGTGAATAGTTTTGAACATTTACAAAATGGTCAAGAGGAAGAGACTGGCGGAAAAGTGGTGGTGATTTTGTTATTGGTGTTACTGCTCCTCCTGCCCCTTAAAATTTACCCAATGTTGAGGGCAGTCACCTCTGTTGTGAGAGGCCAAGTCCAAACTCCCAATCTGAAGCCGACCCAAAGTTAATATTCCAATCACAAAAGCATCCAAAAAACAAAAATGTGGATTTGTTTCAACCTGAATCATAGTTTAGATTTGTAGTTGGGGGGAAGGAAGCGGGGGGGGGGAGAGAGAGGTTCCCATATCTAAAATATTTTGTTTTACTTCTCCACTTCATTATTAATAGATCTCACTGAAACTGAACCCTAGCTCATATTTACCTTGTAAAATCAGGTCAACATTGAAAGTTTACAGAATCCAGTTCCAAATCTGTCCAGCACCATGCTTGTCCTTTCCATCTCTAAGAGTGTGTCTATATTTACAAATTATTCAAATTGATGAGGATCAATTCAAATTAAATAAATGCATGGCCACACTGGCTTTCATTAATTCAAACTAAGGAATGACTTAGTTTGAATTGATGAAAGCTAACTTTGAAGTTATAAAACCTGGTTTACCTTTGAAGTGAGGTCTAATTTGAACTAACTTAGTTCAAATTAACCCAAAGTAGCCATGCTAATTCAAACTAACTATTAGTTCGAATTAGCCATGGCTTGATTTTCCCTATGTAATAGTGCCCCTTACCTAATTCAAACTAACAAGTCCTGTGGATGGACATGCTAGTTTGAATTAGGGTTTCTAGTGTGGCCATGTTAATTCCAATTAACTGAATTTGAGCTGACCATTATTAGTTTGAATTGATTAGTTTGAATTCAGTTAATTCAAACTAATTTTCTATGTGTAGGCATACCCTAATAGACTAACCTTCGCATTTGAAAGTATTCTTTCACAAAAAATCTAGTCCATTTATATTTGACCTTTAATTAAAGACTCTTTCTTTGGGCAACTGAGGTATTCTCACTTCTTGGATGGTTGTTTAAGACAGATTTCACAGAACAATGTATGGTTGCAAAAATAAAAACATATGAAATAAAGATTTCTTATCTGATTCTAGAAGTTTAAATACTAATTTTCCCTCAAGTAAAAACATTTCTGTTTTTCCATGTTCTCAGCTTTAGCTACACTTTATTCTAGGTTTTGGAAAATATTTCACTTTACTATGTAGTGTTTTTATCTGCCTCTCTCTGTGTTCTTTTCACACAGGCTCTTAGATAGCTCATTGTATTTTCCTTTAAATCTTTTTACTTCCTCCTTACCAATTACCATATTGTTACTTTCTCTATTTCACCCTTTTTATCCCACTGAAGTCTTGTTCTTGTTCCAGTTCAAAGAATGGATTCTACCCCCTCAGACTATTTCCACCATCTCCTTCAGAATGCATCAGTTATATTTCACTTCCATAATACTTTATTTTAGATCTCTAGGTTTTATGTTCTGCTGAATATTGCAACTACAGTTTAGTACACAATACAGTATGCATGCTTACACTTTGACTTCATCTGCATCCTCTCTGGGTTTCCTGTTTAGGCTACATAAAACAAACAAACAAACAAACAAACAAACAAACAAAAAACCCCTAAGATTAGGTAAAACCACTGAGATTTGCATGGTTTTCCATTTTCCATAAAAAGAAAACATATGTCATATTTGGAAACTCAGGTAAAATAGTTGACATATTTGGCTCTACTTCCAGGTTGGTAGTAAAAACTGTGTTTATTTACACATTTTTCTTAGGGCAATTAACAACAACAACAACAGCAACAGCAACAGCAGTAGCAGCTGCAGGAGCAGCAGCAGCAAAAGCCTATGGTTCACTGTATAGGCTGGTGCAGTGGACATGGACTGTGGAAATCAATGAACCTCCTACCTTCAAGCTGCACGGCAACCTATTTTTCGGCAATTCTTGAGGCCCTGCAGGATGCAGTTTTGTGCTGAAGTCATTTTTCATTGTCAGAGAACAGTATTAGAGTCACAGATCTGTTTGGCTTTCTGTTTAAAGAAAATAAAAACAGGTGAGTGGATGCAGACCAAGAGGGCCTTCCATGTTTTCCAGTGTACAAGCATAAAAAGGAAAATTGACAAGACAGTGCAAAATATAACCTGTAGTATTCCCCCCCCACATTCATTAAATGCTAACCTTGTCTATAAATGATTTAGAAAATAGAGTTCTCTCAGTTCCTAGATATAACTTTAGTCTCTCCTCTGAGAAGCTATTTATGATGACATATACCTCCATAATGTTCTTTATGAGCAGATATTTTTTTCCAAATCCGTATTGAAAAATCCCATTCCTAAATGATTATTGTGACTAGTGTTGTCCTTCCTAATTAAAGGGGAAGAAAGGTCTTTATAACAACCCACCATTCAACCGACATTGAAGAAAAAAAACAACAAGGAGTTATGTGGCACTTTGCATAAATAAATCTGTTAGTCTTAAAGTACCACACAATTACTTGTTGTTGTTGTTTTTTTTTTTTTTTTTTTACTGGGCTAGACTAACATGGCTATCCCTTTTGAAATTGAAGAAAAAGAAATCTCAATTTGATGGGTCCAGACTAGCCTATGTGACTTATCCACATTTTAGAGATGTCAGTCTGTATGTGAAATTGAGCAGTCAGCCAGCAAATTAAGAACTTACCCACTACTAAAAGATCAGAGAACACATTATCCGTGCTTCCTCTGATAGCATTCTGTATTGCTAAAGGATGGCCTCGTGGTTAGTGAGTCTGTGGGACACCTCAGTTCAAAGCTGTTTTACCAGAGGTTTCCCATGTGATTTTGGATAAGTCACTTAGACGTTGTACACGCTCAAATGTTTTGTCGACAAAAGTCATGAGTTGTTGACAAAAGAATCCCTGTATACAGACCAGAATGACTGTTTTATCAACCAAACTGTCCTATGCTATTGGAACAACAACAACAACAGTTGTGTGAGAGGCACAGCGGTGGCTTTTGGGGTAGGCGAGGCAGGTGGGGACCTAGGGCCCAGAGCTGTGGGGGGGCCCACAGCCCCCTTCGTGAAAGTAGGAGAGCTGCACCACTTAGCTCCCTGCTTTAAGCTAAGACAAGCAGCCTGTGCTGCCTGCCTGCCGGCTTGCCCCGCCCCCAGGGAGGAACAACCAGCCCAGGGGCAGGGCTCCCCCCTCCCCTCTTCCCGGGCAGGCTGCTCCACTCTAGAGACGGAGGGGGGGCTGACCTATAGGTGGGACCGAAGAGCAGAATTCAGCCTCTGGGCTGGCTTGCTCCACCCCTCTCCCCACCCCCCTCCTCAAGCAGCACTTTCCCAGAGCTGGCTCCACTGCTGCCACCCCTCCCACTCCATGCTGCTCCAGCCTGTCTGAGAGGCTGAAGAGAGAAGGAGCCAGATTCAAAGGGCTCCCCTCTGCAGTTCCAGCAGCAGCTTCACCCCCAGAACAGGCAGGGCAAGTAGGTGCTGTGGGGGGCAGTGGGTGGGGATTGGAGGGGTCCTGGACAGGCAGGGGGCAGAGGTAGGGTGGGGTGGGGTGACGGGCTTCCCCACATGGTCTCCAGGTCCTGAGTGGGCCAGGAGTTGCTCCCTGTGCCCCTGGTTGGGAGGGGGGCCTCTGGGCCCCGGTGGGACTGGGGGATGCTCCATGGCCTCTGGGCCCCAGGGATGGGTGGGCTGGGAATGGAGCCCTTCACCTGAGCTCTGGGCTGGGCCAAGGGATGTCCTGGCGAGGGTCGGACCAATGGGGGCCTGGTGAGCCAGGGGTCTTTTCTCCACCTCTGGGGGTTAGTTTCGTGGCCAGGCTACTGTGAGTCAGCCCTGGCCAGGGAGCCCCCCACAGCTTAGGGGCTGAGGCTGGGGACCCAAACCAGAGTCTCCCTCCCTCACCCCATGCCCACACTGCAGTGCCACCCTGTCTGCCCCAGGGTTTCCTGGCGTCACCCCATGCCCAAGTGTCAGGGCTGGCCTGACCTGGGGTCTCCTTCACTCACCACACACCCAGGTGGTGGAGCTGCCTGGTCTGACCACAGTGGGGGCCTCCCATGGTTGTGGGGTCAGCCTGGGACAAGCATGGGGTCTCCTGCCCTTGCTTAGTTGTCTCAGTTAGTTGGGGCAGCAGGTGGACTGGGGGTGTAACCTCATCAGCAGTGATATTATTTTTAAAGTTGAACTCTGCTGAACACTCCATATGCTGCACCCAATATTTATTCTGTGCTTGAAATTGTTCTCTTGTTTGTTGAATTGTTTTACATTAAGCAGATGGCATGGAGGAAATATAGTTTGTTCAGTTTGGGTTACAATAGAACTGAAACTAACCTCAGAAAGGTCATTCTGGATTTAAACTGGTGCCTCTTGAGCATCCTCTCCAATATCAAATTTGCTCAGATAACAAATAACTTTTTTCCCCCTTTTTAACCTCACTGCCACTCCTCCTCAGATCTGAAAGTAGCTGGGTTCTGTTCTTCTCTCTCTCCTCATACAGCACAGGCCAAATTCTTCCTTAAGTCACACCTAGCTTGAGTAGGCCCATGGCCTTCAAATTCAGTGTCTGCTAGTGCTACCCTGTAACATTCAAACCATGCTTTGGGACTCAGTGCTGGGCCACAGACCCTCCGCTCTTGGATATTTCCATTAATAACAACCCATCAAAGGCAGTGGTTTTCAAACTTTTTTCTCCTTTGAACCCAGTTTGAAAAAATAATTTAGCCCTGCAACCCAACAGCTACCTGTAACATTCAGTGGCTGGGTAAGTGCAGTTGCACCTATGCTTTAAATTAGCAACTAAATCTAAAGTTTAAAAAACAAACAAACAAACAAACCCTGAAGATTAAAAAAAGTGGAGGATCCAACTTAGATTCAGGTGAGATGGAGTGAGTTGCACCCATAGGGAGCCAAGTGAGCAAAAAGGAGGAATAGCCTGGGGGCAGAGGTTTGTATTGGGAGCCAGCTGAAGTGTATGCACACTGTGGAGAGGCTGTCAAGCTGGGAAGGAGAAATAACAGGGTCAGGACCTGTCTGGGAGCTCGGGGGAGAGTAAATAGGGGTCTTTAAATAAGTAAACAGTCCCATTGCATTCAGCTCTGCTACGTCTCCTGCATCTTTGGGCAACTCATTTAGTCACTCCGTGCCTCAGTTCCCCAGCCATCTGTTACTGTGCACTAGGAATAGAAGCACTGCCCTGCCTCAGAGGGCTGGGTGAGAATAAATACATTAAGGAATGTGAGGTGCTCAAAATACTACAGTGATGGGGTCCACAGAAATAGCTGAGATACAGACCTAGACCCACCATGTCACAGTTGCCAGGGGTGGCTGGTGGGGACAAAGTAGCCAGGGCTGCAGGGAAGGAGATTGGGGCTGGCAGCAGGGCCAAGTGAGTGGAGGGCAGCCATACTGAGAAGGAATGCTAATACTAAAAAAGTGGGCGTGGTGATGTGCTGAATGCTGGAAACATTAGGTGTTAAGTAATAGAAACATGTATAATTCTTCCACTGATGACCAGCTATTAAAGGGACTCAGAACACAGTTGGCTACCAAGAGTCTCTGGTGCCTGGGGGCCAACTTTACACACACACACCCCCCCACACACACACAAGGAAGGAGGTGTCCTGGTACCACCTCCAAACTGCCCTGAGGAGGGAGTCTGTATTAGTGGGGCAGGGGAGGATCGGTGGATATGCAGGCTTTACTCACTCTCCCTCCACCCCCTCCTCTTAGCACTGAGCACCATGCACAGGATCAGGCAGCCTGAGGGAGTTATGTATTTTTGCAGGGGCGGCAGTGTTAATATAGATGGTTCCTACTGGTAAAAAAGTACTAGTCCTGCCTTTTTTTTTTTTTTTTTACTGCAAAGTCATATTTGAGGATTCAGCAGGTATTTTCCCCTCTCCTTCCCTGGGCAGCAGTGGCTATTTCAGACACTGAGGGAGAGGAGGATGGTTTCAGCCCCCAGCTCTGCCCTCCTCCCTGGCTTCGTCAGGGCTGGAAGCAGTTTCAGCCCTGAAGCAGGCATGAGGGAACCACCACATGAGCATGTTCTCTCCAGCAGCTGATAGCTCACACACCCCTCACCCTCAGTTCTAGGAGTCCCCCTGGCTCCCACTGTCCCTTTCTTATGATATCTCACAGCCTGGTAGGTCAGGGAATTTAGAAGTCCTGACTGGACCTAAGCAGGGGTGACTGAGCTGCAGGTCCCGGGGAGAGGAGAGCATTTTGGGTTGTGGGGGCTCCAGAGGACATAAGGAGGGAGGCTTAAGCTACAGTGTTCTTGTTAATTTCCAAAGGGCTGTGTTAGTCTAGTAAAGCAAAAAAAGCAAGGAGTCTTGTGGCACTTTAAAAACTAACAGATTTATTTATCACATGAGCTTTCGTGGGAGAACATCCCACTTCGTCAGATGCTTTGAAGAGGGGGAACTTACAGAATTGGATGAAAATAAATGCAGGGGAGTGTCAGACATGGGATCAGGTCATGCTGCAACAGCAAATCAGAGCTCTAGGGGACTAGAAGAGGAGGCTCACAGCTCTCAGCCTTGCCCTTCCTCCCCCCCCCCCTTCAGGGCTGAGGCAGCTTTTATTTCCTAGTTCATGACATTGCTAGCCCTTGTATTGAGGAACTTGCATTTTGGGATGGTTTCTGCTAACTTGGAAGAATTCTTTTTTACACAAATGAGTTGACATTTTGTGAAATTTAATTTTGTTGTGGTGGTGGTTTTTCCATGAAATTTTATATGTGGGAAATGTGGTTGCTCTGATGTGGCGTTGCAATCTGTTGTGACACTCATTTCATTTTCAGGATTGTATTGTGAGGTTCAACCAGAAAGAGATTATTAATAATAAAGAATAAGGATGAGTGTATGGGGGTTTCAATGACAGATGAGTTGGGTAACAAAAGGAAGTACATGTCAGGTGCTGAAAGAGGGGGAAAAAAGTTGGCTGTTGAATAGGCAATATGGAAGCAGTCCAGTTCACTGTGCAAAGTCTTAAAGCGAACAAAAATGCTATGTTTTTCATTATGTGAGTTTAGTTCCTCTAGGGGACTCCACAGTGGCCCTTCACCTAGGGCCCCAGAAAACCTAAAGCCACCTCTGGAGAGGCATTGAGCCTTTCTCTCTCTCTCTCTCTTTTTTTTTTTCCCCCTTCTCCCACAAAACAGTCAATGAAGACACTGGCATATGTAACTGTCCCATTAAATGGCCTCCAGAAATATCCCAAAATGTCAAATCATGTCCACTCTGGTCTTCTGTTTGTACTCCATTGCTATACAGCACAGAGCCCCCTCCCCCTGTTTAAAGTTGTTGGGATACTTAAAATTATTTGGTTCCATTTCCAGTTTGGTCAGTGTAGAGAGTTTGTATGTCATCTTTACAGGTGAACATGGTAGTTCAAGCAGCAAATACTCTCCTGCCTGGAGCATGTCAGAGCTGCAGGATCTGATCAGCATTCAGAGAGAATGTGTCATGAAATCCCAGTTCCACTCTAGCGAAAGGAAATTTGATACCTATAGTCTGATTTCTTGTGCCATGGGGGAGAAAGGATATGAGTGAGTCATGGTGCACTGCAAAGCTAAAGTGAAAGAGTTAAAGCAGAGATACTACAAAGACAGGGAATCAAACAGCCATTCTGGTGCAAAGTCAACAACCTGTCACTTTTACAAACAGCTGGAAGCCATCGTCAGTGGGGACCCCACTGTCATGGAATGCACATCTGTGCACCCTGGGTTTTCATAGAATCATAGAATCATAGGGTTGGAAGGGACCCCACAAGGTCATCTAGTCCAACCCCCTGCCAAAAAAAGCAGGACCGCTCCCATTAGATCATCCCACTCAGTGTTTTGTCCAGCTGGGACTTGAACACCTCCAGAGATGGAGATTCCACCACCTCCCTAGGCAACTTATTCCAATGCTTCACCACTCGCCTAGTAAGGAAGTTTTTCCTAATATCCAGCCTGGACCGCCCCAGCTGTAACTTGAAGCCATTGCTTCTCGTTCTGCCCTCTGTTACTACCGAGAACAGTCGAGCTCCCTCCTCCTTGGAGCAACCCTTCAAGTAGTTGAAGGTTGCTATCAAATCCCCCCTCAGTCTTCTCTTCTGCAGGCTAAATAAGCCTAGTTCCTTCAGTCTTTCTTCATAGGGCTTGTGCTCCAGCCCTTTGATCATTTTGGTTGCCCTCCTCTGGACTCTCTCTAATTTGTCCATGTCCTTTTTGTAGTGGGGAGCCCAAAACTGGACACAGTATTCCAGATGTGGCCTCACTAGTGCAGAATAGAGGGGAATGATCACATCCCTCGATCTGCTGGTAACACTTCTTCTGATGCAGCCCAGTATGCCATTGGCCTTTTTGGCAGCAAGAGCACACTGCTGACTCATATCCAGCTTCCCATCCACCATGACTCCCAGGTCCTTTTCTCCAGTGCTGCTATTTAGCTGATCACTCCCCAGCCTGTAGCAGTACATGGGGTTTTTTCGTCCCAAGTGCAGGATTTTACACTTATCCTTGTTGAACCTCATGAGATTCCTCTTGGCCCACTGCTCCAGTTTGTCTAGGTCTCCCTGAATCCTGTCTCTGCCCTCTAGGGTGTCTACCGTTCCCCCCAGTTTGGTATCATCTGCAAACTTACTAAGTGTGCAATCTATCCCATCATCCAGATCATTAATGAAAACATTGAACAGAACTGGCCCCAGGACCGACCCCTGGGGCACACCACTTGTTACTGCCTGCCAACTTGACATGGAGCCATTGATTCCTACGCGCTGAAACCATTGTTCTAGCCAGTTTTCTATCCACCTTACAGTCCATGCATCTAACCCATACTTCCTTAATTTGCCAATGAGAATGCTGTGGGAAACCGTATCAAAAGCCTTGCTAAAGTCAAGGTATATCACATCAACGGCTCTTCCCGCATCCACAAATCCAGTCATCTCATCATAGAAGGCGATGAGGTTGGTCAGGCATGATTTACCCTTGGTAAATCCATGCTGACTGTTCCTGATTACTCTACGTTCCTCCAAGTGTTTCAGGATGGATTCTTTGAGAAGCTGCTCCATGATTTTTCCAGGGATTGAGGTGAGGCTGACAGGTCTGTAATTCCCTGGATCCTCCTTTTTGCCTTTCTTGAAGAAAGGTACTATATTTGCTTTTTTCCAGTCCTCTGGCACCTCCCCTGTTCGCCACGAGTTTTCAAAGATAATGGCCAACGGTACTGCTATCTCATCAACCAGCTCCCTCAGCACCCTCGGATGCAGTTCATCCGGCCCCATGGACTTGTGCACATCTAGTTTCTTTAAGCAGTCCCTAACCTGACCTTCTGTCACCAAGGGCCTCTCTTCTTCTCCCCAGTCCCCCGTACCTAGTGTAGTGGGCTGGGAGCTGACCTTGCTTGTGAAAACTGAACTAAAAAAAGCATTGAGCACTTCAGCTTTTTCCTCATCCTCTGTCACGAGGATGCCTGCCCCATTCAGTAAGGGACCTACACCATCCCTGATCCTCTTCTTGTTATTGATATACTTGTAGAACCCCTTCCTGTTATCCTTCACATCCCTTGCTAGTCGCAACTCCATTTGTCCTTTGGCCTTTCTGATTTTATCCCTGCAGTCCCGAGCAATGTCTTTATATGCCTCCTTAGTCATCTGTCCTAGCTTCCACTTCCTGTAAGCGTCCTTTTTATGCTTCAGCTCAGTGCAGAGCTCTCTGTTAAGCCACAGTGGGCGCCTTCCACATTTGCTGTGCTTTCTCCTTATCGGAATTGTATCTTCCTGTGCCCTTAGCAGGGTTTCTTTAAAATGCACCCAACTCTCTTGGACACCTTTCCCCTTCAGATCAGCCTCCCAAGGGATCCTGCCCATCAGTTCCCTGAGGGAGACAAAATCTGCTTTTCTGAAGTCCAGGGTCTGTGTTTTGCTTCTTTCCTTCTTTCCTTTAATCATCAACTTGAACTCAATCATTTCATGGTCACTGCTACCCAGGCTGCCATTGACCTCTACTTCCCTGATAAATTCTTCTCTATTTGTGAGCAGCAGATCGAGAGGCGCAAGGCCCCTCGTTGGTTGCTCCAGCATTTGTACCAGGAAGTTGTCCTCAACACTCTCCAGAAACTTCCTGGATTGCCTGTGCACTGCTGTATTGGCCTTCCAGCAGATGTCAGGGTAATTGAAGTCCCCCATGAGAACCAGGGCCTGTGCTCTAGAAACTTCTGTCAGTTGTCCATGGAATGCCTCATCTACCTCCTCCTTCTGATCTGGTGGTCTGTAGCAGAAACCTACCACAACATCCCCCTTGTTGCTCTCCCCTCTAAACTTAACTCACAGACTTTCAACTGGCTTGTTTCCACTTTCATAATGAAGCTCTGAGCAGTCATAGAGCTCCTTTACATATAGTGCTACTCCTCCCCCTTTCCTTCCCTGCCTGTCCTTCCTGAACAGTCTATACCCATCTATTGCAGAGCTCCAGTCATGCAAACTATTCCACCACGTCTCTGTTATCCCAATCATGTCATAGTTCTTTGTCTGTGCTAGTGCTACCAATTCCTCCTGCTTGTTTCCCAGGCTCCTTGCATTTGTGTATAGGCACCTAAGATACCCAGCTGATTGCCCTACTTTCCCATTTTGACATTCAATTCTATTGTATTTACCTCCCTGGATTTTCTTTTGGTGTTGACCTCCCCCACCTGCCTCAGGCATTAGGGCTTCATTAGAGCATCTAAGAAAGTTATTTGATTCCCCCCGCATGTTCCAATTATCCTCTCTTCTATCCCTGTAGTTACAGTCCCGGCACCCCCCAAGTTCCATCCCATCCCCTTGGTCTCCCACATAGTCACTTACCTGTGGGCTTTGGTCTCCTTCCCCCTTCAGACCTAGTTTAAAGCCCTCCTCACTAGGTCAGCCAGTCTGCGTCCAAATACGCTCTTCCCCTTCCTCGAAAGATGGAGTCCATCTCTGCCTAGCAGTCCTTCTTCCTGAAACAGCAACCCATGGTCGAGGAAGCCAAAGCCCTCCTGATGACACCATCTTCGCAGCCAAACGTTCATCTCCAGGATGCATCTGTCTCTGCTCAGGCCTCTACCCTTGACCGGAAGAATCGAGGAGAACACCACCTGTGCTCCAAACTCCTTCACCCGCGCTCCCAGAGCCCTGAAGTCACCTTTGATCTGCCGAGGATCACCTCTCGCAGTATCATTGGTTCCCACATGGATGAGAAGCATGGGGTAGTAGTCAGAGGGGCGGATGATTCTCGACAATCCCTCCGTAACGTCTCGGATGCGGGCACCTGGTTTTGATCTGTATGACTTTCCTGTTCACTTATATATTGGAATTGTATGGTTTGTTGCCAATTACACCATTCAATGTTTCTTTGTGGATGCTAATAACCCATTCTATATGATTTCTATGATGATATGTTTCCTACAATGTCATATAGATCAAAACCCAGGGTGCACAGATGTGCATTCTGTGACAACATGTAGCTGCCATTATTCCATTTTCCATTAAATACGTTTTAAGAGAAAATTTTCAAACCAGACCTACTGAGTGGATCACTGTATCACTGACAAACAGGAGAGTCTGAGAGGGAAGGAGTAGGTGAATCCCTGAGAAGGAGGCAAAGGTGATCCCCTTGCTGAAGAAGCAAGGGAGAGAATGAAGCTTGTGTGACTGAATTGCTGACTGTGTGTTTGCGTCTTTCCCTACAGGTGAATTCTGTCATTTGGCAGTTACTGTGGGAATTCTGACTGTGATTATGTGATTGTGGGGGGCTGTTTGTACCATTGTTCTGTGTCCACCTTTGATCAGCCTCAATCAGCGTTGTGATCACCCTTCCCCTCTGTGCTTAACAAGGGGCAAGGGCTGACCCAGGCAGGGAAGGCCTTAAAAGCCAGTGGCTGAGTGACCAGAGGACTGCAAAAAGGGGAGTTTGAGTGGGAGGTTGTTCCTAGGAGTTGGTTAGGCCAAGATGGTGAATAGGAGCCGCATGGCTTGTGCCAGCACCCCTTCTGTTTCTTCCAACAGTGCCTGTATCCAGACAGACATCCTGACCATGGATATCTCTACCCAGATCCTGGCGTCAACTTGCAGGGCTGTGGCCTGCATTTCCCAATCACAGACAACCAGGCTGGGGAGATAAATCAATGTGACAGGTTCCTTCTGGTGGAAACTCTCAGGAGGCAGGTGGGAGAGTAACAGGAAAAGGCATCTAGACTTAGGAGTGTCCATGCCCTGGAGAATTTCCTTGATCCTTGAGGAGACATGCAAGGATGAGGATACTATCCACATGCTGAAGACTGCTGCCACACAGCTGGAGAAGGATGGGATGCCACCAGCACAGGGATGACACTGGCAGCTGGCTACTTCTGGAAGCAGACAGTGCTCCACCCCTGCTCCTATCCCACCTTCCATTGTGGTGAAGAAATGTTACACAGAGCTAGAAATTATGGATGAGATGGAAAAGGAGATGCCATGCACCCCCAATGCTGGGAGGATCACAACCATCACACCAAGCAGGAAACGTTGGGTTGTGGTGGTTGAGGATTCTCTTCTGAGGGGGATGGAGGCACCCATCTAGCACCCTGACAAGGCTTCTCAGGAGGTATGCTGCCTGCCAGGGGTCTGTATCCGAGACATTACAGAATGATTGTCAAGAATCATCCACTACTCAGAACTCTAATATGAAAGTGGAAACGAGCCATTTGAAAGTGTGTGGGTTAAGTATAGAGGAGAGGGCAACAAGGGGGTTATCATGGTTGATGTCTGCTATTGACCATGAGACCAGAAGGAGGAGGTGGATGAGGCATTCTATGGACAACTAGTAAAAGTTTCTAGATCACAGGATCTGGTTTTCATGGGGGACTACAATTATCCTGACATTTGCTGGGAGGGCAATACAGCAGTGCACAGGCAATGCAGGAAGTTTTTGGAGACTGTTGAAGACAACTTCCCGGAACATATGCTGGAGGAAACAACTAGGGGCCTTGCACCTCTCAACCTAGAATCATGGAATCATAGAATCATAGGCTGTGTTCACACAGCACTCTTATTTCGAAACAACAGAGGTTGTTTTGAAATAAGAAATACCCTGTTCACATGACACACGGATGTTTCGAAACAATGGCACCCGTTGTTTCAAAACAACGGTGTTGTTTCGAGACAACTTAAACCCCATGTGCGGGCGAAACAATGTTGTTTCAAAACGATTGTTTTGAAACAATGCCGTCAGAACATGTTGTTTTGAAACAACAGTGACTTGTTTCAAAATATCTGTTGCCTGAAACTGTTATTTCGCTTTGAGCTTTTTTCCTTGATTTGAATTAACAAACTGTTAATTTGAATTAACTTATTTTGAAATAAGGCATTATTTCAATACAAGTTGTTTTGACACAACTTGTATCGAAATAATGCCTGTGTGTGAACACAGCCATAGGGTTGGAAGGGACCTCATGAGGTCATCTAGTCCAACCCCCTGCCAGAGGCAGGACCACTCCCACTAAACCATCCCAGTCATGGTTTTCTCCAGCTGGGCCTTAAACACCTCCAAAGATGGAGATTCCACCACCTCCCTAGGCAGCTCATTCCAATGCTTCACCACTCACCTAATAAAAAAGTTTTTTCTAATATCCAGCCTCAACCTCCCTAACTGTAACTTGAGACCATTGCTCCTTGTTCTGTCCTCCGTTACTACCAAGAATAGTCATGCTCCCTCCTCCCTGGAACATCCCTTCAAGTAGTTGAAGGTTGTTATTAAATCCCCCCTCAATCTTCTCTTCTGCGGACTAAATAAGACTAATGCTTTCAGTCTTTCCTCATAGGGCTTGTGCTCCAGCCCTTTAATCATTTTGGTTGCCCTCTGCTGAACTCTCTCTAGCACGTCCCTGTCCTTTTTGTAGTGGGGAGCCCAAAACTGAACACAGTATTCTAGATGTGGCCTCACCAGTGCAGAATAGAGGGGAATGATCACATCCCTTGATCTGCTGGTAAAACTTCTTTTATCCCTGCAGCCCAGTATGCCGTTGGCCTTTTTGGCCACAAGAGCACGCTGCTGACTCATATCCAGCTTCCCATCCACCATGACCCCCATGTCCTTTTCTACACTGCTGCTTCTTAGCTGAATGTTCCCCAGCCTGTAGCAGTGCATGGGGTTTTTCCATCCCAAGTGTAGGATTTTACACTTCTCCTTATTGAACCTCATAAGATTTCTATTGGCCCATTGTTCCAATTTATCTAGGTCTCCCTGAATCCTGTCCTTGCCCTCCAATGTGTCTACTAGTCCCCCCAGCTTGGTGTCATCCACAAATTTACTGAGAGTGCAGTCTATTCCATCACCCAGATCATTGATGAAAATGTTGAACAGAACCGGCCCCAGAACTGACCGCTGGGGCACACCACTCGTGACTGGTTGCCAGCTAGACATGGAACCATTGATTCCTACATGCTGAAACCATTGATCTAGCCAGTTTTCTATCCACCTTATAGTCCACCTATCCAACCCATACTTCCTTAATTTGCCAATGAGAATGCTGTGGGAAACTGTATCAAAAGCCTTGCTAAAATCAAGGTATATCACATCAACAGTTCTTCCTGCATCCAGAAAACCAGTCATCTGATCATAGAAGGAGATGAGATTGGTCAGGCACAATTTACCTTTGGTGAATCCATGCTGACTGTTCCTGATCACTTTATTTTCCTCTAAGTGTTTTAGGATGGATTCTTTGAGAACCTGCTCCATAATTTTTCCAGGGATTCAGGTGAGGCTGACAGGTCTGTAATTCCCCCGATCCTCCTTTTTCCCTTTCTTGAAAATAGGCACTACATTTGCTTTTTTTCCAATCCTGTGGCACCTCCCCCATTCTCCATGAGTTTTGAAAGATAATGGCCAGCAGTGGTGCTATCTCATCGGCCAATTCCCTTAGCACCGTAGGATGCAATTCGTCCGGCCCCCTGGACTTGTGTACATCCTGCTTCTTTAAGCAGTCCCTAACCTGACCTTCCATCACCAAGGGCCTCTCTTCTTCTGTCCAATCTGCCATACCCATGGTAGTGGGCTGGAAGCTGACCCTGCCTGTGAAAACTGAAGCAAAAAAAGCACTGAGCACTTCAGCTTTTCCCTCATCCTCTGTCACGAGGATGTCTGCCTCATTCAGTAAGGGACCTACACCATCCCTGATCCTCTTCTTGTTATTAATATACTTGTAGAACCCCTTCCTGTTGTCCTTTACATCCCTCGCTAGCCGCAACTCCATTTGCCCTTTGGTCTTTCCGATTTGATCCCTGCAGTCCCTAGCAATATCTTTATATGCTTCCTTAGTCATCTGACCAAGCTTCCACTTCCTGTAAGCTTTCTTTTTATGTTTAAGCTCAGAGCAGAATTCTCTGCTAAGCCATTCTGGGTGCCTTACATGTTTGCTGTTCTTTCTCCTATTTGAAATGGCAACTTCCTGTGCCCTTAGCAGGGTTTCTTTAAAATATAACCAACTCTCTTGGACTCCTTTCCCCTTTAGATTAGCTTCCCAAGGGATCCTGCCCATCAGTTCCCTGAGGGAGCCAAAATCTGCTTTTTTGAAGTCCAGGGTTTGTGTTTTGCTTCTTTCCTTCCTTCCTTTAAGCAGCATACTGAACTCAACCATGTCATGGTCACTATTGCCTAGTTTGTCATTTTCCTCTACCTCCCTGATCAATTCTTCCCTGTTTGTGAGCAGCAGGTCGAGAGGTGCAAGGCCCCTAGTTGGTTCCTCAAGCATTTGTACCAGAAAGTTGTCCAGAACACTCTCTAAAAATTTCCTGGACTGCCCATGCACCGCTGTATTGGCCTCCCAGCAGATGTCAGGGTAATTGAAGTCCCCCATGAGCACCAGGGCCTGTGATCAAGACGCTTTCGCTAGTTGTCGATAGAACACCTCATCCACCTCCTGTTTCTGATCTGGTAGTCTATAGCAGACACCCACCACAACATCCCCCTTGTTGCTTTTCCCTCTCAGTGTAACCCAGAGACTTTCTACTGGCACGCTTCCACTTCCATAATGGAGGTCTGAGCAGTCATAGAGCTTTTTTACATATAGTGCTACTCGTCCCCCTCTTTTTCCCTGCCTGTCCTTCCTGAACAGTTTATACCCATCCATGGCAGAGCTCTAGTCATGCAGACTATCCCACCATGTCTCCATTATTCAAATGATATCATAGTTCCTTGTCTGTGCTAGTACTACCGATTCTTCCTGCTTATTTCCCAGACTCCTTGCGTTAGTGTATAGGCACCTAAGATACCAGGCCAATTTCCCTACGTTGTCATTTTGATTTTCAATTCTATTACATATACCTCCTTGCATTTTTTCTTGGAGTTGTCCTTCCCCACTCTCCTCACATATTGGGACTTCAGTAGAACACTTAAGACAATTATTTGATTCCCCCCCCCATTTTCCAACCACCTTCTCTTTTATTCCTGGTGATACAATCCAAGCCCCCCCCCCAATTTCCATCCCTTCCCCCAGATCTCCCACACTGTCACTTACCTGTGGGCTTTGGTCTCCTTCCCCTTTGAACCTAGTTTAAAGCCCTCCTCATTAGGTCAGCCAGTCAGTGCCCAAATATGCTCTTCCCCTTCCTGGACAGATGAAGGCCATCTCTGCCTATTAATCCTCCTTCCTGAAACAATACTCCATGGTCAAGGAAGCCAAATCCCTCTTGACCACACCGTTTTCGCAGCCAGGCATTCACCTTTAGGATGCATCCATCTCTCCTCAGGCCTCTAGCCTTGACTGGAAGGATCGAGGAGAACGCCACCTGTGCTCCAAGCTCCTTCACCCGTGCTCCCAGACCCCTGTAGTCACACTTGATCTGCCAGGGATCACCTCTTGCAGTATCATTGGTACCCACATGGATAAGAAGCATGGGGTAGTAGTCTGAGGGGCGGATGATTTTTGACAATCCCTCTGTAACATCTCGGAAATGCACACCTGGCAGGCAGCATACCTCTCTAGAGGCCTTGTCAGGGTGACAGATGGGTGCCTCCATTCCTCTCAGGAGTGAGTCCCCAATTACCACAGCCCTACGTTTCCTCTTAGGTAAGGTGGCTGTGATTTCCCCAGCCTCCAGGGTGCATGGCATCTCCTCTACCTCCTGCATTGTCTCTAGTGCCGTATAACGGTTCCTCACCACAATGGGGGGTGGGACGTGAGCAGGCATGGAGCACAGTCTGCTGCCAGAGGTGACCAGCTGCCAGTGTCCTCCCTCTGCCATAGGCACCCCATCCGTCTCCAGAGCTGTGGCAGTAGCCCTTGGCACTGGGATAGGACCTCCTCCTTGCATGTCTCATCGTGGACACTGTCAAGGAACTTTTCCAGGGCATAGATACCCCTGAGTTGTGACACCTCCTCCTGTAACTCTCCTACCTGTTTTCTGAGAGATGCCACCAGAAGGCACCTATCACATAGACTCATCTCCCTAGCCTGATCATCAGTGGCAGGAAAAGGAAGGCCACAGTCCCTGCAAGTCCACACCAAGATCTGGGTAGAGATATCCATGGTCAGACCATCTATCTGGCTACAAACAGAGGCAAAGGAAGCAGAAGGAGCACTGGGACAAGCAGTGCGGCTCCTCTTCACCATCGTAGCTTCACCAGACTTCTCCCCATACTCCCTCGCAAACTCCCCTGTTTGCAGTCCCCTAGTCGCAAGCTCTCCCTGGTCACTCAAGCAGTGGTTTTTAAGGCCTTCTCTACCTAGGTCAGCCCTTGCCCCTTGTTAGTCACACAGGGGAAGGCCAATCAGGAAGACCTGCTGCTCACAGAGAAGAATTGATTGGGGATGTAGAAGTGAATGGCAACCTGGGCAGCAGTGGCCATGAGATGGTAGAGTTCAAGATGCTGATTAATGTTAAAAAGGAAAGGAGCAAAACACAGACCCTGGACTTCATAAAAGCAGATTTTGGCTGTCTTAGAGATCTGATGGGCAGGATCCCTTGGGAGGCTTACCTGAAAGGGAAAGGTGTCCAAGAAAACTGGCTGTATTTTAAAGAAACCCTGCTAAGGGCACAGGAACATACCATTCTGATGAGCAGAAAGAACAGCAAATGTGGAAGGTGCCCAGCATAGCTTAATGGAGAACTCTGTGGTGAGCTGAAACATCAGAAAAGAGGCTTATGTGAAGTGGAAGCTTGGACAGGTAACTAGGGAGGCACAGGGCCATCCCTATGGGGGTGTGGAGCCCTGAATGAATCACTTTCTGCGTGGCACCCACTCACCCCCTGGCACTGGAGGATGGGGCCAGCTGGCCCAAGGGAGGGGCAGATCCTTGCGCCGGCTGTCCCATGCCATGCACCAGGTGAGCTGGCCAAAAGTGGTGTGCCAGTTCAGTACTGCTGGTCCACCTCCCTCCCCCCAAGGCACGTGCGCTGCTCTAGGCTCTGTGCCAGGCCTGCCTGCTGGTCACCCAGTCTTGCCACCTGGGCTAATGAGAGATGGAGTGACCACAGACCAGGCCTACTTGCTGCCCCAAGCCTTGCCTCTGGGCTAGGGGGAGGGCACACCGGCCAGATCTGACCACCAGCTTGGAGGAGAGGGGTTTGACCCCAGGCCATACCTGCCCACCAGCCCATTGGTCTGACAGGCAGGGGTTTGACCCCTGGCCAGACCTTCCTGCTCCCTGGGCTGGGGGAGGAGACTCCTAGCCTTGCTGCTTGGGCTTGGTGGAGAGGGCACAGACCCTGGCCCTGCCTGCTCCCCAGCATTGCTACCGTAGCTTGGGAGGTGACCCCTGGCCCAGCCTGCTCCTCTGGGCTTGGGAGGGGTGGGGTTGACCCCCTGATCAGGCCTGTGACCGTGGCCTTGCCACCGGGGCTGGTGGTGGCAGTAATCAACCCCGGCCCAGCTTGCCTGTTGGCCTGCTGGCATCGCCACCTGGACTAGGGGGGGCGGAAGTGTGCGGATGATGCCTGGATCAGCCTGACCCCTGGTCTCACTCCCTGGACTTGTAGTGGACAACCCCAGTCCCATGTGCCCCCCAGCCTTGCCACCTTGGCTTTGGAGGTAATGACCACTGCCCAGGTCTGCCCCCTGGGGCTCAGCACCTGAGCATTGGTGAGAAGGGGGGCAACCCTGGCCCTGACCTCACCATCTTGGCTTGGGAGAGGTGACCCATGGCCCAGCCTCACCACCTGGGCTTATGTGGGGGAAGTCCCCTGGCCTGGCCTGCCCACCGAGCCTCACCATCTGGGCTTCAGGAAGGGGACCCATGGTCCAGCCTGCCTGCTGACTCCCCCAGCCTTGCTGCTTGGGCTAGATGGAGATGACCACTGGCCCAGCCTGTGCCCTGGCCTTGCAGCCTGGGCTGGGGGGGCGGGGTGGAACTGTGGCCCAGCCTGCCCCCCAGTGTCACCACATGGCCTGGGGGAGGATCAATCCTCGGCCTGGCCTGCATGCTATCCTGGGATATCGGTGGTGGTGGGGCTTCCTGGGCTGCCCATCCTCCTCTTGCCTGGCTACCAACATGACCAGAGTGGCATGATTCCTGATCTACCTGCCCCCCACTAGCTCAATGTTACTTGGGGCCCAGGAAGAGTACATGATCCCCACCCCACCCCCCAATCCCCTCCAGCCTGGCCACTGGGCTGACCCAAGGCCAAGGTGGGCCTGATCCTTGGCCACCGGCTCCATATCCTTACTCCCAACCTGGCTGCTGGCCTGACCCAGGGCCCTGAGGGTGAGGCAGATCCCCATCCAACTCCCCACTTTGCCCAGGCTCAGGGTCCCATGAGAACTCCCCCACAGAACTTACCTGGCTGTGTGTGCCCTGGGTTGGTGCTGCCAGCATGTGCTGGAGCAGGAAAGGATTAAACCTCCCTCTCCCTTCTAGCTAATGTTTCATGCTCCAGGGGCGAGGGACAGCAGGCGGCTGGGCTATTCACTGGCAGAGCAGGCTCTGAGTAAGCCTGCATAAAACGTTCCAGGCTCACTGTGGGAGACCCGTGGGCTCCTGCTAGTCCCCAGCATGGGGAGGGAGGGTGGGCAATGGTGAGGGCCCAATGCACCTCCCCAAAGTACAGGGCCTCGGGTGGCTGTGCTGCTCGCCCTACCCTTGGGATGTTGATTGAAACTGCAGGGATAAAATCAGAAAGGCCAAAGGACATTTGGAGTTGCAGCTAGCAAGCAAATAAAAGGATAACAGGAAGGGGTTCAACAAGTATGTCAATAACAAGAAGAGGATCAGGGATGATGTAGGTCCCTTACTGGATGGGGCAGGTATCCTTGTGGTGGAGGCTATGGAAAAGGCTGAAGTGCTCTCTTTTTTTTTTTTTTTTTAATTCAGTCTTCACAGGGAGAGCCAGCTCCCAACCTGCTACACTACTTACAACAGATTGGGGAGAAAAAGAGAGGCCTTTGGTGATGGAAGGTCAGGTTAGGGACTACTTAAAGAAGGTGGATGTACACAAGTATATGGGGCTGGATGAACTGCATCCAAGGGTGCTGAGAGATTTGGCTGATGAGACAGCAGAGCCGCTGGCCATTATCTTTGAAAACTCGTGGCAAATGGCGGAGGTGCCAGAGGACTGGAAAAAAAACAAATATAGTGCCTATCTTCAAGAAAGGGAAAAAGGAGGGTCTGGGGACTTACAGACTGGTCAGCCTCACTTCAGTTCTTGGAAAAATCAAGGAGGATTTTCTCAAAGAATCCATCCTGAAACACTTGGAGGAAAATAGAGTGATCAGGAACAGTCAGCATGGATTCACCAAGGGTAAATCCAACCTCATTGCTTTCTACGAAGAGATGACTAGATTTGGGGATGTGGGAAGAGCCGTTGACATGATATACCTTGGCTTTAGCTAGGCTTTTGATAAGGTTTCCTACAGCATCCTTGTCAGCAAGTTAAGGAAGTATGGGTTGGATGTGTGGACTGTAGGGTGGATAGAAAACTGTCTAGATCAACGGTTTCAGCAAGTAGGAATCAGTGGCTCCATGTCTAGTTGGCAACCTGTAATGAGTGGAGTGCCACAGGGGTTGGACCTGGGTCCAATTCTGCTCAACATTTTCATTAACAATCTGAATGATGGGATAGATTGCACACTCAGTAAGTTTGCGGATGACAACAAGCTGGGGGGAACAATAGACACGCTAGAGGGGAGGGACAGGACTCAGGGAGGCCTAGACAAAATGGAGCAGTGGGCCAAATGATATCTCAGGAGGTTCAACAAGAAGTGTAAACCCCTGCACTTGGGTCGGAAAAATCCCATGCACTGCTACACGGTGGTGAGCGATCAGCTAAGTATCAGAACTGTAGAAAAGGACCTGGAGGTTATAGTGGATGGGAAGCTGGGTATGAGTTAACAGTGTCCTCTTGCTGCCAAATGGCCAATGGTATACTCGGCTGCATCAGAAGTGTTGGCAGCAGATCGAGGAATGTACTTGTTCACCTTTATTCAGCCCCGGTGAGGCCACATCTGGAATACTGTGTCCAGTTTTGGGCTCCCTACTACAAAAATGAGTTGGACAAATTAGAAGGAGTCCAGTGGAGGACAACAAAAATGATCAAGGGGCTAGGGCACAAGACTTATGAAGAGAGACTGAAGGAAATAGGCTTATTTAGCCTGCAGAAGACAAGCCTGAGGGGGAGATTTGCTGGAAACCTTCAACTACTTGAAGGGGTGCTCCAGAGATGAGGGAGCTCGGCTATTCTCAGTAGTAGTAGAGGACAGAGCAAAGGAATAGTGATTTCAAGTTACAGCTGGGGGAAGTCAAAGTTGGATATTAGGAAAAAACTTTGTTATTGGGAAGGTGGTGAAGCACTGGAATAGGTTACCTAGGGAGGTGGTGGAATCTCCATTTTTGGAGATATTTAAGTCTCGATTAGACAACAGCCTGGGTGGAAGGATTTAGTAAGAGTCATCCTGCTGTTTCACAGGAGGTTGGACTAGATGACCTCAGGTGGTCCCATTTGATTCTATGATTCTATCATTCCAGCAGAGACCTTGTGTTTTATATTATAAAGTGTCACATCAAATTCCAATTGTCCATTACATGGAAGTCTACACTTAATTCTTTAGTTAATTTAAAAAATATATCTTCTATTGTATTGCCTTTCCAGTTTAAACTAGGAACTTTTCACAAAATATGTGAATAAATAAGTGTTCTATTTTATAGTGATTTTTTTTTTATTTTATTTCATTTCCTTTCATTTTCTAGAACAAACCATAACAAGCTTATCTATTTTGTTTTTCATCACACCAATTGATATGAAAAATAATTCTTGTCATGAACAGAGATCTTTTCACTGAGGTAGCAATTCCCTTCATGCTTATTGACAGGAATTTTTCTACGTTATAGGCATCTCAGGGTGCACTACAGTTGTGCATTTTATATCTTGCTGTTACTGGTGGCTTTAGGAAAAAAACTTAACAGAAAATGGAAAAGTTTAAGAAAGAGAAAAGTTGTAAGTACAGATAAAGGTGCATTTGTCATACATCAGGCTGCAGATATTTTAATGAGGTATATAAATATGTATATATTTCTTCAAGCTAAGGAAATGGGAAGAAATGAATAATACACATCTCAACAGAAGCTTAGCACCCTGGGAGGAAGTTGACATGTTGTTTCGGAACACTTTGTTCCGAAACAACATGTCCAAACAGGGCTATTTTGAAACCTCTGGTTTCGAAACAACCCTGTTTCGACAGCAAACCAGGTTTAAGCTATGTCGATAGAACCACGGCCATTTCGAAACAAGCTGTTTGCTTGTTTCGAAATGGCCATGCGTCGTGTGGCCATGGCACTTCTTATTTCGAAACAACCTCTGTTGTTTCGAAATAAGAAGTGTGTGTGGCCATACCCAATGAGTTATTTTGAAATACAGTATTTATTTTGAAATAAGTTAATTCGAATTAAGAAAATGTTAATTCAAATTAAGGGAAAGCCTGCTTTTGAAACAGCTGTTATTTTGAAATGGTTATTTCAAAATAAAGCCATTTGGACATGTTGTTTTGAAACAGTTGATTCAAAACAATGGTGTTGTTTTGAAACAATATGTCCAAACAGTGTTATTTCAAAATAACCATTTTGAATTAACAGCTGTTTCTAAATGAATGGAGTTTAAGCTGTTTCAAAATGACAGTTCTTATTTCAAAATGACAGAGGCTGTCATTTTGAAATAAGAAAATGTCGTGTGGACATTCAGTTTTTTATTTCAAAACAACCAGTGTGGTTTCAAAATAAAAGACTCATGTGGACATACCGTTTCTTACAATGTCACTAGATGACTGAAAGGGCAGGATTAGAATAGCTCCATATTTGTTCCTCCTACCCACCATATGCCAGTGTGGAGAGCTAGCTGCTCAAGTCAGAGAAGAGTATATTGAACCTTTGGGAGATCTATAATAAAACACTTGTCCTGCAACACAACCAAGGAGCATCAGGAGGAATTATGTCTGAGGGTGCACTTTTGAATTATAATTCTTCCCGAGGGTCTCTCTAAGAGCAATGCATTTATGCATAGGCAATTGCACAGGAACACAATGAAAGCCACTTACCGCATGTGAGTAAGGGAAACAGGCTTTGGTTCCAAGGTATGACAGTGCTACATTTGACAAGCAGAGTCTTTTGTTAATTGCTCACCCTCTAATACCACCTAAGATCCAAAAAGAGAACAACCCAATTTAATATCAGTTTGATAGAACACTTGCATTTCCTGGAAAACCTGCATGACTTCCCAAGCTGTTACTATTGAACAAACTGAAAACTGCCTATAGCAAGATTAATTCCATAAAAACTTGTATCAACCAAATTTCTAATCTGATCAAGAAATGATATCATGTTAGTTTGGTAAAACCTATTTTCATAAACCCATGTCAAGTTTCATTAATTACATTACTTATTTTTATTCTTTATTAATTTAGTACTGTCTCAGCTGATCATCCATACCAACTCCCCTTTTGTCCACTCATTCCTTCTAAATAGGTTATAATAATTTATTTTAACATTCTAGTTCTGCAAGTCATCCCACCAGGTTTCAATAATACTAACTAGATTGAATTTGTGATACTAAATGAGCATTTCCAATTTATCTTGTTTATTACCCAGTCTCCTAGCACTGGTATCTAGGTAATTCAAGAATTTCTTTCATTCACATCCTTTGATTACAGCATTCGTTTTGTTCTCAACATTTCAATTTACGTGTTAGGATAAAATCTAATAAGGAATCTCTTGTGTTCCTTGCAAAACTTTTTGAGTAAGAAAATTGTCATCTATAATGTTTAGACATTTCCAAAGATGTTTTAGTGCTGAAAATCGGGCTGTGATCACACACACAGGCATTATTTCAATACAAGTTGTGTTGAAACAACTTGTATCGAAATAATGCCTTATTTCAAAATAACTTAATTTGAATTAACAGTTTGGAAAAAAGGAAAAAAGCTCAAAGCGAAATAGCAGTTTCAGGCAATAGTTATTTCAAAACAAGTCACTGTTGTTTCGAAACAACATGTTCGGATGGCATTGATTCAAAACAATCGTTTTGAAACAACATTGTTTCGTCCCCACATGGGGTTTAAGTTGTTTTGAAACAACACCGTTGTTTCAAAACAATGGGTGCCGTTGTTTCGAAACAACTGTGCATCATGTGAACTGGGTATTTCTTATTTAGAAACAACCTCTGTTGTTTCGAAATAAGAGTGCTGTGTGAACACAGCCTAGGAGGCCTCTAGCATATTGTTCTGATATTAAAGTTCCTCAGGATCATGTAGTTTATTTTTCTTAAACATTATAGGCTACGTCTACACTAGAGGACACAGATAAAGTTGACTTAATAAGGTTGATTTAAAGTCAACTTTATTAATTCAACCTAGAGAGTCCCCATTTGTTTAAGTCAACTTTATAAAGTTGACCTAGGCTAGAGGACCCATTTAAAGCTGACTTAATAAAATTGACTTTAAATGGGTCTCCTGGCTTGAGCTGACTTTATAAAGTCAATTTAAATGGCTCTCCTGACTAAAGTTGACTTTATTAAGTCAAGTTTAATGGCCACTTTTTGTTAAGTTGACTTTATAAAGTCCACTTAACCGTCACAGTCAACTTTAAGGGTGAGAGTTATTAAGTCGACTTGAACAAGTACTTAAGTCAACTTCATGAACTCCAAATGTGGTCTTGGAGTTGTTTAAATTGACTTAAGACTGGTTAATTTGACTTAATCCTCCACTGTAGACATACCCATAGATAGGTGCATAATGAATTGTTGTCCTGTTCCCTGTTTTGATTTGGTGTTCTGTAGCAAACACTAACTACAAACATAAGGGCTATGCCTACACTGGCAATTCAGGAAGCATTAAGGAGGCTTAATTTGAACTAAATTAGTCCTTGTCTACACTAGACTTTCATTAAGTCACATTAAGAAATTCCTTAATTCAACTTAATGAAAGATTAATTTGAATTAATAAGAACCACCTGTTAGTTCAAACTAAGCCTTAATTTTGACTTCTTAGTTTGAACTAAGTATGGTGTAGACATGGATTAACCCTTAATTTGACTTTATTAAGGTTGAATTAAGGACAGTTAGGTCGAATTAACAAAGTGGACTAAATTGACTTAACTTTAAGTCGACTTAGTCCACTTTGTTAATTTGACTTAATAAGGTCAAGTTTAGTCTGAATTAAAGTCGAAGTTATTTGTTCAAATTAACAAATTTGACCTAACTTTTTCTGCTATAGACATAGCCTATGTGCCTTATCTGTTAGGATTTTGATCGAAAAGCATTCAAGATCATCTTCTTCCAAGATATCAGGGACTCATAAACAGGTATTGCCATTTTGTCAGAGTGTCATTCCACCTTCCCTTTTTCCCATTTGATCCTTCCTAAATAGATTATAATAATTTATAGTACAGCTAATCTGACTGTTTCTGTAATACCAACTAGATTGAATGTACGCTCACAAATGAGCATTGCCAACTAATCTTGTTTGTTATGCAGGCTTTTAACATCAATATTTAAGCAATTCAATGATTTTTTTTCTGCATGCCCTTTAGTTACTGGATTAATTTTGTTATCAAAATCCCAATAAATGAGTGCTCATATCTTCTCTCTTTTTACTCTCCTTTTTTGATATTAGTTCATCTGTTCCTAACTCCTCTAGCTAGCCTGTCTGTGAGGAGACTGGTCCCCCTGCTGCTGAAGTGGAGAACATCCAAATTACAGCTTCTTTTCTCCATGTAGGGTGAATCAGAGCGCCACAAAACAAAAACCCTCTCTCCTACATCACTTACCTAGCTATAGGTTTGCTTCCAGAATTTTTGTAATTTGTTCTTATGCTTGTTGAACAATGGCAGCCCTGAGAAAACCATTTGTATATTCATCTTCTTAATCATGCTTCTGAATTTCCTTAATTCATCTATTATCTGTGATGTATTCTGAACTGCAGTGTAAATGTACTGATATTAACCATAAATAAAGGATCTTTGCCCATTGATGTAAGAAGACTATCTAATTTTTCAAGAAATGTCTTATGTTTTGCCTCTGGGAAGGCAACATATTATCTTATTATCTACCTGTCCCTCATAGATTGTTGAATCAATTCTTTTGGATATTGAATCTATCATAGATATCTTCCATAGATGCTTGAGCAACTCTTCATGGACAAGTTTAATTTTTGTACAGTTTGGGCTGGACTTCCATCCAAACGTGAGTCCTGTATATACATGTTTCCTTGAACCTGCTGAATTTTGAGAGGTATCTTCCATCATGTCCATGTTGAGGATCTAGTATCAGTTTGAAGTTTCTAGCTGTGTGGCTCTCCTTTCAGTCCTCTTCTCCATGGTGTCCACAGGTTGCTTATCCTCATTTGTTTCTGACTAAGTAGAATACTGCCATGACCTACTCCCTCTGGTGGTTATAAATTGCCAGGCGTCTGCTCTGACTTCCTCTTTCTTCAGTTTCCTAGGGGTCAGCTCTATCTATCCTTCCATCAGCTCAGGTTACTGGTATTTCCTGGTAAATGGCTGTCTAGGATCTCAGCTATTCTGATTCTCAGTAGCATGTCTACTTGCACCATTCAATCTGAGAATCTTTTTCTGCAGCACAGTCTACAACTAGCATGCTCATGAAATCCATGCTCTCTTCAGACAGGAGAAAGAATGTGGCAGGTCACCACCATTCCATTGGTGGCCAGCCAGATATCACAGGTACTGCTGAACCTAAAAGAAAAGAATCTAACAATCCATCTCCAAACTCCTTTCAAAACTCCCTTGTTAGTTGTCTCAGCTTTCCTTTTCTGCATTTGCCTAGCAAGTGGCTTTTTAATACCAAGTCTTGCATGCCTGCCTCAGCAGATCCTTACCCTTCACTACCGTTATAGGATTAACCACTTAGATCTCACACATTTGGCATGATCAAAGTGTCAAGGGTTAGAGACCTGTGATCTTACTCAGGGGCCCAGCTGCAGAGTCTGTTTACTGAGAATAAACATCACAGGAGGCCAGGGATGTTCTAATTGCTCATTCACTCCCTAACCACTATGTTGTTTGTTGGTTTGATAACAACAAGCTGATTTGGGTAACTCTTTGTGTACAGTAATGGATGGCATGTTGAAAATAAAATATTTCAAACATATTTGAAGTTAAAAAGAAAGTTGAAATTCAAAAGCATACCTTAGGACTATAAGAATGGCCACAATAGGTCAGACAATGGTTCATATAGTCTGTATCCTGTCTTCTGACAGCGGCCAATGTCAGGTCCTTAACAGGGAATGTACAGAACAGGTAATCATTAAGACTTTGTCATCTTTGATTATTTTATAGATCCCTGTTCTTAGCAGTGGCTGGGAAATGAAAATCATATAATTAAAATATTTGGTGTAGCTGTGCCAATTGCCATACAAATCTTAATTTGAAAATGTCCTGGTCTTAGTTAGTATTACACAACTTGGCAAAAGAAGAAATTGTATTGGAAGATCACTAGGATGTTGGAGTGCCAGAAACAAAATATTGTTTACAAGTCACATGTTATACGGCACACCAATCACATGACAATTACAGTGCACTTGGACTCTGAACATGCTTTTTTATACCTATAATTGCTATTCATTAACTGAGAAAAGGTCATTACATGACTGAGAATAATTACAGTGCAATTAATTAATGATAATTACAATTGAAACAGTCATGTATCTATATGTTTGAATGTAAGTTAGTTAGTGGAAAGTAAAGCAAGCACACATACATTGTAATTGCAATATAACTACATTTTAATTGAAGCCACCATGTTATTATAACCTTTGGCTAAAAATATTTTTACCTGTTTTTTGAATGTTTTTGACTAGGACAAAGACCTGGAATATTCATACAAAGATTTCATACAATCAAGTAGTAATTTCAAATACTTCTGAAATTATTTTACATATTTTGATAGGCCAGGACTGAAGCAGAGAGTGAAAGTCCACTTCAAGACAAACTTAAAACAAGGAACTCTATTTATGGTTTATTGCATGGTTTCTGGTTTAACCATTTTAATAGATTTAGGAAATTAAATTTAACTCCAAAAGCACAACCATCTCCTTACACCCCACAAACATATAGAATATATAAAGTAACGCTTAGGTTTCATCACAATTCCCTAGCTTCTAAATCTAGCAAGGCAAGGCACTGTCTCCTTCTCATCTGAATATAATAGGTTCTCTGTAAAATGCTGTGTCAGAAGATGCTCACCTGCAATAAACTAGTTCTCATCTTGGTGGAATTCCCAGAGTTGTCTCCGAAGCCTTGTTGGGAGATGATGCCACAGGAGGGGTGTGACCGTGGCTGGATTAAGGAGACCATTTATGATATTATTTAACACTGATATTTCAAAATTAAAAAAAAAAAAGAAGAGTCCCGTGGCACTTAAAGACTAAGAAATTTATTTATCACATGACCTTCTGTGGGAGAAAATCCCACTTTGTCAGATGCTTTGAAGATGGGGGAATTTACAGAATCGGAAGAAAATAAATGCAGGGGAGTGTAAGACATCAGATCAGATCGTACCATAACAACAAATCAAAGCAGTTGTTAAGCTTCAAACACCCGGAAACAGCATATAGAGGAAGGTGAGGTTAAATCACCTGTTGTAATGGGAAAAGAATCCATAGTCACAATTTAACCCTGATATCACACAATCAAATCTGCATATCAGTTTCAGGTTTCTGTTTCTCTTTGAAGTCTTGATGTCTTGCCCATCTATTAATAGCTATGCTCAAACAGATGGGCAACACATCAAGACTTCAAAGAGTAGCAGTAAGTAAAAACAATCACCAGGAGCATGTGCATGTCTATATATAGAAATGTCATGCTTTCTTGGAACTGTGGCCTGTGGTAGATTTTGATAGCATCTATGTTAAATTTCACCAGTGTGGTAAGCTTAAGGACACTGAAATATTAAAAAATGAGATGATTCACATATGAGAAGAAGGAACACTAGTGATTTTAAATGTGGTGTCTAGTGACGACTATAGTTGCAGTGCCCTGGCATGCTAATTCAGATCTGTTAGTGCTGAATATTAACCTGTTGATTCTTAATGTTGACTCCTGGAGAGACTTCTTGCTTTTCAGTTTTATAAATATTTTCTGTTCATGCCAAAAGATATTGTGGGGATTTCTAGCAGTTTTTATTTATCTACAAAATACCTGCTTCATAATATGGAGTTTGTTAGAAGTACAAACAGATATTTTAGGAATAAAATTTTATTTTTCTTTCTTCATTGCCAATTATTTATTACTTGCATAAATAGAAAAATATAAAGGCTTTACATTATTTTTACATTTACACCTACTCTATTTCAACCATCTTTCAATGAAATGCATTTAATCCATCAGTTAGAAGTATCACAATTAAAAGACTGTCTATAATATACATATTAAATAGCTTTTTAAGGCCCTATGGGACATCAGATATATCTTCTCTTTGTGTAAGTAGCTTTTAAAAACATATGATGCTCTTACAGTTGCTGTAAAATTACTTGTCCCTTAAGTATGCATTAGGTTTTCTCCTCTCTGTATTCTACAGAATTAGCATTCAATAAGCAAAGGAATCATTTGCAAAGCTCACCTTCAATCAAAAGCAAATTGTAAAAAACTCCTCACTTTAAGAAAAAACAAAAACATTCTGTATTTAAACTTGTTTAGGGCTTTCCAGTTACTGTTCCCATCATTTGATTTAGCTAACTGACTCATTTCCTAACAGCTAGTTTATTCCTTCTGTGATTAAAACAGAAGTCTTATTATTAATAATCCTTCTAACAAAACTGTTTTATCAAAGAACTTAGGTTAATGAGGGTAACAAAAATGAAAGGATTTAGATATTAAATGTATGTCCACCAGTAATTAATTACTCATGCATAAACTACATGGTAATGTGCAAAACTCTGGTACTCTAAAAACTTGATCTACCTACAGATCCACAGTCTCACATCATTGCTGCACAGCATGTCTGTGAAAAAGTAATGAGCATACATATTAGTGGAACAACCAACGGGCGATCTGTTCCCCACAGTACGTGTTATGGTATGATATAATGCCTAAGCACCTGTATATTCTCTGTTTCCCATGTTAAGTCATATCTTGACATCTGATTTCAGAGTAATCTTGGGTTTCCCAATCAATTCTGCATAAAGCCACTTCTGATGTGGCAAGAGGATAGAATGGTCAACATAGCTTGGATGGATAGGGATCTCATGTAAAGAAGCAGACCTTGGCATACACTACTTACATAACAAGATATTATGTGTTTTTTTCTAGATGTGATGGCTATATTTACTTTTCTCAATTCTACCACAATCATATCCTCTTTTACCACTCAGATTAACTTAACCTACAATTTCAAATATTATTAGATTGTTGTCATGATTTCCTTTAGATGTCTCTGCTAAACTGGTTTTATCTCTCCCAGTCTTTCAGTCCATTTGGCTCTCTGATCATTTTTGCTGTTTTCCTCTAAATCTCTTCAGTTCTTTAAGAGCTTTGTTTTAATGTGGTGCCCAGCTCTTTAGGTAGTACTACAGATACGGTCACTATTACACATCTAACTTTTTCACATTTTAAACTCCTATGTGACTCAGGCATTACTGCTGTCCAAAATTCTCCCACTTATAGAATACCCATTCTTCAGTTCAATTTTCTCCAAATTAACAGAATCACAGAGAGTTAGGACTGACAGGGGCCTTGCATTTATAGCAGGAACATATGAACGCAAGGGGATGAGGTGCAGAAGGACTGTTGAAAAAAATCCTTTCTAAAGAGAGCACAGACAGTTTCTTCATTGCCTGCTGTTGCCTAAAATTTATGCTGGGGCTCTTTGTTTCAGCAGTTCTTTCATTATTAAAGAGAGAAAGCTGTACTGAATACCCTAAAGGACAGCACATGCTGAGAAACCTCTGTCTTTGCAAATTGTAAAACAAACTCTTCATTAAATACCAAAGACTTTTGTCTATAAAATCTTTGCCTAGAAGATTCAGGAGTCTTTTTTTAGTTGTTTTCAGGTGGAGAGTCTCAGCTAAAAAGCCCACTGAATCTCCCAGGTGTCTCTGTTTATCTCCCTGCTTGACCCCTCCCTTTCTGGGCCGAGATGATCCTTTTGTCGCTTCACAGACACTTCCATTAGCATACCAATGGTTAGCTCAGTGGGTTTCTGTGACTTTCAGATTCAAATCCTGAACATGGTGTATCAGAGACCTTTCTGTTTCCCATGTCCTAGTGATCATTGCTGGCCCATTCCAACATCATCTCATATTCTGTCAGTCCTGACATTTTCATCATCTCCCTTTTTGAAATTATATTTACTGGTGCCTGTAGGTGAAAATATTAGGTGGGACAATTGAACTTCCCATAACTTTTCATGAGTTCATTAATGAAAGGCACTCTTGAAAATGCTACCCATCCTAAGCACAGTATTCTTGAACACTTTCTCCAAAATCTATCTGTAGAGGCTGGAGATGGTTTTGTCTCTCTAGAACAACCAGCATGAAAGTCTCCAAGCACTAGTAATTGACTCAAGATTTAGTAACTCCTGTCTTTCAATCAATTCTGAATCCATCTCACTGTGTTTTTCTCCAAACCAATTTGAACCAAATCTTCAAATAAAAGTTCAGGAGACCAAGTCTCAAAGTCCTTGCTAAATTCCAATGATAAAACTATAATACTGTTATTAAAATATAATTTATTGACAAGATGTATTCTTTGTAGATCAATTGTGATTACTGTTCATAATTCTTTTCATTCTCAAGATTATTCACTTTCTTTACATTTGTTTTTTATTTCATATTTTTACAAAGGAATGTACTTAAATTTATTGTGCAGCAAGGTGACTGTGAGAGTTACTTGACTTTTACAAAATTTGGCACTTTGTTTACTCTCTGCAGTCTTCCTCAAAGATCATTGTTTCTTTTGTTTCTCAAAATGAACTGTCATTCACAGAGTAAGTTTCTTTCCTCATCTTCTTATTCTCTGCAATGAGCAGTCAATAGAAGAGTAGGTTGAATGATGGGAATAAATGCCAGAGTTCACAATTATTATTCCTAGACCATTATTCTGGAGTCTGTAGAGCTGATTGACTAACTGAAATGTGCTAAATAAGAATACAAAGAAAATATGCCAACATTTGAAATTAATATTATTCACAACAAATGATTGAACAGCTCCAGTGAGCAGTCACTCCAAGGTGTAACAAACGGAGCCACAAAGAGGCAGTTGGCTTTTCCCTTATATGTTATGGTGCTACAGCAGTGTCACCAGTTCAACTAGTCAAAGTGGAAAATTTTCTCATAAAAAGACTCCCTAAGAATTATATTTCTTATTATGCATAACATACACAAGTTCAGTTTTTTCTATTATCTTCTAACCTCATCTTTAATACAGTTTCCCTTACAGCTCAGACCTCATCTATACATAAACTTGTTTTATTGAACTTGTCCCTAATCATTGGGAGTCAAAGCTACTGTTATATTAAAATATGTGGATACCACAATTTTAACTAATTATGGTTGAAACATTAGTTAAACTGTTATAACTTGTAAAGAGAAGGACTTAGTTCTTCAGACTTACCTTATGCCTTGTGTAATCATCATACATATATATGAAGTTGTCATAAAATATTACAGTTCAGGCTTGGTGATATTTTTACTCATAGTTGGCACTTACTCTGTTCAGTTCTGAATAACTATACAAGTCAATGGCCCTTTTCTTTATTTTTCTTGTAGAAGAAAAATTTGAAAAAAGAGTTTGTTTTGGAGAGGTTAATTTCAGGTACTTAATGAAAATAGATTCTCTTCTTAGTTACTTCTTGTTTTCTGTATTTAAAAAAAAAAATAAAAAAGCCTTTCCACTTTCCCTGAATTCCTGGAACTCATATGAAAATATCAGTTATTTCCATTAATACATTGAAGTTATTTTGCTGCCTTTATCTTTTCGCTGCATGCCTAAAGAGCTAATGCTATGTCTACACTTGCAAGTTAGTTCAAATTAAGGATGCTTAATTCAGGAATTCCTTAATTTCAACTAATAAAAATCTTAGTTTGAACTAGTAAGATCTGCCTTAGTTAGAGCCTGGCAGAGTGTGAATATTTAAGTCCACTTTGTTAGTTCGAACTGAGGGAAGTTAGTTTGAATTAACAAAAGCTATGTTCACACATAAACTCTTATTTCAAAATAAGTAATTTTGAAATAAGTTATTTCAAAATAAAATCCTTAATTCAAAATAACACAGGACTTGCTATTTTGATTCAGAAGAGGGGCACCATGGGAGGTATGGCAACATGGCTCCCTAGCAGACCCATGTTGCCAGCCAATTGCATAAAAGCAGAAACTGACCTCACCTCCTCTCCATTGTGACTGCCAAGAGGTTACTAGAGAGATGGATATGGATGCTCCCTGGCTCCCATACCATCCTTGAGCCCTTTGGTAGACCCTCTGCTAGCCTGCAGGGTGCTCTCCTGCTGTGACACACATTCTTCCCTGAGCCCAATGAGCCCGAGGCTGAGCCTTGGACCATAGTCTTAGTGGCCCTCACAGCAGCAATAGCTCCGTGTCCCCCTTCTGTGCTAAAGCCCATCTGGGCACTGGACACCAGCACAGACTTGTGGGAGCAGGTTGTCCTGCAAACATGCAGCAACGAGCAGTAGAGGAAGAACCTCCGGGTGAGCAGAGAGACCGTCGCCCACCTGGTCGCCGAGATCACCCAGGTCCTGCACTGAAGGGACATAGTGATGAGAGCAGCCATCCCCGTGGACAAGAGAGTGGCCATTGCTCTCTGTAAGGTGGCCACTCCTGAGTGCCACAGGTCTGTTGCCCATCTCTTCAGTGTCAGGAGGTCCACTGTCGGTGAAGTGCTGCTGCAGGTTGCCCACACCATCAAAACAGTCCTGCTGCCATGCCGCATCACTCAGGACACCATCGCTGGCCTCGCTGCCCTGGGGTTTCCAAACTGTGGGGGCATGCTCGATGCCACCCACATCCCTGTGCGAGTCCCACAGCATCGAGTAGCCAAGTACAAGAACAGGAAGGGATACCACTCGGTCATTGTACAGGCCCTTGTGGACCACCAGGGCATCTTTCAGAGCTGCTATATCAGATGGCCGGGGAGGGCGGACAATGCCACGGTTCTGCACAACTCCTCCCTGTACCAGGTCATGGAGGCGCACACCTTCCCCCCCCCATAACATTGCCATTGGGGAAGTTGAGGTGCCTGTCCTCATTGTCGCTGGTGCGGCCTACCCCCTCCGCCCCGGTTCATGCACCGCTACCCTTGACACCAGACAGCAGCTTTTTAACCACCACATCAGCCGCTGCCGCCAGGTGGTTGAGTGGGCTTTCAGCAGACTGAAGGCCCACTGGATGTGCCTCCTCACGTGCCTGCACCTTGCTGAGGACAGACTCATGGAGGTCACCGGTGCCTGTGTGGCACTGTATAACCTCTGTGAAGTCCAGGAGGAGATAGTACTCGCCATGTGGAAGGCTGAGGCAGAGCTCATCAGTGCCTGGTTCCAGCAGCCAGAGGTGTTGGCCCTGAGGGAGCAACTGCCGCACAGAGCAAGTGCTGTGTGGGAGGCACAGAGAGACCTTTTTGTACAGGAGGACATTTGAGGGCCATGTCTGCCGCACCACACTGCCCACTCACCCGTTCTGCCACAGCCAGCCCCCACCCAACCCACCCACACACTGAACCCAATCCAACAAAACATTCACCTACAACTGTACCATGTCTGAACTTTTACTTATAAAATGAAGGAGGTCAGGGAAGAGGGTCTTGGGAGGCAGCCAGGTTCAGATACTGTAGGGCTGGGGCAGAACTGGGGAGGACTGAACTGAGACAGAGATGTGGGGTGGGGGCAGAACTGGGGGGGACTGATTTGGGAGCGGGGATGTGGGGTGGGGGTTTGGGGGCATCAAGGTGGGGTTATGTTCTGGGGATGCCACTCCTGGGCCATGGCCCGCTGTACCATGCCCTTCCCCGTGGCCACTCCAGGTCTGGAGCTCTGGCGGCGAGGGACAATAGGGTGCCAATGTGGAGGTCCCTCAGGGTACTGGGGCACCAGGTGGTGGGCAATGCGCTGCAGGCTGGAGGCGACATCCCACATGGCTACAGTCAGGGCTTCCTGTGCTGCAGCCTGCTGCTCCATCGCCACGACGACACAGTCATCCGCATCTGCCACACACTGGAGGTGCTGGATGCCGGTGTCCTGGTGCCTCCCCTGCTCCCATTGCCAGACCCAAGAGGAGTCTTCTGATCGCTGGCTGAGCTCCAGCAGGCTGGTCAGAATCTCATCCCAGGTCTGGGTGACTCAGCTCCTCAGCCTCCTGGTGGTCGGCGGGCTTCCAAGTCCTGGGATGCTGGGTGGGCACACGAGCTGCAGGGCAGAAGGGAGAAAAGTTGAGTCTCTCTGCGTCCATGCTGCCACGTCTGACTATTGCCACCCCAGTGATGAGGCATCCTCATCTTGCTTGGACCAGGGACCCTGTCTACACATGTCTCCTTCAGTGTTCCCTCTAAGCTGCGCCAGCGCGCTGTGGCGCAGCCCGCCACAGCCGCCAGCGCAGCGGAAGCTGCCGGCAGCGCACTGCCGGCAGCCTCCACAGAACTCCTCTGGGGCTGGGAGTTTTGAAAACTCCCGCCCAGAGGAGCTCCAACGGAGCATGCCCAGAAAATCTGGGCATGCTCCGTAGAGCTCCTCTGGCCCGGGAGTTATGGCTGGGCCCTCTGGCTCCCGTCCACCCCCAAGGTAAGTGGGGGGGGCGAGCGGGGGGGCTGTCGGGGGGGGGGTGATGTGCGGAGGGGGGGCGAGCGGGAGGGGGGCTGTCATGAGGGGGGGTGAGCGGGAGCGGGCAGGCTGCCAGGAGGGGGGGGCTGAGCAGGAGCAGCAGGGCAGGGCTGTCAGGAGTGGGGGGGGGCTGCACAGCGGGCCCCGCGGGGGGGGGGAGTGCAGCGAGCAGCCGGAGTTGCTCAGCTGCCCTCTCCCCTTAGAGGGAACATTGGTCTCCTTGCTACCTGCACCCCACCCCCCAGGCTCAAGCCCTGCCTGTCCCAGGGCCATTCCCCCCTCAGTACCCATGCCATTGCACTTCTGGGCCTGCCTGTCTGGATGTGGGGGGAAACACTCACCAACAGGCACTTCTGATGTCCACATTGATGTCCCCTCCAATGCAGCAGCCTCTTCAGTCTCCCCCTCCCGCTCCTCTTTGAGGCTGCTGGCCCTCTCCTCCCAGGCAGGGAATGGCTAAGGGCTGGCAGGTGGTGTGATCCCAGGCTGGCTGGTGTCTCCCACGTCCAGGGAGGCCTTGGTGTCTGAGCGCCCTCCCTCAGGGGACGTGGCCAGGGTGCAGGACTTGCCGCTGTCCACTGGCCGGGAAGGGAGGCCGCTGGGCTCCTAGCTCAAAAAAGCAGCCAGCTCCTCAAAGAAGAGGCAGCTGGTGGCAACAGCTGGCCCCTGGAGCTGCCTTGCCTCCCTGGCCCGGAAGCAGTTTTGCCACAGGCTTTTAACTTTAGAGTGCACTTGTTCAGTGATGTGCCTATAGTCCTCTGCGGACAGGGCCTCAGCAATGTCCTGGTACACATCCCTGTTTCAGTGACTTGCCTGGAAACTGGCACAGATGTCCTCAGTGCCCTAAATCCTCAGGAGGCAGAGGGTCTCCTCCTCGGATCAGACTGGGGCCCGGCATCGCCCCTGCGTTGCAGCACCCTGAGCCTGGGCCATGCTGTGTGCATCATGTAGGCACAAAGCACCAGGATGGCAGGGCACTTCCTGGTTTCTGAGCACTCTGGGAGGAAGAAGGTCAACTCACGCTGGATTCAAAATGCCCGTTGTTTCGAAACAGTGTGTCCACATAGTATTGTTTCAAAACAACTTTTTCAAAACAATGGCTATTTCAATTTCACCCTAAGGTTTATTGTTCTAAAATAATGGACATTATTTCAAAATGACGGGAACTCGCCATTTCGAAAAAATGGAATGTCGTTCGGACATCTCAACTTTTATTTCAAAACAACGGCCATTGTTTTGAAATAAAAGTCTCGTGTGGACATAGCCAAAGTGGGTTAAGTCAAATTAACTGTAATTTGAATTAGTCCACTTTGTTAATTCAAACTAATAAATTTGAATGTAGTTCGAACTACATTCAAACTTATTAGTTCAAACTAACAAATTCAAGCTGAGTTTAGGAACTGTAGACATAGCCTATGGTTTCTTTCTTTCTTTCTTTCTTTCTTTCTTTCTTTCTTTCTTAATATTGCCTTCTCCATTTCCCATATGCAGAACTCAGTTTCGTCTCAAAATCTGTTATAAACTTAATCATTGCATTTATGGTCCTTGCATAATTCTTTTACAGAGGAGTTGCAGTCAGTTGTCCATTTGTTAAAATGGATTTTGAATCATCACTTTTTCTGTTTTTGTTAATTTTAATATTTCATCCCATTGTATCTTTTTCAATAGAGGTTAAATGTTGGTACTTATTTCAGACCTGAGAAGATGATTTTGTGGACGTGAAGATCTTCAAATGAAAGGTGGGAATTGTCTCTTATAGGATGAGTAGTAATGTAGTTAATCTATTCCTAGTTTCCCTAAATAAAGTCTTTACCTTTCCCTATCAAATTATACAACAGTCCGGGTATGTCTACACGGTAACTGTTATTTCAAAATAACCTGTTTTGAAATAACTAATTTCAAAATAAAATCCTTATTTCAAAAGAAGTTGATTTGAATTAACAGTTTGTTAATTCGAATCAAGAGAAAGCCTGCTTTTGAAATGGCTGTTATTTCAAAATGGTTATTTCAAAATAAGGCCATTCGGACACGTTGTTTCGAAACAGTTGTTTTGAAACAATGGTGTTGTTTTGAAACAACGTGTCCGAATGCCGTTGTTTCAAAACAACCATTCTGAAACAACAGCTATTTCAATTTCCTGCTAGGTTTAATGGTTTTGAAACAACGGCCGTTATTTCAAAACAACGGGTCCCCTTCTTTCGAAATAAATGCACGTCGTGTGGACATGAGAAATTTTATTTCGAAACAACAGCTGTTGTTTCAAAATAAAACTCACATCTGAACACAGCCTCTGTGGCAGGGAGGTACTCTCATAGACATTGAGGGAGGTGCCCTTACATTTTTTAATTTATTAAACATATCAGAATTTATTAAACATACCACTTTTATGGCAATGCTTTCAGGGAACACATTCTTATGGGCTATGTCTACACTTACAAAATTAATTTGAACTAGATAATTCAAAATAACTACTTCAAATTTAAATCAAAGTTATTATTTTGAATTAGGAGTCCAGTAAAGACTCTCTAATTCAAAATAAAGTGATCTTTACTAATTTGAAGTACAGAGACTTCACTACACTCTCTAATTTGAAATAGGGGAAGGCAGACAAAAGAATAGGGACATTAGTTAGCATTAAGCCTATTCCATGGCTTAAAATGGCTTAATTCAGATTTATAACTTTGAAGTAAGCAATTCTTCAAACTAAAAGGAGGTTTTGTTATTTTGAGTTAGCGGTTCCTTATTTTGAATGAAGAAACCGCTTAATTTGATAAAATAAAATGCATCCTTGGCCAGGGAATAAGTTATTTCAAATTGAGCCTCTTTAATTCAAAATAACTTTTAAGTGTATACATAACCCTATATAGTTACGTTAGCCTTTTGTCACCTGGTAGATAGTTACCTTCATTTTTGCTTTTCAATCAGTTTCTAATCAGTACTAACAGGATGTGTTACTTCTTCTCTAACATGAAAAGCAAACAAGGAGTCCTGTAAGATACCCATGAAAGTTCATGAGATAAATAAATCTGTTAGTCTTTAAAAGTTCCATAGGACTCCTTGTTTGTCTTGGTGAACTATACTAAGACAAGTACCCTTCTGGAACGTCTCTTAGACCTTGTACACACTAGTGAGTTTTTGTGCCAAATGCCATCTTTTTTGCATCAAAACAAGCCTACCATACACACCAGAAGACTTGTTCTAGTATCAAAACTATCCTGTTTTGACACGATACCGCCTATGAGAGAGTCATAGCATCTTTTGCACAAATGGTTTTGTGCAAAACAGTGTGTGTGTGAACACTGTGTCATTTTTCTACATCAGTACCTTGCCTCCAGAGATGTCCCAGAATACCAACGCTGACCACTCCAGTCATAGAATCATAGACACTGGAAGGTACCACGACCAGTCATCAAGTCCAGTTCCCTGCACTCATGGCAGGACCAAGTACCCCATTAAAATATCCCTAACAGATGTCTGTCTAACCTGCTCTTAAAAACTTCCATTGTAGAAGATTCCACAGCCTGCTGAGCCAACTTATTCCTGTGTTTAATCACCCTAACAGTTAGGATTCTTTTCCTAATATCTAGGCTGAACCTCTGTTGCTGTAATTTATGCCCATTGCTTCTTGTCCTATGAACTGTGATTAAGGAGAATAATGTTGTTCCTTTTTCTTCATAGGGCAGGGGAAAGATCCTCACACAGTTCCATGAAAATGGCTTTACATTTGAAAGTTATTGCTTGTCATACCAAACCTACATAATAATACAGTTCCACCAGTCAGTGCTTGTCTCTCATGACCAGAAGCAGAAGTGTACCTGTTCAGATGCTCTGTGAAAGAAAACAGCAATGTAGTGCTGTTTGTGTGCATGTTACTTAGGTCAAACTTGTCTGATTCCTGTTCTGCCTTGGGGTTCAAGATGTCCTATACAACCAGATGAGATGTATTCATCATGCTGCAAATTACACTGGAGAGTAGAGCTGGATCTGTGTTTCAGAATTAGATTGTGGAGACACAGAATCTATGCCCACACAGTCAAAGTTATTTCAGAATAGTTATTTTCAAATCACTATTTCAATTTTAATTTAAAATGATTATTTCCAATTAGTGAGGCTTCGCAAGACTCTTAATATGAAATAAATTAGGCATTACTATTTCAAGTTAGAGAGTACATTAGACTCTCTAACTGGAATTGGATCCCCCTGGCGGACTAGTTTCCCCATCAAGGGAGGGATTCCCCCAGGGGTTTCTTTTCCCAAAAGGGGAAGGATTCCCCTGAGAGGCTAGTTTCCCCACTGGGGAAGGGATTCCCCCCAGTGATCTCCTTTCTCCACTGGGGGCAGGGAACCCTCAGCAGGCTCCTTTTTCCGGCTGGCCGGCCAGGGAACCCGGGGGGGGTGCTTCCCGCTCAAGGCATGAGGATGTGTCCCCCGACCCATCTGTTCAGGCTGTGGGGGCTAGGAGCAGGCTACAAGCCAAACTGGGCTCTGAGCTGCTTGCGGTGCCGCACAAGCAGCTCAAAGCTTTGTCAATTTCATGGCTGTAAAGTACTATTTTGAAATTAAAGCAGGGTTTATTATTTTGAAATAGCGCTTCATTATTTCAAAATAATGAAACACTTATTTTGAAATAACAAAATGCTTTCATGGACAGGGAAAAGTTATTTAAAAATAACTTTTCAATGTAGACATACCCAGGAAGTAGTGAGGAAACATGGAAAAAGGATGCCAGCTGCTAGTAGAAACATTGAATGACTGTAAGGAAACACATTGTCCCATGGCACCGTGAACATTTACCCAGAGTGCTCCTCCCTTTCATCCCAGGATTCCTGGTGTTGGAGAATGAAGAGTGGCACATTGGGATAGGTGCCCAGATTGCAATGCTCTTACTGGTGAAAATTCAAAGAAAACTGTGTATGCTTCTTTGTGATATAAGTTATGCTGGGGAGGTGAGTGTAGGCACTATGCGTATATCACTTTTAATGCAAAAAAAAAATTGTACAAAAATTCTCTAATGTAGACATGGCCTTAGATGGCTTCATTAGATCTGTGGTTAAAGGAGTTTACTAACATCCCATTCTCTTTATCTGGGCCACAGATCATGCATAACAAGATCTTAGCAATGGAGTCACTGCTCAAGATATCTTGCCTTTTTTTACTTCTGGTGGCTTCTTTTCACATCTTTATTGTGGTCACTGATCAGATAATTGCCTATCTTGGCCTATTTGCATTCTGCTCTTGCTCATCCGCTTTGTTCTCAACGGCTACGTCTACACTGCCAATATAGTCCGGTCTAAGGAAGCTTAGTCTGGACTAATTTGGCCCTTTGCCACACAAGGCTTTGCCAAGTCTGAACTTAGAAATTTCTTAGTTTGAATGAGGCAAAACTTATTCTGAATTAGTAAGACCCAGTGCCTAGTTCAGACTTCTGTGCTTAGTTCAAACTTTAAAAGTTTGAACTAAGCCATTAGTTCAAATTAGGCAAACATTCTAGTTCAAACTAAAACTTTATTTCAAACTAGAAAGCGCAACTAGTTCTAACTAAAAAGTCATGCTTAGTTCAAAGTAGCCCAAGGCTAGTTCAGACTTACCTCGGGCTATTTTAGTTCAGACTAGCAAGTCTGAACTAAAATGTCAGATGTAGACATAGCCTACGATACTTACTCAGAATATTTAATTTTGGGGGTCACAGTAGATTGACAGTCTTCTGTTTCATGTAATATGTGTTTTTTTTCTTCAGTTTTATCCAGGAATGTATATAGTCAGAAATGGACTACATTCTATAATATTTGCTTTTAATTAAGTCTACAGTCAAAACCAGACTGAGGGGCAGGATTTCAAAGACACCTGAATGCTCATTTTTGATGCCCAGTTCCCATAAGAAATGAATAGGACCTGGTTGTCTGCAGGTGGCTTTGAAAATTCCACTCTAATTTAGGGAAACGCTGAGATTTGCCACCGTAAAAAGAGATATATGTAATAAGTAAAAAAATAGTAGAATTTGATGATAGTAGCTGTCATGAGCACATAAAAGTTGCAAGTATGTAATCAATATTAGAGTATTATAGAAAAGTTGGAGACACAAGTCAAAAAATAAAACCTTTCAGAAACTGAGCTGTGAATAATCAGCTGATTGTTTAAGCAATATATGACCATCTCATTACATTTAAATTAGATGCATATTTGAGATGGTTAATTTGAAGAGTTATCATTACAGTGTTCCATTGAATTTTTATTGGGTAGACTTCTGCCATACATTTAGTGTCCTAAGAGATCTTCATTTACAATACTGCATCAATAAACCTAACCTGACTGACATAGCTATCTTCATTTCTACTAAATTATTTATTCATAAATTTTCTATTGATATTCTACTGTGCTCCTATGATGAAAAGCTGGAAATGACAGACCATTAAGGCTGAGGACTTGATAATGGAAATGGAAAAGTCTATGAGCAAATTTGGCAAATATTGTATTCAGTGCAACATCACTACAGTGCTGACATGTATATTTTGTAGATTCAATTTCCTTCTTAAAAATGCAAGAGAAGCACATATAAACCAACATACACAAATTGAGACCTGACATTTTATATGGTGATTGTGTTGGTTAGTGATACTGCAGTTAAGGGTTTTTTGTGTTATTATTAATGTTTTTCTTTCCAATAGAGGACACAATTTGCAAGATATTGTGCACATAGAAAGAAAGGCAAAATGCCTAACCCAAACAGAGAACTAGCCATCTACACAGCAGCTATATGCTGTAATTCCCACCTCTGGTAAACATACTAACTCTACTTGAGCTAACACCTAAAATAGCAGTGTCACCAAGGCACAGGTAGTTACTGAGGATAAAAGGCTAAGCACAATCCTGCCAAATTCCTTGGAAATGTATTTGAGCAGCTAGCCTGAACTATGGCCTGTGCCACCACAGTCACACAGCTAGGTTTTGGTGTTATCTCAACCAGACATAATGTGTACATGGATGCCCAAGTTTAGAATCAACTTCCCAGCTGCAATGCCAACTAGCAAGTCAGTAGGAGCAATTGAAGGAATTAGTGACAGGATTAAATGAACTGTCCCTATGTGCCCAAAATAGAGTTCCTGGGCTAGAATTTAGAGGAAAAACTGGACTTCACTTCTAACTTTTCCCCGGGGCAAGAGAGGAAGTAGTGGAACCAGGAGTGAAAGATATCAAGAACTACAAGTCTCAGTCTTTAAAACATCTGACGAAGTGGGATTTTCTCCCACAAAAACTTAAGTGATAAATAAAATTGTTAGTCTTTAAGGTTATGTCTACCAGGAACATCACTGCCCCAAGGAAAGACCCAGGGAATGGGCCCAGGCCCTGCCCCCCTGGGCCTGAACCCCACTCCCTGGCCACAATCCCGGCACCTAGGCCTGATCCAGCATCAGGCTCCTGCCATCACCAGCTTGGCCCTGGATCCCTGGCCAAGGACAGGCACGGGAGAGGTGGGCACTGCTGTGAGTGGCCCAGCCTCAATCAATGGCCAGGAGAAGCAGGTACCACTGCAGGTGGACTGGCCTTTATCTGCAGCTGGGACACTGCCAGGAGAGTAAGGCACCACTGACGGCAACCCAGCCCCAGATCCAGGGTTGGTGCCAGGGCTGGAAAAGGCGGGTGCCACCCCAGGCACTCAGGGCACTGGTGCTGACACTTGGGGGACATGCCCAATGTGCTAGGCACCAGCAACACCCCTGATGACTACACTGCCAAATTAGTCTGGATTAGGAGGCTTAGTCTGGACTAATTTGGCCCATGGCCACACTGGCGTTTCCCTATTCTGATTTCTTGGTTTGGACTAGGGAGAGCTTAGTCCAGATTTAACCACTTAGTTCAAATGCAATGCTTGAAGTAAGGGTTAGTTCAAACTTAAAAAGTTAGAACTAAGTCTTTAGTTTAAAGAAGCCACATGTTCTAGTTCAAACTAAAGTTTTAGTTCAAACTAGAACACACAACTTGTTTAAATTGAAAAGCCGCAGTTAATTCAGACTAATCTCAGATTATTTAGTTGAGACTAGCAACTCCAAACTAAAATTGCATATGTAGATATAGCCTAGCAATACCAGAGGCGTCCTCATTTCTTTTGTTGATCTAGAATAACATGGCTACACCTTTTGAAAAAGTCTCAGATAGAGGCTGAGGGCTGTGTTAAGAGGCTGCTGTGTTTGTTTTTGCTGCTGTTTTATTAATTGTTGTTGTTGTTATAGACTTTGATGTTTACCCTCGATCAGGGGTCTCAAACTCAAATCAACACGAGGCCACATGAGGACTAGTGGAGGGCCACATGAGGACTAGTACATTAGCCCAACGGCTGCACCACTAAAATAGTGTCATTGCAGGCCACAGGAAATAGCTTTAGAGACCATATGCGGCCCATGGTTCATGTGTTTGAGACCCCTGCCCTAGATGGAGAATGGAGTGAGCTGAGGGAATGGAGAAAGCAGACTTCAGGGTTATCCAGAAGCAGTAGTATTTTGTGCAATCTGAACTGAGAAATAGGAGCTATAGTGAAAGAACACCAGAAAAACTGCATCCTGACAAGGGTGAAAACTTGTAGTGAACATATGACTAAAAGGTACTTAGACAGGGCCGACTACTTTGGTGGATCTGATAGTTATGCTTCTGTCTTCCCTCATGCATTCTATAGGCCTCCTGTGGGTCAATTTTGTGGCTGTGGATAGTCAGCAAGGTGCCTAAACATTAAATGAAATAATGCTGACTATGTCCACACTTACAAAATTAATTTAAATAGTTTAACTATTTCAATTTTAATTCAAAATAATTATTGTGAATTAGCACTACTTTGAACTTATTATTTTGAATTAGGAGTCCAGGAAAGGCTCTCTAATTAGAAATAAGGTAAGAATTATTCTTTTGAAGTAGAGAGTCTTCACTAGACTCTCTAATTCAAAATAGGGGAAGGCAGGAAAAAGAAAAGGACCATTGTTTCAAAATAAGCCTATTCTGTGGCTTAGAATGGCTTATTTGAAAACAATAATCTTGATTTAAGTGTTATTTCAAAATAAAAGTTCCAAAAGGGGCAGCAGTGTTAGTCTAATAAAGCAAAAAAAAAAAAAAAAAAAAAGCAAGGAGTCTTCTGGCACTTAAGGACTAACAGATTTATTTATGGCATGAGCTTTCGTGGGAGAATATCCCACTTTGTCAGATACTCTGAAGAGGGAGAACTTACAAAATTGGATCAAAATAAATGCAGGGGAGTGTAAGACATGGGATCAGGTGCAACAGCAAATCAGAGCATTTGTAAGGATTCAAACTATGGGAAACAGCATACAGAGGGAGGGTGAAGTCAAATGACCTGTTATAATGTGAAAAGAATCCATAGCCACGATTCAGCCCTGCTTCAACACACTTTAATTTGCATATTAATTCAATTTTGGTTATTTCTCTTTGAAGTTTTGATGTCCCATTGATTTTCTTGACAACTGTCATTAACAATTTCTAAAGGGATAGCCATATTAGTCTAGGCGAGAAAAACAACAACAACAATAAAAACAACAACAAAAACAAGGAGTCATGTGGCACTTTAAGACTCACAGATTTATTTTTTGCATGAGCTTTCGTGAGAGAAAATCCCACTTCGTCAGATGCTTCGAAGATGGGTGAACTTACAGAAAGAAATGAAAATAAATGCAAAGAGGTGTAAAGCATAGGATCAGGTCATACAGTAACAGCAAATCAGAGCAGTTGTTAGGTTCAAACCATGGGAAGCCTGAAGTCAAATTATCTTTTGTAATGGGAAAAGAACCCATAGTCTCAATTCAGTCCTGCTTTCACAGAATTTAGCTTGCATATTAATTCAAGTTCAGCTGTTTCTCTTTGAAGTCTTGATGTTCCAGCCACATCTCTGATGACGGTCGTTAACAAATCATTTATCGAGTGATTAGAAAGATGGAAGTGTTCAGCAACTGGTTTCTTTGTTTTGTGATTTCTGATATCAGCTCTGTGTTCATTTATTCTTTTGCGCAGCGATCATCCTGTTTGTCCAATGAATAAGGTGTTGGGGCATTTCTTGCACATGATGGCATAGATCACATTAGTAGATGAGCAGGTAAATGAGCCTTTGACAGAGGAGCAGGCTTGATTAGGACCCATGATGGTATCTATTGTGCAGATATGTGGGCAGACTTGGCAGTGTGGTTTGTTGTAGGGGTTTGTGCCTGCTTCAATGTTTCTGTTGTTAGATCTGTAGTTGCTGGTATCTGTTTAAGACTGGGTGGCTGTCTTTAGGCAAGGAGAGGTCTGTCTCCCAAGGCTTGAGAGAGAGAGAGGGATCATCTTTTAGAATAGGCTGGAGGTCCTTAATAATCTGTTGCAGAGGTCTGACTTGGAGGTTGTATGTGGTGACTAGTGGTGTTCCGTTGTTTTCTTTCTTGGGCCTCTCCTGTAGTAGCTGACTTTGGGGAACCCATCTAGCTCTGTCAATTTGTTTTCTTACTTCCCCAGGTGGGTACTGTAGTTTCAAGAATGCTTGATAGATATCCCCAAGATGTCTGTCTCTGTCTGAGGGATTAGAGCAGATGCTGTTATATCTTAGGGCGTGGCTGTAGACAATGAATCTTGTGGCTTGTTAAGGATGGAAGCTTGAAGGATGTAGGTAACTATACTGATCAGCAGGTTTTCGGTACAGGGTGGTGGTGATGTGTCTATCCCTGATTTGTACTGTAGTGTCGAGAAAGTGGATCTCCTGTGTGGAGTGTTCCAGGCTCAATTTGATGGTGGAGTGGAAATTGTTGAAATCTCTGTGAAAATCTTCAGGAGCATCCCTGCCATGGGTCCAGATGATGAAGACTTCATCAATGTAGCGTAGGTAAGGAAGAGGTGTTTTGGGATGAGACTTGAGGAAACATTGTTCTAAGTCACCCATAAAGATGTTGGCATTTTGTGGGGCCATGCGGTTGCCCATAGCAGTGCCACAGATTTGGAGATATAAATGATCCTCAAATCTGAAGTGGTTGTGGGTGAGCACAAAGTCACAAAGTTCAGTCACAAGCTGTGCTGTGGCATCATCTGGGATGGTTCTTCTAATAGCTTGTATTCCATCCCTGTGTGAGATGTTGGTGTAAAGAGCTTCGACATCCATGGTGGCCAGAATGGTGTTTTCTGGAAGTTCTCCAATGGACTGTATTTTCCTCAGGATTCTGTGGTGTCTTGAAGATAGCTAGGGATGTTAATAACATAGGGTCTGAGGAGGAAGTCCACATAGGCTGGCAGTAAGAGTGTCAATGCCTGAGATGATGATGTGTCCAGGGTTTCCTTTTTTATGGATTTTAGGTAGTAGATAGAACATCCCTGGCCACGGTTCTGGTGGTGTTTCTGTCTATGTGTTCCTGTGCTGTCTTAGGGAGTTTCTTGAGTAGGTGTTATAATTCATCAATGGAGTGATTAGGAAGATGGAAGTGCTCAGCAACTGTTTTTTTTTTTTGGTGTTATGATTTCTGATAGCAGTTTTATGATCATTAAGCCTTCTCCATAGTGTCTGTCCTGTTTGCCCAATGTACAAGGTGTGGGGGCATGTTCGGCATATGATGGCAAAATTACATTAGTGGATGAGCAGGTGAAGGACCCTTTGATAGATTAGCTGGTTTGATTAGGTCCTATGATGCTGTCTTCTGTGCAGATATGTGGACAGAGTTGGCAGCGTAGTTTGTTGCAGGGATATGTGCCTGCTTTAATGTTTCTTTTGTTAAGTCTGTAGTTGCTGGTGAGTATCTCTTCAAGGTTAGGGGTTCGTCTGTAGGTGAGGAGAGGTCTGTCTCCCAAGCCTAGAGAGAGTACATTGGACAAACAGGACAGACCTTACAGAGAAGCTTAATGCTCATAAAACTGATATCAGAAATCATAACACCAAAAAAAAAACCCAAAACAATTGCAGAGCACTTTCATCTTCCTAATCACTCCATTGATGACTTGTTAACAGAGGTCATCAAAAAAATCAATGGGACATTAAGACTTCAAAGAGAAACAGCCAAAATCGAATTAATATGCAAATTAAATTGTGTGAAAGCAGGGCTGAATCGTGGCTATGGATTCTTTTCACATTATGACAGGTAATTTGACTTCACCCTCCCTCTGTATGCTGTTTCCTATAGTTTGAATCCCTACAAATGCTCTAATTTGCTGTTTTAGTATGACCTGATCCCATGTCTTACGCTCCCCTGAATTTATTTTGATCCAATTCTGTAAGTTCTCCCTCTTCAGAGCATCTGACAAAGTGGGATATTCTCCCACAAAAGCTCATGCCATAAATAAATCTGTTAGTCTTTAAGTGCCACAAGACTCCTTGTTTTTTTGTTTGTTTTTTTTCAAAATAAAAACAGGTTTTATTATTTCAAATAGTGTTTCATTATTTTAAAATAAAGAAACACCTCATTCAAAATAACAAAATGCATGCATGGATAGGAAAAAAAAGTTACTTCAGCATATGCCTCCTTATTTTAAAATAACTTCTGTGAGTGTAGACATACTCAATGAGACAAACTAGATAATAGGAATTGCTGAGTAGAGGAGTGAATCTCAAGCTTTGCTTAAAAGGAATGTAGATTCTTAATGCCAAACCAGAAGGAGGTAGCTCCTTCTGCCTGAAATTGGCCACTGTGAACCTTCTCCTAGATGTTGTGGGGGAGTGTGTGCAGGGGACACGATCCTACACTGCAAGAAGGAGTCCCAGTTGAGAGGTAAGAGACCAAACCACAATTTTTTGGGTTAACTACTTTCTATGTGACTTTTATTGAGATAAATAAAATTATAAAAAAGAAAGAAGAGGAGAAAAAGGTTAAAAAAGAGGTTAATATTATTTAATTACTAATATTCCTATTACAAAAATTAAAACTTGCAATTCCTATTAAATTACACATCAAATTTTATACAAACTGGGATTTAGAACTCTATTTCTTTAAGGCATTTAAAGATCTTTTAAGTACAAATTAATTGCCCAATAAACAGAAAATAGAGCACAAATATCACTATAACATTTATCACTATTCTTGTGCCTAACCCTGAATTAAACCCCCCCGTTCCAATCCTGATTGATATAATTTAACAGAGTGGGGTTTATGAATGACAGAGATAGAACACACAATCTGTAGGCAAAAAGAGCTTTGCTATTTACCACATACATACACTGAAACATCACACTAAAACATCATACACAGCCCAGGACAGCACGAACACCTTGCTTCTCCCCCTGGCTCTCCAGATGCCATGGATCACTGCCCAGTGAGGCTAGCCATGGGCTGTTTGTGGCTAGGAGTTACAAGGGTCAGCTGGGGTACCTGGCGGGGAACACAAGTGGATTTATTCTTTCATTACACTCTTTCACACTGCTGTTTCCCAATTTGATTGTGGAACACCAGCTTGATTCTGATCTGTGAGGTTAATAGTTTCAGAGCAGTAATAATACACATACACACATTCCCAAAAAGCATTTCCCAATTTAAATCCCAAATTTGACCAGATTATATTTACCACATCTGGATGTTATCTCCAGAGTGACAGACAGCAGACCTGTTTTTTTAAGAGAATGATAGCAAAATGTGATAGAACAGCCCGGTGTTAAGAAGGCTCTGGCTGCGAATCAACAGGACAGCCTTCGGGCTCCTATCTGTTGCCTCCAACCCAGTAGCCCACCGGGCTGGCGTTTACCGACTGCAAGCTACATGCACTTGGCTGGACCAGTGTTAAAGTGGCTCGACCAAGGGCACACAGGACAGCCTTCAGGCTCCTATCTGTGGCCTTAGAAATCAGAGCCCACTGCGACCAGCTGCAGTGGTTGAACACCCCCTGCCACCCCCTTTGGATGCGAGCTATGGCCCTCACTCCAGGGTGAACAGGTGAAAATTGAAAACTTAGTAAAAGAATTCAAAAAGCAAAAGCAAAAGAAAAAGATCTGCCAAAGAAAACAACTGCAGACTCCCTTGATGATCAGTCAAGGGGTTTAACACTCTTCCTTGTGAAGAGTGGAGAGATGCCTAGGGGGTGGCCAAATCCCCTGGCAACATGACAGTCTGCTGGCCTATCGCTTCTCCAATGTGACTAGACCAGAACCCCGGCTTTATGCCTTGGAGCCCCAAAAATTAGCATATCACTGGTTGGCCAGGAAACTTACTGACACTGGTCTGGTCAATAGAGGAACTCATAAATCTTTTAGCTGTAACTCAGGAGTTTATTTTATCACTTCCTTCAGGTCGGTTCCACTCGGACTGGCAATAACTTTTCTCGAAGGCCATTATTCCCTGCTGTCAAGAGATAACATCACCTAATTGTTTCTTTTCCCCCAATTAGAGGCCTGACAAGCCACATTTCCTCCAAGGCAGAAGTTTGGCCTTAGCAAAAAAGGAAAACGAGGGTGGAAAATTCCACCTCTCACACTAGAGATAAGGTGATTCTTGGAAAATGGAATCTTTCTTCCATTCTTAAAAAAAAAAAAAAAAAAAAAAAAAAGTGGTGGGAGGTGTCATACTTTATAACTATTAGCCATCTAGTCAGAGCGCTCATTCAGAAAATAGGAAACCCAAGGTTTCAGTCTCTATTGCAATGATTATTGAATTATGTACACAAAATAGAATACCCACAGTCACCAAAGACCTAATAATATAGCCTAGTAGCTAGGGTACTCACCAGAAAGGTAAGTCATGTGAATTGAAATCCTGATTCTGTATCATGCAGAGATGAGATGTGAGGCTGAGTGCTCTAGCCACTAGACCAAGCACGGTCTTAGCAGCATTTGACCTTTTTAAACCTTTTGATGGATGATACTGAATATATTTAAACACTGTTTTCTAGTTTTGTTTATTTTTTTACCACTCTGAGAAATTATGGTGGGTATCAGACAATTATTTAATGACAGTACACACAAATATTTAAAAATGTTAAACTTTATAAATCATCAAAATATAAGCCGTCAACATTATATATGAAACTACACAAAGTAAATATGCTTGAATCAACATATCATACCTGTTTGCTACTATTTATTCACTAATCCATTTATAAGCAGGCTTACTTCAAAAGTGTAGTGGGATTGGAATTTTAATTTCTCAAACAGCATTCTTCTTACTTTGTCCATTTCTGAATTTTGATTATCATAAATAGATACATTTTGTTAGTTTATGTGTGTACAGTAAAATAGATTTTTACTAAGTTCCAAAGTGTTAGCCATGTTAGTCTAGTCCAGCAAAACAAACAAGGAGTCTAGCAACACTTATAACATCTTATTTATCCCATGAGTTACTGTGGGAGAGAATCCTACTTTGTCAAATGCCATGCCTAGTCTTTAGAAGCTCCACCAGACTCCTTGTTAGATTTTTACTAACATCATTAGATAAAATTGTACCACTCCAAGCCAGCAATTCCTCCTCTGGCAATGTCTAGTGTGAGGTCTAGTCCGGTAGGCATATTCAGAGCATGCTTACTGTCCTTGGCGCCATAGATAAGATTAATAATATTTAATCTAAGGATTCCATTGGTGCTTAAACAAAGCTTGTATTTAGGGTCCTGTGCATATGCTTACCAGCAGAAATCTAGTCTGGGGACGAATATCACACAGACCTATGGAGCCTCAGCCCAGCTAACGGCCCTCTGCTCTGCTGTTGCTGGAGGTGGGCAGGGTCACCCTGGGCCAAAGACTGGACTCCTCGCTCACACCTTCCCCTAGGGGTAGGACAGACTGCCATGTGATCACTCAATTCAGGGGGCAGGGACATCTTGCATTCTGTACAGACCCTAGCTCAACCTTCCAGGGCCTGAGGCCCTGGAGGGCTCCACCAGAAGCTGCACCAACCACCAGTTGACCCCACTGCCATCAGGGGCAGATCAGTAGCAGTGGTGGTCGGGGGGGAGCCCTGGGCAAGGGAGAGAGAACCCACCAGTGGGCTGGGGCTCAGTGTGCTGAGTTCCCTTAATATACCCTTGAATCTAGGAACCTTGGGAGTTTAGGTTCTTATAGGGTTATCAGCTGAATGGAAGTTTTGAGGATCTGAATTTTGTATTTAGCCCTCTGATGTAAGAATTAGTTGCCTAAATCTCTTCATGGACTTAGCCCCAAGTATAAACAGTAACAAAACCTAAATGTTGTGTCTGAAAAACTGAGAGCAAGATATTAACAGGAATGAACAACGATAAAGGTTGGATCTGATGAAAACCGCTTAATTCTAGCTCTCTCCCCTTCCAAAAAATAGCAGTTACTTGGTTTAAAATTTGTGAAAACATGCATTTTCAACAGTACATTGTCAGGCTTTAGCGCACCTGCCATCTCTGATTTTTTTTAACCTTTTCATGAACCACCCCAAGTTCTTTAAAAAATTGTCAAGACAGCCAAATTCACCATCATGCAAGCAGACAACTTCACTGGTAATGCATCTTCTTCTGCTTTGAAGTACTTTGGGTTTGGCCCCTGTAATTTTATCTCATTTGCTGATAAATTCTGTTGCAGTTTCTATGGCACTGCTAAAAACTGGAGCATTCCTCTGAAATAATTAAACACTGGGCAATTTTACATGATTTAAAATATATTGTACATGGAAGCATATTTTACTTCTTCAGGCACACGTGGTACTTGTGTTCTCCTTTAGTATACATAAAGAAGGAGTGTGTACAGTGCAGTCCCCATTAAACACTTCTGGCAACCTGAGATAATTCAGTAGAGAGTGGGCCTACAAGGCTCTGTATTAGTGCAGTGGTATTGCCCACAGCATGCCCTCTGGACAATATGGATGAGATACTGCAGGGATATTAATCAAGGATATCGTTTCTATAAAACAAAACTGAATGTTGATTCCAGACTCTCAATTGCCATTACACAATCAGATATTTCTTTTATTTTACCATATTTATTTTGAATTTGTTAATGTTATGCTATATTGTGCTTATCTTCCTTTATTCGTATACTTCAGTTGTCTGCTTTTATTTCTTCCAGTATGATTTGGTTTAATTAATCTGATGTATTTCACTACCGGAGTCAGCAGGAGTTGCTTATAAAATTATCAGTTACTGGCCAATAAACAAAACAAAATTTATCAAATCCATATGAGACTGCACAGTAGAGACATTATTAATCACATAAATATTAATTAGGAACAAGTCCATAAAGGCAAAAATATATAAAATAGGCACACATTACACATAGAGGACTGTCATGTGTTTGTAACTACAAACTTATGAGCAGTAAAACAACTGATAGATATGGAAAACCACTAATCTGACAAAGCAAGTCCTTACAGAATGACCCACTGTTCATAATGCATTTAAACTGTTAAATGTAAAGAAAAACAAAAACAAAACAAAACCAAATCTTATTAGATGGCTGGAACTGCTACAGTGAAAATGGAAATGTAGTAAGGCTGCAGTCCCAGTTCTTAGGAGTAAGTGCAAACATTGGCTGCATCCACATTAGAGAGCATTTAAAAAAAATAAACTTTAAAAAAAATTCAAAATATGTTCTAAATAATTATCTCAAAATAACTTTTTTCAAAAATGCTATTGTGGGAGAATAGTCTGAGGATCGCTCATTGTCCCAAAATACCATGGCTTTTTTTTTTTTTTGAAAGTGAAAATCTACACCAGACTTTCTTTTTTGAAAAAAAGAAAGGCGATGGAAGAGATAGGCAGGCTTTTTCAAAAAAAAAAAAAAGCCTTTGCTGTATCCGGTGATGGCTTCTTTCAAAAAAGCTATCTTGAAAAAGGCTTTTTATTTCAAAAAAAGCTGTTGGGTTCAGCTTTTTAGTCAACACTAAACCTGGTTATGTTAAAAAAAAAAAGTCGTTTTTTAAGATACCTTTTTCAAAAAAAAGCCATCGCTAGACGTGGCAAAGGCTTTTGTTTTTGAAAAAGTCTGCCTATCTCTTCCATTGCCTTTCTTTTTTCAAAAAAGAAGGTATGTCTACACACAGGCTTAAATTTGACCTAATAAACAATAGGTCAATTTTAAAAAAAGAACCGTTTACACAGCACTTGGCTGATTCAACCTAAGGCTTCCCTTAGGTCAAATCCAAGAGAGGTCCCTTCGAAGTCTGAATGGGGCAAACGGGGGAGGTACTGGAGGACTGGAAAAAAGCAAATATAGTGCTTATCTTCAAGAAAGGCAAAAAGGAGGATCCAGGAAATTACAGACCTATCAGCCTCACCTCAATCCCTGGAAAAATCATGGAACAGATTCTCAAAGAATCCATCCTGAAACACTTGGAGGAAAATATAGTGATCAGGAACAGTCAGCATGGATTCACAAAGGGTAAATTGTGCCTGACCAACCTCATCGCCTTCTATGATGAGATAACTGGATTTGTGGATGTGGGAAGAGCTGTTGATGTGATATACCTCAACTTTAGCAAGGCTTTTGATATGGTTCTCCACAACATTCTTGTCAGCAAGTTAAGGAAGTATGGGTTGGATGTGTGGACTGTAAGGTGGATAGAGAACTGGCTAGATCAACAATTTCAGCGTGCAGGAACCAATGGCTCCATGTCCAGTTGGCAACCAGTAATGAGTGATGTGCCATAGGGGTCAGTCCAGGGGCCAGTTCTGTTCAAGATTTTCATTAATGATCTGGATGATGGGATTGATTGCACACTCAGCAAGTTTGCGGATGACACCAAGCTGGGGGGAACAGTAGACACACTGGAGGGCAGGGAAAAGATTCAGTAAGACCTTGACAAATTGGAGCAGTGGGCCAAAAGAAATCTTATGTGGTTCAGCAAGGACAAGTGCAGAGTCCTGCACTTGGGACAGAAAAACCCCATGCACTGCTACAGGCTGGGAAGCAATCAGCTAAGTAGCAGTACTGTAGAAAGGGACCTGGGGGTCATGGTGGATGGGGAGCTGGATATGAGTCAGCAGTGTGCTTTTGCTGCCAAAAAGGCCAATGGTGTGCTGGGCTGCATCAGAAGAAAGATTGCCAGCGGATTGAGGGATGTGATCATTCCCCTCTATTTGGCACTGGTGAGGCTGCATCCGGAATACTGTGTTCAGTTTTGGGCTCCCCGCTACAAAAAGGACATGGACAAATTAGAAAGAGTCCAGTGGAGGGCAACAAAAATGATCAAGGGGCTGGAGCACAAGCCCTATGAAGAAAGACTGAAGGAACTAGGCTTATTTAGCCTGCAGAAGAGAAGACTCAGAGGGGATTTGATAGCAACCTTCAAGTACTTGAAGGGATGCTCCTAGGAGGATGGAGCTCTGCTGTTCCCAGTAGTAACAGAGGATAGAACAAGGAGCAATGGTTTCAAGTTGCAGCTGGGGAGGTCGAGGCTGGATATTAGAAAAAACTTTCTTACTAGGAGGGTGGTAAAGCATTGGAATGGGCTACCTAGGGAGGTTGTGGAATTTCCATCTTTGGAGATGTTTAAGGCCTGGGTGGATAAAAATCTAGCTGGAATAATTTAGTGGGAGTCGTCCAGATTTTTCTGGCAGAGGGTTGGACTAGATGATCTCATGAGGTCCCTTCCAACCCTCTGATTCTAAGTTACAAAACCTCCTGTAACTCTGAAGGCATCGTCAATTCAAACGCTAAAGTTCAAATTGATGCTGTGTAGACATATGAATTTGCATAGCACCCTGGAAGGAAGACCAATGCCAGCCCCACATGAGGCTGTCAAAAGCAGCCCCGTGCTGTGCTGTCATACACCACTGACAGCAGGGTGCAGAGGCAGCGGCCTCCCGGGGCTACCTCTGCACCCTGCTGACAGTGGGGTTTGATAGACCGGCGGGGGGCTGACAGAGCCAGGTGGGGGAGAAAAAGGATTCCCTCAGCCAGGCGCTGAAAGTGCAGAGCTGGGGGAATTCTTTCTCCCCCGCCCCCACTGGGCTGTGTGTGGGGGTCCCCTGGCTCTACGGAGCCCTGCCAAGGGACAACAGCCCCTGCCATGTTCCTGTCTTCTGAGCTGCAGCAGGGGGAAGGTGTCTCCTGCCCAGCTCTGGCCACAGGGCACCTTTTCCATGTGCTGGGCTGCGAGGGCTGGAAACTGGCATGGGATTGGGTGACAACATGGCCCTGCCAGGGGGCCATGTTGCCACACCTCCCATGATGCCCCTCTTCCAGTTCAAACTAGCAAGTCCTGTCTATGGACATGCTAATTTGAATTGGTTTTCTTAGGGTTGTCATGTTAGTTCAAATTGACTCAATTCGAACTAATCATAATTAATTCAACTTGTTTAGTTCAAATTGAGTCAATTCGAACTAACAGCCTAAGTGTAGACATACCCAGAAAGTCCAGCGTAGACTTTCATTTTAAAAAAAGCCTCAATATTTTAGGACAATGAGCCATCATCGGACCATCCTCCCAAAATAGCATTTTTGAAAAAAAAGTTATTTCAAATATATTTTGATTTTTTTTTCAAAAAAGGTGGTTGTTTATTTTTTTTTGTTTGTTTGTTTGTTTGTTTGTTTTGTTATTTTTTTTAAATGCTTTCCAATGGAGACATAGCCACTGACTCTGGAAACACATACAGTGCATTCATTACCAATTCACAATAGTGCCATGAAGAATGATACAAGGACTATAAGCCTAAGTCAGCTTTTATGTGTTGATTGGTTGTATCTGAAATGCAAACACAGCATACAAGGCATTATGCCTACTGTATTCTAGATCTGTCAATATTATATTTTGTATAATGCCCATCACTAAATGTTCCAAATCTCCTTTTTGTTGTTTTCAAGGAAGAGTTAGATTTTTCTTCCCTTATTGTAGGTGTTCTTTTTTTTTTTTCCTGGCTTCCTGGAAAAGAGGTGAGGAAAGACATTCAAATCAAATCAAATGGCTGGAAGGGACCTCATGAGATCATCAAGTCTAACCCTCTGGGAATTGAGCCCAGGACTGTCTGCATGTTAAGCAGAGGTGCTATCCACTACTCTTCTTCTCTAGATTTTTGGAAATGACAGAAGATTTTACAGCTAGTTTATTACACAACGTGTATGTCTACACTGAGATGGTGGGGGTTTTTTTGTGTTTTTTTTTAAATGCGAAGGCTTTTTTCAAAACAAACAAACAAAAAAAATTACCTGTCCGTGCAGGTATTGTTGTTACTTTGAAATAAATACTTCATTATTAAAAAAAAAAAAAGTGCTATTTCAAAATAACTAAACCTTCTTTTATTTCAAAAGATAAATTCTTTTGAAACATTTATTTCAAAAAAAGTGATTCCAAACCGCAGAACTGGGTTTCTTCATAATAATGACATTATACTTTCCCCTGACTTATCCTATTTCAAAATAGGGTCTTGTGAGGACTCTATTTCAAAATAGCAATTCCTACCTTATTTTGAAATAGAGAGACTTCACTAGACTCCTATTTCATAATAATAAATTCAAAATAATGCTATTTTGAAATAATCATTTCAAAATAAATTTGAAATAGTTATTTCAAAATAACTATTTTGCACTATCTTTGGCAGTGTAGCCATAGCCAAAGACATTTAATATAACTTGGCTTTCTTGTGAAAACAATGAAGAATATCCACCAGCAAAATAGTCTGTGGCTAAAAAAGCTGGTTCAGGGAACACTCCTAAATCCACAATGGGCAATCTCCAGCTAATGATGACCTACCCTCATGAAAAACTGCACTAAAATCTCCATCTATGTTTACTGCTTATGTTTAGATACTGAATACTGTGAAGTTGTTCTGTGCTTGCGGTCCCCGGGTTAAAGCAGACTTAATTAACCTTGTGCTAGACACTGGAGATTCTGGGGTGATAATTTGTTACTTTTTTATTTCTACCCCTTCTGTTTGAAACTGCCAGTTTCAGTTTATTAGACAAGCTATTTTAAAATCCCAAGTAATATAGTTCATTACTGATCTATGTACATTTTCATTGTACATTGTAGCCAATAGCCTAACCTGTTTGCTTTCATATATTCACACGTATCTTTTCTTTATGGGTTTAAGGAATCATTTTATCACAGATTATGGACTGACTGTAGAACCATATGATGGTACACTATATAATATATTGCATACTTTAAAAACTGTAATTCAAAGTACATTGCAGGCTTGTATAAAATTATTCTGTGCCTGTGTGAGTCAGCTAAAGGCATACGAATTTATGAATTAGCATAAATAAATTAGTATAACATAGAAATGATAATCCTTTTTGTGGATTAAGTAGTGATGTGGAAATCCAGGGGCTATGTTTTGATCATGATATTAGCATAAGTCAGGCAGGAAACAGTAAACCAAGAAGGGACTTACTGAATTGGGGCCCTAAATAGTTTGTACAAGAACACTGCAAAATCTAGAAATAACAAAGGAGAAGGCATAGAAATGTTCTGGAAGGATGGAATGCATCAATTATAAGCATAAGCTTGCCAGCCTATAGAATAAACGTACCACAACAATTTTGGGGTAAAGAGCCCATGTTCGGGTCCAGAAGAAGGACCCCAACCCACCCATAATATATAGGCTATAGGAAGGACAGACCTTGTTACTGGGGAAGCTAAAGTTCCAGTTTCCACTCTCTCTTTCTATCTTGTACTAGCTACTGTGTTATTTTGACTGCTTTGATTACTCAAGATCTGTCTTTATACTATACTAAGAGTACTTCAGTCTGAGCTGCTTTAGCATTGCTAAGCACTCCAACCCCTACCAAATCAAGGAACTGCACACCTCTCTCAGACCAACACATCAGGGAAGGGGATGAGAATATTAATCCAAAGGATATAATATAAATTTTACTTATAGATTAAATCACATCAGGTCATATTTCCTGTGTTTATTAGAATAGAATTTGATTGTTACTTGGTTAATCATTTGATTTGCTTTTGGCTTTCATTGATGTATCATTTATGGCAACTTCAATACATTTTTTTTTTTAAATTAGACATTTGGGTATCAGTGTTACAATTTCCATGTAAGCCACTCCTGTTCCTTCATTAATTATGATAATTTGCTACTTGAGGATTTCTTCCGATGTGATGCCAGTGCATTGAATATCCTCTGTTACCATATTCTGTGATTTCTTCCTCAATTTTCCTTAATTTGTGTTTCCTTCTTTATTTATCCAGTTCAATGTTCGCTTAGAATGTTTCTTCCATCTTCTATACAGTGTACATGTCCCAACATCCGAGCCTTCTTTTTCTGATATTTACTAACAGGTCCTACTCTAACATATCTCATAATTACATTTATTATGTTGTCTTCTCATGAAAAGGATAATATCTTCCTCAGTCATCTGTTATGGGAAACCTCCAATCTCTTTTTATTAGCCTCTATAATCAGGCAGGTCTCTGCTTTGAATCATAGTGTGCGCAGTGCAATCACATTATAATCTAACCTCCACTTTGCTGTGGATATCTTTGTATGGCTAGTCATACTTCCAAAAGCGGTGTTTGCTTTTCTTAATTTTGTAGGAATATATTTATTAAAGCCACTTGCAAATGTTATTGCTAAATTCAGGTTGTAGACTCTACCAGTTAAATTTTCTTTCTCCATGTACAGATTTTATTTTTTTGTGCTGCTTCCTTTCTTCATTTGCTTTAAATCCTGAAATTTTTACTCTCCCTGTTCAAAATTTGATGAAAGGACACCCATTCCATTCCACATAATGTTTAGTAAAAAATCATCATGTACAATTTAAAGCTTGTTTTAGACTTCTTTACAAACTTTCACACCATATATGATGCCCTTTGTTACCTTGTTCATGACCCAGTATTTTGCTAATACAAAAGAAGATTGGTAATAACACACATCTGTGTCTAATGCCAATCAATACTGAACCATTTGTCCAGGCCTGTATCTGATCTTACTGAGCATGTATTTCTATCATATAAATGCCTTATCATGTCAATGTCCTTTTCTGGTACTAACATTTGCCTGTTCTCTCTTGTATGGTCCCAAATGATTTCCTAAAGTCAATAAAGTTTTTGCCAACCACTAGATTTTTTGATGAGATCAGAGTAAATATCTCTTCATGAGAAGTTTTATGTGGATTGAAGCCAGCCTGCTCTTTAAGTAATATTTCTTCTTCTTCCATCATTTTATTCAGAATAATATTAGACAATACCTTGCCAAGAGATGATTAATGGTGCAATACCTTTCCAGTTTATGCACTGACTCAGCTTACCTTTTTTTGGCAATGTCACCAAGATACCATCTTTCCAGGTTTATGCCACTTGTTTCCACTCTCCATATTAGAATTTTGCACCCTGCCTTTAGTTTCTCTTTTTGAATTCTGTAAACCTTAGGGGTATGTCTACACTTGCAAGTTAGTTTGAATTAAGGAGGCTTAATTTGAACTAACTTAGTACCTACACTAGGCTTTCATTAGTTTGAATTAAGGAATTCCTTAATTTGAACTACTGAAAGCTTAGTTTGAATTAGTTAAGCCTGCTGGTTAGTTTGAACTAAGCCCTTAGTTCGATCGTTAGTTTGAACTAAGGACAGTGTAGGCTGGTATTAACCCTTATTTTGAATTTAATAAATTCAAATTAAGGGCAGTTAGTTTGAATAAGCAAAGTGGACTCATTCAACTTAATGTTAAATTGAATTAGTCCACTTTGTTATTTTGAACTAATAAGTTTCGGTTAAGTTTGAACTACACTTGAATTTACTAGTTCCAATTAACAAATTCAGATTAACTTTTCCTAGTGTAGACATAGCCTCAAACATTTCTGGTTTTTCAAGTCTTTGATTGCCAATTTAATTTCACCACACATTCTTCATTCTTGTGCTACTCTCAACTTAGAACTGGCCTTTTTTTCTTGAATCCACAAAAGCTCATTGGCTCTGAACACTTAATATAAAATAGAAATAGTCTTTCTACAATTTGGTTTATTCTTCTTGGATTTTTAACACATGTTCATGAAAGTCCATAATGGGCATCACCTGGGATGTTCTGGGTCTTCCTGAAAGGTCTTTATTAGCTTTGCATTAAGACTACTTGAAATCTCCCCTCTGTGATGCTCTGCAGCCTTATCTGAAATCTAAGCATTTTATCTTGTCCCTATCTGCTTTATTTTTTCCAACCTTTTTTTAAAATCTTTCATCTGCTTTTAAGTGCTTTCCCTGTGTCTTGCATTGTTCCTTGTTTGAGTTTTCTGCTTGTCAGTCACTGCCCATCTTCTAAATATATTTCATACATCCTTTTTTTTTTTTTTCTGGCCTCTTTGTACGGCCACCGTTTCCTTCACTGTCTCCATTACCATCTTCTTCTACTTTGATTGTCAGTCTTCTAGACATTCATCAATCTGTTCCTATAAAACACTGGAATTATTGCTAAGTGCAGTCTGATCTGTGTATCTTTGTCCTTGAACATCTCTATTGCTATAATACTCTTTGGCTGTGTTCAGACAAGAGTTTTATTTTGAAACGACAGCCGTTGTTTCGAAATAAATTTTCTTACGTCTACATGACGTTCCGTTATTTTGAAACAACGGGACCCATTGTTTTGAAATAAAGGCCGTTATTTCAAAACAGTAAAACATCACTTGAAATTGAAATAGCCATAGTTTCAAAATGGCTGTTTCAAAACAACGGCATTTGGACATGTTGTTTTGAAACAACACCATTGTTTTGAAATGACTGTTTTGAAACAACATGTCCAAATGGCCTTGTTTCAAAATAACAGCTGTTTTGATAGCAGGCTGTCCCTTAATCTGAATTAACATTGTCTTAATTCAAATTAACTTATTTTGAAATAAGGAGTTTATTTTGAAATAATTCATTTTGAAATAACTTATTTTGAAATAACAGTTTACATGTGAACATAGCCTGAGTCTTTCTTTTCAAGGGATGCAAAAAGCATCTGTAAACTAATGGCAGAACGTGTTCAGACTGTCCAAATCATATGCATTGTTATGTCAAGAAAGACTATACCTCTTCTGGAGAAAAAATTCCTGGCACTATGATGGGGCTAGATAGTTTCTTCTCAGTAAACAAGGCCTAGCTAAGTTTACTGGATTAGAGGGTAAGGAAGAACATAAAATACAGGTCTATTTTGGATAAAGGAGATTGTGTTAGGATTGTCCACTTATTGCTGGGATGCCACTTCCTTCTACTTTGGGGAATAGCTCTTGAGGTTGATGCCCCTTCCCATGGTTGTCATCCTTTGCCTCTCTTTCTGTGGATTTACAACACCTCTTTTACTCCACTAGCTGCTACTGTCTCTTTGTGACTTGGACCTCCAGCCAGATCACTAAATGGTTACCCGTCTCAGTATTTCAAAGTCTTTCTTTACCTGTAGACCTAGGTACCCCTCTCATTCATTGCTCAGTAGCCAGGAGTCAAGGTCTGTTCTCTTTTAGATCTTATTGTCTTTCCATGAAATCTATCGTGCCTTCCTCAATCTCTTCATTTACCTCCTGCCCGATTTAGCAGACCAAATCCACTGCCCTTCTCCCAGGAAGGGTCTGCAGACTTTCCAAGAAACCTGCATTTTTGCTGCCAATTTCTGGCCTTTATAGACCTAACCCAGTTTGTTCTTCCTCAGCTTGGCTCCATCACTTAGTCAGGGGTGACCTGGCCACTTAGCTCCTCTCTGTATACAAACTAAGTATACAAACTCCAAACTAGAAAGCCAGGAATTTAATTAAAAATACAAGGAGTCCTGTGGAACTTTTAAAGACTAACAAATTTATTTATTGCATGAGCTTCTGTGAGAGAAAATCTCACTTGCTCACACACTTTGATTTAAGATTTAGGACTTAAGAGCAGCTCTGGGCCGAAGTCCTGCCCCACTACACTGCAAATCCTTCTCAGGCTGAAGGAGAAGCTTAAAAGGGTGAACAGAATAGCTCAGTGTCAGGCAGGCAGTAGAGAAGAGTTTATCTGTATTCTGAGCTGTTGAGGAGTAATGTATGAACCCCAGTTTTCTGGGGACCGGTTATTGTGATCTGCAAAAGCCTACAATGAAAGGATATGTTGGTTGATATGAGAAACCTGGATGAATGGAAGAGAAGATCCTGGAATTAGACAAGTAGAGGCGTGAGATAGTGACCCATAGAAGACCCTTAGGTGCCCAAAGGCCTACTACTTTATCCTGTAGGCTTGCTCATATTAGACTCTTCATACATAGCCTGGAAGGATAGATTTAATAAATAAGCTGGGTGGAAAGCAGAGTAATTGGAAGGACAAATCACTGCAGGGAGGTGTGACAATAAGAGAGGGGGGATACGCAGATGGAAAGCAACCTTCCACACTCCAGCCCAAAATAAGTATCCCCTTCTCACAGTCATAGGACTGACTGTTATAAATGATCAATGAAAGGAAATTCTCAGGTGAATTCATATTTTCCAATGTTAAGTCCTTCTACTGTAAAATTCCTACTGGCCAAATATTTCTCTCTACTGAACTGGTTTGTGTGAAAAATATTCTTAATTCCTACCACACCTTCAACATCCTGATCCCCAAGGTCACACACACACACACACACACACACACACACACTTACTTTTCGTTTCCCACTGAGAAATGTCTCAACAAACACTTTCTGCTGATAAAATTTTATTGAACCCTAGCTCAACATAAAAATCTTTCTTTTATTGTGATCTCTACAGCCTAACACATACAAAAAAGTCACACAAGTCCTTTGTCCCATTATTTGAGCCTGTTGGAATTGTGTATCTTAGTTTCACATTGTGATTCTGAAATGATAAATGAGTCAGCTATTGAATCCAACATTTTTTATAGCTCAGCTTCAACTTTTATCCTCAGCAACCCAAGGCAGTGTGTTTGAATTTTCCACTCCCTCATGCTTTTTCATAAAACATACTGTATAAATAAAATCCAGGGAGAGAGAGGGGCAACAGATGGGAAACGTGCTAAATTTGACTAGATCAGCTGATAACTGAACTATGCAAAAATATTCTCTATATAAACTGAAACAACACACTTTGGCTTAAAGTTTTGGACAGGTAAAAATGTTAATCAAAATACTTCCTTCTGCATGACACACTTAAGGGTCTGAGCTGATCAGACTACTACCAATAAGTGCTCTGGCTAGGGCTAGGCATAGCAGCTATGTCCCCTGATACAAAAACTTGAATGAAGGCACAGCAAGTTCATTTGAATAATTTCTGACCACATTAAGCATCTTTCCCTGTCCAGATGTTTGGGTACATTTCTGCAGAAAGCATTGAGGTTCTCAAGAGTCATTTTGCCTGCCTCATCTATTTACTGTATCACACTTTTAAAATTGTGCTGACATTTCTTTTTCATAATAGAGCAATTTAATGTGGATTGCATTACTTTGTTTAAGTGTGTCAATCAAATGTTCACTGAATTAACTGAACTGAAAAATACCAGCTCTGTTGCAAACTGTTTTCTGAAAACTATATGCCCAAACTTAGGGTTTGCACATAAAAATGAACATACCCTAACGTTACTTCCGAAACAAAAGGAAAGGAATTAGAAGTTTGACTAGGCCCTAATCTACACTCACAGCACCTTGCGGCAGCAGTCGATGGAAGATACACAAGGTACATAAAATACTTTAGTATCTCCCATTGCCTTACTAACTCCCATTTACCTCTCTGCACACACTGTGCTCAAGCTACTGGAAATGCTATCTGGGCATCTTAGCACTACTCCAGTTATGGGGCTGAAGTTACAGTGTTGAGCTGTAGATCGAATTAGTGTGTCTTGGCAGCTTGCTCAGTCAAAGCTGGGAGAGCTCACTGACACTGGTGAATTTGTTACTCTCAATATAGACCAGATGTGGCCAAACTGCGGCTTGTGAGCCGCATGCGGCTCTTTAAAGAAAACTTGCGGCTCCTGGAAGAGCGCAGGAGGGAAGGGCAACAGGGTGGGAGACAGGGGCGAGAAATTTGCATTTGTTGGGGACAGCAGAGAGGCAGCAGCACCGTAAGAGCTGGCAGTGGAGGAGCAGCATTGTGAGAGCTGCAGGAAAAAGCAGCCTGGTCAGAGCGGGGAAGGGAGGGGAGGGGCAGCATTGAGAGAGCCCGCAGGAGAGGGGCCACATTGTGAGAGCCTCACCCGCAGAAAAAAGCAGCGTGGTAAAAGCCGGGAGAGGAGGAGAGGGGAGGGACAGCATTGTGAGAGCCAGCAGGGAAAGCCAACCTTCTCAGTTAGGTGCTAGACAAGCACTCAGATTCAGTAACTGCCAGATTCTACAGTTTACCCACACAATATTAATTCTACCCTCTTTGTCTCTATGCATTATGATACAGTCTTTAATTACATCAGTGCATGATTTTTTAAATACTTTTCTTTTTTGATATTGTTTTCTGGGTAAATATTTTTAAAACTGGCAACATAAATTGATCAAGAACAATGAACTACAGATAAGGGATGATAATTAGCAATTTAATCCTGAAAAGCAATTGTAAATTAATTTTCTTTTTTAAAAATCACATGGCATTTCCAGATATTGTAATATAATGCAAAATTATTTCTCTTCTATTTCTATTTTGAGAATTAAATAAGAATCATCAGAAATGACTGAAAATTGACACAAGTGTTACATCCCAAACCACTGACTACTGTCAAAAGTTTATTTAAAAAATCCTCTATTTAAAGAATGTTACAAGTCCTTATTATGGATCATGGTTCATTTTCAGCATGCAAAATGTTTTAGATTTAAGATAGACCACCACTACTGAAAAGTGGCTTTAGAAAAAAAAAAACTTTAAGTCCATTGAACATGTGTGCCTGAGACATCAGTATGTCATCTGTTTGCAGAAGGAACTGCTAGTACATTTATTTTATAAGACAATTTTAATTAATATAACTAAGTCAATTACCAAGATAATTTACATTCACTGCAAGGTTCAATAGCAGCACTATACTTCTACTGATTAAATAGCATTCAACGTGTATTAATTCTTTTTTGTTGTATAGTCAAAATCTATTTATATTTCAGTGCAGTCTTCATGAATGACTCTATGGGTATCTGAGCCCATTAGACGAGAGTAATTATTGTGAAGGGCTGAGGACAGAAAATTGTGTTGTAAACTTTCTGAAAAAAAAGTTTCTCACCAATAAAGATTTTACTTTGTATTATAAAAAACAAATATTGATATTTAGAATTTAAACAGGGCCTGACCCCAAACTGAATAAACTCAAAGGGATTTTTTCCATAATATTTTCTGTGCATGGACTCCAAAGCACTTACTGAAACAGGCTCTGATCTTATATTTTCTGTCTCCATAAATTCTCATTCATCTGTTGTGATTCTGAACAGTTGAAATAGTGTCCCTGTGTGCATCTCTTCACAGGATTAAGATGAGAACAGTATTTTCTCTTACTATTTCTCTCATTTTAAAATTAATTGTGTCTGAGACCTCAGATCTTTTGTCTTCACCGTCCATGAGTATTTTAGTGAACAAGTTTACTGGCAGAAATATTGGCAGGGAAGTGGGGGCATGGTAGGTGGCGGGATAGGGTGGGAGGCAGAAGTGTGGCATGGTTGGGGAGAGCAAAGAAGCAACAGCATGGCAAGAGACAGCAGGGAAGTGGCAATGGGGGTGAGGGAGGGAAGTGTGACATGTTCAGAGAAGCCATAGCATATTTAGATTTTTTCATAGGCCCTAATGCAGCATACTCGTTATTAAAATAACATCATGTTTTAGAAGTCCTAAACATGATGTGGAATACAAAGAAATGAAAATATGAAAGAGAAAAGTATAAAACTGAACATAGATTACTTTCAATTTTTTTCCACAACTTACTGCTGTAAAGCATCATATTCCAAAATGAAATTCAAAATATTGTGCAATACTTAGAGATCAGCATCTCAGAGTTTTTACCTGCTGCACTGACAAGTTACTGCCCAGATCTAAAAAAAAAACTTACCACAAGCCTATAGTGTTCTACATCTAGCAACAGCTAAATTTTTATGCTATATGCCTAGTTTCATGGTAATCTTAAATAATTATTAGAATCTGATATTATTGGATCAATATTTGACCCATTTTTATGATAAAATTAAAGTGTGCACTGAATTTTAAGCTTAGTAATTTTGGAGTAGGTAAAAATATGTGGTTATATGCCTCAGTGTGGCTCTCAAAGGTTTAATAATTGACTTGTGCGGCTCTTGAGTTCATAGAATCATAGAATCCTAGGGTTGGAAGGGACCTCATAGGTCATCTAGTCCAACCCCCTGCCTGAGGCAGGACCACTCCCACTAAACCATCCCAGTCATGGTTTTGTCCAGCCAGGCCTTAAACACCTCCAAAGATGGAGACTCCACCACCTCCCTTGGCAGCTCCTTCCAATGCTTCACCACTTGCCTAGTAAAAAAGTTTTTTCTAATATCCAGCCTTGACCTCCCTAACTGCAACTTGAGACCATTGCTCCTTGTTCTGTCCTCTGTTACCACCAAGAACAGTCGAGCTCCATCTTCTTTAGAGCATCCCTTCAAGTAGTTGAAGGTTGCTATCAAATCCCCCCTCAATCTTCTCTTCTGCAGACTAAATAAGCCTAATGCTTTCAGTCTATCCTCATAGGGATTGTGCTCTAGCCCTTTAATCATTTTGGTTGCCCACCACTGAACTCTCTCTAGCATGTCCCTGTCCTTTTTTGTAGTGGGGAGCCCAAAACTGAACACAGTATTCTAGATGTGGCCTCACCAGTGCAGAATAGAGGGGAATGATCACATCCCTTGATCTGCTGTTAATACTTCTTTTGATGCAGCCCAGTATGCCATTGGCCTTTTTGGCAGCAAGAGCACACTGCTGACTCATATCTAGCTTCCCATCCACCATGACCCCCAGGTCCTTTCCTACACTGCTGCTACTTAACTGAATGTTTCCCAGCCTGTAGCAGTGCATGGGGTTTTTCCGTCCCACATGCAGGATTTTACACTTGTCGTTATTGAACTTCATAAGATTTTTATTGGCCCACTGTTCCAATTTATCTAGGTCTCCCTGAATCCTGTCCTTGCCCTCCAACGTGTCTACTGTTCCCCCCAGCTTGGTGTCATCCTCAAACTTACGGAGAGTGCAGTCTATTCCATCATCCAGATCATTGATGAAAATGTTAAACAGAACTGGCCCCAGGACCGACCCCTGGGGCACACCACTCATGACTGGTTGCCAGCTAGACATGGAACCATTGATTCCTACACGCTGAAACCATTGATCTAGCCAGTTTTCTATCCACCTTATAGTCCACCTATCCAACCCATACTTCCTTAATTTGCCAATGAGAATGCTGTGGGAAACTGTATCAAAAGCCTTACTAAAATCAAGGTATATCACATCAACGGTTCTTCCTGCATCCAGAAAACCAGTCATCTGCTCATAGATGGAAATGAGATTGGTCACACATGATTTACCCCTGGTAAATCTATGCTGACTGTTCCTGATCACTTTATTTTCTTCTAAGTGTTTGAGGATGGATTCTTTAAGCATCTGCTCCATAATTTTGCCAGGGATTGAGGTGAGGCTGACTGGTCTGTAATTCCCCGGATCCTCCTTTTTCTCTTTCTTGAAAATAGGCACTACATTTGCTTTTTTTCCAATCCTCTGGCACCTCCCCTGTTCTCCATGAGTTTTGAAAGATAACTGCCAGCGGTGCTGCTATCTCATCGGCCAATTTCCTCAGCACCCTTGGATGCAGTTCGTCCGGCCCCATGGACTTGTGCACGTCCAGCTTCTTTAAGCAGTCCCTAACCTGACCTTCCATCACCAAGGGCCTCTCTTCTTCTCTCCCATCTGCCATACCCATGGTAGTGGGCTGGGAGCTGACCCTGCCTATGAAAACTGAAGCAAAAAAAGCATTGAGCACTTCAGCTTTTTCTTCATCCTCTGTCACGAGGATGCCTGCCCCATTCAGCAAGGGACCTACACCATCCCTGATCCTCTTCTTGTTATTAACATACTTGTAGAACCCCTTCTTGTTATTCTTTACATCCCTCGCTAGCCGCAGCTCCATTTGTCCTTTGGCCTTTCTGATTTTATCCCTGCAGTCCCTAGCAATATTTTTATATGCCTCCTTGGTCATCTGACCAAGCTTCCACTTCCTGTAAGCTTCCTTTTTATTTTTAAGCTCAGAGCAGAGTTCTCTGCTAAGCCATTCTGGCTGCCTCACATGTTTATTCTTTCTTCTAATTGGAATGGCAACTTCCTGTGCCCTTAGCAGGGTTTCTTTAAAATATAACCAGCTTTCTTGGACTCCTTTCCCCTTCAGATTAGCTTCCGATGGGATCCTGCCCATCAGTTCCCTGAGGGACCCAAAATCTGCTCATTGAAGTCCAGGGTTTTTGTTTTGCTTCTTTCCTTCCTTCCTTTAATGAGCATCCTGAACTCAACCATGTCATGGTCACTACTGCCTAGCTTGCCATTTACCTCTACCTCCCTGATCAATTCTTCCCTGTTTGTGAGCATCAGGTCAAGAGGTGCAAGGCCCCTAGTTGGTTCCTCCAGCATTTGTACTAGAAAGTTGTCCCCAACACACTCTAAAAACTTCCTGGATTGCCCATGCACTGCTTTATTGGCTTCCCAGCAGATGTCAGGGTAATAAGTTTGGCCACCCCTGGTATAGACAAACCCTAAGGCTATGTCCAACTTAGGCAGTTAAATCAATTTAAGTTAAAATAATTTAACAAGTCCCCACTAGAAACTCAAATCAAACAAGCATGTCCATGGACAGGACTTACTAGTTTGATTTAGGAGAGGGGCACCATGAGAGGTGTGGCAAGGTGGGCTCCTAGAAGGGCCAGGCCCCCACCCAATACATAGAAAAAGAACAGCACCCTGAGAAGGAGAAAGGCAAAAATGTTAAATCAAAATAACAGTAGAATGGAAATAAGATGTCTAGACAGCGTTATTTCAAAATAACAGTTTTGATTTAGCCATCATTTTGATATAATACTAGGTTTTATTATATCAAAATGACTTTCCTTATTGTGAGATAAGGAACTTCCTTATCTCGGTATGAGGAAATGTAGTGTGGACCTGCAATCTTTTAAATCAAAATAATCTCTATTATTTTGATTTAAAGACTGTGTGTGGAGATACCCTAGAACTCATTTGTGACAAATTAACAAGGACAATACTGCGTAGCAGTGGCTTTTGATAGCTGGAATAGAATGATTACACTGTTCCAAAGGGGTAGGCTTGTTAGTCTAGGTTCAGCAAAACAAAGAAGCTGGTGGCACTTTTAGGCTATGTCTTCACCTAAAATCTTAGCATAGGCTTGGTTAGTCCAAACTAAGTAGTTGGAAAACTAGTTCAGACTAAGCACAGTTTCTTAGTTCGAAGTAACTTTTTAGTTCGAACTAAAAAAGTGCAGCTAATTTGAGCTAAAAGTTAGTTCAAACTAAAAAAAAGTGCTTAGTTTGAACTAACTGTTAGTTCAAACTTATTTAAACTACCATGTCTCCACTGGGCTAGTTCAAACTAAAAATGTAAAATAGTTCAAACTAAGCAGTTAGTTCAGACTAACCAGCTGAACTAACTAGTTTGAATTAAGCTTTGCTTAGTTCCTTTTTCTTTTTTTTTTTTTAGTTTGAACTAGGCAAAGCCTAGTGTAGAAAGGGTTTGAATTAGTTTAAACTAAGCTTGCTTACTCCAGACTAATTTCCTAGTGTAGACATAGCCTTAAAGCCTAATAAATATATTTAATACATGAGTTTTCATGGGACAAAACTCACTTCACAGATGCTTGAAGATGGAGAACTTAAAGAATGGGAGGAAAAATAACTGCAGGGAAGAGTAAGTCATAGGATCAGATCAGACTATTTCAGCAAGTACAAATAGTTGTTCAGAGTCAAACAGTGTAGAACAACATATTAGAAGTCAGGGAGGTCGAAAGGGAGAAGTTACTTATTGTAATGAGAAAGCCAATTAAAGTCTTTGCTCAAGCATAAGGTAATGGTATTGAATTTGTATATGAATTCTAACAGTGCAAAATTCTTTTTGAAGCTTTGATGTGTAACTAATTTGTTAAAGCACAGCAATAGACATATCTTCCATGGAGTGAGTAGGAACATTGAAATTTTTCCCTATTTATTTTTAATGTTATTTCTGATGTCACATTTGTCCATTTTATTCTTCTTTTGTGCAGAGACTTTCCTGTTTGTCCAATGTATTAGGCAGAGGGGCATTGTTGGCACATAGCTGAATTTATCACATTGGTGGATAAGCAGGGTGAATTAGCAATTAATAGAGTAGTTGGTTTGATTAGGTCCTATTATGGTGTCATTTGTGCAGATATGAGGACAAATGTGTAAGTGGGGTTTGTTGCAGGGATATGGGCCTGTCTTAATGTTTCTGTTGTTTTGTCAGTATTTGCAGGTGAATATCTGCTCATGTTTGGGGAACTGTCTGTAAAGGAGGAGAGATCTATCTCACAGGGCTTGAGACAGTGAGGGATCATCTTATAGGGCAGACTGTAGATCTTTAATGAAATGCTGTAGAGGTTTGACTTGGGGGTTAGGTGATGACCAATGATGTTCTGTTATTTTGCTTCTTGGGCTTGTCCTGTAGTAGTTGCCTTTTGCATACCCCTTTGACTCTGTCAACCTGTTTCCTCACTTCTCCTGTTGGGTATTTTAGTTTAAAGTCCACGTCCACACATTACTTTTAAATCAAAACAACTGTTGTTTTAGTTTTTAAAAAGTCACATCCAGACAATGTTTCCTTATTTTGAAATAAGAAACTCCCTTATTTTGAAATAAGGAAAATTATTTTGATATAATAAAACCTACTTTGATATTGAAATGAAGGTTATTTTGAAACTGTGGTTTCAAAATAACCCCATCTGGCTCTGTTATATCAGTATGACTCACATATGATATAAGAGTTGACCATGCTCCCAGGGTGCACGGCACCCTGGAAGGAAGTCCCACCCCCCTCTAAACCTTGGCCAGGAAGCCGATCATCACCCTGGCCAGGGACGGAGGGAAGGTGCAGGGGGAGCAGGGGGTGGCGGGTTGGGAAGCTGACTCCCTCCACTGCCCCAGCTTTCTGGCAGTTATCAGGGCATTGATTGCAGGAGCCAGTTGTCCCCGCTGCCCCAGCTTGCCAGCAACTAGAGGGGGGTGGGGTGCTGGAGCTTGCTGGCCCCACTGCCCTGGTTTGCCAGCAGGTAGCAGGATGTGGGATGCTGGAGCCAGCTCGCCCCGCTGCCCCAGCTTGCTGGCTGCTGGCCAGGGGTGGGGTGCAGAAACCAGCTCCTCCTGCTGCTCCGGCTTGCCGACAGCTAGCAGGGCATGGGGCGCAGGATGTGGGAGCCTGCTTACCCCACTGCCCCATCTTGCTGGCTGCTAGTGGGGTGTGGTGTGCTGGAGCCAGCTCGCCCCGCTGCCCGGGCTTGTGGGGTGCTGGCCTGACGCAGGGTGCGGGAGCTGGTTCTCCCTGCCGCCCTGGTTTGCCAGCAGCTAGCAGGGCATGGAGCATGGGGTATAGGAGCCAGCTCGCTCCACTGCCCTGTCTTGCCAGCAGCTAGCAGGGTCTAGTGTGCTGGCGCTGGCTCAGCCCGCTGCCCTGGCTTGCTGGCTGGGTGTGGGGTGCAGAAGCTGGCTTGCTTTACTGCCCTGGCTTGTGGGGCGCACCGGCTCCCGTGCCCTCCACCCAGCCAGCAGCCAGCAAGTCGGGACAGCGGGGTGAGCAGGTTCCTGAAAGCCCCCAACCAGCTGCCAGCAAGCTAGGGCAGTGTGATGAGCTGGATCCTGCACCCCACGCCAGGCCAGCAATCAGCAAGCCAGGGCAGCAGTGGGGGATGTAGGGCGGGGGGATCTCTGGCCAGGGGGCTTTTTCCCCCATCTGGCTCTCCAGATTATAGCCAGGCAATGGATTGGGTGGCAACATGTCCCTGCCAAAGGGCCATGTTGCCACATCTCCCATGGTGCCCCTCTCCTGAACCTATGCCCCGACTTGCTATTTTGATTTGGTTGTTTTCCTTAGTTCGATTTAAGTTAAATCAAATTAATGATTTTATTTCAAATTAACTTATTGTAAGTTAAATCAAAATAAGCGTGTAGGTGTGGACATAGCCTAAGAGATACTGAGGGTGTCTGTCTCTATCTGAGGCATTGCAGCCACTACAGTTATATCTTGGAGGTTGGCTGTACACATTGAATAATGTGGTGAGTCTTGGATGAAAGCTCAAGGGATGTAGATAACTATAGCAGTCAGTAGGTTTTTAGTATAGAGAGGTGTTTATGAGTCCATTCATTATCTGTACTGTAGTTTCTAGAACATGTATCTCCCATGTGGAATGGTCCAGGCTGAGGTTGATCAACAATATCCATCCCACAATCAACCTCAGTCTGACCTGATCCTATAACTTACTTTTCTCTTAATTTATCCCCCCCATTCTGTAAGTTCTCCATCTTCAAACATCTGAAAAAGTGGGATTTCTCCCATTAACCTCATGCATTAAATAAATTGATTAGTCTTTAAAAGTGCCACAGAACTCCTTCTTTGTTTTGCTGAACTAAACTAACTCACCCCTCTGAATTTTTCCTAAAGGAGTTTGAAGGTGTCCTTAATGAAGTCAAACCTGTGAATAAAAACCTTTGACTCCTACTGGTCCTGTCCTTACTAAGTTATTCCAAGGTCCATCTTTGTAATCTCTGATTTATTATATTCTTTCCAGGCACCACAGTGGCTTTCTGGACTATCAGGCTACCAAACCAGAACTGTGTTACCAGTATTTTCTGTTACTCCTCCAAGGACACGGGGGAAATCATTGATAACAAATGATATAATCATTTAATTTAGTCCTTTCTTCTGTTTATTAATATCCATTATTCAAAATTGTTTTGGACATTTTCAGAGAATACATATTGAACTGTAAGTTATTCACAACATATTTGTGTTGACTATGTCTTCAACATATAGTTATTCATAGTATGTGGTCATCTATATCAGGGGTATTCTTTCTGGTTCCCAATGGGGTGAGAGGTCACCAGACTGAGATCTGGGTTCCATATTGAGTTCAGCAATTAGTCTTGTGTATGACCATGGGAAATATTTTTTAAGAGCTTGTTGCCTTTATTTTCCCTTTCACACTGAATCTATGTGGATTGTGAACTCTACAAAATATGGACTGTTTCTTATCATATGCTTGAATGGTGCCTGGCACAGTAGGACTCTGACCTTTAATGGTGTTTTCAAGTTTAACTGTACTACAAATAAATAATAATAAAGAAACTTTGTGATAATTCAGCACATACATTTTATAGTATTTTTTCACCCTTCCCTTAAATTTGTTGTTTATATACTTATTAAAGCCAATGTTTTCAAATTAGTTTGATTAATGTCAGGCACCTTTAACAGTTGGTGCTTTTGGAGTACCTAACCTGAAACTCCTTGAACAGTGTTGTGTGACAGATTGGAGTGGAATAGACCTTCCCCCACACCCCAGCTGCCTAGGCTGGGATAGGAGCAGGTCAGAAGGAGATGAGTAGGGACTGGTTGAGCTATCGCTAAGTAAACAATTAAGAATAGCTATTCCCCTAGCAACATTGGTGTATAATCTATCTGATGATGCAAGAGGGGAAGAAATGGCCAGAGAATAGGGCTTGAGCACTGCATTCAGTTTGTCTAAGGGCTCACAAGGTTGAGAGGTTTAGCGCTTGAGGGATTCACTGTATACACTTTAAATCAGTGGTGGCTTTTAGGGTAGGCAAAGCAGGTGATCACCCATGGCCCCAAGCAATAAGGGGCCCCATCCTTCATTTGGTGGAAAGAAATGAAAATATAGAAGAATATAGAAACTGTTCCCATCTAGCAGAGCTAGTAGGGCTGGAAGCCTATGCACTATTCAGTCTTGGCTCATCAAGACAAGCTATCATTAACATCTGTGATTTGTTTGAATTGCACATTTCACCTTTATCTGCCCATTACTTTCACATTGGTATGCTAAAAAAGCAGGAGCAAGCAATAGACAGCACAATAGCAGGAACTTTTCCAGTGGCCTCATCTTTTAATTCCTCAGTGTGGCCATTTATTCTGCCGTTTTTTATTTTTGTGAAATATTGCCTTTTCCTTCTCTTTTTTACCTGTTCTTTTGCCTTTTCCTTTGTCTTTGTGACAATTTTTTCTTTGGCTTTGGTTAGCTCAGGTTACCAGGTAGGTCCATATGGGCTGCTACATATAAATGCATTGCTGCCCTCAAGCAATCATTACAGCTATATGTGATGTCTTTACTGTATGCCTTTCTTGTGGTAAGTAATTTTTTTTAGCTTCTTTTGTACTTACTATTTAATATTTTTGAGGGGGCCAGAGTTGTACAAACTTGAGTACTTCAGAGAATTTAATTGAAATTCTGTGTTTTTCATTTATAGCTACACACTAGAAGCCTTCTTTTCACTTATTTTATAGCTACACACTAGAAGCCTTCTTTTCACTTATTTTTATTTATTATAATTTTTGTGTTGTGTCTAGTTCACATAAACCCAAGCCTATAAGAAAAATTTGTAAGATTTGACTGCCAAACTTTTAAATGTGGTATTTTAGTTATTGTTGAGCCATCATTAATTTTACCACTTTTTATTTATTAATGAATGTTCATACTTAAAAAAAATGTTCATTTTAACTTTGTAGTTCAGCATTAGCTCATTTATGTTAAATGAAAGATGATCAACTCACAAGCTTCATGATGGAAAGATCTTTAAAAAATATCATACCCAAGAATAATTTACAAGTTCCAGAGAGATAGTCATATTAGTTTGGTTCAGCAAAAGAAACAAGGAGTCCTGGGGGGTGGTGTGGGGTGGTTAGGGCTGCAGGAAGAACTGGGCTCACAGGGAGGATGGCAGTGGGAGCTTATAGTGGGTCTTTTAGGGGCCCCACAATAGGCCTTCACCTAAGGCCCCCAATTGCCTAAGGCTGCCTCTGCTTTAAATAAAAATGAGTGTCTGTATCTCAGGAGAGACTGTGAATCATTTAACAAGATAAATGCCCAGCACTGCTTTGTTACAGTCTGATTTTTTTTTCTTTTTCCAGAAAAAAAAAAAGTAAACACTTATCCTCTGAAAATTAGGCCTTCAAATAGAACACACCAATATTCACATGGAAAATCACTAAGTGCTTCTGAAAATTTGGGCTTTATACTCATGTATTGTCAGCACGTAAGTGTGCTGATTTTTCATAATTTCCTTTGAAGTTGCTTTTAATGAAATTGTGCCCATCTTTTTCCAGCACAGTCCACTGAAAACTTGAAGAAACCACAGTAGAATTCTTATGTTGAACCATATAGGTGATTTGGGGAAAGAATTATATACATATCATTTAGTATTTAATGTCTTCTCCCACTAAAATTTCTTGCCATTAAGTCCAATGTTCTTATTAGTTTGCATCTCATATATTGTTTATTAGAATGGCCACAAAATAAAAGTAACTGAAATTATCATGGAGAACAAATGAAATACGTCATTCCTCTAATCCTACATTTTTTTCTTCTTATTTAATCACATTGACCTAAAAAATGAAGATAATCTCCTGTTTCTCCTCACTTTTTTTTTTTTGTGAGGGTTTGGGGTAAGGTATACATCTAAAAAGAAAAATAAAGTACTTAGTGAATAAAACATAACTCCTAAGATTTAACAGAATGTCCCCAGTCTTGGCTTGATTTATAGTTACTTTTAAAACTTCAAGACAATGAAAGGCAAAGTTTACTATGGATTTCCCTTCCAAGTTTTTCAGGAACATATGTTTGTGTGTGTGCATCTATATCTATATCTATATCTATGAATAGATGATATAGATATAGATATAGATATAGATATAGATATATTCTTTCTATAGAAATCCATGAAGAATATTTCCCATGCAGCAAATGTGCACAGTATGACCTATCATTATTGGCTGTGTTCTCACACAGTGTGTTATTTCAATATGGTTGTTTCGAAACAACCGTATATCGAAATAACACCTTATTTCAAAATGACTTATTTCGAATTAGCAAAAAAGTCACTCCGAAATAAGGAGAAAAGCCGGAATCAAAATAGCAAGTCCAGACAACAGTTATTTCAAAACGACCCACCGTCGTTTCGAAACAACATGTTCAGATAATGGTTGTTTCGAAGTAAGTTGTTTCGAAACCACCGTTGTTTCGAAACAACACATTTGCATGGTGTTGTTTTGAAACAACCGTTGCGAACCAACTTTGTTTCACCCACAGACTAGGTTTAACTTGTTTCGAAACAACCATGCGTCGTGTGAACAGCCAAACCCTTATTTTGAAACAACCTCTGTTGTTTCAAAATAAGGAGGCTGTGTGAACACACCCATTATGATCATGTGTATGGGAATAGTTTGAACTGTCTAGTTCCCAAACCAACTAATAAAAACATCAATGAAATCAGAAAATATGTTAAGAGAATTTGCAAGTAAGCAAAGCTGAGCAGACTAACCAAGAGGAAAATGCGTTAATCATCATAAAAGACATAAAAAAACCCCCAGTAAACTGTCATAATTCAGAAATATTTCTTGAATGGAAGTGATCCGCTAGTTTTGCTTTCCTGATTGGACCATAGATAGCCTTAAACATGCATGTCAAAAAGCAATAGCAACTTCAAATGAGCTAGTTACTAATAAGAAATTTCAAGTTGTAATTAGGTACATTTCATTAACTAAGCAATGGGGCTCAAATTTGTCCTTCACTGTCCAAGGGTCTTACTGTTTTGCCTGTTACACAGCTATATTTGTGCAGTATTTTTTAACAGAAGAGTGGAGTCATAGCTATCCCCAGATGAAGACACAGGGTCTTATTTATGCTGAACTACAAATGTACCAGGTCTCAACAACTTTTTACCTCATAAATGATTAGGCCAAATGATCCTTCTGCCAGTGTACATTCAAGTAAACCAAGAGATGGGTCAAGTAAAAAAAAATTTCTCCCAGTGCCTGCACCTGAGATTAGATGTGTAGTATATGTCCATGCCCCTGGTCTGGCAATCCCTTCTTCAGGCAGTACTGAGTAGAGATTCAGGGTGTGTGTATGGGGGGGGGGGGGAAAACAAACAAACAACCTCTTGAGAATTTTTTCCCTAATTTTGAAATTACCTTTTCAAATTTTAACACATAGGTGCATAAAGTAAGATTCATGCACACCTTGCTGTGTAAGTTTTTGCCTTTAAGTTATCTATTAATGGGTCACAACCTAAGTATATGTCCACACGCAGTGGTTGAATTGATATACCCAGCGTTATACTGATTCAACCAATGTTATGCCTGGACAATGTTTTCTTATATCGAAATGATGAGCCCCATCATTTCAATCTAAGCATTGTCACATCGATTTAATAAAACCAAGTTTTATATCGATATGATGGTTATTTTGATTCCATTGAATCTAAATAATGCCGTTCGGATGCGTTATTTCGATTTAACAGTTAAGTTGAAATAATGCTGTTTTGATGTTCTTCCTCCCAGGGTGCTTTGCCACTGCCAGGAACTAGGAAGCCCAGTGCCCTGCGACTTGCAACGTGTGCTGGGAGGTCAAACAAGATATGGCAGAGGCTCCTGCTGCCAGCTCTGCCAGAAATCATCAGAGGGCTCCAGTATGGACCCCCAATGAGGTCAGATGCCTCATTGGCATATGGGGCACAGGAAACATATGTGCATGGTTCCAGGCAAGGCACTGGAACTGTGACATATATGCTGATGTGGCCAGAGCCATGTCAGAGCACAGCTACCAGTGCAGTCTCAAGCAGGTGCGCATAAAAGTGAAGGTCCTGAGGCAGGACTATGCCCGGACCCAAGAAACCAGGCAGCTTCAGAGGAAAGGCAGCTTGGCCACCTGCCCCTTTTTTGAAGAGCTGCACATGTTCCTGGTGGAGGAGCCCAGCTGTCTTCAATCCAGGGCCAGGGATTAGGCCGAACACAGCCTGGCAGCCATGTCCCGCAAGCGACACCCCTCAGAGTGAGGCATCAGTGGACGTGGGCAACACCAGCCGGCTGGGGAGTGCCCTATCCACGTGGGCCCAGCCATCCAGCCCAGAGCTGTTCCCAGTGTGGGAGCACGGGACCGGCATCCCCGAGGAGGAGGAGGAGGAAGGTCGAAAGACGCCCAAGGCCCTCCCCATGGAGATGGAGACCGAAGAGGGGACATCCCGGAGAACCTCCTCAGTGCCTGTAGGTGAGTGTTCCTCCCTACTCCATGCAGGCTGGGCTGGGCCTGCCTGTGGCATGGCTGCTGGGGGTACATTGGCCAAGAACAGGCTGGGCATGGAGCCAGGGGGGTATGGAGGCCCTGCCACTGGCCAAGGGACATGTGACACCTGGCTACCAGACCCATGCAGGGTGGGGGTTGCAGATCGTCAACGTGGCAGTCACCACATGTGGCGGCATCAAGGGCAGGCAGTGTGATGCCCTCATTACTGGTGCATGGCCTTGGGAGCCTCTCCGAGGCAAGAACAGCCTCACTGCCACCCACCTCAATGGGCATAGTGAAACCATGTGTGCCTTTGGGGTACTGTCCCACAGTTTAGGCTGCCTGTGGACAGTCAGGGCAGAGATATTGGCAGCTGACAAGCTGCACACAGCCAAGGGCAGTAGGCTAAAAGGGCTAATGATGGTTTCACCTTCCCTCCGGCAGCTCGCAGAGCCATCCACCGCCCTGCCCCTGGGAGCCCGGAAGCCACCGCCCAGAGGAGGAGGAGGGCCCGCTTAACCTGGGATGAAGCTCAGCAAGAGGGTGGAGGACTCCAGACAGGCATGGTGGGAACAGTTAGCCTGCTACCAGGATCACACCCTCTAGCATCGTCACAGCTCTGGAGCAGCAGAGCAACGCACTGCAGGCCCTCAGTGTTCCCATCCAGGATGTTGCAGCAAGCCTGCAGTGCATTGAGGGGTACCTGGTCCCCCCAGGACTGGAGAGAGACCCGCAGAGGGAACCTGGTGTCCCTCACTGCAGGCATCTCTGGACCTGAGGCGGCCTCAGGGGAGGCCACGGCATGGAAGGTTGTGGGCCAAATACTGCCCCCCCACTAACCCCATGTTTAGAACCACCCACCCACATCCCCCCTCCCCAGTTAGACAACCCTGTCCCTGTTCTCACCCCAACAGTTCTGAATCCCCTTACTACCTCCCAAGCCCATCTTTGCCCTGCCCTCTCTCCCCATTGTAAATAAAAAAAATACTGAATGTTTAGATTTGGTTCCAGAGATTTATTTTTGTATGGTTCAGGGTGGGGGTTGTCTGTGGCAGGAGGGGAGGGGGTCAGGGGGCTGTCACAGCAGGCCTAGCCTTCAGAGGTCCTCACTGAGGATCAGGTCCTTCATTGCATCAGGCACCACAGTACATCTTGCTGGTGCATGCTCTCTTAGGGGCACGGATTCTGGCTGATGGAATTGCCCACTGACAAGCCCTGCTTGGCCTCCCAGGTGGCAGGTTCTGTCTCTCCCCACAGCTCACAATGACCACACACATGCTGATGACCTTCACAGTGGTGTCCTCTGTGAGGAGGAGGCATGTGAGCAGGCACCTCCACTGGGCCTTCAGTCTCCCAAATGCCCGCTCGACCACCTGACGGCAGCGGGTCAGGTGGTGGTTGAACAGAAGGTGGCCAGTGTCAAGAGGTGTCCTGTAAGGGAACATGAGCCAAGGCAAAGGGGGGAAGCCGCATCAGCAACAATGAGGATGGTCACCTCCACTTCCCTGACAGTGATGTTATGTGGGGGGAGAAGATGCCCGCCTCCATGCCCCACTACACAGCAGAGTTCCATAGTAACCTGGCATCATATGCCCTCCCTGGCCATCCAATGTAGCTGTTCTGGAACACACCCTGGTGGTCCACAAGGGCCTGAAGGATGGTGGAATGATATCCCTTGTGGTTTCAGTACTCGGCCGCACGGTGCTCCAGAGCTCGCACAGGGATGTGGGTGGCTTCTAGGATCCTGGTGTAGTTCGAGAACCCTAGGGCAGTGATGCTGCTGATGGTGTCCTGCAGCTCACCTGGGGTGACAAGGCGTGGCTGCAGGACCTTGTTGATGGCGCTGGCAACCTGGAGCAAAGCCTCCCCAATGGTGGACCTGCCAACACCAAAGAGGTGTGCCACAGACCTGTAGGACTCAGGAGTGGCCATCTTCCAGAGCGTGATGGCCGCTCTTTTGTCCATAGGGATGGCAGGTCTCGTTATAGTGTCCCTTCGGTACAGGAACAGGGCGAGGTCTGAGACCAGGTGGATGAAGGTCTTCCTGCTCATCTGGAAGTTCCTGTGCCACTGCTTGTTGCTTCAGGTTCCCAGCACTACCCGCTCCCACCAGTCCCTGATGGTCTCCTGTGCTCAGATGCACTGGGGCAGAGAGGTGGGGAGGATAAACAAGGCCACTCTGAGACCCCGCAAAAAAATGTTAAGGGCCTCAGGCTCAGTGCCATCCTGGTCCAGGAACAATGTGTCCCAATTCTGGAGAGCACCCTGGAGAGTTGCAGAGGGCCTGGCTGCCACATGATGGTGGAATGGGAGCTGGGGGGCATCCATTGCCACCACTCTTGCAGTCCCCTGCCAGCCAGAATGGACAGGAAGCTGAAGACAGGTCCTAATTTATGCGATTGGCTGGGGGCATGGCCCTGCCAGGCAGCCATCTTGCCATACCTCCCATGGTGCCTCACTCCAGAATCGAACTAGCAAGTCCTGTGTCCTGATATGCTATTTTGATTTGGGCTTTTTGCTGCGGACCTGTTAAATCAATTTAACTTAAAGCACCTTAACGAGTTTTATTTCGCTTTGGTTAAACCACTTTGAGTTAACCACCTAGGTGTGGACATAGCCTAAGAAAATATAGGAGCTTTAGCACATGCACGCATTCTTCTCTAATACATCGAGGACAATGCCTGTAGCACAACATGTGATTTCTAAGATAAAAATATGAAATCTCTTCTCAAATTTACTTCAGATTTGGGTATTCAGGAAAATTATCACTGCTAAGAAAGTACCAAGTTTAGCATGTTATTAGAATGACCATCTGCTTGTGTGACCCCCATTCACCGGGGGCAGAGGAGAGGAAAACACAAACCAATATAAGCAGTTTCTGCAAATAAATTGACTATTATTTCCTATAGATGTGTATGTTGACACAAAATGATTTGTCCTATGGGAGAATAAGCCAACTGTGTTGCTACTGACATTATTGACCAAAACAAATCCTAAAAGCTTGAAAAGAGTCCTAGAACAAGTCCTATGAAATGATAATGTTCTGGGCCGTAATGTGTAAAAATGCATCTGTGTATAGCAGATGAGACAGACTTACTAAAAATGTTAGATTCAATTCGCTTTTTGAGGGGAAGACAAGGGGTATGGATCAGCGTGATCCTTTCATGTCAGTATTTTACCCTTTCAAACTGACAATATATTGCACTGAGTATAACAATAAATGAATACGGTCACCTTGAGTTTCTGGGTGTCTTGTTCAAAGACAGGAACAAAAATTCAATACATTTCAAAACAATACAAAGTTTATGCTAACATAGTAGAATTGTGTAATAAAAAAGTCAATAATGTGGGCAACAGAAATTGGAAAGACAGTAGAAAAGAGTGAGAGAGGAGTGTGAGCAAATGAATTATATGAGATGTAAGAAATCAGAGTAAAATAGATATCCTTTAAATCTGCCATGAAAAAAAATGTCAATATGCTAGCAAGCTGGTCAAAGAAAAATATATCATGCCTAGTTTAATGTAAGAAAAAAATCAAGGGTTACTTGCAAAAGATAGAAAATATTCGCAAAGAACTGGCTTTACTATATGACAATACTTCCCTGGGAATGATTGGGAATGGCAAGATTATAACTACACTATTGTGAGCCCTTTTCTCAACAATGAAATGATCAGCACTATAATGACTTTTTTTTTGGTGTGAATTATATGAAATCTGAAATTTGGATTTATGTTTATTATTGGAAAAATACATTGAACAAGTAAACAGAAGTGTAGGCCCAGGTGTTTTCTTAAAAAAAATATTTTTGTAATAAAAAGGTTTCTTATGATTTCTTTCCTTGTGCTCCCACTGTCTGTTTATTGTATATGTCTGTTGTTTCTTATATTATTCTTAGATTGTAAGTTTCTTAGTGCAAGGCCCGTGTATTTTTGTTCTATGTTTGTATGGAACCACAATGGCATGCTGGCTCATTACTGGAATCTCAGATTGTCATTGTCGTACAAATGATCAAAAGTGAAAGAAAAGAGATTGACAGAATTACACAATAAGTACATATGAGGCCCTTTTTTCTAGGGAAGAAATGTTTTAAAAAGTCTGACTCAAGGTAGACTTTCAAAACATCAGGTTACTTCCAAGATGGTACACTAGGTATTGACAGAACAAAGAGAATTACAGTGACTACATACATGTTTTCTATATGATGTAACAGTGATCCCAGAGCTTCTTTCAGGAAACTAGAAATGTTCAAACTTTAATTTAAATTAACATGTCTGAGGTTTCTAATGTATTTTAATAACTACAAAATTTTATTCAAGACATGTTGCTGTAACAAGTTTTGTTTTTTTTTTTGTTTTGTTTTGTTTTTTAACTCCCCAGTGTTTACCTGAACAAACAAAACATTGGCTTCTGTCATCAATGTAATGAACAATGTTTTGGAGTATAGCTAGTCTGGAATTTTCTGTTATTGTTGCTTTGAATGGGCATGCATGCCCTGTACAGGTCCCTGCAATGTCACAAGTCCTCCTCATCAACCTCTCGCTAACACCAAAGAGACGAGATTGGTTAAGGAGGTATTCTGCAACTTTGGGACCAATTTCAATCCTCCATCCATTCACAGATCCAAACAGAATTCCTCTGGGCCACGTCTCCTGACTCCATAAACACTTTTAAAGAGCAGTGGGCACTGTCCAGAGTTCTCTACTCATGTTACCCTTCTGGTTTGCTTTATTCAACCCTTCAATTCCACATCTTTCCTGTGTTTTTATCTAGTTGTCCTCTGTAATAAGTTTCCTATTGGGTTCAGTTGCTCCTCCCCTTAAACTGGAGGAGAGGCTTTAGTTATGGGTAGGTTTGTGCTTGCCCACTTCCAAGAACACAATAGGATCAGGAAAAATTAAAATAAAGGGTTTTGTTTCAGATTGGGCTGACTTGAACCAAAATATTTCAGGATGTAGAACTGAATCAAAAAGAAGTATGTCTGTTTCATTGCTAAGTCAGAAGCTGACACTAGTAACACAATTTCTTTTTTTATTTTTTAAGGAAAGTGTAATTTTGTATGACTATTTCAGAACACTCAGAAATATCAGCATAAATGTGTCTATTTTCTATTTAAAGGTATAGTCTATATAAAGATAAAGTGAAACAAATAGAGCAATACAGAAGAGTATAACTCTTTCATTGCCAAACTTGGCTAGATATCATCCAGTTTGTTTGGTCACGGTTTACAGAAGGGCAATACTTAAATGTTCAAATTTGATTTCTGAAAATATGACAAAAGAATTAATAAAAATGTGTAACACTAATATTGTGGTATTGCATGTGCAAAGATTGCCACAAAGGTTATTAACAAATTAATCTTCAAAATGCTGTGCAGATGTTTATCAGGATGCAACAGTGAATACACAACTGTGCTCTGCAAAAACTAAAGCTAACCAAGAAACAAAGAGGTACAAAACATGTTGTAAATTTAGCCTATATATTTTGTTTATTTACTTGAAAACTCAATCATTTCAATTAAGAAAAACATAGTGTAACCCTTCTGCCAGGGCAGGCTGGCAGAACAAGGGCCAGGTTCTATATCTAGGGGTTTCCTAATGATGCAGCACCACCAACTGGCTCAAGCCCCCACCCAGATCTCTGGGAATCTTGTACTGTTCCCTGGACACCGCAAAGGGTAAGGCTTCCCCACTCACAAGCACAGGTCTGCATGTAGTAAATGGAGCTTTTAATAGCAGTAAAACAAAATGCAAAAGGCCAAATAACAGAGATCAGCACAAATCTAGAAAACTTAGTATAGAGCGAAGTTTCCAATAACCCACACCGCATAACAGAACATACAAACTTAATGGCAAAACTGGCACTGATCTGAAGAATCAGTGCTAACTAGGCTCCCAATCAACCCTAAGGTACATAGGGAGTCCCTTTTACACCAGCTGTCCACTGACACCATCTACCGGTCATTCTCTCCATCCTCTAGAACTGGTTCCTCAGCTCCACCCACTGTCCAACTACACCACCTTCTGGTTCCTTGTGTCACCCAGCTCACTGCTGGCAGCTATTGCTATCAGCTGGTTCCACCCACTGTCTGCCAGTGCTGCCCTCGGGTCCTCACGTCAGCTAGCTCACCACTCTTGCTGTCTGCTGTCCTCTAGCATTGCCCTGCAGTCTGTTGTGCCACCCAGCTTACTGCCATCTGCTTTCATCATTCACCAGCTTCACCCCATAGCTGCTGCTTCTCAGCTCAGAGAGAGAATTCTCCCTAGCTCAGTGATTATCAGCTCTCACAGTTTTTAACAGCTGATGATAGCTACTTCCATAAGAAAGAGCTGAAAGAGCAATAGGGAGCAAGACGAATACTACCTCAAGCATTAAAACCATGCATACCTCCCACTTCCATTCTTGAGTCTTTCAGGCTAAAATATGCAGGGGCCTTTCCTACAAATCTTTTTTTTCTAAGTAAGGGTGGCTTTTTCTCTTCAACTGACCTAGACAGATTTGAAACAGAGAGTAGCAGTTTACACACGGACCATATTTTATATTGCTCTGTAGTAGAATTACAGATATTGATAGAATTGTGAGAAAAATAACCCCAAATACCATTACCCACTATGCTAATCAGCTAATTGTGCTCTTTGTATCCATGCTAATACAGGACCCATGCAGATTAGTTGGTCCCCCCTTTCAGTTCAGAAGCTGTTAAGCACAGCTTCTAAGCCTGCCTTACATCTTCAGCTGTTAGGCACAGCTCCTAAGCCTGCCATACAATAGTTAAATTTAAAAGTGAACTTTCCTTATTTTCTTCCCTCTCCCTGCCAAGAGTTAACTTTGAATAGAGCTCAGACAAGCACAATTTGTTTTAACACAAATACTAAGCTTTGCATTCTCCACCACACACATGATTAGCTCAGGCACAGTAGAGGGGATGCCATCAGTAAGCTTGTTGCAGATCTCTGATTCGTTGCTGCCTGGCCCAATTAGAAGTTAGAGAACAAGGGAAATGGCTGTAACTTAGGTTATGTCTACACCTAAAATCTTAGTTTGGACTTGGTTAGTCTTAACTAAGTAGTTTGAAGTTAGTTCGAACTAAACATATATTTTTAGTTTGAACTAACTTTTTTGTTCGAAGTAAAATAAAAAGGCAAGTTCAAACTAAAACTTAGTTTTAACAAAAAACTATGCCTTTAGTTTGAACTAACCACTAGTTTGAACTTATTTACTTCAAACTAGCGTGTTTCCATTGGGCTAGTTCAAACTAGAAATGCAAATGAGTTTGAACTAAGCAGTTAGTTTGGACTAACCAGCCAAACTAAGTAGTTTAAACTAAACTTTGATTAGTTCAAACTATTTTTTCTTTAATTTGAAGTAGTCAAAGACTAGGGTAGACAGGGTTCAAATTAGTCCAGACTAAGCTTGCTTAGTCCAGACTAATTTGCTAACGTAGGCATAGCTTTATACTACTGGAATAAGCTCTGCAACAGACATTATGCTAATGAAGGATAGGCGTAAAAAAACTCTAATGTGAGATGTCTGTTCTGTGAGCTCAAAGTATCTCTGAATCACTCCATCTGCTCCGTACCACTGTACACATCACTCCTAAGGTAGGTAAGAAGTTGTGATATAGGTACTTTCCTTTCAGGCAACTTCAAAGGCAGCTGTACTGGTCCAGAGAATCTATCTGTGTAGGTCTAAAAAATCACCTGTTAAAATGTTCAGAAAAGCCTTAGTTCATGTCCTAACACCAAACTAACATCACAATTAGCCTTCTACCACAACATGCTTAATTTCACTTTTAATGTATAACTTTAAGCACTCACAATGCACATGTTGCAGGTTTGAGAGAAAGAAAAGACCCACGCCAGATGGCGTAGAAAGGAGCTAACTGCCAAGCCAGGTTACGAACAACAAACCACTTGTTCCCCTCTACCAAGCGACAATGTGAGCCCTGAACCAGTTATCATACAAACTATCTATTTAATACATATAATGGAAACTTGCAACTCCTACCACAACCCATATATAGTAATACTTAATTCCTCAATACATACATATTCAACAATCCCCTAATTGCTCTAATCCCATAAACAGATTATGCATCATGTTGTCACTGTATTTTGATATAATTATACCCACCCCTGTTTATTGTTTAGAGTTCAACATACCTATCAATCTCTGGAATCTTCACTCTGAAACACACTATCTTTTTGCTGTATTTTGCCTTAAAAAGTAAGATTTTAAGGAAAGGAGTAGTGCATTACAGTTCTTACCTTCATTCCATGGTCCTGACTGTCCTGTAACCCTGTTGCCATAGTAACTGTCATTATGCATCTTGGCTGCTGCAGTGCATAACAGCCAAGCTCCTATAGGGGGAGAAGGCCAGACGGAAGGGAGGCCATAATTTTTCTTGAGCCAAACTTCCAGCTTCCCAGAGGCTAATTCCACCATGATCCCATCCTGCCCCTGTAACCTATAGCATACACATGATTCTTTAGAACCACACCCAAATTCACATTCTTAACTCTAACCTTGGAATTTTTGTGGGAGTCTATCTCTCAGGAGTAAAATAAATTTGAAAAACAAACAAACAAACAAACAAACAAACAAACAAACAAACAAACAAACCCATTTCCAAAACCTTTTTTTTCTTCTATAAGATTTTCACTACAAAAAAAAATGTCTTATATGTGAGACATTGTTCTAGTACAGATGTGTTTGGAATTTGTGGTGATTAGTTGTACAGAAAAAAGCAAATGAGATACCCAGCACTAAATTTCAAAAACATTTAAAAATATTTTCTAATAAGTGTAATATGTATTTTGTCCAGAAAAATGTCCTGGAAAACTCAGATGTTCAGTGAAATTGGAACTAATTTAATTACTGAAGAAAGCCTGAAATATTTTTTTTTAATCTTGATTTAAATGAAAAGCTCAGCAAAGCCCACATTAGCTATTGAGTTGCCTAAATATTATCAAGGTTTAAAAAGTTATTCTTGGCCTTGTTTTGACTGGCAATTTGTTTTCCTTTTTTGTTAAATAGAGAAAGATTTTTTTTTCATACTCATATTTTAAATTTTGATTGTTCAAGTAGCCAGGTTGCATAGCTGATGATTCCTCTCATAAAGATAATGATTATATTGATCTGCCAACAAAGTTGCTGGACAGCTAATCACCGCCAGTTCATTGTTCAGGTGCACCGAGTCAAAACCATCTGGATTTTTCTTTAAAACTGACTCAAATCTTTCTTTGGAGAAAACATTTTGAAGTTATGCTCTCAAACAGTATAAAATTTTTGTGTATGTTTTAACTAACTGAAGTCAGAGATTCATTCTCATAGATTCTTGCAAATTATGTTTTGTTACAGATGGTTGTTTCAGTGCATCTAATGCCAGTGAAGAACTCTGTGCCATGAAAAATCTAATTATTGGCCAGCATTAATGACACGAACAAAAGGTAGCTTAGACAGTAGTGGATTTCTTGTTGGTTGATTTGGGTTTATTTGGGTCTCCATCTGGAAAGCTGGGCTCTATAAAGTAGTTCAGTAAGAGAAGTTTTCTGTCACAGCATAATCCCTTCATAATGAAGCTGTGAAGCATTTGACTTTCAGTGATAAAAAAAATTCTGCATTTGCTGCAAATAATTTGAAAGTTGAACTACAGGAAGAAGAATATTGTGGAGCATAGTTAATAAAGCAAACATTTTGCTAAATATAAAAAATGAGAATATAATTATATAAAGAAAAAAAGTCTGGGGACAACCGTTTGCTCTAACCTTAGAGAAAATAGAAATAGAAATGTGTACTGAGAAGAGTAAAATTCTGTAGAAAATGAATGGTCTTGTCTTGAGACAGTGTTTGAACTCAGTTCCTTTCATAAGCAAAAAAAAAAAACAAAAAACCCTGCAAGTGACTTCAGATATAAGGTTATTATGATGTTGTCCTTGAAAAGAAAGAAACAGACTTTGTCATAGAAGTATTCAGCCTCCCTCACCTCATAAATTCTCATGTTGACCTTCATCTTTAGAATCCATCCTATGCATGGTATTTCTGCTTTTTGCTATCTGACAATTTAAAATCTCCTTCAGGTCTGAACTAGTTGGAAAGTCTGTACTGGGGATGTGTTTGATATTTTAAGCAAATAAATAGAACTTGTCTGCAGCCCATGAAATTTTGCTCAGGGCTATCTTCTCTGGAAGCAACAGCAGCACCAGAGACAATCCTAAGACAATGGCATATGACCCAATATAAGTTAACTGCAAGAATTTTCCCATTGACTCACTAATAGCTGCCTTAAATAGAGAGGAACAAGTTCATTCGCAGAACCACAGTATTCAGTCCAGACGCACTGTTTGCTCTTTTGGCCTGGCTTAGCCTTTCTTGCTTGCAGACTAGTGAGAGACCTTCATATGTAATGGACGCTGTTTTATTAAATTGCATTAACTCAAAAAAAAAAAAAAAACAACCCTAAGCCAGAGGGGCAAGCACATTTATTAGTAAGGCAAAAGTATTAGAATGAAAAATATAACAAAATAATGCAAGAATGTACATGGTACAGCCATAAAATTACCGGAGATCACTCCACAACAAGGGCAGGGATCACTACTTCATACCCCTCCAAGGAGGCTTTCTGTAGTTACAAGTTTGTAACACCCTCAGCTCAGAACAGACACCCTAAGAATAAGGAAGTCTCTTGTTTATACAGCTTGTCATTTGATCTTCAGATTTCTAGTATAGGTAATAAGCTGACAATAGTTCTTTCTTCAGAGTGTAGTATCAACAAGTCAGGTCCTGAATTTGATTCATTTCACTTCAGGTGTTTCCTAGTAATCTCTCTCTCTCTCTCTCTCTCTCTCTCCCCCCTTTGTTCCCAAAAGTTCCTTCTTGTCTGTTATATTGTTAAAACAGTCTTTTGAAGTGCACGGTTCTCAAGGTTTACATATGCCAAGTCTCTCATGCAGACAAGTTACTCCATTCCCAGAACAACACATAAACTTTGCATTCAATTTGATGGATTCAAAAGATAATTATTTCAAAACCATTTTTTAAAAGGATATTGGAAGTAATTGCCATATTTCTCACATATGCTCAATGGTTTCCATAACTGTATTTAGAACAAGATTTTCAATGGATAAAACACCCATTTAAATATATATATATGAAAAAAAATTCCCTTCTCACCCTTATGGGTGGTATGTGTCATCCTCAACCTTGGGTCCTATACCAGAGGCCTGGGAGCTTGAGGGTTC